>CM075783.1:9801261-11001261 GCA_037974665.1 Ehretia macrophylla | reverse complement strand
GGTGTTTTGTCTGATTTTGGTGTATTTTGTATGTATAATAGCTAATATAATGCAAAGTCAACATTTTAACAAAAGTCAAAGTTGACAACTTTGGTTATTTTAGTTGTTTTAAGCCTTTATTCATATATATATATACTAACACTTATACTATATTTAGTTAAGTAAAAATAGTTGACAACATTATATAAATGCATACATATACATACAACTAGGGTATAAAACTCACTTTTGCAAAAGAAGATGAAGAGTCATATTATTTATTTTCAAATGTCGTTTGAATGCACAATTAATCTAAAATCATTTAATATCACATATAAATATATTTATATTAATATATACTAGGTCAACGAAAGTCAACGCAAGAATCGTGTTTAGCAGAAATCACTATTTGACTCAAAAATGCTACTTTTCGCCCGAAAAGTCTATTTAAATTTCTATTTTATTTCATAATCAATTTTTATCAAACTCGGGTCTATTAATATTCGAGGACTAGGTTTTAAATCTATTTAAATTTTTATTTCGTTTCAGAATCAATTTTTATCAAACGCGGGTCTATCAATATTCGAGGACTAGGTATTAAAATGTTTAAAAGATTAGTTTCAAAATTCTAGCGGATGTGTCTTCAAATACTATTCACAAAAAGCAATGATAAAATTTTCAATGCAGATTTCTATGAAAATTTCATGAATACTCTCTTATCATGTAATTGAAGTAATAATCACATAATTATCACATTTTAATTCAAATAATATATAAACAGGTCAAAACATATAATTGCAAATAAGAGCAAATTCGGGGTCTCACATAGATGATCATTAGAAGATTGATTTTGTACCGCATAACGCAACATTTGACCATTTTTAGGCTTAGACAGAACGACAATTATATATGCGAATCGTAGTACTTCAAATTGATCATGAAAGTGAATATCTATTAGGTGAGTTTAAGGACTACTTGGTTGTGACTCAAGTGACTACACCGGGTTTTTACGAAAGTATAATGGTGTGTTTGAAAAAACCAATTGTATTCTATCGAATATAGTAAGATCTATGGGTGACCCAAGAATCTTTGATAATATTCTTTTGGAATATGCAAGTAAAATAGAAGATTATGATGTCAATCTTGGTTTTATTTAAATCAGTACTTAGGACTCCCTAGTACTATGGATTAGGCTAGGACCTAGTTTTGGCACAAGGTCCATTTAAGGATTGTCCAGCCTATGTACTGAATAGCTATGCTAAGAAATAGGAAACCAAGATCGGACACATACTATTGCATAGATCATCCAAAAAATACAATGTAGGGAACATTCTACAATACCAAAGAACAGAGGATACAGTATAGTGTCCAAGCTAAGTAGTTAGAGGAACGTTGTATGAATTTTTCCAATAACTTGACTCAGATATAACTCTAAAACTAAGAGTTTTAGACTTCCTTAGCATTAAAAAGGTTGTAGATTATTAGTAATCTAGTTCTTATGAATAGATGGAACTATGTTGTAATAGAAGGAATTCTAGATTCCTAGATAGTTACTTCAGAGAGTTTCTCTTCGGAACCAACTCTAATATTCTAGTAATGGATCCTACAGATCACAAAGTAGTTATCTATGTACATACAGACGTATGGAACCGTTAATCATCACTCCCAAATACACAAATCGCATAGGGTATGAATAATAAGTATGCAGTAAGTAGAGTAGATAATCAAGAAGATGAGAATCTTCAAAGCCAGACATGATTGCAAAGCTCTCTTAGAAAGGAATGGACCGATTATAAGAAGATGTCTTAACAAATGATCAGGCTCGAGTCTATCTAGACACTTTTTTGTCATTGGTAGTTATCTTGGTTGCCAGATATGACAAGTAGATACCAAGAAAATTTTTCTTGGGTAGAAGTCGATGGATCTAGAAGTATGATATTCGGTTCAAGAATGTACTATCAGTAGGCTTGAAAGTCCATTTATTTGGATAAAGCTGACATCCAAGGTACTAGAATATTAGACTTGATCAAATTTGTTTTGATCAAAATGTTAGTGAGCCCTGCATGTGTAAAAGAACAAAGAAGATTATTAAGGAGTACTCTTGATTGCAAGTGTGCATGTACTATTATGATCTAGAAGTCTTCCTGGAACAAAAATGAAGAGATTGAAACAAAGTGAAATGTGTCTTGGACATTAAGTCTTTGCGAGGTTGCAAAGCTAAGACACTAATATTGTTTTAAGGTTCATTTTTAGAGAAGACATAAATTGGTTTTGGCATACAAGTCTCCATGAAAAGGGAGCATTACCCTTCAAATATGGAGCATCTCTATCTCAAGATTATTGTTTGGGAGACAAGTAATGAGATAGAAGTGATGAATGGATTTCCATGTGCGTCAGCAATTGGAAATCAAGTGTGTATCATGATTCCGTCTCATGTTAGATATTTGTTTTGCCATGGCCATGATAAACAAATATCTAATATCAGGTTATTAAGTGATAGATAAGCATGTACTCAAGTATCTTAGGACAAAGAGACACTATATGCTGATATATCTATCTGGTATCTTTATACCTTAAAAGTGTATAATATTTCGAAAAGCAGTCATATAGAATCCAGAGAGGTTGGGAGGGATGACAATTAAGTAGTATTAACTCAATGAGGGATGACAGTTTGGTATTATCAACTCAACCATAGAGATCAGAGTTTGCGGCTCTAGCGGAAGCTGCAGGGAAGAGAGAAAGTAACTCGGGTAATTCTGAATAGAATTAGAGTTTTCGCTATAGTACTGGAAGCTTCGTAGCTATGTACTATAAAGACATATTATCAAGAGGAACATAAGGAACCACTATATAGGAAGCTTATTTAGTGAGAGCACTACTAAGTTCGGGAACTTGCCCAAATGGGCGAATGTGATAGAGAAGATAGCTTTAGTAGATAGTTTAGCAGTCCCTGTTTTACTCAAAATTCTTACTGAGAGAGTATTCTATACTCTAGTGAAGGCAAAGTGTGTTAGATTATGTTGGTGGTAGTGCTATTTAGTGCAAGTAGGAGTATGTTAGGAATTCTATGCCCTAAAGACCATTTACAATAAGACATCTCAGTAAAGGGATATTATAACAATTAATAATTAGTGCATCTTACATGAACATCTCTATATTCTCATTATATTCTCGCTATATATGCATGCTAAGGCTCCTTGATTTGAGTGAATGGCATAGGTGTACGGTGATCCGCACAGAAGGTATATGCCGTGAGGCTTAAATCTAAACTATAGGTTCATAACCGTATAGTAAAGTTGGACACTTTACTATGGAATGTTATAATAAGAGAGTCTCCTATTTGGTAGGGTGACCTACCTTGGTCATTTGAGGAGCTTTCTGGAATTTTCTCATTAGTGCATGAGAGTACATTGAATTGAACCATAGTAGATATGATCTCTGTAAAAGTACTATCGCTTGTATAAGATCAGAAACATCTCAAGCTACTAAGAGACCAATGCTATAGTTCTTGAGCATATGTGCATGTCTAATGAACTCAAGGACATGTGTTTTGATTCACTATGGGTGTCATCTTATATAGGTCAACAGCTTTATGTTGTGGATACATGGACTTGACTAGTTGGCACATGCATATGGGTCAAGTCATTCGATGACATCTTAATTGGTGGGTTATAACCTCTTTGTGACATCCTATTAATCATCGAAACCTAAGTACTTAATAATATAGTCAAGCGGGATTATATTTAGATATTGAACTTACGGGTCGCTCTTTGGATCAAGAGAATAGTATCTAGATGATGATTATTGCAGGATTAGAGGCACAAAAAATAGTGGTAATCAAGAAAGGTTGATTGTACAAGGTTAAGACCTAGCATTGATTGTGGGTTCTACATAGAGGGGCATTTTGGTCTTTTATACTTAGTAGGTCAAAGACAAAGGTCAAACATTGTTTGACTAACTTTTGGGGAATTAGTATTTATTGTAGAGTGCAGTCACAGCTCTTTAGTAGAATAAGCAAATGCTAAAATGAATAAAATACAGCTAGGGTCTAACAGGGGCATTTTAGTCATTTTGTAGCTAGGGCGAATATGTCTTTTAGTCCCACTTCTAGCTAATTTTCATATTGGTAAGTATACTTTCCTTTTCTCTAAGAATGGCATGTGGAGTTTGTATTTAGCAAGAGGAAGTCGTGTGGATAGATTAGGAAAGTAGGAAGATTGAATTATAGGCTAGCTATTATTGTAGAATTCTTTATTTTATGGATTTATCGTTATTTGTTTAAAGATATGAAAATTCATAAAGATAAATAAAGAGATAATGCAATAGATTATCTAGCATATTATCTGCATTAATAATGTGGACAACCTGTTGTCCAGATACATTATTATATGCAAGTGCAGTTCTTAGGTCTCCTAGTACTCATAAAACACACGAGTCACTCAGGACTCTTGCTAAGCTAATACAAGATCAACAAAAAGGAAAAAATGTAAAGTTTTTTCATAATTTCTTCTCTTGAAAGAACACCACACGACCATAGAGAGGAAAAAGTTGAGTGACTCATCCCACAACGAATACTACCAAAGCTTGGAATTAGAATAGAAGAGAAGATCAATTGAGCCTTCTTCTTTAGCCGCGAGTTTCTTCTTCCATTAGTATGGCACTTTCAACCAAGGCAATCAAGGAGGAGTGGTGTCTACTCGTTGCAGCCATAGCGTGGTAAGCATATTGTAGTGTTGAGTTTTGTCGCTAATACTTAGGGTAATGAAATCTGTCTGCAAAATTTAAACAGCGTTATACAAATGTATGCTAGCATGTTTTATATGTATTTGCTTGGTTTTCGGTTCTTGTTGCTTCCACTGCCATAGATTAAGTTTTTGATGCTTGAAATAGTTAGTAATCTATGTAATAGAACCCTAGTAATAACCATCAAAGGTATCTCTATTTTTGAATTCGTATTGCCCGACCTTGAGATATTAACATTTTTCTCTTTCGTCTTTTTTCAGGTCGCCGAGCTCATGACCGAATTTTCAGCTACTGCTGGTATGGTCAAGGAGGTATATGACGAATTCCATTGTCGATATGACTGGTCAAGGACTTAAGGGACTAGGTGGCCGATGGGAAGGCCAACCTGAAGGACGTTCAAGATAAAAGTGCCAAGGACCTGAAGAAAGCCTAGGCCAAGATCGATAACCTGAATGGTCAGCTGGACATGCTGAAATTTGCTTTTGAAAAGAAGCTGAAGACAAAGGAGGCTGAGATCCTGACCATCCAAGCTAAGGCCATTGTAGGTTTTAAGAGCTTCAACAAGTTCCTTGACTTCGTTGAGCCAGCGTACGAGGAGGCCAGGAAGAATGGAGCTTGAGAAGGTCGCCTCAGGATAGAGGACTTTGCTGCTCAACACAATCTTGATTTCGACCTCTCATTCCTGAATGTCGACGAGTACCGATTTACTGGTGACCACCAGGCCGAGGAAGGAGACTTAGTTGCAGCTGGCTAGGAGGTCGATCAAGAAGGTCAAGATCAGCATCTTGTTGAGTAGGATAGGGGGGCTTGTATTTTTCTTTTCTTTGCTTCCTGATGTAACTTCCAGATTTTGTTTAATGAAAAGTTTATCATTTTCAATGAGTACTTTCATTTTTCATTGTGCATTCATGTTGTCATGCCTTTGTTTGTTTTCTTTACGCGTATGTCCTTATGGTTTATGCATCTTGGTTGATCCCCGACCAAAGGGCAATAAGCTCCTTAGTAGTCGATAATCTTTAGCATCGTCAGATCTTTCATCCACAAGCTCAGCTCGTGAGAGATTAGTTTGCAGGATTTAACGTTGTTGGTTCATTGGACGCAACCTCGGCTCAACACCATTGTTCATACAAATGAAGTTCAGATCGTGAGCTATTTGCCATACGGTAGTAGTTCGGCTTGGTGTCATTGTTCATACGAATGAAGTTTCAGCTCGTGAGCTATTTGTCATACGACAACAGTTTGGCTTAGTGCCATTGTTCATACAAATGAAGTTTTAGCTCGTGAGTTGTTTGTCATACGACAGCAGTTTGACTCGGTGTCGTTGTTCATCTAAACGAAGTTTCAGCTCGTGAGTTGTTTTCCATACGCTAGCAGTTCGGCTCAGTGCCGTTTTTCATGCGAACGAAGTTTCAGCTTATGAGCTGTTTGCCATACGGCTTGGTGCCATTGTTCATACGAACGAAGTTTCAGCTCGTGAATTGTTTTCCACACAGTAGTAGTTCGACTTGGTGTCGTTGGTCATACGACCGTAATTGACTTCCATAACACTAATTTGAAGGGAATGTCTATTTTTTTCATTAAATTTTGGAAGGTCTTTTATAAAATCAACTCAAATTACACAGGGTATTTTTCAGATGCTAGATATTCTAAGTTTCCCCTGTGTGGGGTCTGGCTTGAAGCAGGCTCTCCTTAAGACCAGATCTACCTCATTCATAGCTCGGCGATAAACCTTCATGGAGACGTTCTGAGGTATTGCTTGTTTCTTGACCAGCATCTTAATTTGGGCCTTCTGCCAGAATTCCTCCGCAAGGTCCAAGTCTTCCCTGAGTGCCTAGTTATTCACTTCTTCTTCATAAGCGAGGACTCTACGGGTTGACGAACCGACTTCGACTAGAAGAACCGCCTCTGTCCTGAAGGTCATACTATACAGGGTATCTCCAGTAGTTATGCTGGGCATTGTCCTCTATGCCCAGAGGACCTCTGGAAGCAACTCTGCCCATAGCCCTTTGGCCTCGGTCAATTTTTTCTTTAAGCCCTGCAAAATAGCTTTATTAGTTATCTCTACTTGACTGTTGCATTGTGGATGTGCTACTGACATAAATCTTAGTAATATGTCGAGCTCTTTGCACTGCCTCTTGAAGTATGCTGAATCAAACTGTTTTCCGTGATCTTTGACCATGACCCAAGGTATCCCAAACCTACAGACCACTGACCTCCACACAAAGTTCCAAGCTGCCTTTTCTGTCATCTTTGAGACTGCCTCAGCCTCGACCCATAGTGCTTTATAATAGTGGCTCGATGATATCCAAGCCCCATTGAGCGAAGGGCCACGGTTCACTTATCCCTACTAGGTTGATTGTTGGTGCCCGGGGCATGTTGGCAAACCGCTGACACCTGTCGCATTTTCAGACCATTTCCTGGCCGTCTGACTTTAAGGTCGACCAAAAGTATCCCTACCTTAACACTTTCCTCGCCAGTGTCTAGGCCCGATGTGATTACTGCACACACCTTCGTGGATTTCCCTTAAGATATATTACTCTTTTTCTATATTCACACGTTTGAGCAGTGGCCAAATAAATGACCTCTTATCCAATTGACCGTCAAGGATGGTGAACCTGGAAGCCTGTTGCTCGAGGCTTCGAGCATCACCTTGACTTGGAGAGGTTATGCCTTTCTCCAAGAAATCCCAAATTGGCTTCATCCACTGAACCTCATCTTCAATCACAACTACCTTCTTTCCTCAGAGATTGATGCTAGGTCGCTTGACCTTGCTCACTTGTATTGAGATCGGGTTGTCGATCCTGAGTGCCAACTTGGACAAGGCGTAAGCTTTCTCGTTCTCTTCCCTCGGGATCTGCTGAATACTGAATTTGCTAAAATCAGAGGTTAACTCTTTTATGTTGGCTAGATATGCTGCCATGTCCAGATCCTTTGCGTCGAACTCCCCCAATACCTAATTCGCCATGATTTGCAAATCCATAGCAATGTCTACAACTTGAGCTCCCAGTGACTTGGCAGTTTTTAGACCTTCAACTAGCGCCTCATATTCATTTTTTGAGGCCGGGAATTCGAACTTCAATGAATCCTGCATCTCATTACCTTCGTCAGTGATGACGACTCCTAGCCCACTGCCCTATTTCCCCGATGTTCCATTGACCTGAATGGCCTAAGGCTGAGATAGCTTATGTAGTTCTATGGCCCCCGTGCATTCTACTATAAATTCTGCCATGGCTTGGCCCTTGATTGTTGTCCGTAACTAATAACTGATGCCAAATTGACTGAGTTCGACCGACAACTTAAGCAAACGTCTCGAGAGCTCGAGTTGATTGAGTACCTGCCTAAGCAGCATGTCAGTCATTACTCGAGTTGGATGTCCATCAAAGTAATGCCTTAACTTCCTCGATGCCATAACCAGCGCCAGAGTTATCCTCTCTATCGTTGGGTACCTCAACTCTGCTTTTTGGAGTATTTTGCTAATATAATACACCGGCTTCTGTATCTTCCCTTCCTCCCTAATCAAGGTTGTTGCCACTACTGTCACTGAGTTTGCCAAGTACAGATATAGATCATCTCCCTTCTTAGGTCAGGACAGCAAGGGAGATAAGTTGAGGTACTGCATCAATCCACCAAATGTTTGCTGACACTCCTCTGTCCACTGAAAATCCTTCGGATTCCTGAGCACCTTGAAGAATGGTGTACCTTTATCTGCCGACCTAGACATGAACTGACTTAGGTAGCTACCTTCCTCACTAACACTTGCACATCCTTTGTGTTCCTCAGCGAGGTCCAGAATTGTCTGAATCTTCTCTAGGTTGGCCTCTATTCCTCTACTGGTCACCATAAATCCCAGAAACTTTCCCGCCTTGACCCCGAAGGTGCACTTCTTAGGGTTCAGCTTAATTTTAACCTTACCCATGATCGAGAAGGCATCCCCCAGGTCATCTACTTGTGTCCAAGCATCCTTGTTTTGAATAGCATATCATTGACATAGATTTCCATGTTATGCCTGATCTGCTCTGAGAAGACCTTATTCACCATCCTCTGATAGGTTGCCCCTGTATTCTTTAACCTGAATAGCATGACCTTATAACAATAGATTCCCCGATCTACGATAAAGGTAGTCTACTCCTTGTCCTCGGGGGGCATCTGGATCTAGTTATACCCCTCTAAGGTATCCATAAAGCTCAACATCTCACATCCCAATGTGACATCTACTATTTGATCAATCCTTGGCAGGGAATAGCAATCCTTTGGACAGTCTTGTTTAGGTCAATGAAGTCTACACATAGTCTCCATTTGTCTTCTCCTTTTGATACCCGTACCACATTGTCCAATCATGTCGGGTAGTCAATCTCCCTTATATGGTTATTTTTCCACAACTTTATTACTTCCTCTTGAAGGATTTGATTTTTCATGCTGACACTTTTGCTTGATAGGCCAAAAGGCTGATTCGACATTCAATTAATGTATTGCCACTTTCAGATCTATCCTTGTCATGTTAGTGGCAGACCAAACAAATTTATCGACATTTAATGCAAGAAAATTTGTTATACCTTCTTTCATGTCAGGGCTGATGTAATGCCCTGACCCCTCACGGAATCAGGTCCCTGATCTCATTTCCAAAGGCATGATAAACGAGAGAAAACAAACAGAGTTTCCCCTATTCTTAGGCCTATCCACAAACCTGCACGCAGAAGAATCAACACAAACAACATTCCAAAACATATATATAAAGTTCCATCTCCAATCCATAAGACTATTTTAGCTTTCTTTCCCATAGACAAGTACATACATGTCTGAACTTAAATAATACTATTCTAATACATTTACTAAGTTATCATACTACTCTAATTAACTTTCAAACTAAACTTTACTTACATCATTTTACATAACAATTACATTTGAGATCATAAAATGAAATACAAGCCAAGATAACCAAATTTACTTTACATAAATTCACATAACTATCCAACCAAAGATACAAACAATCAGGGAACACTTGATCCTTCTCTTCAACCTCTCGAACTATCTTTGTCATGCCTGTAAAATGTTGGAAAGAGGGGTGACCAAAACATTATTTCTCAGTGAGGGAGGGAACAGTTATCCGGGGAGTTTTGAAAACCTTTCGTGCAATGCAAATAAGCCAACAAATTTAATAACATAATAAACTCACTTAAGATAAACAAGTTAATCAATACATTTAAAAGAATCAAAATTAAACAATTACAACAAATAAACAATTAAAGACTTATAATGGACTATAGCTAGGTAACAAGTTATGTATAAACAATAGAAAAAGAAAAACACAATCACATACGAACCATGTCAACATAAGAGATTCAATTAATAACACAAATTAAATAACACTTAAGCAAATAATGCAATCATTGGTAACTCTCCAAGGACTTAGGGCCCAAGCGAGAGTTCCTCAAAATGATACAATGACGGTCACAAGCACGAACCACGAGCAACAAGCCACGAACCTCAAACAAGATATCTATAGCGAGATCCATAAGCCCGCATCCCTATACACCAACAGGGGTACTCCAAATGTAACACCCCGTTAATCCTATGACCTAATTCTTCTAGGGCGGTATCCCTAGCGAGAGAGGGACTAGAGCACTGAGTTAGAGCAACCAACCCTAGCAAGCCCGATGCGGCCCAGAGAAACCTATTTCATCTAGCCTGACGATAAGGTTACGCAACTATCGATATGAGAACACAACATAGCATATACAAGTAGCAATTAACAATTCGATAACACATAAAGAAGAACAACAAAGTTGGTTGTCCTCACACATACAATAAAATTAACAGCAATATAACAAGATATAGACATATTCATTCTAAGTAACCATACAACCCAATTCACAGATCTTCACCAAATACATAAACATATTATACAAGTACATCTAAACACTTAACTAATCAATTAAAAGACAATTACTAACAACTATTTCAATTTCCTATAAACTAGCCCCTTAGTTCAACTACAAATGTAATGCCCCGATCCCTCACGGAACTGGGACCTCTTCTAATCATACTATCCCCAACTCAATTCCAAACCCCGGGTACGAAATTTAGGAAAAAATGGACGGAATTTTCCCCATATATAAGACTATTTGAAACCTGCAAACAACAATATACTACCACAAGACCATAATCTACAACCTCAATCTATTTTATCCTTACAAGCATGCAAGTCAACTAGACAATAAAGTAAAATAATAGAAGTTATTAAAAATCACTAGCACCTAACCATTACCCAAGACTAAAACTTTAATATTACATTTCTTAAGATAACACAAATACATACATGACCATAAGGTCTCAAATAGTATACAAGCATATCATGCACACGTTCTTTCTTGTTCTACACACTGATAGAGCAGGTAGGCCACACAGGAGGCAATCCCATCTCCAGTTTTTCCTGGGACATGTTGAAAAGAAGAGTGAGTAACATAGTTGCTCAGCGAGGGAGGTGATGCAGCATACCGAGACATACAACATGATATGCAACAAAGATAGCCATATATACAACACAAAGTAACAAAACTAGATAGACAATTATTTAACCACATATAAAAAAGATGTTGTTCCACTTTGTCTTCAATCACGAGCCACGAGCCAAGATCTTCAAGAAAGTGCTGACAAAACCCTTATTATTCCATAATGGGGTATTCCGAATGTACTCCGATCTTACGACTCATATCTCCCGAGGTAGGTTCGTATGCCCCAACGAGGTGAACCACGCCTTTGGAGTAGGGGAGTATGCCTCAACAAGAAAGAGACTGGGAAATTATGGTAGCCGAAGGAGCACGGCAAATCCGATGTCGCCCATGTTACTAGACATTACCATGCCCGAAAAAGTTGTGCAACCCCAAAAAAAGTCCACGAGATCCAAGATCATCAAATATCACATAAGAAGGACGACAAAGTAGGCCGCCCTCGAATTAACCAAAATATAAGAAAAATATACATGAAATAGCTATATAATCACAAAAGAGGCAAATATCATGTTTCTAGTTGGCTAAAAGGCCTAATTATCTCACGTTTTGTTTTTCTATGTTGTTGTTGATGCGTTTTTTTTTTTTTTTAGTCTACTAACTAATATAGATACAAATATATATAAGTTATGTAAATAAATGGTCTAGCTAATGGATTGACTTATTATAAAATACTAATGGCTAATTAACTTAGTATAAATTATTTAGAAAGCTAAATATCCAAATTAATTAAATTTTACTATTCACTCGGGGACACTAAAAAAAAAATTTCTCACACTCGGGACATGATATGCATATTCCAACCATGAACGAATATATTATCAATAAAAAGTAATATAGGAAAAAAATATAATTTACAAAAAATAAAATAGTTTAAAATTTGTCCCGGGTTGACGTTGATCATAAAAATTTAAGTATATAAAAGAGAATAAAAGTCAAATAAAGGCAATTATGTACATAAATGACATTGATCAAATTTACAAAATAATTCACATAAGGCAATTATGGAAGCATATAAAATAAATAAATTAAACGAAAATAGTCTCCGGGCTCGACAAATATAAGTCAATTAAATATTAACAAATAATAAGTATAAGATAATCATTTCTCATAATTACATTAAATTCACATAAATACATCTATTACCCATTCAGGTCCAGGCTAATTAAATAAATATTTCTACTAAAATAAATAAGCCAGCACGTTCGGGTCAGGGAAAAAAATATAATTATTAAGATAATAAAATAGCTCGTTCAGATCTACGTCCAGGCTTTTCGTTCGAACAGTAAGATAAATTAATTTAAAGATATGTAAAATAATTTTAAATAATTAAAATAATAAAACAAGTGTCCCAGAAAAATCATTTAAATATAAATTAAATAAATACAAATAATGAAAATAATAAATTAATGACTTTATGTAAATCAATTAAATATAATTTAAATAAATACAAATGATGATAATAATAAAAAATAACTATTCTTGGGTTCGAGGCTTCATATTTAAATAGTGAAATTAAATCACTTTAAATTATTAGTAAAATAAATTCTAATAAATAAAATAATAAAATAATAATTTCGGGAGAGCCAATTAAATATAATTTAAGTGAATGCAATAGTTATCGTGACACATTTTTCAAAAATGGTGCAATTTAATAAAATAAATATGTACAAATTAATAAAATGTCTATATGCTAGGTCTGGGTCATCACACTCTCCCCTCCTTGCAAAAATTGTGTCTTCACAGTTTCTCATTTTAAGTGAACTCCTCGTATGCATCTTGAACAATTTGGATAAGAAGCTCGAACACGAAAACTACCGATAATGCCAAGGAAGTTAATCAGATAAGCATCTTAAATAAGAACTTCAAAGTAATATGCCAAGAAGAATACCTACGCGTGTGCCGAAAAATTACCGGTGAAAACTTCAGTAGGCTATCAAAAGAAATACCAAGTAAGAAATCTTGCAATAAGGGTGCCAAATAAAGGCTCTGAATAAGAATACCAATCTAGAAGTCTGAGTAAGAATCATTCCGACTAGGAACACCATATAAGAATTCCCAATGTGATTGTTGTATAATAGTTCCAGATAAGTAATCCAAATGCGAATATCAAAGAAAATACAAAATATTATTGAATAAGAACTCATAGATAGAATGCCGAGAGAGATTACCAAAGAAAATCCCCAAGAAAATCTCAAGCTTGCTTCTCGAAATACTTCTTGTTGATCTCAGATATGTACTACAATCAACTCTGCTGGTCCACATCTTCAGAAAACCCAATTCTGGCCATCTCTATAAGGGAGAGTTTACTTACCAATTCAACGGGTAATGGATGCATGCAATTGAGATTATACAAGAAGAACTTCTTATAGCATGTACACACTATGTGATAAAATTTTACAGGTTATACAACTATCACATATGCTCAATGAATACTTTAGATTACTTATGCAATTATAAACTGTTCTAGAAACCAATAACACTTAGTTTTGAATAACAAGTTATCATGTCACTCACAATAACTTAGTTCACAGAATTCAAACACGCGTATTGCTACTAATAGTTGAAGCAAGTAGTTATTCATGAAATTACTTGGGTGTACACATAATCATATAAGCACACATATCATATAAGTTTCACTTACATCACAAAGTGATCACATCGGTGCACACCAAATCACATAACACAATATACATGTCACACATTCCTCATTCATTATTACAAATAAGTCACATAAGACACATATACATTCAAGACATACAAATCATAAATAACACACTTTACAAGCACAAAATCAAGGTCACTACCCAATAGACCAAAGATCATTTCCCAGTTGAGAGCTTCTAAGCGCTGATACCACTTCTGTAACGCCCCGATCCCTCACGGAACCGGAACCTCTTCTAATCATACTATCCTCAACTCAATTCCAAACCCCGGGTACGAAAATTAGGGAAAAATGGACGGAGTTTCTCGTATATATAAGACTATCTGGAAACCTGCAAACAACAATATACAACCACAAGACCATAATCCACAACCTTAATCTATTTCATCCTTACAAGCATGCAAGTCAACTAGACAATAAAGTAAAACAATAGAAGTTATTACAAATCACTAGCACCTAATCATCACCCAAGACTAAAACTTTGATATTACATTTCTTTAGATAACACAAATACATACATGACCATAAGATCTCAAATAGTACAGAAGCATATCATGTACACATTTTTTCTTGTTCTACACACTGATAGAGCAGGCTGGCCACACAGAAGGCAATCCCATCTCCAGCTTTTCCTGGGATATGTTGAAAAGAGGAGTGAGCAACATAGTTACTCAACGAGGGAAGTGATGCAGCATACCGGGGCGTGCAACATGATATGCTACAAAGATAGCAATATATACAACACAAAGTAACAAAACTAGATTGACAACTATTTAACCACACATAAAAAGGATATGGTTCCACTTTGTCTTCAATCACGAGCCACGAGCCAAGATCTTCAAGCAAGTGCCAACAAAACCCTTATTCCTCTATAATGGGGTACTCTGGATTTACCTCGATCCTACGGCTCATATCTCCCGAGGTAGGTCCATATGCCCCAACTAGGTGAACCATGCCTCTGGGATAAGGGAGTATGCCTGAGCTAGAAAGGGACTGGGAAACCATAGTAGCCGAGAGAGCACGACAAGCCCGATGCCGCCCGTGTTACTCGACACTACCATACCCGAATAGGTTTCGCAACCCCGAGACAACTCCACGAGATCTAAGATCATCAAATATCACATAAGAGGGACGACAAAGTATGCCGTCCTCGAATTAACCACGATATAAGCCAAATATACACGAAATAGTTATATAATCACAAAATAGGCAAATATCATGTTTCCCACAAAACTCTATAGATAGCTTAAACATATCTTTTCCAAGCATATAAACAACCAACAAGCATCTACAAGTTCACATAAACACCAAAGCATCCATTATCACTTTTCCCCTTTCTTTAACTATGCAAATCTTCTTCCATATTAAATTTAAGGGTTTGAAACTACAATCCAATCATTCCACGTTCCTAAGGAAGTCAAAAGACACCTATCAAAGTCTTGAAAACTCGCTTTGGAGGCAAAACTGCAGGAAGGCCCCGAGTGGTTTTAAGTACACCTACCCTATCCGGTCCCCAATTTAACGCAACGAAAGCACCAAAAGTGCTTCCATACCCCAAAGATACCTAATCCAAATTCCAAACGTGCCCGGATTACATTTTATGAAAAGCCCCCTTTCAAAATGTTAGCTAATTCGCATTTTAACTCATTCCCGGGCAAATTAACTACGCGTGAACATTTAACTAGCTTCAAATTCATCTAGAACACCTATAGGTAGCTTCAATTCAATCCAAATAACAACTTAAAGCAAAACCCTAGATTTTGGCACTATTTATTGTCTCTTTCATGAGATTCATTCAACCATTTTAATTGCTATCAAGCCTCAAAAGAGAGCTCTACAAGTGCTAGAGGATGTATTACAAGCAACAATAACCATTTTCATAGTTATAATCAACAAATACAAAAAATTCAAGAATAGGAATAACATGAAACTAGAAAATAAATGCAAACTCTCTCACCTTGATTAGCTAAAAAATGTTGAGAAATAGTTGGAGAACACCTTAGATCATGCTAGAAATGGTTGGATTTTGAAGTAGAATGCAAACCCAAGCTCAAAATGGCTCACAACTTTGGCTTCTTGGTTCTCGATTCTTTTTGGTCAATTTCTAATGCTTTGGCTTTTTTGTTAAACTAACATATAAGTATATGAACATATAATATAATATATAAATGTATCTAGTTGGCTAAAAGGCCTAATTATCTCACGTTTTGTTTTTCTATGCTGCTGCTGATGAGTTTTCAATTTGTTTTTGTTTTGTTTTAGTCTATTAACTAATATAGGTACAAATATATATAAGTTATGTAAATAAATGTCCTACCTAATGGATTGACTTATTATAAAATACTAATGGCTAGTTAACTTAGTATAAATTATTTAGAAAGCTAAATGCCAAAATTAATTAAATTTTGTTATTCACTCGGGGACACTAAAAAAAAAATTTTTCTCATGCTCGGGACATGAAATTTACATTCTAACAATGAACGAATATATTATAAAGAAAATATAATATAAGAAAAAAATATAATTTTTGAAAAATAAAATAGTTTAAAATTTATCACGGGCTCATGTTGATCATAAAAATTTAAGTATATAAAAGCAAATAAAAGTCTAATAAAGGCAATTATGCACATAAATGACATTGATCGAATTCACAGAATAATTCACATAAGGCAATTATGAAAGCAGATAAAATAAATAAATTAAACGAATATAGTCTCCAGGCTCGAGAAACATAAGTCAATTAAATATTAACAAATAATAAGTATAAGATAATCATTTCTCGTAATTAGATGAAATTCACATAAATACATCTATTACTAAAAATATTAAGATAGCTTGTTCAGGTCTGGGCCAATTAAATAAATATTTTTACTAAAAATAATAAGCCAGGTCGTTCGGGGCAGGGAAAAAACACAAATAAATATAATTATTAAGATAATAAAATAGCTCGTTTAGATTCGTACTCGGGCTTCTCGTTCGAACAGTAAGATAAATTAATTTAAAGACATGTAAAACAATTTTAAATAATTAAAATAATAAAACAAGTGTCCCGGTCAAATCATTTAAATATAAATTAAATAAATATAAATAATGAAAATAATAAATTAATGATTTTATGTAAATCAATTAAATATAATTTAAATAAATACAAATGATGATAATAATAAAAAGAATTATTCTCGGATTCGAGGCTTCACATTGAAATAGTAAAAATAAATCATTTTAAATTGTTAGTAAAATAAATTCTAATAAATAAAATAATAAAATAATTATTTTGGGAGAGCCAATTGAATATAATTTAAGTGAATACAACACTTATTGTGACATGTTTTCCAAGAATGGTGCGATTTAATAAAATTAATATATATAAATTAATAAAATATCTATATGCTAGGTCTGGGTCATCACACTTTTCCCTTCTTACAAAAATTGTGTCCTCGCAATTTCTCGTTTTAAGTGAACTCCTCATATGCATCTTGAACAATTTGGATAAGAAACTCGAACGCGAAAACCACCGATAATGCCAAGGAAGTTTATCAGATAAGCATCTTAAATAAGAACTTCAAAGTAACATGCCAAGAAGAATACCCACGTGTGTGTCAAAGAATTACCGGTGAAAACTTCTGTAGGCTATCAAAAGAAATACCAGGCAAGAAATCTTGTAATAAGGGTGCAAAATAAAGGCTCCGAATAAGAATACCAATCTAGAAGTCTGAGTAAGAATCATTCCGACTAGGAACACCACATAAGAACTCCCAATGTGATTGTTCTATAAGAGTTCTAGATAAGTAATTCAAATGTGAATACCAAAGAAAACACCAAATATTATTGAATACGAACTCAAATATAGAATGCCGAGGGAGATTACCAAAGAAAATCCCCAAGAAAATCCCAAGCGTGTTTCTCGAAGCACTTCTTGTTGATCTCAGATATGTACTACAATCAACTCTGCTGGTCCACATCTTCAGAAAACCCAATTCTGGCCATCTTTATAGGGGAGAGTTTACTTACAAATTCAACGGGTTGTGGATGCATGCAATTGAGATTATACAAGATGAACTTCTTATAGCATGTACATACTATGTGATAAAATTTCACAAGTTATACAACTATCACATATGCTCAATGAATACTTTAGATTACTTATGCAATTATAAACTGTACTAGAAACCAATTACACTTAGTTTTGATTAACAAGTTATCCTGTTACTCACAATAACTTAGTTCATAGTATTCAAACACACGTATTGCTACTAATAGTTGAAGCAAGTAGTTATTCATGAAATTACTTGGGTGTACACATAATCATATAAACACACATATCATATAAGTTTCACTTACATCACAAAGTGATCACATCGGTGCACACCAAATCACATAACACAATATACATGTCGTACCTTCCTCATTCATTATTACAAATAAGTCACATAAGACACACATACATTCAAGTCATACAAACCATACATGACACACTATCCACATAACACACTTTACAAGCACACAATCAAGATCACTACCTAATAGGCCAAAGATTCTTTCCCGGCTGAGAGCTTCTAAGCTTTGATACCACGTTTGTAATGCCCCAATCCCTCACGGAACCGGGTACAAAATTTAGGAGAAAACGGACGGAGTTTCTCGTATATATAGGACTATCTGGAAACCTATAAACAACAATATAAAACCACAAGACCATAATCCACAACATTAATCCATTTCATCCTTACAAGCATGCAAGTCAATTAGACAATAATGTAAAACAATAGAAATTATTACAAATCACTAGCACCTAATCATCACCCAACACTAAAACTTTGATATTACATTTCTTAAGATAACACAAATACATACATGACCATAAGGTCTCAAATAGTATACAAGCATATCATGTACACATTCTTTCTTATTCTACACATAGATAGAACAGGCAGGCCACACAGGAGGCAATCCCATCCCTAGCTTTTCCTGGGACACGTTGAAAAGAGAAGTGAACAACATAGTTGCTCAGCGAGGGAGGTGATGCAGCATATTGGGGCGTGTAACATGATATGCAACAAAGATAGCCATATATACAACACAAAGTAACAAAACTAGATAGACAACTATTTAACCACATATAAAAAGGATACGGTTCCACTTTTTTTTCAATCACGAGCTACGAGCCAAGATCTTCAAGCAAATGCCGGCAAAACCCTTATTCCTCCATAATAGGGTACTCCAGATTTACCTCGATCCTATGACCCATATCTCCTGAGGTAGGTCCGCATGCCCCAACGAGGTGAACCACGCCTCTGGGGCAGGGGAGTATGCCTCAGCCAGAAAGGGACTGAGAAACCATGGTAGCCGAGAGAGTCACAACAAGCCCGATACCGTCCGTGTTACTCGACACTACGATGCCCGAAAAAGTTGTGCAACCCCGAAACAAGTTCACGAGATCCAAGATCATCAAATATCAAATAAGATGGACGACAAAGTAGGCCACCCTCGAATTAACCACAATATAAGCCAAATATACACGAAATAGCTATATAATCACAAAAGAGGCAAATATCATGTTTCCCACAAAACTCTATAGAGAGCTTAAACATATCTTTTCCATGCATAGAAACACCCAACAAGCATTTACAAGTTCACATAAACACCAAAGTATCCTTTATCACTTTTCCCTTTTCTTTAACTATGCAAATCTTCTTCCATATGAAATTTAAGGCTCCAAAACTACAATCTAATCATTCCACATTCCTAAGGAAGTCAAAAGACACCTATCAAAGTCTTGAAAACTCGCTTTGGAGGCAAAAGTTCGGGAAGGCTCCAAGTGGGTTTTAACTATACCTACCCTATTTAGTCCCCAATTTAACGCAATGAAAGTACCAAAAGTGCTTCCATGCCCCAAGGATACCTAATCCAAAATCCAAACGTGCCCGGATTACATTTCATGAAAAGCCCAATTTCAAAATTTTAGCTAATTTGAATTTTAACTCATTTTCGGACAAATTAACTACACATGAACATTTAACTAGCTTCAAACTCATCTAGAGCACCTATAGGTAGCTTCAATTCATTCCAAATATCAACCTAAGGCCAAACCCTAATTTTCATCACTATTCATTGTCTCTTTCATGAGAGTCAAGCATTCAACCATTTTAATTGCTATCAAGCCTCAAAAGAGAGCTCTACAAGTCCTAGAGGATGTATTACAAGCAACAATAACCATTTTCATAGCTATAATCAACAATACAAGAAATTCAAGAATAGGCGTAACATGAAAATAGAAAATAAATGCAAATTCCATCACCTTTATTAGCTAGAAAATGTTGAGAAATAGTTGGAGAACACCTTAGATCATGCTAGAAATGGTTGGATTTTGAAGTACAATGCAAACCCAAGCTCAAAATGGCTCACGGCTTTGGCTTCCTGGTTCCCGATTTTCTTTGCTCAATTTCTTATGCTTTGGCTTTTTTGTTTAACTAACATATAAGTATATGAACATATAATATAATATATAAATGTATCTAGTTGGCTAAAAGGCCTAATTATCTCACGTTTTGTTTTTTTTATGCTGCTGCTGCTGTGTTTTCTTTTTTTTTTAGTCTACTAACTAATATAGGTACAAATATATACAAGTTATGTAAATAAATGGCCTAGCTAATGGATTGACTTATTATAAAATACTAATGGCTAGTTAACTTAGTATAAATTATTTAGAAAACTAAATGCCAAAATTAATTAAATTTTACTATTCACTCGGGGATAATAAAAATATTTCTTTTTCTCACACTCAGGACATGATATGCACATTCCAACCATGAACAAATATATTATAAATAAAATGTAATTTAGGGAAACAAATATAATTTTTGAGAAATAAAATAGTCTAAAATTTGTCCCGGGCTCACGTTGGTCATAAAAATTTAAGAATATAAAAGGAAATAAAAGACAAATAAAGGAAATTATTCACATAAATGACACTGATCGAATTCACAGGATAATTCACATAAGGCAATTATGACAGCAGATAAAATATATAAATTATACGAAAATAGTCTCTGGGCTCGAGAAATATAAGTCAATTAAATATTAACCAATAATAAGTATAAGATAATCATTTCTCATAATTAGATGAAATTCAGATAAATACATCTATTACTAAAAATATTAAGATAGCCTGTTCAGGTCCGAGCCAATTAAATAAATATTTTTACTAAAAATAATAAGCCAGCTCGTTCGGGTTAAGGAAAAAAATAAATAAATAAAATTATTAAGATAATAAAATAGCTCGTTCAGATCCGGGTCCGGGCTTCCTGTTCGAACAATAAGATAAATTAATTTAAAAAACATGTAAAACAATTTTAAATAATTAAAATAATAAAACAAGTGTCCCGAGCAAATCGTTTAAATATAAATTAAATAAATAAAAATAATGAAAATAATAAATTGATGAATTTATGTAAATCAATTAAATATAATTTAAATAAATACAAATTATGATAATAATAAAAATAATTATTCTCGGGTTCGAGGCTTCACATTTAAATAGTGAAATTAAATCATTTTAAATTGTTATTAAAATAAATTCTGATAAATAAAATAATAAAAAAATTATTTCGGGAGGGCCAATTGCATATAATTTAAGTGAATGTGACAGTTATCGTGACACGTTTTTCAAGAATGGTGCAATTTAATAAAATAAATATATGCAAATTAATAAAATGTCTATATGATAGGTCTGGGTCGTCACAACAAGCACATACTAATCGAAAGCCACGTAGTCCTCAATCCAACTATTTCATGTCTATATGGGCACTTTATGACACCTCTAAACACTACGAAAACTCACTTTAAACTACAACTACCACTTAACCCCAAAAAGCCCATTTGTCCATTTATACTACAACTACCAAACCTGATCTTTAAAACAAGGCCATAAATGCATCATATCCATTATCAAGCATATTTAAGACTATCAAACACACTCAATCACGCCCGGGCAACACTTCACACATATGGCCCATTTTTCTCTCATTCAATATTTTCTAATTCTAGCTTTGTTCTAACCTTTTAAACTTCACATTTGGCATCCTAGACATTTATGGCACCTACTAAAAGCGTTAAAACACACAATGAAGCAAAAACCCCAAACTTTGAAGAAATCACTATTCAACACTATTCATTCATCTTCTTTAATGCATCAAACACCATTTTAAGCCAACACAATTGCAATATAGCTACCAAAGATTATTATATATACTTAATAATGAGAAATTGAAGCATTTATAACCATAAACAAAGCATATAGAACAAATCTAGAAATTAAAAAATAACCTAGGTAGAACTTAACGCATAGAATATGAAAATCCCTTACCAATTACTAGTTGTAGATGCTATGTAGAAGCTCTAGCAAGGCTTAATGACACTCTTAAGCAACCTCAAAGGATCAAAGTGCAAGAACAAATCTATTCTTTCTTTTTTGTTTCTCCTTCTTTTTCCTTGGCTTGGCCGATTTTGAGCTTTTGACTTATTTTTTTTTGGTTGGTTAAATAAATGATAGGGTTGGGTTAATGGGTCAATGGGTAGTTTCTAGGTTGATTAGTATGATCAAATACAAGCTAAAATATTTTAAAGGCTCAAAATGCAAACTAATAATTACTATTCGTACGTTACACAAAATAATTTTTCTACTCACTTTCCCGACATGCTATGAAAATAAAATTTATGAACGTATGCCTAACAACAAATATATATTGAGGGAAAAATATGAATTTTGCAAAGTAAATTACTTTAATTTTCACCCCTGCTCAGGGCTCATTTTAAAATGATGAAAATATGTTTGTTAGATGTAAGGTACAATTTCACCAAATAAAAATGCCAAAATAATAGGCTAAAACATTTATTTGAATTTGATAAATGTTAGTGCAACTTTGAAAGAATTAGAAACAAAATAAGACTACTAAGCAAATTCAAAAGCTAAAATAACACAAATATACATATAAACACTTAAGTAATACCTAATTACATGCAAATATGAATAATGCACTACATGCTAGGTCTGGGGCGTCACAGCTGGGCTCGCTGCAGAGCTTGATCTGCTTGTTCTGCCCTACCTGGACCTTTTCCATCTCCTCAATCGAGGTGGCCTTATTCACTTCCTTGCCTTTCTTGGCTTTCTTCTCTGGAACCTCGACCTACCATGGCTCTACCTTCTGCATGCTCAAAGCGGCTACATAACATTCTTGGGCCTTCCTTTAATCCCCTTGGCCCGTAGTTATCCCCATAGATGTTGGATATTTCAGGGTCAACTCATAAGTCGAAGCCACGACCTGGAATTTTGCTGGAACCACTCTTCCCAAAATGGCATTGTACGCCAACTGGGAAATTAATGACAATGAACTCCAGCAGCTCAATCGGTGCCCAATCTCCTCGACCTAGAGTGAGGGTTAAGGTGATGACCCCTTCAGGTCAGAATTCTTCGCCAATAAAACCTAATTGTGTCCCATTCATCGGCCTCAAATTGCTCTTACTCAGCCCGATCCTCTAAAAGCTTAGTAAAATAGTACCTAGGTCGAGCTACCTGTATCGACCATAATTCTCCTGACCCGAACAACTCCTATTTTGGTAGCAATGAACAGTGGGTCATCGTCCAAAATGATCAATCCCTCCAATTCTGCATCTGTGAAAGTAATATGTTCATCCAAGCGTTGCTTCTTCAGAGGTGGGTCGGACCGACCAGACCTCCAATAAGCTGCCCTTGCCATTTTGCTCTCTACTCCTAAAGACATCCCTCTAGTGATCATGTCCACTTCCTTAACAGGTCCACCCTGCTCTCGTCTAGGACTTCGCTCCCTCACACGTCTCGGGCTCCTTTCTCTCTCTCTTGTGAGCTCGGGCGCATTCTCTCTCTTGATATATTGTCGTAAATGATCCAGCTGGATTAGGGCCTCAACTCATTCCTCAGCTCCTGATAGTCGTCAGTCATATGCCAGTGATCATTGTGATATCGACAAAATTTCTCCTAAGGTCTTTTATTGTGCCCGACCTTCATTCGCGGTAGCAGTTTGATAATGAACCTGGTCTTGATTGTTGCATAAATTTTCTCTCTTGGGGTATTCAGAGGTACATAGTTTTGGAATCTTGGTCGATTATCATTCTTCGACTTGGCACTGGGATGAATGCGATAATCACTCTTTCACTTATCCTTGCTAGCACTACTGCTCGACTTGGCACTGGGCTGAAATATTAATAAGCACAGGATAACACAAGGAGATGCATATATTGTCTATTTGTTGGTTAGTAGTAGGCAAGTGAACCTACCATATATGATTCTTCGTCAAATGATTCATGTTACTGAGAGAAAAAATTTGTTGCCATATGGAAAAATCCTTACCCCAATTTTTGAATATCTCCGGTTGAACTTTGAAAGGATTAAAGGTACTAGGTTCAATTCTAATTGGTATCTGAATATGGTGTCTTTGAATAAGCAACAAGCCTATTGGTATGAGGGTCGTTATATAAATCAAAAAGAATTTGATCGCCTACCTATAACAATCAAAGAACAGATTACGCAAAAGGCAAGGAAGAAGACGACCTTTGTTGAGGATCCAATTCATACGGATGATGTTGACATGGAAATCATGTATAGAGAAATGTCGGGGGATACAAATGTTATGGAGGATATTTTTCATGCTTCTAAAGTGTCACAAATTGAAAACCATGAAAGAATTAGGGGTGTTAGTTCAAGTGGTGCTACAAGTTCGGCTTATGATCTTATTGTACAAAAACTTGATGGCATAATAACTTTGATGGGCAAGCAGAAATGAAAAACTCGATACAGACTTTGGAAGAACGTAGCCAACGGTCACAGATTGACTACAAAAAATCAATACTATCTACGTTTAAGTTATTAATATATAAGGAAAAACGTATAAAAAAGTGTTAATATCTTAATATCTTGCTTGTCTGTGAGATTCAAACCGAATGTAAGAGTTTTTAAACTACTATATACAACGTTAATTAACATTAACACAATTTGTTATGAGACCATGTTAAGTTTGCTTTAATCGGTTATTGAATTCTATGACATTTTTTAAAAAAAAATGCATGGTAACAAAATATGGGCCAAGTTTGTTTTTTATTCGAAACAATGCAAGTCACACGACATTCTTCTCCATTGTACGTTGAATCGCATTTCCATAATTAACATTAAAAGTTATATACTTAATTTTTTTTAAAGATCCATAGCCAAACCGTAGGACATGGATACGGATAGACTACGGACATGTAGAAATTCGTAGCCCTCCGTGGCAAATGGCTACGGATTCGCTACAGATATTTAAAAGTTTGTAGTCAATCTATAGCCAATGGCCATGGATTGACTATGGAAAATCAATACTATCTACGTTTAAGTTGTTAATATATAGGAAAAACGTATAAAAATATGTTAATATCTTAATATCTTGTTTGTTTATGAGATTTAAACCAAATGTAAGAGTTTTAAACTACTAGATTCAACGTTAATTAACATTAACACAATTTTTTATGAGGGCATATTAAGTTTGCTTTAATCGGTAATTGAATTCTATGAAATTTTTCAAAAAAACAACGCATGGTAACGAAATACGGACCAAGTTCAAATCACATGACATTCTTCTTCATTGTACATCGAATTGTACTTCCACAATTAACATTAAAAGCGATATACTTTATTTTTGTTTAAAGATCTGTAGCCAATCTGTAGCACATGGTGACGGATGGGCTACGGACACGTAGAAGTCTGTGGCCCATCTGTGGCAAATGGCTATGAATTCACTATGAACATTTAAAAGTTCGTAGCCAATTCGTAGCCCATGACCATGGATTGACTACGGAAAATCAATACTATCTATGTTTAAGTTGTTAATATATAGGAAACATATAAAAAAGGTATTAGCATCTTAATATCTTGCTTGTTTGTGAGATTCAAACCAAATGTAAAAGTTTTTAAATTACTAGATTCAACGTTAATTAGCATTAACGCATTTTTTTACGAGACCATGTTAAGTCTTCTTTAATCGGTTATTGATTTCTATAACATTTATCAAAAACCAAAAACGCATGGTAACAAAATACGGACCAAGTTTGTTTTTATTCGAAACAATGCAAGTGACACGACATTCTTGTCCGTTGTACATCGAATCACACTTCCATAATTAACATTAAAAGAGATATACTTCATTTTTGTTTAAAGCTCTGTAGCTAATTTGTGGCACATGGCTATGGATGGGCTACGAAAACATAGAAGTCCGTAGGCAAATGGCTACAGATATTTAAAAGTCTGTAGCCAATCCGAAGTCAATGGCCACGGATTTGCTATAGAAAATCAATACTATCTACGTTTACGTTTTTTTTTTTTTTGCTCAATACATTTAAGTTGTTAGTACATAGGAAAAACGTATAAAAAAGTGTTAATATCTTAATATCTTGCTTGTTGTTGAGATTCAAACCAAATGTAAGAGTTTTTAAACTACTAGATTTAACGTTTATTAACATTAACACAGTTTTTTATGAGACCATGTTAAGTTTGCTTTAATCGGTTATTGATTTCTATGACATTTAAAAAAAAAAAAACACATGGTAACGAAATACGGACCAAGTTTGTTTTTATTCAAACCAATGCAAGTCACTCAATATTCTTTACCGTTGTACGTCGAATCGCACTTCCATAGTTAACATTCAAATCGATATAAATGATGTTTAAAGATCTGTAGCCAATTTGTGGCACATGGCTATCGATGGGATACAGACACGTAGAAGTCCGTAGCCCATCCATGGCAAATGGCTACAGATTGGCTATGGACATTTAAAAGTCCGTAGCCAATCCGTAGCCAATGGCCACAGATTGGCTACAGAAAATCAATACTATCTACAATTTAGTTGTTGATATATAGGAAAACGTATAAAAATGTTAATATCTTAATATCTTTTTTGTTTGTGAGATTTAAACCAAATGTAAGAGTTTTTAAACTACTAGATTCAACGTTAATTAACATTAACACATTTTTTTCTAAGACCATGTTAAGTTTGCTTTAATTGGTTATTGAATTCTATGACATTTTTTAAAAAGAAACGCATGGTAACGAAATAGGGACCAAGTTTGTTTTTATTCGAAACAGTGCAAGTCACACGACATTTTTTTCATTTATTTTTTTAATTAAAATTATTTTCCGTCGCCATTTTTTGTTGCTATTTCACCGTTCCTAATTTCTCCACGGAAAGGCTGCGGACTTTATTTCTCCTTCGCCTGTCAAATCCATCGCCCAAATTCATCACCCGATTGCTATTTTCTTGTAGTGTAAGTAATAGAGCTGGGCACTCTAATAAGATAGAAGTTATTGTGAATGAGTTCCTTTTACAATAAGGTGATCTGTCTTCATCATGGATAGGGTTTCAAACTTACTTCACTTATGCATGTTTATGCATTGGACGGACAACCATAGGTGTGATACTCTAAATACGTACTATAAAATAAAGAGGACACTTATTCCTACAAGCTTCTAAGTGGATCAGTACTCTTAATCTTGAGCATATATAGATGAATTGACGAAGTCAAGTTCTTGCACTTTGAGTCACTATGGGTGAGATCTTATATATGTATCAACAACTTTGTGATTTGGGTGTCTGGACTTGGTTAAAAGGGACATGCATATGCAATAAGGAATTTATACAATAAATACTCCCTTAGAATGATCCAGGTTGATCATCCTGAATCTGTGCGCACAGTAATACATGGTGTATTGGTTGTCACACTTGTGGGTCGCTCCCTTGTGTAAGTGGATAGCATCCGGAAGATGGTTAGATTATGGGTTAGAGGTTTTAGGAAAAAAGATGTAGTCAAGGAGTAATAGTACACTTGGTAAACCTATCTTGGCTATGAGTGAGTATAAAGGGGAAGCGTGGTCATTATCACTTAGTTGGTCTAAAGACTGAGTATCATATATTATTAACTAACTCCTGTTCATACATTAATTATTTTGACGTGCGGCCATAGTCTTTTAGTCGAATTGACTAAGGTTAAAATGGCAAAATATTGTTAGGAGACTAGCGAGAATATTTTTTCATTTTCAGTTAAAGGATAATTATGTCTTTGGTCCATTTTTTAGCCTTTTACCTTATAAATGTATTTACTAAATAAAGAATTACTAAATTGAAGAGATGATTTAATCCTTTTACAATTAGAAATCATAAATAGACTTTTTTTATTCTGAAAGGGGTTTCTATTTTGATTATTGGCTGAATTTTGGATTAAATAATAATTAATTAATTAAAAGTCTAAAAGCTACTAAATATTTAAGACAATTTTTCCATAATTGGAGAAAAGTTTTATTCTTAAATAGTAGACTGGATTTGGACTTAAAAATTAATTATAATTAATTAAATAATTAATTAGGGCTAATTGGCTGAACAACACCCTGGCACGTGACTCAAGGTAGGACACAAGGGGTGGGACAGCTAAGGAGTATGTGGGGCTGCCTTATGGAGTAAATTTGAGGTGGAGTTGAATTTCCATTGTATTATGAAATTAATGATAATTCAAAGTCCTAATCCTTTACCCTTTTGGATTCTGTTTTCAGACAGGATTACCTTGCATATTTTCACCTATATAAAGGCCTCTACCCCAAGCTCTACAATTGCGTCATCTCCTTTGAGATCTCTTTTTTTTTTCCTCATGAGTAAGCTTCAAATTTTCAAGAAACTCAAAATAGTTTTTCTTTTAGTTTAGTTTAAGAAGATTGTGTCCTACAACTTGATCAACACTTAAGCTAGGGATTTGGAATAGAAGGGAAGATCAGAGTTGAGGAGCAGAAGCATTGTTCTAGGCATGTATAACAACCTCTTCAGCAAAAAGGTAAAATTTTCTTTTATCGTTCTTCGCCACAGAAGTATTCCTAAAAACTTTATTTGCTTTTATGATTAAACTATGAAATGTTTAAATGTTCAAATAGCTATTTCATGTTTTATTCATTTTAAAGATCCATGCATGAATGTTTCCGCCTTATTCTTGTAATTATAGAATTTGATTCATGCGTTATAACATTTTTCTTCAGTAGTATCAGAGCCACTGCGAATTAAATCATGAAATAGTCAAACTAGTTTAATTGTTTATTAGTAGAAATTAAGAAATAATCAAAGAACACTAAAAAAAATTCAGATTTGTTTAATGCCTTTAATGCATGGAATTGTGTGTTCTTATTAGTTTCTATATTTATTAGAATTAATTATTGATAATTGATTCACATGTGGTTTTTGATTAGTAATAGAACTTGGATTAAATTACTTGTTTAATAGTAGTTTAAAAGGTTATAACTAATAGTTTTTTAAACCACTTTAAACCCCCTAGAATTAAAAGAATTTATGGAAATTAGTTTTCTTGAAGATTCGCGATAAAAATTCCTGTGAAAAATTAGAAGTTCATATTAATGCGAATATAGGTTATGGAATTGGATTAAATAACTTGTAATAGTTAATCCAGGATAACCAAGGATCTAGACAACACAAAAGAAAAAAAAAACACACACAACAAAAGAACATATTTTGGAGAAGAGCGCATCACGCACGGCCACGCTCACTGCTCCCCTTTTATTTTTTTAATTTTTTGTTTATTTTACTTTATTGTTTTGTTGTTTATTCACAAAGATTAATATGAGAGAATTAATAATAATTTACGGATACTTTGTTCTAGCAAAGTGTAAAATATTATTTATGGGAGTTATTTATGATTAATTATTTATTAAATGCTAGAAAAACAATTTTACTAAATTTTGTGTTTTTACTTAATTATTTTATCTTTATTTAATTATGCAAAAATTATTTAGCATTAAGATTACCTTATAGGATTAAATTATACGCAATCCTATAAGTATAAAAATTAAGTTCTTGATAGTCAAGTCAAATAATTAATCAAGATATTAGATAAGTCTATAGATTAATTAAATTAGAGATTGAAATTGGTTAAAAAAAATATTAAGATGACTATTTTACCTTAGGAAGCTAGACTTGACTAGAGACTTATAGAAAGCCTTACCTAGGGTTATGATTATAACCCGAATTAGGTTTATGTGATTTAAATATTATATTATAGGCTTTAATCTAGTTTTTTGGGAAAAACCATAATTAAATATTGAAGAAAATCACATATGAAGAAACCCTTATTCTAAATAATCGAGTGGGATAAAGAACTAAGAAATCCCACGGCTTTCCATATATAGATAATGTTAAAGGGTGATGTCACCTCGCCTTACCATGTGATATGCTCCCTACGGAGGGTAGCATTATTCCTAGATTTAGCGGTTTGTTTTAAAATTGGGAATTCACATAAAAGATGTTAGTGAAGCGACCACCCTACAGTGGAATTCTAGGCTATAGATCACCTTGTAGATATTAATAAGAGTAACCTTCCTACGGAAGATCGAGTCTGAATTATCTAGGAAATTCCATAAGGAATTGTATTTACACTTGACTCGAGATAGGTAGTAACTGTAACGCCCCGATCCCTCATGAGACCGGGACTCCTATTTATCATGCTATTCTCACCCAAATCCAAACCCAAGCACAAAATTTTAGGAAAAACGGACGGAGTTTCCCCTATATGTAGGTCTATCTAGAAACCTGCCAACAGTCACATACAAATCCTGAATCACAATCAACCATTCATACAACCTAACTTTCAAGATTCATAAAGTCAACCAGCTCCTCAAGGCCATCCGAGCCTTGGAATCCTACATCATACCACACAAGCATGCAAAATTAAATCCATTGAAGTTCTATCTTTTTATTCCACTTATCATACCACTCTATACTATCAATCAAGCTTTCTTATAATTTGTGTCCAACCAACTAACTAGTCTTCATCGTCCACACAAGTATGCACTACTAAGTAATAAAGTAAAGCAAATAGAAGATATTACAAGCCCACTAGTACCTAATCATCAACCAAACTAAAACTTTAATATTACATTCCTTGATATAACATAAATACATACATGGACACAAAGTCTCAAATACAATACAAGTATATCATGATCATATTCTTCTATGTTTTACACACTGATAGAGCAAGCAGGTCACACATGAGGCAATCCAATCTTCAGCTTTTCCTGAAATATGTTGAAAAGAAGAATGAGTAACTAGGTTACTCAGTGAGGGAGGTGATGCAACATACCGGGCGTACATTGTGATATGCAAATACAAGAAATCACATATATAACATAAACAACAAGATTAAATAACAAGTAATAACCACATTAAAAAGGATACGGTTCCACTTCAAGTCTTCAAACTCGAACCACAAGCCACGAACTTCAAGCAAGTGTCGACAAACCCTTTCTCCAACAAGTTGGGATACTTCGAATGTATCCCGATCCTACGACCCTTTCTCCTGAGGTAGGTCCATGCCCAGCAGGTGAACCACGCATCTGGGGTAGTGGAGTATGCCTCAGCGAGAAGGGAATAGGCACCATGGTAGTCAAGGGAGCACGGCAAGCCCGACGCCACCTATGTTTCTCGACACTACCATGTCCGAAAAGGTTGCGCAACCCAATATTCGATCACAATAATTCAAGCAATGGCAATATAATTCAAGAATCACATAAATGAGGGACAACAAAGTAGGTTGCCCTTGCACGTAGTTTACAATAAATAAGTCATATAACAATATAAATAAAAGACAAGTGTATATTTAGTCTATTCATATCAAAGTACACGTAATTATAAGCAATTATATTGAACTATACAATTCATGAGCAGTAAAACAAATTAAGATGCACAAAAGAATATAACTCCCTCACCTTGGATTAGACTAATTATGTAAGAGAATCGCTTAGATTCACTCCAAATCTCCTTGAATTAGCTCAAATGTGCAACCTTAGCCTACTCATATAAATATAACACTTAGCCCTTAAACTAGCATAACACAATGCAAGTAAAACATTACTTAGCACGTACATGAAGTAAACAGTCCAAGTTAGAAGCAATTTAACTAGAATTTATAATTATGAACAACCTAGAATCAATTACAGTTCAACTGATACGAGATTTTCGCGGTTAACTTATCTAGCATTCTGACAAGTTTATTTTCACGAGAATATCCTTTTTCATCTGTTTTGCAATTTACCTTGCATGTAGGGTTCAAGAGCTTTAAGCACATTCTCCCAAATATCTTTATTAGCCTTCCTAAGTGTGCACCAAATAACATTATACCTTGGCAAAACTCACAATTTAATTATTTAGCAACAACAATGGACTATACAAATAATAAATTAATGAAAACAGTCTAAGTTTTCTAGCAGAAGCTAAATTTAGCAAATCCGCAACCTAATCTATTGATCTCCAAATCAACTGATTTTGACATAGAAAGAAAGCTCTTCAAGTGTAGTTAATTTTAGCCTCAAGCAGAACTCAATTCCAATCTAAATTCCACAAGTTAGGACCTTACTCGTGCAACTGCGCAAACTGCACTGCTTTAGCGAATTTCCAGACACATTTTTGAAATTGCTAAATCGGATGATCAAAACGTTTGAATTAGCCTAAGCCTTAGAAACCAACATTTTCTCTAAACTGCCTAATCTAGCTGCTATAAAAATTTCGTTAAGTTTCGAGCATGTTTACTATGTCAAAATGGCTCTAGAACTCACCGGCAGTAGGCTGTCCAGATATTTGCTCATTTTGCATACTACACTTTTAGCTACTTTTGCCATTACTTAGCATTTACACTTCATTGAAGGCTTTAAACAAACATCTAGTCTACAATTTTGTTCATAGATAGCAAATCAACAACTACTTGTGAAACTAACAAAGCATGCACAAATATAGCAATATAATCAAAATAAAATACATATAAGATGATTCCCTCACCTTCAAAGACTAAAACATGCAAAATGCAAAGGCCTAGGTTGATTCTTCCTTTCTTTAACCAAGCTTTTCTTCTCCTAAGTGTGCATCAAGGTTACCAAACCATATTTTAATCATACTACATTCCTAGTTAAGCCAAAAGACACCTAATAAGATTATAAAACCCTATTTTAGAAACAAAAGTTCGGGAAGGCCCCATGCAAGTTTTAGCTACAACTATATTATCCGAATCCCAATTTCGTGTAACGAAAGGACCAATAGTGCTTCCAACCCCCAAAGATACACAAATCATAGCCCAAATGTGCCCGGATTTTACAACGAGAAAAGTCTTCTTTTTAAAGTCGACTAATTACGCAATTTAGCTCGTTTCGGTTGATTCAACTTCACATGGCTTTTCAACTAGCTTCACTAGGGCCTAGAGCATCTATTTGAAGTCTCAATTCAAGCTAATTAACAAATTATATCAAAAACCTTAAATTTTCGGATTTTACTATTCATTACACTATTCACCTTCTCCTACAACTTTGATTCTCAAAATCAAACCATTACAATTACAACCAAGCTCTAAAAGATAGTTCTATAGGCTTCAAAGATTATGAACAAGCATTTATAACAAGCAAAGTAGCTAAATTCAACAAGACAAGAAATTCAATATATATGCATCAACTTTAAAATTATGAAATATGCAATTCTCTCACAATATTGAAGATGAAGACAAGTTATAGATGCCCCCTAATGCTCCAATCTCCTCCTAGACCAAGCCAAGAGCTCAACTCCAAGGTTTGATGAAAAAATTCTCCTCCTATGCCATTTTTGGATTTGCTACAGTGTTTTTAGCTTTTCTCCTCTTTTTTTTTTTTTGATTTTTGGTCTTCATATAACTAACGAAAGCTAACAAATGACTTACAATGGGCTTGGGCTTGCTAAATGGGCTTAGTTGAATTAACTAAAATGGTAACCAAAGGTCCAAGGTTAGCTAAAATCTCTAAAGGCCCAAAAAAAAATTCTACAAAAAGTTACTATTCTTTCGTAATACTATTCATTTAGGACACTAATATTTTTATATCTCACGTTCTCGACATGTTATGCATATAGTTCCAATGGACGAAATACGTCTAATAAGGTAAGTAATAAAGGAAAAATATAAATTTTGAAAAATAAAACAGTCAAATTTTACACGTCGAACAATATTCCTTTATTATACTAATCAATTTTCTACCAACCTTCCCGAAATACCATACACATAAAAATTATGAATGTATGCATGAAAAAAAACATATAATGAAAATAAATTTTAAAATTTAAAAAATAACGTACTTTAAAAATCACTTGGGCTCATTTTAAAATGATGAAAACTAAATTATTAGATATAAAAAAAGTAACATCACATTTTACAAATAACAAAATAAGAGATTAAGCATTTATATAATTTAATTAATTGATAATTACACATTTAAAGAAATACTAAAAGTAAAGTTACTAAATATATATATAAAAAGTTAAAATAAACACTTAAATTCAACCAATCAATTAAATTAACACATAAATATATGCAAATAGACACTAATCACTACATGCTAGGTTTGGGGTATCACAGTAACCTCCCTACGGAGTAAGTGCTATCGGATATTGGAAAGCCAAACTTAGTAATGATAAGAGTAATCACTAGGACACTAGTCATAGTTAAAAGGGTTACCTATGTTTGTGCACTTGTATTCATGAGTTCCTATTATTTTATTCTCATGTATGCCATTCATATATATATAGGTATTACGTAATTTGCTCATACTTAATTATGTTGTATAAATAACCAGATAATATGACAGGCTCTTTCAATCCTTTGTTGGCTATTCTTTCGAATGATCAGCTGATTGGCCTGAACTTTAGTGATTGGAACAAGAAGCTATACATAGTACTCGCTACAGATGGGAACAAGTATGTCTTGACTTAGCCTTGCCCTCAATTGAGGAATGATTCTACTGATGCCGAAAGGGACGCCCATGATAAGTGGCAAAGGGCAGATGGCATGGCTAAGTACTATATACTAGCCTCAGTGTCTGACGTGTTGTTGATACAACACAAGAGCAAAGCCACTGCTGCAAAAATCATGATATCATTAATTGAGATGTTCTCAGATAAAAAAAGGCCTGCAAAGCAAGCTGCAATGAGGGAGATCATCACAACCAAGATGGTAGAGGGTTCGCTTGTAAGAGAACACGTTCTCAAGATGATGGACAACTTTAACCTCACAGAAGTCTTGGGGGCCCAAATTGACAATGAAAGTAAGGTGGACATGATTCTCGAGACACTGTCTGAATCCTTCTCCCAATTCAAGCTCAACTATAACATGAGCAAGATGGATATGGGGCTCACTGAGCTAATGAAGGAATTCAGGAAGCTGAGGTAATCATGCGGCCCAAAGGTCAAGCCCATATGGCCGAAGCATCCTCTTCTAAACAAAACCCAAAAGGGAAGAAGGGGAAGTAAGAAAATGGTAAAGGTAACGGCCTAGCTAGTAATGGGCAAAAGAAGAAAAAGGCTGCAAGTAGAAAGCCCAAAGGGAAATGCTTCAAGTGTGACCAAAAAGGTCATTGGAAGAAAAGCCAAGCTAGTAATGGGCAGCTAGTAATCATCACATCATATAACACTCACTTTACGTCATATATAACACACTGATGCATGGCAAAAGCAAACTGTCCAAGTCAACCCATGTCGGGCTAGCCACTCGTCCCACCACTCGTCCCACATGCTCAACCGACTTGGGTAGTCAAACCCACTGGACAAGTTGGGAGAAAGGAGTCGGTTGAGTCACTCAACCGACTTCTCTTCCGGCTTGCCAAGACAAAACACATATTGACATATTTTCATGCACACCTTGCAAAACATTCAACTTGAACACATTCTTTTGCACACAAACACCCGAAATACACATGAACAAATAGCCATGCCACGAGACTTCACATTGGATCACATAACACATAGACCGAAGGTCCTATCTCGACTTATGCTCAGACAAGCTAAGCTTTGATACCACAAATGTCACGCCCCAAACCCGGCCCTAGGGGAACCAAGCTCATGACACGACGATACACGAACATTATAACGGTTGTAATATGGATATCCAATAAGAAACAGAAAACCCCAATCATATTTAAACAAAGTGTACATCAAAGTAGACAATATATTCAACAAATATATCCTCAATAAGTATGCATAAAGCCCAACATGATCATGAATCCAACCGTGACTGACCCTATATACAATCAAAACGAGCTAGACTTCAAAATAGATAAGTTATCAAGTATTCCCAAACATAACCTAAAACATAACTTCTTTACAACAACCTACTAAAAGCCATTAAAACATTGTTTCCAAAATTAAATACAACAACTACTCATGATACAGATGATCAAGCACATTATTACCATCCTCATGCACGTAATCTGCATCATGAACTCCTATATCATGCATTAAAGAGGTGTAAGATAAACAGGCTCAATGAGGGAGGGATAAAAGGGAGTTTGAAAGCTTTAACTCGAAAACCTTTTGAGCACATAGGAAATAATACAACACATAAACAACTTCACACTTACATACGCTTAACAACCTTGAAACATTTACGCTAAACAACACATCAAGAAGTAATCGCTTTAGACATTTATTGAAGCTGACACCTTATAACTCTGCCACGAACTCAACACTTCTCTCGCCCGCGTGTATACTCATGATGTACACTATTCTACAACCAATCTCACTATGGCCTTTACTGATCACACAAGAAATAGGACTAGTACATGGTGGTCACGCAATTACCGGCAAGCCATATGCTGCCCAACACGACATCACGCTACCATGATGAACTAAGGTTGCAACTCGACACTTCACATCACATCTCATACATATACATTAATCAACAACATATCCATTAACTCAACAATACATTCAATAACTCAACAACACATCTATCAACTTAACAACACATTCAACAACTCAACTAAACTTCATTAAACATATAACCAACACATTTGTACCAACATTTAACTATCAAAGAACATGACGTCTTCAACACATTAGCATCACCTAGGCTAATAAAAACATGGCATTTACACATTAATACCAATTAAACCTTAAAAGAACATAATCCCTACAAAATAACTCCAACTTTTTAACAATATTTCACCAACCTAGGGATCTTTACAAAACATAAACTCAACACAATCAATATAGCAACTATATACAATGCATTGTGAACCCTTTGCAACACTAAAACCAAGCATTAAACATGCCAAACATACCAAATACAAAAGTTGCACCAAGGCTGGAATTTTAAGAAAATCATCAAAATAAACCCCTAAATTCACCAAATTCACTCCAAAGCCTTGAAATCATATACCATTCACATGTATATAATCATAAACACTAAAGCTAACTCAATTTCTCAACATTCAACTAACAAAGTTGGCTTATTTTCAACTATTTTGGCTCAAACAAGTTCATATGCATATATATAGCTCTCAAATCACTTCTACAACATATATTCATCTCTACAAACATTTATAACACAATTATATAACATTTCCATGGATCAAAATAGATATACACATGCAAGAACTTGAAACCCTTACCTTAAAATTGTTGGAAAGACTAGATATGCCAAGAACAAGGTTTGGAGAACAATCTAGAGCTAAATACACTTTGATTTGGCTTTGAAATGAAAGATTTCTCTTCAAAATTGATCAAAAACCTAACTTTTCTATTTTTCCCTTTTTTTTCCTCTTGGCCATCCAACTCTAGGATATTTGCTTTGCTTTGTTGTTTTGTTTGTAATGTATATAATGTATGTATAATGTATAAGATATATATGGTGGTCAAACAAAGTCAAATAAACTAATAAGACTAAGTCAAACAAGGTCAAACATGGCATACTAGGCATTTTCCTATCTTATTTTGCATACTAGTATGTATTTATGTATGTATATATATTTATATAAGTAAGACTAAGTCAACTTTAGTAGACTAAATAAAATAAGATTAAGTTTATGTGTAAAAATACAATTTAAATGCAAATTTGATATAGTAAAAATAGTTAAACACATAATTAACACATAATACTACCAAATAATGTTTAAAATAAATAAGTGCACTTATAATGAAATGCTTGGGTCTCACATCATCTCTCCCTTAAAACATTTTCAACCCCGAAATTCTTACACTCTCCACTGAACAAGTCTAGATACTACTGCTCAATCTGATCTCGCCTATCCCAAGTAGCCTTCTCAATTCCATGATGAAGCCACAAAACCTTAACCATCAGAATCACTTTCGAACACAGCTCCCGAACTAACTGATCCAGTATACAAATAGTCCACTCCTCATAAGTTATATCCCCACTAAGCTACAACGGCTCTGCCTCAAGAACATGTGAATCTAGATTATACTTCTATAGCATAGACATATGAAAGACATCATGCACCTTGGACAAACTCGACGGTAAGGCTAACCGATAAACCGACTTGCCAACTTTGCCAATGATCTCAAACAGCCCTACGTACCTCAGACTCAGCTTCCCACCTTTGTCATACCGAACAATACCCTTGAGATGAGAGATCTTCAAGAAAACCTGATCACCGACCTCAAATTCCAAATCCTGTCTTCTCTTATCTGCATAACTCTTCTGCCTACTCTGAGCTGTAAGTATCATCTGACGAATAAGACAGAGATTCTCAATGGTATTCACAAGCTCTGGCATCAAGGTTGGATCAATAACCTCCATCTCCCCAACCGCATCCCAATACAACGAAGACCTACACTTACGACCATACAAAGACTCATACGGAACCATCCTAATAGTCGATTGATAACTATTGTTATAAGCAAACTCCGCCAATAGTAAGTGTGTCTCCCAACTCTTCCCGAAGTCCATAACACAAGCCCTCAACATATTTTAGAGAATCTAAATCGTCCTCTCTGATTGCCCATCTAACTAAGGATGATAAGTTGTGCTGAAGCTCAAATTAGTACCCAATGCTTCCTGTAGACGCTACCATAATTTGGAAGTAAACCGTGGATCCCTATCTGATACAATGTTGATTGGAACCCCGTGAAGTCTCACGATGTTAGCAACATACAAATCTGCCAATTTCTCAAGACTATCTTGTTTATCCATTGCAATAAAGTGAGTAGTCTTGGTTACCTGATCAACCACCACCCATATTGTATCACAACCCCTTTGTGATCTCAGAAAATCTGTGACAAAGTCCATGGTCACATGTTCCCACTTCCACTGGGGAATCATCAATGGTTGTAGTAAACCTGTCGGTCGTTGAAGCTCTGCTTTGATCCTTTGGCAAGTCAAATACCGAGATACAAACTCTGCTACATCCTTTCTCATGCTGTTCCACCAATAATGTTACTTCAAGTCTCGGTACATCTTGTTCCCGCCCGGATGTATAGTATATTTAGAGTTATGAGCTTCCTCTAAAACTTCCCTCTTTAAATTCGATTTATCCAAAATACAAACTCGGCCATGAAACCACAACACACCATCCTCATGTAACTTGAAATCAGGCTTACCCTCAAAGATCTTCTGAAGTTACTAATCTAACTGTTGAGCTTCTCGGATCCGTGACAACAACAACGGCTGAATCTACAAGTTTGCAAACAAAATACTCACTTAAGTCAGCTCCACTTCCACATACTAGCCTCTGCCACCTCTAGTAACTCCCATTCCTTAACCACCATACAAGTAATACTAGCCTTCCGACTAAGGGCGTCTGCTACCACATTCGTCTTTCCTGACACATAGTTGATTGAGCAATTATAATAATCAAGTAGTTCCATCCACTGTTTCTGTCTTATGTTCAATTCCTTTTGAGAAAATAAGTATTTTAAACTCTTGTGGTCCGTAAAGTTTTCGAACCTTCTTCCCCAAAGATAATGGCACCAATTTTTCAAAACAAACACAATAGCCGTCAACTCTAGTCATGAGTTGGATAATTGCCCTCGTATTGCTTTAACTTCAAAAAGGCATAAGAAATCACCCAACCATTATCTTTGGGGAAGAATTATAGATCATGAGTTGGATAATTGTCCTCATCTTGCTTTAACTTCCAAGAGGCATAAGCAATCACCCGACCATTATCTTTGGGGAAGAATTAAAATCATAAGCAATCACGCTTCTCTAGAAGCATTACTATAGATAACAAAGTTTTGACTCCCTTCTGGTAATGCAAGAATTAGGGCTGAAGTCAAACTCTTCTTCAATTCCTAGAAATTGTCCTCACAACTTTCATGCTAATCGAAACTAGTACCCTTTTGGGTTAGCTTCGTGAGAGGTCCTATAACCTTTGGAAAGTCTTTCATGAACCTGCGGTAGTAACCTGCCAAACCGAGAAAGCTACAAACCTCAGTCACGTTCTCTAGCCTCTTCCAAGATGAAACAACCTCAACCTTAGCAGGATCCACCATGATACCCTGTTGAGAAGTGATAAGACCCAAAAAAGACATATATTGAAGCCAAAACTACACTTACTGAATTTGACATACAATTGATGTTCATGAAGTTTCTGCATAACTAGATGAAGATGTTATTCATGCTCAGCCTCAAAATTTGAATACACCAAGATATCATCGATGAATATCACCACAAACTTATCCAAGTACGGTTGAAATACCCGATGCATAAGATCCATGAAAGCTGCAGGTGCATTAGTTAAACTAAAAGGCATAATCACAAACTCATAATAACCATACCGTGTTCAGCAAGCAGACTTCTGCATATCATCCTTGCTAATGCGAAGTTGATAGTAACCTTGCCTTAGATCAAACTTGGAATATATCTTTGCTCCCTATAATTGATCAAATAATTCATCAATAAGTGGCAATGGATACTTATTCTTGATAGTCACTTGGTTCAAACCCTGATATTCGCAAAGTGCCATCTTTCTTTATCACAAACAATATAGGTGTTCCCTACGGCAATGTACTCAGCTGAATGGACCCCTTGCTCAACAACTCTTATAACTGAACCTTCAACTCCAGAAGCTCGGCAGGGGCTATCCGATACAATGTTTTAGATACTGGTTGAGTCTCGATAGCACATCGATCATAAACTCTATATCTCTCTCTAGTGGTACACCTGGTAATTCCTCGGGAAAGACACTAGGATACTCTCGAATAATTGAAACCTCCTCTAACTTCAACTTATTAGAAGGTTTGTTAATCAGATAAGCAAGAAATCCATCACAACCCCTCCTCACAAGTTTGATAGCTTTTATTGAAGAAATAAGAAGATTCCTTGAAGAGTCACAATTCCCCACTACTTTTACCACTGGACAACATGGTTTCTAGAACTTAACAACCTTGGTCTGACAATTCACTAGAGCTTTATACTTAGATAACCAATCTATTCCCAAAATAACCTCGTACCCTTGAGTATGTAACAAGACTAGATCAGTTGAAAACTCTTAATCCCTAATCCGAATCTTACAGTCTTTACAAATTGACTCGGTAATGAACTTACTACCCAATGGTGTGACAACTTCTAATTGATATGGAAGTTTCTCAACTAGCAGTTTAACACGTTGCACACAAGGAATAGCAATAAAGGAACGAGTAACATTAGGATCAATCAACACTTTAACCAATTGATCAAGAATTAGAAAGGTACATTCTACTACGGCAGCTGCCTCAGGCACCTCCTCCTCATCCAACATGTATATCCGAGCAAGGGCACGCTGATTTTCATTCTAGCCTCGACCCGCAGACTAACTCTGTACATTTCTGAACTTTGGGCAATCTTTAGCCCTATGCTGATCACTTCCACAGCCCGTGCATTTACTAGACTTCTTCCGGTAAGCACTCTCAATGTGCCATTTACGGTTGTAGTAGAAATACATCTGAGCTGAACCAGAAGTACCTCCACCCTAAGATCCCTGAGCCTAAAACACACTCGGACTACTTTGTTTGAGTTCTAGGAATAACTGGCCTAATCTGACTCTGACTCGGCCCTTGAGACTGAAATGACCGTTGCTGGCTTTGTGACTGGACTGGCTTCTACTAGCCCTGAGTCTGAAATGACTGCTGGCCCTGAATTTGAAACGACCTCGGTTGGCCCTGCGGCTAAAACAGTCGTTTAAACTATTGACTTGACTCAAGCACATACTCTCTCTTCATCTTCTCTATTTTAGCAGCTGCTTCAAAGGCCTTACTGAATTGAGAAAACTCAAACGGAGCCAAAAAGTCTTGAATCTCAGGCCTCAACCCCTGAATAAATATCCTAATCCACCTATCTGCAGAGTATACCATTTCCGGTGAATATTGAGACAACTTATTGAACCTTGCCTTATGCTGATCTACTGATCGATCACCTTGCCTCAGGCTCAGAAACTCATCCTCCTTCATCTGCTATGCAAGTGCAGAAATATAATTGGCCTTAAAGGCTGTCACAAATTTCTCCCGCAAAGAAGAAGTGTACTGGTACTCCCATAGAGCCTTTGTCATCCTCCACCACTGTTTGGCATCGTTGTCAAACAGGAACACTGTAAATGCTATCTTCTTCTCATCAATATAATCTGAAGCATCGAATATACTTGGAACCCGATCTAGCCAGTACTCTGCCACCTCATCATTAGGTTCCTCAACAAATCTCGGTGCTCCAAAATGAAGAAACCCCTCTAAAGTACCCACACTACCTCTAGCGTAACCACCTTGCTCTCTGTTACCACCGTGTCCTCCAACACCTCCCCTAGCATAACACCAAGATCCGTATTACCAGCATCACCTCCACTACTTCAAGCATCATCCCTAGCATAGCCATCGTGATCCCCATTACCACCGTGACCTCCACTATTCCCAACACAGACACAATTGTGTTGTTGTGGTACTGATGGTCATTATACTGATTCCCCCGATCAGTTTCTTGCCTCTCCAAAATGGCTATATCCTTATTCAAAATCTAGGCTAATTACCCCAAACCATGATCCCCTGTCAAACCTGGCAGAACTGTAAGAACTGTAGGAACTGGTGGAATTGGCTCAGCCTCTTTGGGGGGCTCACGGCAAGGTTTACCTCTCAATGCCATCATAGGACATAAAGGGTTATGAACAGTTATAGCACATATAAATAGTTTATATCATAAGAAAATTAGTAGCAATTAGTATATAATCATCACATCATATAACACTCGCTTCACCCCATATATAACACACTGATGCATGGCAAAAATAAATTGTCCAAGTTGGACGACCCATGTCAGGCGAGCCACTTGTCTAACATGCTCGACCGACTTAGGCAGTCAAGCCCACTAGACAAGTCGGGCGAGAGGAGTCGGTTGAGTCACTCAACCGGCTTATTTTCTGGCTTGCTAAGACAAAACACATATTGACATATTCTCATGCACACCTCGCAAAACATTCAACTTGAACACATTATTTTGCACACAAAAACCCGAAATGCACATGAACAAATAGCCATGCCATGACACTTCACGTTGGATCACATAACGCACAGACCGAAGGTCCTATCCTGGCTTATGCTCAATAAGCTAAGCTTTGATACCACAAATGTCACGCCCCAAACCTAGTCCTAGGGGAACCAAGCTGAAGACGTGATGACACACGAACATTAAATGGCTGTAATATGGACATCTAATAAGAAACAGAAAACCCCAATCATATTTAAACAAAGTGTACATCAAAGTAGACAACATATATATCCTCAACAAGCATGCATAAAGCCCAACGTGATCATGAATCTAACTGTGATCAACCCTATATACACTCAAAACGAGCTAGACTTCAAAATAGATAAGTTATCAAGTATTCCCAAACATAACCTAAAACATAACTTCTTTACAACAACCTACTAAAAGTCATTAAAACATAGTTTCCAAAATTAAATACAACAACTACTCATGATACACATGATCAAGCTCATTATTGTCTTCCTCATGCACGTAATCCACATCATGAACTCATGTATCATGCATTAAAGAAGTGTGAGCTAAACAGGCTCAGTGAGGGATAGATAAAAGGGAGTTTGAAAGCTTTAACTCGAAAACCTTTTGAAGCACATAGGAAACAACACAACACAACACATAAACAACTTCACACTTACATACGCTTAACAACCTTGAAACATTCACACTAAACAACACATCAAGAAGTTACCGCTTTAGACATTCATTGAAGCCGACACCTTATAATTCCACCACGAACTCAACACTTCTCTCACTCGCGTGTGTACTCATGACGTACACTATCCTATGACCAATCTCACCATGGCCTTCACTGACCACACGAGAGATAGGACTAGTACATGGTAGTCACGCAATTACCGGCAAGCCCTATGCCACCCAACACGACATAACGCTACCACGATGAACTAAGGTTGCAACCTGACACTTTACATCGTATCTCACACATATACATTAATCAACAACATATCCATTAACTCAACAATACATTCAACAACTCAACAACATATCTATTGTGAAACCCCACTTTTCTATCTTATCTCGTTTTGCGTGCTTATCTCGTTTTGCGTGAATTAATCTGTCTATGTGCTATATGACTTAGAATGTGGTAATTTTGATATCAATACTCCTAGAACATGCTAAATGTGCATTCATGAAATTTCTATAAAAAACGGAATCAAAAATTTTATCGTCGATTTTTAGTGAATAGTATTTTTGAAACACGTCCGCTAAAATTTTGAAACTGGTCTTTTAACCCTTCTAGACCTAGTCCACGGACTTTAATAGACCTGTGTTTGATGAAAATGGTTTTAAAATCGGCTTAAGAATTTATTAGGGTTTTTACACCGACTTTTACAAAAATCGAGTTTTAAGCCAACTCGGGTGAAATTGTTTGATTCTAAAACTTCTTGTCACCTAAAAATAATTTACTTGAGCTATCTTGGGTGTTGAATAATTGTTTTGAACTTTGGTGATCAAGAAAATACATTTAAAGTCAAGAAAACACAAAAAAATGCTAAGTTTCAACTTTGACTTTCATTTAAATGGTTGACCAACAAGCTTATATCACCAACACAGACTCACAAAGCACAAAACACCCACAACTGCACACACATTGCCGAGAGGGAGAAGAGAGAAAAGAGAAAAGAGTTTTCAAGGTTTTCAAAGTAATTTTTCAAAGAAAAAGCTAGTTTTTGTCTGTAGAATTTCGTGCCGAGTTGGATTCCGCTTGTTGGGAACGCTTTGCACACATTCCTAGGCTTATATCACATCAAAGGTGAGAGAAAAATTCTAGATTTCAAAAGTTGTCTTTTGCATTTTGCGTAGAAATGAAAATTGAACCATTAGAATTCTAATATGATGTTAGATTATTGTTCCTTGCATGCTAGGGATCATTTAGCTGTAATACTATGAGTTTTTATCGATTGTAGCATAATTTTTATTATTTAGGTATTTAAATTTGATTAATTTGTTCAATGTTGATTAAATTGAGTTGTGTTGATCGGAATCGATTGCCGTCGATTTCTAAATGTTTGATAATTATGTGGTAGCGCCGTTGTAATGCCGAATTTTCAATTATGATGTTTGGGTGAAAATTCAGAAATTTCAGCCATGACACACTAGAGTTTTAGGGTTGTTGAGCATGATTTGGATGTGTTTTGGTTGGTTTCCGAGGGGGTTAATGTAGTTGGTTGAATGGGTGAGTGATAGAAACTGATTTGGAGTTGTTTGGATTAGTAGAATGTAAGATATGATTATTTGAAGTTTAGGTTGTCTTTCTTTACAATGTTAGATTGAGCCTTAGTTGATTGGGTGTAGGTTGAGTGATTGAATTGTGAATTGTTGATGGGTAAATTAGGGTTTGATTGTGTGTTTAATGCATGTTCGGTTAGATGGCCTACTTTGTCATCTAACTTAGTTATATGTTGTTAAATTGGTTATTGATGTTATTATGATGATAATATGATTATTGATGATTATTGATTGATGATTGATGATTGATGCCGGGAGATAAACAGTTCTGCTAGACTATCCTCCTGTGAATGATTGATGGTTATTATTATTGCTGGGTCTCTAGTATGTGTGTGCCACCTCTCAGGCAGCATTGGGCTGTCGGGTTGATAACGGCATGACTATCAGAGATTGCCTCCAGCTCGCATGACGGAGGTGTCATGGAGGGCGAGGTTATTGGGGGTACCCCGGGTGCGTGAGTTTATGGGAGTCACAAGAAGGCTGCTATGATCGTGATGGTGTTTGGAGCTACACCAACAAGAGTATCCTTTATTGAATGGTCATATAGTTATGTGATGATATTATTATTGTTGTTATTGTGTGTTTATTGACTCAAATGATTATTCCAAGGAGTTTAGTAGACCTTGCTCGAGATCTATCGGATCCTCGTTGGGCTTTTTTTATATAAGCTCACTCTCTATTATTGCATGCATACAGGTGTACTTTCGTAGGATTACGGGTACGTGCCTCCTGAAGAGGAGAATGTGGAAAACGTGCCTTACGTGTATGAGTCCTATGTTCCAGAGTCTTATCCGTGATGTCGTTCATGTTTTATTATCTTGTAAATTAACTTAGTAGACTTTTATCTGCTTTGTAGTTTATAATGTATAAGATGTTGATAAGTTAATGAATTAGTTGATGTTGTCTTAGTAGCCTTTCTTTTGTTTATGATTAGGTTGCTAGATTGGCTCAATATGTTTTTGTGTTGTATATTAAGGGGTCATGTAGTATGTTGGAGCGGTGGCATATAACGAAGAATGTTTATTGTATGATATGGTCATGATGTATGTTATTATGTTATTGAGGAGTTGTTTGTTGTATGATTTGTGGAGTTGATGTATGATGTCCTATGGAGGTTGGTTTAGAGCCTCGGTATCATATTTACTGTCGTTATGCTGCCGAAATTCCGTTGCGTCCTGACTGATTATAGGAGGGGTCGAGTTGGGGCGTGACATTTAAGTGGTATCAGAGCTCATGTTAGTTGTCAGCCAGGGTATTCTCGGAATGTGGGTAATGGTCTTAGCATGAAAGTATGTATGAAAAGAAAGAAAAGTGAACTATGTATTAATGTGATTAAATGATTAAGTGATTATGTGATTTAGTGCTTATGTGATTATGTGATCAATTTGTTTATGTGTTTTATGTGAGTTTGTTGTTTAGGTGTTAATAGTTGTTTATAACCTGTTTACGTGCTATAACTGTGCTAACTCTTTGATTAGTAGAATGACGGGCAGACCGAGAACCAGAGGTGGGCCTGAGATGACTGATGAGACTCCGGGTAACGCGGCACCGGGCCGTGATAGGAGTGATGACCGATTGGGGGCAGCTATAGAGAGGATTGCTGAGTTAGTGGCTAGTCAAGCACAGTTACTAGCAGGGCAGGCTGCCCAGAATTAGGCTATGCAGGCTCAGCTACTGAATGTGCAGGGTGGTAACCACAGGCGTGGTACCCTGAAGGAGTTCTTAGGATATCATCCATCGAAATTTCAGGGGGAGCCGGATGATAGGAAGGCGGAGGCATGGATTAGCAAGTTGGAAAAGATTTATGATCCACTTGGCTATACTGACGAGCAGAAAGTCTCTTTTGCCGTGTACTTGTTAGATGATGAGGTAGAGGAGTGGTGGTGCATGGTAAGGACTAGCTGGGCGGCACAAGGTATTCCTTATGTTTGGGGTACCTTTCTGATGGCTTTCCGGGCAAAGTATGTCCCGAGGATTGCGAGGGAACGAAGAGATGCAGAGTTTCTAGCCTTGGTACAGGGAGATGCTACAGTGGCTCAATATGAGGCCACATTTACTCGATTGTCCCGGTATGCACCGGAGTATGTGGCAGATGAGGAGTGGAGGACTCGTAGGTTCATGTTGGGGTTGAGGCCCGAGATTCAGGATGTGATGGCTCTGAATCGGTATGATATTTTCACTAAGGCTTTTGAGGCAGCTTCTAGACTAGAGAAGAGAAAGGGGGATCAGCTTGTGTCTAGTCAGCCCAGTAAGAGGCAGTATCAGCCGCAGTATCAGCAGGGTGTGTATAGGCCTCCCGTACAGCAGGTAAGGTTCAGGCCACCAGCACAACAGGGTTCTTTTAGGCCACAGGGGCAGCAGAGTTATTATCGGCCTCAGTTTCAGCAGGGGTCATATCAGGTTTAGTCCCAGTTCAGGCCAGCCCAGTCTCAGGGTCAGTACATGCCTAGTTTGGTAAGGCCTTAGTAGCAGCAGGCTAGATCTGCTGTTTCTTCAGCTCCTGGTTCTTCTAGGGGCAGTATTAGTGCATTATCACCGCAGTGTACAAACTGGAACCGCACGGGGCATGTGGAGTCCGATTGCAGAGTGAAAGTAAGGACGTGTTTAGGTTGCGGTAGCAATTAACACAGGGCAAGGGATTGCCCTAGGTATGCTAGGACTGAGGGTCGGACAACGACTTAGGGTTATCAGGGCCGACCTACGGCCAGTGAACCTCGGCAGCAGCGGGTTCAGGCTCGGACCTACGCAGTTGACTTAGAGGAGATGCCTGAGAAGACTGCAATTGTGTAAGGTAACTTCCTTGTACTTGATCAACTTGTTAAAGTGTTGATTGATTCTGGTGCTGCGCATTCTTTCATTACTCCTGCTTGTGTGCAACGTGTTAATTTGTAACCTGAAAGATTGCCTTATATGGTTGAGATTAGTACCTCTTTGACTGATAAGTATGTAACTAGCCTAGTATGTAAGGATTGTATAATACATGTTAAGGGGCATAATTTTCCTTCGGACCTTATCTTATTTCCTATCCGGGGGCATGATGTTATCTAAGTATGATGCCCAGTTAAACTGTAGAACCAAGGTAGTACAGTTTCGTTTGCCAGATCAGCCAGTAGTTGAGGTAGTAGGGAACCGAGGTGCAAAGACGAGTTTTGTTATCTCAACAACTAAAGCCGTTAAGTTGGTGAGTAAGGGGTGTTCGGGTTATCTAGCTTATTTGATCAACAAGCCATCTAATAAGTTGCAGCTTGAGGAAGTCCCTATTATTCGGGAATATCCCAATGTATTTCCCGAGGAGTTGCCAGGGTTACCGCCAGAGAGAGATGTGGAATTTGTGATCAATCTTATTCCCGGTACTCAACCTATTTCTAAATCAACATACCGGATGGCACCAGCTGAGTTGAAGGAGTTAAAGACTCAGTTGCAGGAGTTATTGGAGAAGGGATTTATTCAGCAGAGTTCTTCACCTTGGGGAGCTCCAGTCTTATTTGTGAAGAAGAAATATGGTACATTAAGATTGTGTATTGATTACCGTGGTTTGAATCAAGTGACCATCAAGAACAAGTATCCTTTGCCCCTAATTGACGAGTTGTTCGATCAACTTCAGAGAGCCAAAGTCTATTCTAAATTTGATTTGAGGCAGGGGTATTATCAGCTTCGGATTCGTATGGAGGATGTTCCAAAGTCTGCCTTCAGGACTCGGTACGGGCACTATGAGTTTGTTGTTATGCCCTTTGGATTAACTAATGTACCGGCAGCATTCATGGATCTTATGCATCAGGTTTTCCAGCCGTATTTAGACCAGTTTGTGGTAATCTTTATTGATGATATCTTGGTCTATTCAAAATCTGAAACGGAGCACGAGCAACATCTACGGCTTGTCTTACAGAAGCTGCAGGAGCATCAGTTGTATGCCAAGTTCAGCAAATGTGAATTTTGGCTGCAATGCATATCCTTTTTTGGCCATGCTATTACACAGAGCGGTATTTCTGTAGATCCCACTAAGATTGAATCGGTGATGTCTTGGAAATGGCCAGAGAATGTTTCTGAGGTCCGTAGCTTTCTTGGCTTGGCGGGTTATTACCGTATGTTTGTAAATGACTTCTCGAAGATTGCTGGGGCACTTTCTAAGTTGACTCAGAAACGGACTATCTTCAATTGGGATGAGAAGTGTGAGAGTGGGTTTCAGGAGTTGAAAAAGAGGTTGACTACTGCTCCAGTACTTGCTCTACCTGAGGGGACCGATAATATGGTTATTTACAGCGATGCATCCAACGAGGGCTTGGGATGTGTTCTTATGCAGGATGGCCGAGTTATTGCCTATGCTTCCAGGAAGTTGAAGCCTTATGAGGTGAATAATCCGACTCATGATCTTGAGTTGGCAGGAGTTGTCTTCGCACTGAAGAAGTGGCGTCATTATCTGTAGGGCAGTAAGTTCAAGATTTTCACTGATCATAAGAGTCTGAAGTACTTGTTCTCACAGAATGAATTGAATATGCGCCAGCGGAGGTGGATGGAGCTTCTTGGAAATTATAATTGTTCTATCAATTATCTGTCTGGCAAGGCAAATGTTGTAGCATATGCTCTTAGTCGGAAGGCGAGTGTTGCTTGTTTGGCTGTCAAGAAATGGAAGATTCTTGAGGAATTCACTTATTGGATACCGGAGTTGACTCAGGTTGGGGTGATGTGTTCACATCTCCGTATTCAACCTTTATTGCTGTCTTAGATCAAAGAAGCTCAGCAACTTGATGTTAAACTTCAGAAGATCAAGGATCAGATCACGGATGATCAGTCTGACTTCAAAGTGCATGAGGACGGTATTCTTCGGTTTTGGAACAGGGTTTGTGTTCCCGATGAACCGAGCTTGAGGCAAGGTATTCTGGAGGAAGCTCATAATTCTAAGTACAATATTCATCCCGGTGGAACCAAGATGTATCGGGATTTGAGGCAACATTACTGGTGGAATAATATGAAGAGGGAGGTTGCTCAGTTTATATCTAGATGTTTGACTTGTCAGAGGGTGAAATCCGAGCATCAACGACCTGCAGGTTTGCTTCAGCCGTTGGCTATACCAGAGTGGAAATAGGAGCATATTACAATGGACTTCGTCACTAGTTTGCCTAGAACATCGAGGGGTAATGATGCAATTTAGGTTGTCGTGGATCGTTTGACGAAGACAACTCATTTTATTCCGATGAGGGTGGGAGATGAGGTTACAAAGTTGATGAATCTTTATTTGGATCAGATTGTTAGACTTCACGGGATTCCATCTAGTATTGTCTCAGATCGAGATCCTCGATTTACTTCTCGTTTGTGGGAGAAACTTCAGGAGACCTTGGATACTCAGTTGAACTTCAGTACCGCGTATCATCCACAAACCGACGGTTAGTCTGAGAGGACTATTCAGTTTCTGGAGGATATGCTTAGGGCTTGTGTTCTGGACTTCGGGAAGAACTGGGAGAAATATCTACCACTTGCCGAGTTTGCCTATAATAATATCAAGCTACTATTGGGATAGCACCTTTTGTAGCTCTTTACGGTCGTAAGTGTCGTTCACCTTTATATTATGACGAGGTAGGGGAGATGAAAACTATTGATCCGTCTATCATGCCAGAGCTTCTTGAAAAGATTGAGAATGTTCAGTTGATCAGGCAGAGAATGCTTACGGCGCAGAGTAGATTCAAGAGTTATGTTAATAAGCGTCGTCGGGATTTGGAGTTTGCAGTCGGAGATCGGGTTTTCTTGAGATTGTCTCCTCGTAAGGGGTTTGTTTGTTATGGTAAAGGTGGAAAGCTGAGTCTGAGATTTGTTGGGCCGTTTGAGATTACCGGCAGGGTTGGTAAGTTGGCATATCGGTTGGCTTTACCGGAGAACTTCTCTAATGTCCACGATGTATTTCACGTGTCTAATTTGCGGAAATATAATCCAAATCCATCTCATATTCTTGAGCCAGAGCCGTTACAGCTTCGTGAGAATCTGACTTATGACGAGCGTCCGATTCGTATTCTTGATCAGATGGAACGAGAGTTGAGGTCGAAGAAGATTCCAATTGTTAAGGTGTTATGGAAGCATCACGGTATCGAGGAACCTACTTGGGAGAGACGGGATCAGATGCATCAGCAGTACCCAGATCTGTTCAGTACATCAAGTAAGAATTTTGAGGGCAACATTTCTTTAAGGCGGGGAGAATGTGAAACCCTACTTTTCTATCTTATCTCGTTTTGCGTGTTTTATCTCGTTTTGCGTGAATTAACCTGTGTATGTGCTATGTGACTTAGAATGTGGTAATTTTGATATCAACACTCCTAGAACATGCTAAATGTGCATTCATGAAATTTTCATAAAAAACGGAGTCAGAAATTTTATCATCGACTTTTATTGAATAGTATTTTTGAAACACGTCCGCTAAAATTTTGAAACTGGTCTTTTTAACCCATCTAGACCTAGTTTATGGACTTTAATAGACCTGTGTTTGATGAAAACGGTTTTAAAATCGGCTTAAGAATTTATTAGGGTTTTTACACCTACTTTTGCGAAAATCGAGTTTTAAGCCGACTCGGTTGAAATTGTTTGATTGTAAAATTTCTTGTCACCTAAAAATAATTTACTTGAGCTAGCTTGGGTGTTGAATAATTGTTTTAAACTTTGGTGATCTAGAAAATGCATTTAAAGTCAAGAAAACACAAAACAATGCTAAGTTTCAACTTTGACTTTCATTTAAATGGTTGACCAACAAGCTTATATCACCAACACACACTCACAAAGCACAAAAACACTCACAATTACATACACATTGCCGAGAGGAGAAGAGAGAAAAGAGAAAAGAGTTTTCAAGGTTTTCAAAGCAATTTTTCAAAGAAAAAGCTAGTTTTTGTCAGTAGAATTTTGTGCCGAGTTGGATTCCGCTTGTTGGGCACGCTTTGCACGCATTCCTAGACTTATATCGCATCAAAGGTGAGAGAAAAATTCTAGATCTCAAATGTTACCTTTTGCATTTTTGCGTATAAATGAAAATTGAACCGTTAGAATTCTAATATGATGTTAGATTATTGCTCCTTGCATGCTAGGGATCATTTAGCTGTAATACTACGAGTTTTTATCGGTTGTAGCATAATTTTTATTTTTTGAGTATTTAAATTTGATTAATTTGTTCAATGTTGATTAAATTGAGTTGTGTTGATCGGAATCGATTGCCGTCGATTTCTAAATGTTTGATAATTACGTGGTAGCGTCGTTGTAATGCTGAATTTTCGATTATGATGTTTGGGTGAAAATCTGGAAATTTCAGCCATGACACACTAGAGTTTTAGGGTTGTTGAGCATGATTTGGATGTGTTTTGGTTGGTTTCCGAGGGGGTTAATGTAGTTGGTTGAATGGGTGAGTGATAGAAACTGATTTGGAGTTGTTTGGATTAGTAGAATGTAAGATATGATTATTTGAAGTTTAGGTTGTCTTTCTTTAAAATGTTAGATTGAGCCTTAGTTGGTTGGGTGTAGGTTGAGCAATTGAATTGTGAGTTGTTGATGGGTAAATTAGGGTTTGATTGTGTGTTTAATGCATGTTCGGTTAGATGGCCTACTTTGTCATCTAACTTAGTTATATGTTGTTAAATTGGTTATTGATGTTATTATGATGATAATATGATTATTGATGATTATTGATTAATGATTGATGCCAGGAGATAAACAGTTCTGTTAGACTGTCCTCCTGTGAATGATTGATGTTTATTATTATTGCTAGGTCTTTGGTATGTGTATGCCACCTCTCGGGCAGCATTGGGCTGTCGGGTTGATAACGGCATGACTATCAGAGATTGCCTCTAGCTAGCATGATGGAGGTGTCATGTAGGGCGAGGTTACTGGTGGTACCCCCGGTGCCTGAGTTTATGGTAGTCACAAGAAAGCTGTTATGATCGTGATGGTGTTTGGAGCTACACCAACTAGAGTATTCTTTATTGAATGGTCATATAGTTATGTGATGATATTATTATTGATGTTATTGTGTGTTTACTGACTCAAAGGATTATTTCCAAGGAGTTTGTAGACCTTGCTTGAGATCTATCGGATCCTCGCTGGGCTTATTTTATATAAGCTCACTCTCTATTATTGCATGCATTCAGGTGTACTTTCGCGGGATTACGGGTACGTGCCTCCTGAAGAGGAGAATGTGGAAAACGTGCCTTACGTGGATGAGTCCTATGTTCCAGAGTCTTATCTGTGATGTCGTACATGTTTTATTATCTTGTAAATTAACTTAGTAGACTTTTATCTGCTTTGTAGTTTATAATGTATAAGATGTTGATAAGTTAATGAATTAGTTGATGTTGTCTTAGTAGCCTTTCTTTTGTTTATGATTAGGTTGCTAGATTGGCTTAATATGTTTTTGTATTGTATATTAAGGGTTCATGTATTATGTTGGAACGGAGGCATATAACGAGGAATGTTTATTGTATGATATGGTCATGATGTATGTTATTATGTTATTGAGGAGTTGTTTGTTGTATGGTTTGTGAAGTTGATGTATGATATTCTATTGAGGTTGGTTTAGAGCCTCGGTGTCCTATTTACTGTCGTTATACTGCCGAAATTCCGTTGCTTCCTGACTGATTATAAGAGGGGTCGAGTTGGGGCGTGACAACTATCAACTTAACAACACATTTAACAACTCAACTAAACTTCATTAAACAAATAACCCACACATTTGTACCAACATTTAACTATCAAAGAACATGACCCCTTCAACACATTAATATCACCTAAGCTCATAAAAACATTGCCTTTACACATTAACACCAATTAAACCTTAAAAGAACATAATCCCTACAAAACAACTCCAACTTTTTAACAACATTTCACCAACCTAGGGATCTCTACAACACATAACCTTAACACAATCAATATAGCAACTATATACAATGCATTGTGAACCCTTTGCAACACTAAAACCAAGCATTAAGCAAGCCAAACATACCAAACACAAAAGTTGCACCAAGGCTGGAATTTTAAGAAAATTATCAAAATAAACCCCTAAATTCACCAAATTCACTCCAAAGCCTTGAAGTCATATACCATTCACATGTATATAATCATAAACACCAAAGCTAACTCAATTTCTCAACATTCAACTAACAAAGTTGGCTTATTTTCAACTATTTCGGCTCAAACAAGTTAATATGAATATATATAGCTCTCAAATCACTACAACATATATTCATCTCTACAAACATTTATAACACAATTATATAACATTTTCATGGATCAAAATTGACATACACATGCAAGAACTTGAAACCATCACCTTAAAATTGTTGGAAAAGACTAGATATGCCAAGAACAAGGTTTGGAAAACAATCTTTGAGCTAAATACACTTTTATTAGGCTTTGAAATGAAATATTTCTCTTCAAAATTGATCAAAAACCTAACTTTTCTATTTTTCCCTTTTTTTTTCCTCTTGTCCGTCCAACTCTAGGATATTTTATTTGCTTTGTTGTTTTGTTTGTAATGTATATAATGTATGTATAATATATAAGATATATATGGTGGTCAAACAAAGTCAAATAAACTAATATGACTAAGTCAAACAAGGTCAAACATGGCATACTAGGCATTTTTCTATCTTATTTTGCAGACTAATATGTATTTATGTATGTATATATATTTATATAAGTAAGACTAAGTCAACTTTAGTAGACTAAATAAAATAAGATTAAGTTTATGTGTAAGAATACAATATAAATACAAATTTAATGTAGTAAAAATAGTTAAAGACATAGTTAACACATAATACTACCAAATAATATTTAAAATAAATAAATTCACTTATAATGAAATGCTTGGGTCTCACATACGAACTTTATTGGTGTCGTTGAAACAAGTTTGGTGGTTGATTCTATAGAATCTTGGATAGTAGATTCTAGAACCATTAACTGTGTTTGCATTACCATGCAGGGGGTTTAGGAAACGAATAGGCTAAGTAAAGGTAGATTCACTCTGACGGTTGGCATTGGAGTGATGGTCTGGGCCGCTACGGTTGGAATAGTTGTTTTATTATTTAATGATAGTTTTTAGAATAAGATAATATTTATCATGCTCCAAACATGAGAAAATTTTGTTGGATATTTGTTTTAAAAAGGTTATTTTTGTTATACTTTCATTTCGTTTTACTATTAATAGAAAGGTTTTTATAAGTCTGCAAGTATGCATGATATATTTATTCTATCTCTATCCAACTATTTCCAATTAGCGATTATGTAGAGTTTGAATACTCAAGTTCCTTTCAGAAAAGAAAGATTTCATCCATCAATGGCTTGTACTTGTGGAACCTATGATTCGAGTCATATAAACCTGAACAGATTCAGAGGTTGGTTGAGGATGGATTTTTGGTCTCATTAGATGTCGAACCAGAAGCTCAGTATGAATCTCGCCTAGAAGAAAAAGTAACCGAGAGGCCATATTTTTCCAAGTAGCATAGGATAAGAATAGTGTTGGAATTGGTACACACTAATGTGCATAGTAGATCTATGAGCACACTAGAGCGAGGAGGTTTTAGTGCCTCTCGGGTGGGTTTGTAGGTAATCATATACAAAAGAGAATTGTCTTAGTGGACTATACATAGCACTACTCAGAAGAATGGTATATCTAAGAGACAGAATCAAACCCCACTAGATACAGTAAAATCTATGATGAGGCACACGACTCTACCCATATCGGTTTTGGGATAAGTTTTAGAGATGACAACATACATCTTAAAATGAGTACCTTCTAAATAGTTACCTAAGACACGTTATGAGTTGCAGATGGGCCGCAAGCCCCGGTTAAGGCACATTCGCATTAGAGGGGTGTCCAGCTTATGTACCAAATAGCTCTGCATCCAAGCAGGGACCTTAAGTCTAAGATGTGTCGCTTCGTAGAATATTCTAAAGGAACAAGTAATGGAATATTCTACCATCCTAAAGAGTAAAGAGTGCTGATAAGTACCATGCTAGAGACTTGGAGGATGGTGGTATAATTCATCGAGAGTTGAATTCAGAAACTAGACAAAATGAAGTCACTTTTGAGACTTCCATTATACCTGTACCTATAAACGAAACAACAAAATCCTTAGGTACTTCGGAGCCTTGTCGTAGTGGGAGAATATTAAGACAACCAGATTGATACTATGGAGAGCCTTTCGAGGCAGTCTCCAATTAGGTTGACAAATCCACTAATAACGATGAAACAGTAACGGACATAGATGCTAACCATTGGCACGAGACAATAGAACCTAAGTTGGAGTCAATGTATTCCAATAAAGTTTAGAACCTTGTAGTTGTATTGGAAAGGGTAAAACCCTTGGTATGCAAACAAGGACAACAAGAGTAAGAGATGAATGGAGAGGACAACTTGGCTAGTGACAAAGAGGATACACTAAAGAAGAGGTATCAATTGTGAGGAGACTTTTTCACCTGAAGCCATGCTAAAGTCCATAAGGATTCTCTTAGTCATTGTTTGTCATTATGACTACGAGATATGGTAGATGAACATTAGGACTGCATTCCTTTATGGAAATCCTAGCGTAGGCATCTATATAAGGAAACTAGAAAGATCTATTACGAAAGGCCAGAAAGAATTTGGTCAATAAGCTTTAGAAATCCATTTATGTATTTAAGCAAGTATCTAGGACATGGAACATTCCAATTCAATGTAGCAATCAAAGTCTTTGATTTTGAGCAGAACATTAATGATCCATGAGTGTACAAAAGGAATAGTAATGTTGTTGTATTACTTGACTTCATATGGGTTACAACCTACTAATTAGGGGCGTTGTAAGGACATTGTCGTCCATAAAAGTTTGATTGTTTTCTCAAATTGTTAATGTATGACTCAAGAGAAACTAGTTGTGTTTAGGGATTAAGCTCATATGAGATTACTAGATCAAGGTGCTAGCGTTATCCCAAGCTACATATATTGAAGAGATGTTTGTTTGGTTTAACATGTAAAATTCCAAGTAGGTTTTGTTTCCTTCCAGGCTTGGAGTTACACTTTCCAGATATCAGTGCCCCAAAATATCTTATGAGAAAGTAGGCATGAGATAGATTCCATGTGCGTCAGCAATTGACAACCTCATATTCATCATGTTGTGTACTAAACCACACTGCAGTCGAACATAGGACAGGATCACTAGGTAGTAGTATGACATATATACAAGTATCTTCGGAGAATGAAAGACTATATGTTAGTCTACCGAGCTGAGAATATAGCATAATAAACTAGCACTTGAATAAAAAGTAAAGGAATTGTAAGAAATATAAACACTTTGAGGGAATATATCACTTACTCTAGGGATACGTCCAGAAATGAGACATAGTAATAGATAGAGTTTCCTGTGCGAGTGACTTAGCAGATACTCTTGTTAAGACTCTTTCAAATAAGGTCTCTTTTGTAGATTTTGAGTCAGTGGGGTTAAGTTGTTACGTAGTGTAACCTAGTGCTCTTTCGTGTAAGTGGGAGTTTTTTGGGAATGATATGTCCAAAAAACCACTAGCATAATGTCATTGATATATCTGAATGGCTGCAATACATAATTATTGTCATCTTAACAATATAAGCATGTTTCTCTCATTTGTGATTGACTTTCATATATATATATGTGTGTGTGTGTGGGTGTGTGTGTAAGGTCCTTGCTTCAAGTGTTGACTTAGGTACGTGGTGGTTACGTACAAAAGGTCTAAGTCATGGTTACTTGTTAAGCAGAACTATTTAGTTCATAACTAAGTAGGAAAGGTGGGCACTCTACTATTATAAAAATTATTGTGATTAAATTCCCTTTACAGTAGGGTGATTTTCTTTGATCATGGATAAGGTTCCAAACTTACTTCACTTATGCATGTGTATGTATTGGATGGGCAACCGTAGGTATGATACTCTAAATACGTACTATCAAAAAAAGAGGTCACTTATTCCTACAAGCTTCTAAGTAAACCAGTGTTTTTAATCTTGAGCATATGTGGATTAACTGACAAAGTCAAGTTCTTGAACTTTGAGTCATTATGGGTGAGATCTTATATATGGGTCAACAGCTTTGTGATTTGGGTGTCTGGACTTAGTTAAATGGGACATGTATATGCAATAAGAAATCTATACAATAATCACTCCCTTAGAATGATCTAGGTTAACCATCCTGAATTTGTGCACAAAGTAATACATGGTGTATTGGTTGTTACACTTGTGGGTCGCTCATTTGGTCAAGTAGATAGGATCCGGATGATGGTTAGATTATGGGTTAGAGGTTCTAAGGAGAAAGATGTAGTCTAAAAGGTGATAGTACACTTGGTAAACCTGTCTTGGCTATGAATTAGTATAGAGGGGCAGCGTGGTCATTATCACTTAGTAGGTCTAAAGACTGAACGTCATATATTATTGACTAACTCCTGTTCATACAATAATTTTCTTGATGTGCAACCATAGTCTTTTAGTGGAATAGAAAAAGGTTAAAATGGAAAAATATTGTTAGGAGACAAGCGAGAATATTTTCATTTTCAATGGAAGGATAATTATGTCTTTGGTCCCCCTTTCTAGCATTTTACCTTATAAGTGTATTTATTAAATAAAGAATTACTAAATTGAATAGAGGATTTAATCCTTTGACAATTAGAAATCATAAATAGACTTTTCTATTTTGAAAGGAGCTTCTATTTTGATTATTGGTTGAATTTTGGATTAAATAATAATTAATTAATTAATTAATTAATTAATCAAATGTCTAAAGGCTACTAAATATTTAAGCTAGTTTTTTCATAATTGGAGAAAAGTTATATTCTTAAATAGTAGACTAGATTTGGACTTAGAAATAAATTAGAATTAAATAAATAATTAATTAGAGCTAACTAGCTGAACTGGCACCCTGGCACGCGACCCAAGGTAGGACGTAAGGGGTAGAGTGGCTAGGGATTGTGTAGGGCTACCCCCATGGAGTAAATTTAAGGTGGAGTTGGATTTCCATTGTATTATGGAATTAAGGATAATTCAAAGTCCTAATCCTTTACTCTTTTGGATTCTATTTTCAAACAGGATTACCTTGTATATTTTTACCTATATAAAGGCCTTTACCCCAAGCTCTACAATTGCACCATCTTCTTTGATATCTCTCTTTCTCTCTCACAAGTAAGCTTCAACTTTTGAAGAAACTTGAAATAGTGTTTCGTTTAGTTTAGTTTAGCAAGATCGAGTCTCACAACTTGATCAACAGTTAAGCTAGGGATTTGGAATAGAAGGGAAGATCAGAGTTGAGGAGCAAAAGTATTGTTCTAGGCGTGTGGAGCAACCTCTTCAACGAAAGATAATTTTTTTTTTGTCGTTCTTCGCGATAGAGGTATTCTTGAAATTTTATTTGCTTTTATGATTAAACTATGAACTGTTTAGATGCTCAAGTAGCTATTTCATGCTTTATTCCTTTTAAAGATCCATGCATGAATGTTTTCGCCTTATTCTTGTAATTATAGAATTTGATTCATGCGTTATAATGTTGCCCTTCAGTCGACCCAGAAGATATTGTCTTATCAACTACGGCTAGCAGCGGCCGAATAGGCTCATTCACTTGAACATGTATTTGGCTTATGGTTGAGGAACTATTTGGTTTATTTGGATAGGTAGGTGTTGGGCTGTTGAGCTATTTGGGGCTGTAGAAGGAAGTTCAATGTGCCACAGAGTTGCATCAAAAAATCAATCCTGGAATTACTGTCAGGACTGGTGAAGTATTGGCTAGAGGTTATTGTATGATCAGTTGAATGGTTCCAACAGGAGATGGCACTTTTACTGGTGGAAATAGCTCAGATCGAGTTGGGTCACCTTACGGTGGCGGTGGCGGTTGTCCACCAGCTTGACTGTTATTGTGTGTGTTTACCATAATATGAAAACTCAGCGGGATTACGCTACGTTTCCCATAGACGGGGCCAAATATTGATGATCAAAACTGGTCGGGTGCTTCTTGAGTTGCCCTATAAAAAAAAAACGAGTGTGAGTTTTGCCCACGTAAGTACTCTGATGCTTAAGTTAATATTCTACTGAGAATAATGACGAGAATTTAGAAAGTATAGTATGTAGTATGCAAATGATAAGTTACCTTTTTTGTATCTTGTCATCTCGTCACCAGGTCAGGCGAATGGTCAAACCTTGGGTTTATGTTCTTATTTTTAGACCGAGCAATTTTTGTTCAAAATTAATTATTTATAATTTTATTTGATTAATCAATAATAATAAAAATCAGTGTTTATTTTAATTGCTTATGTTTAATGTTTCACGTAATGCCGAAGCTAAAAATCATTAATTTAACTGTCAAGACGACCCAGATATACTAGCTATAAGCTCGTTGGCAAATGTATATGTTGTATTTAGAGGTCACGACGATTTTAAGATAACATTTCCATGTCGTCTCCAAGTACTTGCCAATTGGAGATGCCTTGAGACGACTTATCTATGTCGTCTCCGATTAGTTGCAAATTGGAGACGGTTTATAGACGACTTGTGATATGTCGTCTCCAAGTAGTCGCCAACAAGAGACGTTCTGGAGATGACTTATCATGTCATCTCCAAATAGTCGCCAACTGGAGACGGTTTGAAGATGACTTGTAATATGTCGTCTCCAAGTAGTCACCAACAGGAGGCGTTTTGGAAACAACTTATCATGTCGTCTCCAAATTGTCGCCAACTAGAAACGGTTTGGAGACGACTTGTGATATGTCGTCTCCAAGTAGTCGCTAACAGGAGATGTTTTCGAGACGACTTATCATGTCGTCTCCTAATAGTCACCAACTGGAGACTGTTTGGAGACGATTTGTGATATGTCGTCTCCAACTAGTCGCCAACAGGAGAAATTATAGAGATGACTTCGAATGTCATCTCCAAATAGTCGCCATTGGGAGACGGTTTGGAGACGACTTGTGATATGTCGTCTCCAAGTAGTTGCAAACAAGAGAATTATTGGAGATAACTTATGATGTCGTCTCCAAATCGTCGCAATTGGGAGACGATTTGAAGACGACTTATCTATGTTGTCTTCAAACCGTCTCCAAATGGTCAATAATCATGCATCAAAATTTTCGTTTAATTTTCGTCATTTTTTTAACAACGAAAAAGCAACAGACCGTCACTTTTAATAATTTTTCTTGCAGTGTTCGAACCTCGGGCTAATGGCCAAACACTGACTTGGTCGCAACTTTAGCACAGTTGGGTCCTAATTGCATTAAATGGTACGGATTGTTCAATTGGAGGTCGGGTGGTCTATTTACCTTTATCAGTCCAGAAAATGACTAAATATATGGGAACAAGAAAGATTCAAAACAAAATGACTATTTAATTTGCCAGTCCAGATAGCTGGTGGTGTAATGCTGTCGTTACAGAATAATTTATGGAATATGATCAAATAGGGAAAAGAAGATTCTAAACAAAACAACTTGTTGGCAATAAAGATAGTAGTGGTGGATTCTTTTTTTTTTTATTTTATGTTTTTCTCCAAAGCAAGTTCACCATTCGGTCTAATTAAGCGAAAGGGTGAAAAAGTTGTTTTGATTTAAAAGAAAGTATAAGTTAATTTTATATTATTTTTAAAAAATATTACATATTTTATAATATTTTAAAACTTCTCACATTTAAAGTGAAAAAAATCACAGGACCAAACGGCGACTGAAAAATTTTGATGGTCTGGAGATGCGGGGCATCAATTCCTTACTTCCAGATAAGGGAAAAATAAGATTCTAATAATTTTCAGAATATGACCAAATATAAGGGAAAAATAAGATTCTGAAGAAAGCCACTTTTTGCCCATCAAGATAGCTAGTGGTGGAATGTTTTAGATAAATAAAACGGAAAAGTAAGGCCAATACAACACGAGAAAAATAATCAAAGGATCATCCTGATTTATACAGTATTGTGTTGATTTGGCCTACAGCAGAAATTAGAAATATAGTTTGTTGTACATCTTTCTTCATTTCAACAAATATCTATTTTATCCCTTTCTCGAATACAACTGCCCCTTATGTTCTCAAAGCACTCATCTAATTTTGACAAAAAAAAAAAAAAGCACTCATCTAATTTTGACAAAAAAAAAAAAAAAAAAGCACTCATCTAATGACAAAGTTAATTAAACAATTCTATTAAGAAAAGAAAGTCAACAAAACAATTGATTATCACTACTACCCTGGTCCCGTACGGGGTTACAAAATTGTCTTCCGAATTAATCATTAAAACACATAGCTGCCCAAGGAAAGGAAAGGACTGACAACAAAATTGGATAATGCTGATGGTTATCCAATTGTCCATCACTATAAAATGTTAGGAATTTCGGTAAATTTTAAATTTGAATCGTACACATAATATATAATATATAATATTTTTAACGTGATTTATTAAATTTTTATATCCACAAAGTACTTATCTCTATTACTCAAAGGATTATAAATCATGACTTTTTGTATGAAAAAATCGAATATTTATCTTTATTATTCAAAGGATTACAAATCATGACTTTTTGTACAAAAAAAGCATATTTACCCCGTTTTTCTATTTATCTGGGACTATTTATATAAAAATAATGTAGTGGTACGTACCTAATCATGGAATATCGAACAAATGTTGAAGCACCAATTTTGGTATCCACTGTTCTCACAGACTCACATTCTACACATATAGTGTGTGTGGCTTAGGTGTAGCACCTGGTATGGTTTGGCACCTTACACTGTGTGTGCCTTTTTGTGGCTAATAAACACAAGCTATCTAATCCAACAAGGGCTATGAACTCTATCTTCTAAAGTCGTTTTACTCCAAATAGAGTTTTAATTGTCTACAGAATTTTAATGAATTTGAAATTTGAGCCAATATACCGAACATAAAAGCTACAGTCGGCCAGGTTAGTCGGAACATAAATACCAGATCCCTTGGGTAAAAGAGCACACCTGGAAGAGTTTGGTTTTACAACATCGACAATTTTGCGTTATAGATGAGGTGAGCGAATACAAAATGCGGGATTGGCTTTAGAACTGCGCAAGTTAAATTGTTGTCATAAATAACAAAAGGGTAAATTTCACACTTAGTTCTCATTGTTTGCTATTTTTTTCAAATTGATCCTTAATATTTTAAAAAATTCATAAAGGTTTCTAATGTTTACAAACTGATTCAAAATAATCCTTATTATTTAAAACTAACCAATTTAGTCCCTATTATTTTTCATAAAATTTTATTTAGTCCCCAAATAAAGATAATATTCATGGATTGAATTGAATTTGTTTTTTAAATAATAGGACTAAATTGAATTTTTTAAAAAATAACAGTGACCAAATTGACTAAGTTTGAACAATATGGACTATTTTAAATAATTTTTGTAAATATTAAAAACCTCTATAAATTTTTTAAAATATTAAAGAGTATATTAAAAAAATATTTAAACAATAGGGACTAAGTATAAAATTTACCCAATAACAAAACTTATGTATTTGTTTTTGAAAGATAGAAGATCAGGCCTAGAAGATTGTGATTGCAGCGTAGTTAATAGTAGTTACAAGTTCAAAATAAAAAATAATAAAATAATAATAAAAAAAGGCATACGTTATCTGTGTATTGAAAAATGAATTTCCGGGAAAAGTTCGTACGGGAAACATCACCTTCAATTTGCTATTATTATATTATCACATAGTTGGGTCAAGGGAGAATTATTGCTGCTCAAGAAAAGGATACATAACATGGAGAAGGCAATGGATAATGCCAATTAACCGTCAACGACTAGAATCATCAACACTCATTGCTGCTCAAGAAAAGGATACATAACATGATCGGATAACCCACGTTAAACAGGCATCACAATCAATCTAACACATTGATTGACACACACACCCACACACTCTCTCTGTCTCTCTTTCTAAATTATTTCACCTTGGTTATAAAAATAATGACTTGATCGTTGAAACTTATCACTCAAAATTAAGTCCACGCAATTAATTTTGAAAAGAATTATAATTTTTATTTTAAAATCAATTGGTCCCAAGTAGAATAACCTAAGATCTTAAAAGATGATGTTAGAATTTTTGATTTTTTAATATAGGAAAAATGCATATTTCAACACTCTCTCTCACGTGTCACCTATAATTAACTAATTGAAGTGATCGAAAAGGCAACGAATTTTGGAAGAGCTACACAATTAATGAATGATGTGGTACAAGAGCAACGCATTTAAAAACTGCGTACCAAAGTCGACGAACAAAGCCTGCAATATGAATGGGTCACATAAGGATGGATAACATAGGGTCAATGTCCATCTCTAATACCATGTTAAGATAACTAAGACTCCATTCTAAAATCAATTAATGCGAAGTAAAGTAGCCAAGAATCTTATAAGATGGTCTTATGATTTTTGATTTTTTAATGTAGAAAAATATATATTATAACAAATTTTATTGGTTTATAGCTCGGTTATCGATCGAGAACTGAATTCCATATTCTTACCTTAACACACATATTGCAGAAGTCTTAAATTTCTTTTCAAGCGTAGTTCATAAATTAGCCTTTACATGCTTTATTTAATCGCTTTCATTAATATTTGCTATAATTAGTAATAATAATATTTCTGTAGCATCATTGATGTCGAAAATAAAGTTATTCTTTACTTTCCCAGATACTTTTTATTATTAAAACCATTAAAATTCAATCCACCTATTATTGATAACCTTCGTAAAGAAATTAATTAGGATCCAGATGCAAAACCAATACCAAGAAAACAACTATATAAAGATGAGAGGATCTCAGTATCTTTCCACGCTTGCTTGAAGCTTATCTTTCATACATTTCTTTAGAGTAAATTGCTTACCGTCTTTTTGTATTTTGTCCGAAATACTCATTCACTTTCTGTGTTTTTAAAATAGGCTCATTACTCCCCTGTATTTTTTCGATTAAATTGATGCACCCAAAATCTCATATTCCTTTAGTAAACGTTACCAAATTATTTAATTGATCGTTATACCTTTACATAAAGTTAAAATCAAAAAAACACATGGGGGTAATGAGCCTATTTTAAAAACACAGGGGGTGAATGAGTATTTCAGGAAAAACACAGGGGGGCGGCAAGCAATTTACTAAAATGGTATTTTTGTCGAACAATGAATTTATTTAAACCAAAAGCATAAAAAAATCACATTTTAAGCGCGTGTTTTGCAATTGCTGTTAAATTAGACGACTTTTTTAATGGAGGGGGGCGGTCAGCTACATTTCAAAAATCACAGGGGGGTAATGAGCCTATTTTAAAAATACAATAGGTAAATGAGTATTTCAAGCAAAACACAGGGGACGGCAAGCAATTTACTCTATTTTTTTGCTAGACATTAGTTCTGTGGTGCTAGGCCATTTTCACATATCTTTTACATGAAGAGAACTTGATATATAGGAGGACATGCAATTTATGACTTGCGACTTAAGAACAATTCACCCGTCTCCTAATAATTTTCTTTGGTTAGCTGACATCTTGGTGCTTCTTGCACTATTGCGTGTCTAATTTGCTTGAATTTCAGAGGGGGAAAACGATGGTTGCTGAAGAGATTATTGCAGCTGTGGATGATGAAAAGAAGTCAATCACATTCAAGGTGGTAGAAGGAGATCTGTTGGAGTTTTACACGACCTTTTCTCTAACTATTCAAGTTGATAAACGTGGTGAAAACTACTTGGTCATGTGGACTTTTGAATACGAGAAGGTGAATAAAGATGTACCAGATCCAAACGTTTCCATGGACTTGATTATTGATTTGACCAAACACATCGAAACTAACCACCGCGCAACACCAAGGTTGGTGGATAATTAATGGATTTCTTCCACAAATTAAATGAACTACTATCTAGATTCACCTTGTCAAAGTGTGTAAAATAATTAATGCGGTCTTAGGAAGATGTATGAAACTCATATATGTATGCTGTAATAAAATGACAGTGGTGAAGTTTGTGTGTAAGGTATATTGTTAGTCCTTGATAACCTAAAAGGAGGGAGGAGGGGGGAAGGGGGGTGTACGGAGATGTGAATTAGGTTGTTTGGTAAGGTTAAGCAATTTTAAAAATTCTTGATGCTCAATTAATGTCTAGTAAAAGATGATAATACTTTAGAAGTTCTTGTATGCAATTTATCAAACACTTAGTGAGCACACAAGTATATAACACTAGATAAGCAATTAGAACTTCAAAAATAAATTCCAAATAGATAACTCAACAATTATCAAACAGTTAATATGAGCAATATCTATCCAAAGGTAAATGACTTGAAAATAACGAGAGTAGAGTAAGAGAAATCAAACATGATAATTTTTAAATGGTTTGCACTCCCAGATGCCTAGTCTACCATCTAAGGTCTTCCCTTCTGTTAAGATTTAACAACTCTTCACTAAGATGCTTCTTCAAATATTGGTGAAGCAAAAAACCAACTACAATTACTCTTGAGTCCACCAGAGTTACACAAGCTCCTTCAAGTGTAGGTGAAACTTAACCTACTATCCTCTCTTCCTTTGAGTCCACAAAGGATTACAATACTTCTTCTCACAATGATTCTCTCAATCTATGTGAAAGAGTGTATTACAAAAATTGTGTGATAATATGAATGACAATTTCAACTCCTATTTGAGTTTGATATTACAATTGAAAAATACTTTGAATGCTCAAAGATATGAAAATAATAGCTCAAGATTTCTCAATGAAAATAATATGAAAAACTCTTTGAATTTGTTTAGAAATCTGAAGATTAAGGCTTGGAGAGGTTCTTTGAGATGGTGAGAGAACATGGCTTAAAAAGAGGAAAAAGTTAGACACAAAATGGATATAATGCAAAAATCCTGGATTTTTCCTTTAAGCCATCTGATCGCTGAGGCCTTCATCCGGTCGATTGGATGGAGCAGGTAACGCCCAGACCAGAGCTCTCTACCGGGCGTTGTGGCCTTCATCCGGTTGACCGGATGCTTAAAATACTAAAAAGTTACCTTTTTAAGCCCCAAAACAATTTATTAAATAATAAAGCATTTGGGGACTTTTGAGGGCACTTATAAAAAAATATTTCTAGCATTTTTAACATCTCAAAACATTTTTAAAAACTCTTTAAAAAGATATAGAATAATTTTTATGCCACAAGAGTTTGAAATCCAAAAAGTCTTATTTTTCAAAAATGAGTTTGTAATGACCTTTTTAAAAATATATGTTCAACGAATATTTTGCAAATAGAAATTTTATGAAAAACCTTTTGGAGAAATTATGAGCTACACAAGTCATACTTAGGCAAACAACATTTTATTAGTCGATACCCCTTATGTCGCCACGTCTCATTCCTTGTAACTCTCTTTTTATCGTCGAATCTTCAACTTCATTTCTTTGAGTTGACAAGTCTTTTTCTTCAGGTATTCATAGCTTGATTCATCATGAGAGACTTCATTTGAATGAGACAAGATATAAGAATACCTTTTGGGCTTTGATACAATTTCTAATTGAGCTTTGACTTTGATCCAATAGTCTTGAAGCTAGCATTTGATCATTTTGAATGAACAAGTTGATGTGGGCTTTGCTTGGGATAATCAAGTGTTGATGAATTTGAATAACTTACCCAAGATACAAATAAGAATTCTTAAATCACAATTAAGATGTTTTGTTATTATCAAAATAAAGATTATAAGCTTTTTAGGCCAACAATCTCCCCTTTTTTTATGATGACAAAACATTGAAATTTAAAAACATGAAATAGTAGAATATTGGAAAATCAAACAAGATTTGAGGTCTCCCCCTCAATTTGTGCTTGATTGAATCATTTGCTTGCACATGAAAAACAAGCTCCCCTTGAATATATAGTCATTCAACCATACACAAATATTTTCATGCTAGATTTTAATATTATTTTTCTCCCCTTATTTGACATCAACAAAATATAGATAATAGACCATAAAAGAACAAATAAGCATAAGAGGAGTTAAACCCAAAAACAATTGAAGCATTAAAGAAGCAAAACAAAGTATCCAACCAATGTTAAAACGAGATTAAAAAATGCAAAGGAGTCCTTAAATCAAGTAAAACATAAAGGCTAAAAAGTTATTTGAAAGAAAATAAATCTCAAGGCATCCACAAAACTTAAGAACCAAGATGGTGGTCATGTAATGCTTTCAACATCTGCTTTATACGATCCAAACGAACATCTTATGCATCAAGGCAAACAATAATTTCATCATGTGTGGAGGATTAAGAAGAAGATGATCCAGCTCTTCGAGAACTACCAGCTCTACCTCGACCAGTGTCTTGACCTTCCATTGGATCTCTGAAGGAATCGGGATCAATATCAAGAGATTCAAACACAATAGTATCACCGCTTGTATCCTCATGAGTATCAAGAACTTGGTTGTTATGAAGCTTCAACTTTTGACGATAAATGCTAGTATGATTTAGAAGATATGATCTAGCACTAGGAGACTCAAACTCTTGATCATGGGGAACATCTAAGGAGTCAAGAAGATGTGTTAAGGGCACCACATAAGCAAGTTGGTTTTCTGCTTGCTTAGTGTGGGCGATGTGGTTGATAATGATGTGTGGAAGATTGATCCTTTTTGCCTCAAACATCAAATACATCAACAAAGCAAACATCAACAAAGCAGTGAATTTCGGAATAGAACCATCCTTAATTTTCCTAGGAATAATGACTTCATGAAGGATGTAAAATAGAAACTTCTTTTCAGGGGTGATTTTTTTTTTCTTAGGATATTGAGTGTTATACTCCCCTGTTCCTTCCCAAAGGAATGCAATAACCCTACCCTCTAGATCATCATGAATGCCTTCCGGCATGCCCTTGTAAGTGTAAAGTTTAGTTCCTTGATTTAGAATTCCAAAGGCTCTAGCAATATCACTAGCAGTAAATTCTAACACCTTATCCTTAACTTGGCTTTGCAATTTCATGGTGTTAAAATTTAAGTTAGCATTGTAATAGAATATTCTAGGAGTCTTAAAATTCTAGTACCATTAAGCAAAGTAGGAGGGTCCAAAGTCTTACCCCATAAGATATTTTGTTGTGGGAAGGCATCGGGAGTGACAATAATTTAAGGAGCGGAGGATGAAGATTCTTCTATCTTGCGCTTCTTAGAGTCAGCTCTTGGTGGTGCCATTGAGAGTGTGTAAGAATTGGAAGTCTTTTTGAAGAAGATGGCCTTTGAGGAATTTTGTTGAACACCTTGTATGCAAGGTTTTTTAAGGCTTTTCTTTGAAAGATTTTGAAGCCTTTAATGAAGACAATGAAAGGTTTTGATGTTATAGAAGTGTTGTGATGCAAGATTTGAAGAAAAATCGTGAAGATTTTGATGTAGAAATAGGTTGGATGGAGAGAAAAAGAGTTGGGTTTGGATGGGTTTTGAAAAAGTGGTGAAAAAATGATGAAAACCCGTTTTTCAAACAGCGTGATCCGGTCGATAGGGCCCTGATCTGGTAGACCGGATAAAGGCAGTAACACCCGACAGTGAAGCACGATCCGGTCATTGCATGCTTCATCTGGTCGACCGGATGAAGCGGTAATACCCAGATCCTCTGTTTCCTGAAAAAAATGTAATTTTTCAAAAATCAAGTGACCCAAAACATTCCTAATTCTCTTCTAATGGTACAAAATTGATTTTCATGCAATGGTTTTGTAAAAATGTCAGCCAATTGATGCATAGAATCAACAAATTCAAGTTCAATATCACTTTTTTGCACATGATCTCTTAGAAAATGATGACGATTTTCAATATACTTAGTTTTAGAATGTTGTTTTGGATTCTTTGATAGACTTATAGCACTTGTATTATCACATTTGATCAGCACACGATCATATTCTTAACCAAAGTCGAGCAAAGTTTGTTTCATCCAAAGAATTTGTGCAACACAACTACCCATAGCTACATATTCGGCTTCTGCCGTTAAAAGAGCTACACTATGTTGTTTTTTGCTAGACCATAAAACTAAGGCATGTCCTAGAAATTGACAACTACCACTGGTACTTTTTCTATCAATTTTAGAGCCCGCATAATCGGCATCAGAATATCCTAAAAGTTCGAAAGATGTGCCTTTAGGGTAAAGGAGTCCTAAATCAATAGTACCTTTAAGGTATCTAATAATCCTTTTTATAGCATTCAAGTGGGATTCCTTGGGAGAAGATTGAAAATGAGCACATATGCACACATAAAACATAATATCAGGTATTGAGACAGTTAAATAGAGAAGGCTTCTGATCATACCTCGATATTATTTTTTATCAACCGGTTTACCTTTTTCATCTTTGTCAAGCTTGATTGACGTTTCCATAGGAGTGCTAATTTCTTTTGCGGTTTCAAGCCCAAACTTCTTGATAAGTTCCTTAATATACTTGGCTTGATTTATGAAGATCTCTTCCTTTGTTTTGTTTGATTTGAAGTCCAAGGAAGAAATTTAATTCTCCCATCATACTCATTTCAAATTCTTTATGCATACATTCAGAAAAATACATGCAAAGAGATTTGTTAGTAGCACCAAAGATAATATCATCAACATATATTTGAATGAGCCAGATATCTTTAGTTTTTCTTTTTACAAATAATGTAGAGTCTAATTTACCTCTAGAAAAACCATTATCAAGTAGATAATTACTTAATCTATCATATCATGCCCTAGGTGCTTGTTTAAGTCCATAAAGAGCTTTTTGAAGTTTGAATACATGACTTGATAAATTTGTATTTTCAAAACCGGGTGGTTGTTCAACATATACTTCTTCTTGAAGATAACCATTTAAGAAAGCACTTTTGACATCCATTTGATAAAGTTTGAAGTTCATAAAACATGCATATGTTAGCAACATTCGAATGAATTCAAGTCGAGCTACCAGTGCAAAGGTTTTTTCATAGTCTATTCCTTCTTATTGATTATACCGGATTCATCTAGTTTGTTTTGGAAAACCCATTTGTACTAATAATCAGGTAATTACTAGGTCTTTCAACTAAGGTCTAAACTTGATTTCTTTCGAATTGATTAAGTTCTTCTTGCATAGCAATAATTCAATCATCATCCAATAATGCTTATTTTATATTCTTAGGTTAAATTTGAGATATAAAAGCAACATGTTCACAAAAAGTATTTAGATTGGAACGAGTTCTTACACCTTGTGATGGATCTCCGAGGATTTGATCATTTGGATGATTTTTGACAAATTTCCAACATCTTGGAAGATCTTGATTTGTTGACACGATTTGATCATTTGATGTTGGTTGCTCTTCCTCAATTGGAGTATCAATTTGATTGCTTGTGGATGTATTACCTTCTTCACTTGTAGGGATAGGTTGATTTTGTTCTTCAACTTGTTGAATGCTTACATCATCATCTTTGTCTTTTCTTGACATAAAGGGGTTAGTTTCATCAAAATTTATATGCATAGATTCCTCAATTACCGAGGTTCTTTTATTGTATACTCGATATGCCTTGCTTCTAGAGGAATAACCAATAAAGATACCTTCGTCGGATTTTGAATCAAACTTACTAAGGTGATCTTTATTATTTAAGATGAAGCATTTACATCCAAAAACTTTAAAATGTGAAATATTTGGAGTGCGTCCTTTCCATAGTTCAATGGAGTTTTCTTGAGAGAAGGTCTAATTAAAAGTCTATTTAGAACATAGCAAGTCGTATTAACAGATTCTCCCCAAAAGTATGTTGGCAAGTTGTTTTCTTTCAACATTGTTCTTGCCATTTCTTGCAGAGTTTGGTTTTTCATTTCAACAACCCCATTTTATTGAGGAGTTCTAGGAGCCGAAAAGTTCTGCTCAATGCCATTTTGTTTACATAATTCCACAAAAGATGCATTTATGAATTCCGTGTCTTGATCACTATAAATGCATGAAATGTAGTATCCCTTCTCATTTTGCACTCTTTTACAAAATTTTACAAATTCATTGAAGGCATCATTTTTTAGAGCAAGAAACATGACCCATGTGTATCTAGTATAATCATCAACAATAACAAAAACATATCTAGATCCTCCTAGACTTATTACATCCATTGGTCCAAAAAGGTCCATATGAAGTTTTTGTAAAGCTTTTGATGTGGTCACATGACTAATGGTTTTGAAATATGCTTTATATTATTTTTCAAATTGACATGCATCACATAAATAATCTTTTTCAAACTTGGTCTTAGGAAGACCTCTTACAAGATCCTTTTGAGAAAGTTTACTAAGTAGATTCATGCTAATATGTCATAATCTTCTATGCCATAACCAAGAACTTTCATTTATTGTTATTAAACAATCAATATTTTGGCATGATATACTTTCAAAGTCAATGATATAGACATTTTCATGTCTATTTACAATAAACAACACATTTTTCATTTTGTTAAAAACGGTGCAACATGATGATTTAAATTCAACTAGATAATCATTATCACATAGTTGACTTACACTTAGCAAATTATGTTGCAATCCTTTCACAAGTAGCATATTATGGATAGATATATTATTTTTATTTCCAATGCTACATTTACCAATAATTTTACCTTTCTCATTATTTTCAAAGCTCACAAAACCTTTGTAATTTTTGATAGGCTCATAGAAAATAGATGGATCACCGGTCATATGTCTTAAACATCCACTATCAATGACCCAATTTCCCTCATACTTCATCCTTATTGTAACCTATATACAAAAACAAAATTTAGGTCCCCAAGTTCTATTGGGTCCTAGATTGTTAGTATTGATTTTTAACACATTTAATAATCTATTTTGGTTTGAGCCAAGAAGGAATTTTAGAGTCTCTACCTACCATATTTTGAAATTTACAATGTGATGTTATATGACCTTGTTTTTCACAATAGGTGCATGTTTTTTGAAATCCTTTTAATGTTGATGTTTCATTTGTAGAAAATGATACTTTTATAAAATAACTTTTGAGAGATTTTTGTTTTGAAGAGGGTTCATATCATATTCCACTTTTATCAAAAGCCATTTTTTGTGAACCAAGCATTTTATCATTATTTTCCTTTCCTTTTGTAAATCTTGCTAGGCTTCCATTTAATCCTTGATTTTTTTTTTCAAGCTTTTCAAGTTTTGTTTGAAGATTATCATTTTTAAAATGAATTTTAAGTGCCTTTTCATGAGCACAATTTCGATCTTTTTTAAGAAACTTATTTTATTCTTTTAAAGCATTATTTTCCTTTTGAATTTCATGTATCTTGATAATTGCAATTTCAAAACTATTATGCATTTTTGAAAATTCATATTGTAATTCTTCAAAAGAACATTCATTATCAATTAATGAGCTAGAAGAGTAATATTCGGAGTTAAAAGAAAAACATACCTCATCATCCTCTTTGGTCATAAGACAAACGATGTTTGTCATTTCTTCATTTTTGCTTTCTTCATCGGTTGATGCATTGTCATCAATGTATGTTGCTTTCAAAGCTTTTCCTCCCTTGGTTTTGATTGGTTTTGGACAATTTGCTTTTATGTGACCCGTCTTGTGACAATTGAAACATCTTCCTTCTTCTTTTGGTTTGTTTCTCCCTTTGTTCATAAACTTATTATAAGGAGCTTTGCTTACCTTTTTGAATTAGAAAAATTTCTTAAAGTTCCTTGTAAGAAGAGCTATCTTATTATCATCTTCTTTGTTTTCTTCCTCTTCATCACTTGAGTAAGCCTTTGATACAAGAAGTACAAGTGACTTCTTGTTATTTATTTTTTCTTTTTCTCAGTCCTTCTTCTTCAACTCATGGCTCATGAGAGATCCCATAAGTTCATTAAGAGTGAGAGTTTTGAGGTCTCTAGCTTCCTCAATAGTCGTTACTTTAGCTTCCCATGGCTCGGTTAAACTTCAGAGAACTTTTCCTACCAATTCTTCATTAGAATACTCTTTTCCAAGACATTATAGAGCATTAACAATATTGGTAAATCTAGAAAACATTTGTTCAATATTTTCATCAAAAGACATTTTGAACATTTCATATTTATGAACAAGCATGTTTATTCTAGTTTCTTTAACTGATTAGTTCCCTCATATGTGACTTCTAATTGATCCCAAATTTCTTTAGTACTTTTGCATCCAGAAATTTTGTTGAACTCATTTGAATCTAAAGCAAGATATAACATGTTCATAGCTTTAAAGTTTCTTTCACACATTTTGAAATCATCATCATTATAGTCTTTTTCCGGTTTAGGGACAGTGATTCTTTGTTCTCCTTCCTTTTTTGTTAGAGTAGGATTGGTTGGTCTATTTTCTATCACATTCCAAACTCTTATGTCATTTGCTAGAATATAGATTATCATCCTAGTTTTCCAAAAAGAATAGTTTGTTCCATTAAACAATGGTGGTCTAGAGGAAGATTGTCCTTCAACTATATTAGACATTGATGAGCTTGCCATAAGGATCCTCTACTAGATGTTAAGTTATATATAGAGTACTAGCTCTTGATACCACTTGTTAGTCCTTAATAACCTAAGAGGGGAATGGGAGGTGAATTAGGTTGTTTGGCAAGGTTAAGCAATTAAAAAAATTCTTGATGCGGAATTAATGTCTAGTGAAAGATGATAATACTCTAGAAGTTCTTGTATGCAATTTATCAAACACTTAGTGAGCACACAAGTATATAACAATAGATAAGTAATTAGAACTTGAAAAATAAATTCCAAATAGATAACTCAACAATTATCAAACAGTTAATATGAGCAATATCTAAACGAAGGTAAATGACTTGAAAATAACAATAGTAGAGTAAGAGAAATCAAACACGATGATTTTCAAGTGGTTCGCACTCCTAGAGGCCTAGTCCACCACCTAAGGTCTTCCCTTCCCTTAGGATTTAATAACTCTTCACTAAGATGCTCCTTCAAATGTTGGTGAAGCAAAAAACCAACTACAATTACTCTTGAGTCCACCAGAGTTACACAAGCTCCTTCAAGTGTAGGTGAAACTTAACCTACTATCATCTCTTCCTTTGAGTCCACAAAGGATTACAATACTTCTTCTTACAATGATTCTCTCAATCTATGTGAAAGAGTGTATTACAAAGATTGTGTGATAATATGAATGACAATTGCAACTCCTATTTGAGTTTGATATTACAATTGAAAAATACTTTGAATGTTCAAATATATGAAAATGATATCTCAAGATTTCTCAATGAAAATAATATGAAAAACTCTTTGAATTTGCTTAAAAATCTGAAGATTAAGGCTTGGAGGTGTTCTTTGAGATGGTAAGAAAGCATGGCTTAAAAAGAGAGAAAAGTTAGACACAAAATGGATATAATGCAAAAATCCTGAATTTTCCGTTAAGCCATCTGGTCGCTGAGGTCTTCATCTGGTCGACCGGAAAGGGCAAGTAACGCCCGGACTAGAGCTCTCTACCGGGCGTTGTGGCCTTCATCCGGTTGACCGGATGAAGCTAGTAATACCTGGATGCTTAAAATGCTGTAAAGTGACCTTTTTGAGCCCCAAAATAATTTGTTAAATAATAAAGCAATTGGAAACTTTTGAGGCACTTATAAAAAAGTATTTCTAGCATTTTTAACATCTCAAAATATTTTCAAAAACTCTTTAAAAAGATATAGAACAATTTTTATGCCACAAGAGTTTAAAATCCAAAAAGTCTTATTTTTCAAAAATGAGTTTGTAATGACCTTTTTAAAAATATATGTTCAAAGAATATTTTGCAAATAGAAATTTTATGAAAAACCTTTTGGAGAAATTATGAGCTACACAAGTCATACTTAGGCAAACAATATTTTATTAGCCGGTACCCCTTATGTCGCCACTTCTCCTTCCTTGTAACTCTTTTTTTATCGTCGAATCTTCAACTTCATTTCTTTGAGTTGACAAGTCTTTTTCTTTGGGTATTCATAGCTTGATTTCTCATGAGAGACTTCATTTGAATGAGATAAGATATAAGAATATCTTTTGGGCTTCGATACAATTTCTGATTGAGCTTTGACTTTGATCCAATAGTCTTGAAGCTAACATTTAATCTTTTTGAATGAACAAGTTGATGTGGGCTTTGCTTGGAACAATCAAGTGTTGATGAATTTGAATAACTTACCCAAGATACAAATAAGAATTCTTAAATCACAATTAATATGTTTTGTTATTATCAAAATAAAGATTATAAGCTTTTCAGACCAACATATATACTATTACTTGCTCAAATAATATGAAAGCAATATGTAAGTCCATTAATTATAAACATTACAATTTGATATCTGTTATTGTGTCATATCATGTGTGGAATGAACAAAATTCATTTACCACATTCATAGCTCGAATCAAATCATGGTCAAATGCCATTATCACATTTTTCATATATTGGAACACTTAAAATTGTTATCCAAAAGTTTAAAATTGTTGTAAATAACTTTATATCATTGCGTTCACTTTCATTGTAAATTCAATACTACAATGGTTTTGATAAATAATAAGCAATGTTTCTTAAACATTGCAACTAAATTATAATTAAAGAAGCTGTTGCGAAAAAAGTATTTTTGTGGTTAATAATTAACAAAAAGAGATTAAAAAAACACAAATATTGTAAAGGTTAACTATGAGTGGTTGAGATCGTGGGTTTTCCCATGATGTCCCCCCATGACCCAAACAATCTCTTTCCATAAATTTAGGGAGCACGTTCTCCATGACCGTAATGGGGTTAGATCAGGGGCCGCGTTCTCCGCTGTTTGTCCAATAGTGAGGTCGAGTCATCCATATCAATTACTCCCAATTCCTAGGAGCTCACTCGAGGTCTAGGGAATTTCAAATGGAGCCAACCTGAGCCGAAGATTTCTTTACTGTTAGTGATCGTTATCGGGTATATTAATGAGTGTGCCATGTCAGTTGTCAGTAAATACGACGCGACATTTCGTTTTTCCATCATAATGATTAGCCTAACCATTGGGCTTCAAGCCACCCTCTTATAAATAAATAAAGAGTTCATCCTTACTCACTATTTCACAAATCACTTTCTTTCAAGAATTCTCTGCATTTTCAGTTATTGTACTCGACATGAGTAAACTTACAATACTTCCACAACATTCAAGTCGAGCGAACTCTTGCTCAATTAGGTACGTTTCTCTTTCCTTTTCTTTTCCTTTCATTTCTCTTAATACATGGCTAGGTCGGGGTCGAAGACGGATTCACAGAATGAGCCAGTTTACTTTTCTTGCCGGGGTGAGGAGACTGGGCTTGAATTACCTTCGGAAGCCATGCCTACAGTTGGTGATAACCCAGCTGCTGATGGCTCAAAAAATGAAGTTGGTGCTAGGGAAGAGGATAATGCAACACTATAGGGATTTTCTGATGTTAAAGAATATACAGGATTGAGAGATTCACCCTCGGCTGACTTGGCCATGTTGAGCTCCCAACTGCTCCTATTCCCAATCCATTCCCAGCTCCGAGGTCTCGTTCTAACAAGATCGCGTAGAGTGCCACTACCGTCAAAAGTACAAAGGTGAGGCTAGGGAAGAAGAAGATATTTACTTGTTACAAGAGACAGTGCCTTACCAAGAAGACAGAGGTCAATGCTAGATTGTCCAGTGGTGTTATCCCCTTAACAATAGAATCAGGATTCCAAAATGGGATGAAGTTGCATGCGAGATGGAACCCAACAAAAAAGGACTTTTATGATATTTTCTTCATCTTCATTTGCCTTCTTGTGCCCCCGTACATAGCTGAGATATTGGACTATTTTGAGGTCACCCCTGGTCTGTTGTTGCCCAATGCTTAGGGTATGATGGTCTTATTTTATGTGCATGCCAAGGAGATGAAGTTCACACTGACCAGCCCTTTATTCCAAAGGTTCTTTATCTTGAAGCCAGCCCCGTGCGGAAAGGGTTGGTATTACTTTTGTGCATGGGAAAAGTGTACTACTTTTGTTAACTGGAAGTCATCTCATCTTTCAAAGGGTGGCATAACAAGTATTTTTACGTGAAGTCTCCCGAGGAGTGGAATATCCCTAGGGAATGAAAACTACTTCGAGACGGGAAGGCTCATCAACTTTTTCCAAAGGAGCAGTATGCTTTCCAGGAATTCCAAGACCTACATGATTTCGTAGAGGGCCCGGAGATAGTTACATGGGACAAAATATGGGCCTTGGGCCTGTTTAGGGCTAAGCCTGCTTATCCAACAATCTCTTACCCTGATATGTTTCCTGAACATTTCACACCTTGCCAGGGAAAGAAAGGCTAAGCCAGGGCGAGGGCCACATCAACATCTGCCGAGTCCCGAACTCGACATGGTAGAGATGGTTTATCCTTCTTTTCTTCGAATTCATTATTTTGTTTAACTTTTATCTCGTTCACTGCCTCGACTTGGCACTTGCAGGTATGGATCCTTTGGACTTTGTCTATACTGACGATGAGGTTTGTCACAGTAACTGGCAAGAAAAAAGGGTCAGGCCCCAGAGGTTTCTTCCAAGGCCTCCAAGAAATACATGCCCGACGCCCCTCTCCCAAGCCATCTTGAAATATTTGCCCTAACCAACACTGACCCAAGGGACAAGGGGAAGAGGATATATAAAACTTCCCCGAAGAGGTAGCAGTAGAAGAAACAAAGAACTGCAGGATCGAGGGTGGTCATTGCTAGCCAACTTGTCGAGCTGGAAGAGACCTTTACCCCTTCTCCAAAAAAAGGTTCAAAGGGCAAGGGTCAAGCCTGAGCCCAAGTAGAGCAGGCCAAGAAATATTTCTCTTCAGGCTTTATAACGGTGCATAAGAAGGGGAAGACCAAGTAGGTGTTCCTCACTGGCATCCCTTACAATGTCATATCATAAACATTTATATAAGGTGATAAATTCAATACTTATATTTGGATCCCAACTCTCCTCCAAATGTGATAACCGTCATCATCTAGTGACTTCTGAATGACTACAACCTCATCATTGATTGCTTGAATTCCTTAAAGTATTCACCCACTGTCTTCTTGCCCATCCTGATGTTCTCAGTCTCCTATTTGATAGATGGCAATCTTCAGTTTTTTTTCAAAAAAAAAAATAATCAAAAAAATTATGTTGATACTTGGTTAAGGGGTGATCCTCAACTAATACAATGTGTTTCGATTGAGGGGGAGGAGTTTAATAAATGAGAGGAAAAGTGAGAATCATAAAATAGAGTAGAGGAGATGATTAAATCTTTTTTGGATTGGATATTTTGAGAAAATGAGAGTATTATAAAGGATTATGTGTATATTTTGTTTAGATAAGAAAGAAAATGAAAGGGAATGATAAATTTTTTGTGTAAAATGACTTTTATGAAAGAGTGAGACTCTCCCTCCCTTCCATTTTATCCCAAATTGGAGGGGAAGAAAAAGTGGGCTGGGAGGGATTGCTTTGACTCCTCCACTTCCTTCTCTTTTGAAAAACTTCCAAAATGAACAAGAAGAGAATTTTCCAATTCCTCCTCTTACCTCCCGTCCAAACAGACCCTTAAAGATTGAGTTAAGTGGCGCCCCTTTCGAGTGCAAGTTTAAATCTGCCATTGTTCAAGCTGAAAAAGTAAATGATAACCATGAATCTGAGATTGTCCAAAAAGAATATGAAACTTTGCCTCAATGATGCCATGTGGTTATGAGCTAATAGTGAAGAGTTACTCGACTCTCATGTCTGTAAATGGTTTTATAAGTACTAATTAAGCAATGCACTTATGAAGCACAGAAACAGTGGAAAAATATTTGAACCTGACACGGTTTTATAAGTCCTAATTAAGCAATGCACTTATGAAGCAGTGGAAAAATATTTGAACCTGGCCAGTGTTTTTCGATAGTGCGCTTTTGATTTAATTTAAAACCATTCAAGTGTCTTACAATTTGCTTTGAGCTGGGTGAAATAATTAATATTCAGAAGTCGATTATTGGCTAGATGGATTTGATCCTCCCACATACATGTTGGGAATTGGATTGTGCACATATGTATGAAATAAGCACACAATATTTTTAAAGTAGTTAGACCCTTTGCCTAGTCCACAATTCAAAGAACTGAAAAATTTACTATTCAACAATAATAGCTCCAATGTGACCGACCATTTTGACTGGAAAGAGATCTAAAACAAAAAAGTTTAAACACTCACTCTTAGCAACTTTATGTATAACTAAACTCTAAACCCTCCCCACTCATATTTTTTCTCGCAAAAGCAATAAACACTCGCACTCGACGACTCACCCTCCTGCACCCCGTGGAGTGTGGCTCTCGTAGCAATTAATTATAAGTTAAAAAGTCCTATTTATAGGAAACTAAACCTAACTCTACTAGGATTGAAATTCCTACGTCTATTCTCATTAAATTGGACTTGTATTTATTTTCAAACATTTATTTAGACTTAGAATTAAGCTAACTCTACTAGGATTCAGTAATAGTCTCATAGTTGGAAACATCAGTTATCAAGCTCCGACTCATTTTCATGGATGCGGGCCAAACACACTGAAATTTATTTATTCGAATACAAATTTACATGACGCTTTCTTATTATTTTGAGAAGCAAATAGCAGTATCTCACATACAGATACTCATTAATTCACACATAATATCTCATCATGCATATAAGCGGATTGCATCTGGTCTAGCACGAACTTATTACATGATTCATTATTACGCTCTAGCCTCTTGAGATAGCGATGCTTTTGAGAATATTAGAAGAAGTTTGATTAGTAAGCATCTGCCTTTGGTGTTCCGATGTGGTGAGTCTCGATATCTTTCGTGAGATTAAGAAGCAAGTCCATCATTGTGTTCGGATCTGGTACATCTTCATGCAGCTTCTCGTATTCGAGGGTCCATGTCACCAAGTTGTTCACACCATGTTTGTCAACATGAATAACGAAGTGAAAGGTCTTGTACAACTCCTTCAGATCTCCTTCAATCACATTAAATGTGATTGACTTCTTTTCCTCATCTATGGCTTCAATTATGTCTTTAGCAACACAATCTTTCCCATCTACAGTTCAATAAAATTAGTCCACACAAAAATACATTTTCAAAGATAAGCATCGAAGTCTTGAATTATCACTTTGTTATTTAATAGATTAAACCGTGTTTGAAAATCATTTTAAGTTAATACCCAATTTATTCCTTTATTTTCAAAACTGTAAAATTGTAGTCATTTATCTTTTAAATATGTGACACCCTTAAAATTTGAAGGAACTACGTCTTTTTTCTGTCAAATTTTAAACAAAAAAATTAAAAAAGGGCGAATAACGTTACATATTGAAAAAATAAAACACTGCAGTGTTGTACTTTTAAAATTAAGAATGCACTATGTCAAGTGCACTAAAGATATGGGACTAAATGGACTATTAACCCAATCATTTTTAATTGTGTAAATATACGCATACTCACACACAAGAAGAGAGTTAAGAGAGAATTAATTCGGATTCTAGTTACATAACAAGTAAATTACAACTAGAAATATTATGGCCTTACCATGTTTGTATTTCCAGACAATGACAGAACCTACGGTTCCCCATTCACCTTCATGTAAATCACAACCTTTAATGTTATCAGGACTCATACTAGATATATTGTGCGGCTTGTACCTAAAGAGCTCATGAAACACATCCCCGTCAGACTTGATCTCAATTTGCTTAACCATCTTAGTAAGCGTCATGTCTTCTTAGGATCTTAAAGAAACCAAGCTACGAAACTTTGGAAAATATATCAGTTGAACGCAAGTGATGGAAAGATGCTAGAACCTCTGGTCTTTATATAATTGAGGGGAGGACAATCTGGGGAGAAAGTCAAGGAGATTGGACTGTCTGAGAGTGACCTTTGCATTTAAGGTGCATTGCATCTCATTCTAAGCCCGAAATACTAACCTTTTAAACAATAGTACTATGCACGATAAAGTGGTACACTGTGAGAGATAATGAGTCCTCTCTTGACCATTGCAAATTACCACTAAAATTCTTTGTTGCCTGCAATGTGGGTGATTGGGATGTCTTCCATTAATCTAAGACATAATATAAAGGGAAAAATATTTTTTAAGTCACTAAACTATTTCATGAGTCTTGTTTTAGTTATTTAATTATTTTTTAATCCAAAATAACCATTAATTTATCAATTGAGTTTCATTTTAATCATTCTACTCATTTTTTTATTATGTATACTAACTGTTAAAGGTAAAATTGTAGAATCATTTAAGTGTTAAGAATCAATGTATATTCACCCGTGTTTACACGGTGATGAATAGTGATGAACAGTAATGCACAGTGACCCAATCCCACGTATGAACAGTGATGAATAGCACCACTGACAGTACTGTGCAAATAGTATCATTGACAGTTACTGTGTAAATAGTGTTGATTTTCGTGTACTGTACAAATAATGATGCGTAAATAGTAACTACATAGTAGGCTTCATTGTAATTCAACATATATAGTAAAATCAATAGAATTCTCTCTAGTTTCTTTCAATTATCTCTTATATTATTGTTTTTTTAAAAATTATTTTATAAAACGTTATCAACACGAGACTCTGCCATAACAGCAACGCACAAAGTAACCGATTACTTTAATCATATTGTCAAATTTTCTCAAAGATTTATGTAATCCTTTTTTATAATTCTATTTAGATAGTATGTTGTAGATCAATATATATATATTTTTAAACTTTTACATATGCATGTGATATGAAGAAACATTTATGGCAGCCTCGACTGCTGTTGCAAGCACTCAAACATGAAGAAACATTTATGGCAGCCTTGACTGCTGTTGCAAGCACTCATCATGAAAACCAGGTAAAGACAATATGATTAATTGAAATATGATCAAATGCGAATGCACTCACTTGCCAAAAAATAGTTACCCTTATATAAAATCTTGACAAATGAACATAAACGCAAACTTTTTGAAGCTTACGAATCACAGATAGCGTGGTCATAGAAGAAAAAAATTGTTTACACATACACATTCGCATGTATATATATATATTTATATACATGTATACTTCGCATTAATTAGTAAATAATCCGTTTCTATTTTCTAAAATCATAGAAAATTTCACATTAATCAAATGCCTAATTAGAGCAATGACTCCCTAAAATAGAGTGAAGAATTGAAATAAAGTAAAAAAAAAAAGATTATTATAAAAAGCAATTACGACACCATCGAATTAATTCGAGAAACAAAATGCACACATAAGTAACATTCGATCAATTAATCATATAATAAATAAATAAATAAATAAAACGAAAACCATACTAAGGGCTTGGATAAGTACATAATAGTATACCGTCTAACAACACCTCGCAACTCCTTGATGTCGAGCACAGGCATGACGTCATCCTCGCCGTCGCCACTGCACTATGTAGCAGTGTCATCGAATGCACTTCTCTCAATTCCACTAGCACCCTACTTATTTAAAAAATAAATAAATTAATTTATAAATCTAAACCACAAATATAATTTAAACTCTATTCCTATACATACACACATATATATACACATATTCCTATGCCATTCGTTATCTCAAATGGTGGTCTGCTAGGAATAAAAAGCTCACTACTCCAACTCATAATAGCACATGGGTCCTAGTTCCAAGTCCACCCTCCAAAAATATAATAGGATATAAGCGGGTCTTCTGAATAAAAAGAAATCTTGATGGCTTCATACGGAGACACAAAGCTCATCTTATTATAAAAGGTATCAATTAAAGGTCGTGTATTGCTTTTCATGACATTTTCAGTCCAGTAGTTAAACTTACAACAATTCGAGTGGTTTTATCTATAACCTTAAGTTTAGGTTGGTCAATCTCTCAAGTCGATGTCAATAATTCTCTCTCACATTGTTGACTTCTTGAGAAAGTCTACATGACTCAACCTACAATATTCTTTTTCAAATTTTTGGTCACCTTGTCACAACATTTCTCAGTCAAAGATCTTGGCACATTGAGTTATTGTTTTTGGGAATTGAAGCTATACATGCATCACAAGGATTATTTTTATTGCAGCACAACTACATTAAAGATCTTGTTGATCGACACAATCTCTCTAGCATCAAAACTTTTGTCATACCCATGTCCTCCACAGGAAAATTAGTTCTCAAACACAGGCTCTCCTCAGCCTTTTGCTCCTCTCATGTCATGGACTCTGTCATGTCTAACATGAGAGAAGATGTCAACCATTAAAAATATTCTTGTGAATCTGGACCATTAAAAATGCTTTTTCTTTATCCTCATTCTTTATCTTTCTTCATTAAATGTTTTTTCTTTTCTTTTTCTATTTCAGTGGGTGAGAAAAAAGCATCTTATATAAAAAAACTTTAAATTTTCTCAATAAAAAAACTTTAAATTTTCTCAATAAAAAAATTCTAAATTTTCTATTAAAATAATCACTACAAACAAAAAAAAAAAACACAAAAATTAGAATTATAAAATAGTATAATATTACAAGTTAACAAAAAGATAAACCTATATAAAGATATACCAAAATTAATTTAGGATATACCTTTATTTTAAAAATAATAATAATTTTTTTTTAATTGGCGCCCCTAAACTAAAGGGGCCTTGGGCATAGGCCCAAAGGGCTCATAGCTTGGGCCGGCACTGGGCAAAGGCTGATATTGAAGATAATACTGACGTTGATGCTGGGACAAGTACTGGGGCTGGGACATGCATTGAAATTGATACGAGGGCTGGTATTCAGGTGGCAGAGGTTGAGTGGAGGTACTCTTATGCGTAACCTAATATATATTATAAGGATAACTAGTGAAACTCAAACAAAAAGGGATAAATTGTAGCAAACAATTAAGATCAAGAACATACCTGTGACTTTTTAGTGTTTTTACGTAAATTTCTTTCCAACGAACCAATCACTCGGCGTCTCTCACGAAGACCCGTGTTGGTCGGAATGGCAACTCCTTTGGCTCGATTATCTTGTGTTAGCTGTAATTAGCTTTTGTGAACATGAGTAAAAATTGATAGAGATAAAGACAGAAGCACTGGAGCGAAAATGAATTAAAGAAACAAAAGCATTTTTATTTTGAAGATGAATACAATAGGTAAACTATAGATTACAAGATAATAGAAAATTGAATAAAAATGAAACGAACAGAAATGCAAACCGAATTAACAATCGAGGCTCGAGTTAGACTTAATGTCTTTAAAACTTTAACGTTCCGCTACGGTGCTGACGGTTGAACAGCACAAGTCTCCCAGGATACAACGATTTTACCTTCGTAATTGAAGCACACCTAATTACGAAAATTAACCAACGAAATAAGCTAAACTCTCTCAATACAAAAAAAAAAAGAAGCTAAAAGGTTACTGTAACTAAAAATGCATAGAATTTCGTTTGTTTTTCTTGTGTCCTCAGCCTTGAGCTAAGACAACATATATATAGTAAAATATTGCCAACATAATTCTGCCCAACATGAATGCACTTTGAATGCTATCATTATGCATAGTAATTGTATCAATGAATTGGCCTCTAACGTTTTATTCTTCATTTCCAACGTTTTATTCTTCATTGATCCGTTGCAGCTCTTGAAATGATCTGTTGCCACCAACAGCTAAAATAAAACTTGATGATTGACCCTTATAACTCTTGGTCATTCATTGGAAAACATATAAATTCAATTAAAATTAATTGAATAATTTTTGGTGGCAACAATCCAAACAATAAATCTAATTTACACATATGGGTGTCCTCTGGGACCCAAATAAAATAGCTTTAATTTTTCCGACATTTTTTTTTTTGGTCTGGTAATTTTTCCGACATGGAAAACCCACTTTGCCACTCTATCTTTCTAATGTTTAATCCTTCAGCTTTATCCCGAATTTTCCATTCACCAATTCTTACATCTTGATCATTTGAGTCAACATCGGCTGATTCAACTTCTTCATTGTGGTTTGAACTCTTAATTTGAACTTTTCGAATCACATCTTCAATGACAATTAATAATTTCTCAATTTCTCTCATACTCGTAGGATTCCTCAGTTTCAGATGCTCTACATGAAACCATACGTAAGAGATAATTTAATGACTTGTATATTTGAGTTCGTGCTGCTTGTGGATCAGGGTCAATGATACGACCTCGCACGTCACTTACATTCTCTGATCTAGCTACCTTTGTCTATTTTTTTAAAATATAATTCTCAGGTGTCTCCAAGTGATGCATGACTTCTTTTAAAACTTTTATCATATGGCAACATAAGATGACTCGCATATGAAAAAACATGCAACTGCATGATAGCATTCTATTTTCACATTTTGTAACTCGATGACATGTATCACATTCTGAAGGAGCAGATATAATGAAGAACGAACAATTTCCTTCCATCCCCATCTCTTGAACATAAATATCAACCGACTTCTGAAATTGCTTCACCAATTTATCAAATATTTTTTTTTTTTTTGTGAAAATACTACCATCATGTTCCAACCACTTGCTTGTTTTAGTATGTTTCAGCAATTTATAAACCAAATGATAATCTGCATGACGCTATTTGTCTTGTTTTTCTTCAAGTAAATTCACAAAGTGAGTGAAAAATTGAGTGAAATTATAATGTGACCGTAAATCTTTTTTCAAAGTTGCATTGTTACTCTCACTCAATTATGTTGTTTTCATCCCAGCTGACCAATATTGTTTCACATATGGCCATTCCCATTTTTTCCTCAGTTCAAATATCATTTTTAACCTTGTATTCTCCCTAAAATCATATCCATCTAACATGTCATCCTATGCATCATTCCAATCATCTTCCTCATCCGGTTCACGAAAAAAATGCCCAAACACACTCCTAACTCTACCTTTACCCCGTAAATAAGGGGACAATTGCTTTATTGCATCTTGCATAGTATGCCACTTATAGAGACGGTGGAATGTGTGGGGCATAACCTCTTCCAAGGCATTTGCCATTGCGATATCCTGATTAGTCAAGAATGTTTTGGGGTATTGTATGACATGACATGTAGAAAAGTCTCAAATAACCAAACAAAAGATTCAGCAGTTTCATCATACATTAATAAAGCCCCAAAAATTGTAATCTCACGATGATGGTTGAACCCCAGAAAAATAGCAAATGGCCTGGAATCCTTATTAGTTTTGTAAGTGGTGTCAAAAGATTCTACATCACCAAAGTGTCCATAATCAATAATAATTTGAGCATCAGCGCAAAAAATATTAGTGATTTTTTCTTCACTATCTAATTGAAAAGCATGATAAAACGATTCATTTTTAGCTGTTTTCTCTTGAAAATATTTCAATATGCATCCTAAATCACCGTAAGCCAAATCCTTTTGTCTATTTGTTCAAAGATAGTTTTTTTTTTATCTAGCCTAAAAAACCCAACACAATCCCTTCCATTGACCTCTCTTCCCATTAGATCATAGGATTTACGTAGAGAAATACCGCAATCATCTGCTAACTCTATGTGTTTACCTTGTATAGAAGATATTTTCCTTTGTGATGGAAGCATATATGAACACTACCACATTTTTGATTTCTTGCAACTCTCTAATTAAACAAGTAAACAACCGTTGTCATAGGTAATTTGTTGCAACGGTTTTTGAAAGTTTCATAAAATTGTTGGAAAATTTATGATATGCAATGGTTTTTGTTAAGTGTTGCTTATTCTATTCATTTTTTGCAACGGATTGTAAAATTATAGCTTAGTTGCAACTTAAATATAGGCTTTTGCAACAGTTTTGTTAGTATTACTTGTAGACATCACAAAAACTAAGATATGCAACACTTTATTAAGTGTTGCTTATTTTATTTACTTTTTTTTTTTTTTGCAACAGTAGGTAAAATTATGGGCTTAAATGCAACGCACAAAAACCGTTGCTTATTAAATTTTTATTTCGTGAGATGCTTTGAGATATTTTATTCGCGAAAAAATTTCAGGTTAATTCATTTAAAATGAAAAACTATCAAAACTGATTATTTGAAAAGATAGAAAAAAAAATTTAAAAAGTTGATAAATTTAATTTTCTTTTTCCCCTTTATTTCTAACATTTTTTTTTTGAAATTTAGACTTTATTGCTTTTTAGTTCTAAATTAATGCCGACTAGTGAAAAATTATTGCAAGTTTAGAAAATTGCAATGCAAGTATAAATGACTATTATTTATGATTTTTATAATTATTTACAAAAGTATTGACTATTAAAGATACTAAATGAATAAACTATGTTGACTATCAAAGATAATAAATGAATAACATAAATTTTTCTCTAATAACTTTACTTTTAAATGAGTTGATTAGTAAGATAATTATAGAGTTCAATATCAAAAGGTCTTGGGTTTGAGTCTTATTGCTACCTATTTCAAAAATATATCCAAATACAACTCATTAAAAAATAGAAAGAGAATCTTATGCATATATATTATTTTAAGTAAAGACGAACTTGCAATGGTAAAATTACCTTTGCATATACTTTTAAAAACTGTTGCAATAACTAGCAAAAAATGTCACAAAAAGTATTGAAACCATTGTTGTTGCTCTTGAAAACCATCACAAATAGGAGAACATTTACCATGTTATCTTTAGAAAAAAAAACCATTGCTAAAAGTTTCTATTGCAATGGTTTTTCTTATCGTTACTATTTATTTGCAAAAAACCGTTGCAATAGAGAATAGACAATGAGAGCGGATTCAACGGTAAGAAAATCATTGCGTAAAGCCATTTGCAATGGTTTTTAGCCTTTTGACAATAGTTTTCAAATGTTGCCTAAGATTAAAAATGTGGTAGTGGAAATATCAGCCCTTACTACCTCATGATTATGTTGAGTAACAAACTGGTACACTACATATTTTCCATTAGATTTGTCTAGTTTTAGCCCTATCAATGCCCCACATCTAGTTCTTGTCTCAGCTCTTGGATTTTTAGTAATATTATCCCATTTATCAAGTTTTCGAATACCTTCTTTTGAACAAACAAAAACCTTATTTGTCACTATCCCTTCTTTATTTTTGTTGTTATGATATTGAATTCTTATATTGAATCCGACTTTCCCAGCATAATCGTTATAAGATGTATAAGCTTCTTCTAAAGTATCAAAAGTCATACCTATATATGGTATATGATTGTTGTTGTAATTACATTCTTGATTTTCGTTGGCTTCCTCCGATGAACACTAGCCATGCCTAAATCTAAGAAGAGAATATAGGACAGATAAGCTAATAAATCCACAAAAAAGATCTTCATTTCATTTAGCTAAATAGATAAGCTAACTCACCCAAAAAATATAAAATAAAATAAAAAAAGGATAGAGCAAACTACATAATCGAAGCAAATAACCAGGAAAAAAAACTTAGGAAAAAATCTCCATCCAGTTGGATAACACCTTAACAAATAAGATACTAAACAAAATAAACATTAAATAAAATAAGCTAATTATAGTATAACTTCTTTAAATTAATAGCCTTAGGACCACTAAATTCTATCAATTTAACGTGATATCAGTTTATCAATTAATTAATAATTACTAATTTATTGAGATATTTTAGTTTTTCTGGCGTAATAGTAGATATTATATTCATGGTATTTTTTTTTTAAAAATAACTCATATTTTTTGAAAGTAACCCTAGAATTTTTAGGCACATTGCGCACAATTAAAGATGAGATTCAGTTAGATTTGAAATTTAACAAAAGATAAGCTACTTTTGATTCATATTTGAGAAAACCTTAAGGACAATGTATTATTTACTTTTTAACTAATTATTAATTTATGAAATATTTAAGTCGATAAAATACAAAAAAAATATTTTAAATGTATTATCTTATAATTTTATCGAAATTATTATTTTTTTACACTGATCCCAAATTGGAACCGGACATTTTTATTATTTAAAAAAGATTATTAATTTATCGAGTATTAATTATATTTAAAGAGGTTCTACTATACATGAATAAGCTAGATAATGACAAAAAAAAAAAAAGGTAAACAAAGTGAGAACGAAACAGTTGTAACAAACATGAACTAATTTAATCGAAAAAGCTTAGAACTTGCTGGCTAACCAAGAACTTCAAAATGTCTAAGAAACATTGCTTCCGTGTCTGCAATTTTTATCTCATATGAGAGCATCAACTATTAATGTTGCCATTCATATTGATTTAATGTGTTTCAACTATTAATTAAATTGCATAGAAGAACCGAAAAGAAAAACGTGTATATTAATACAAGATCATTTATTTTTATTTAATGTGTTAAGGTGGGCATTCAATTCTGAACTAGAAAAGAAAAGAAAAACGTTTGATGAAGAAAGATTAAGAATGAGAAGAGAGGAAAAACATTTTTAATGGTCCAGATTCACAAGAGCATTTTTAGTGGTTAACATCTTCTCTCATGTTGGACATGAGAGGATCTTCACCCGGCTCCAATATCTCATGTCGGTAAGACCTTGCATTGCATTCACTGTAAATCACCAAGCACAATTTATGCATGGCCCACGTCAATGCCATTTGTCTACCTCCAAAAGATTGTTACGATATCTTAATGGACAAATCTCACAAATAGTTTTTATTATTTATAAATTTTTAATAAATAGTCTTTATTATTTTAAAAGTTACATATTTAGTCTTCATTATTTATAAAAGTTTCATCAATAGTCATCACTGTTTCACAAGTCATTCAGTTAGTCCCTACTGTTTGCAAAAATTTCTTTATTAGTCCTTATTGTTTGCAAAAATCTTTCAATTAGTTCTCAATGTTTGCAAATACATTTGCAAATATTGGGGATTAATGGAGAGACTTTTACAAACAATAAGGACTAACTGAGTGACTTTTGAAATAATAGTGACTATTTGTGTGACTTTTACAAATAATGGAGACTAATCGTATGACTTCTAAAATAATAAGAACTATTTGTCCAAAACTTATAAACAATAGAGACTATTTGTTCAATTTGCCCTTATCTTAAACACACTATACATTATGGGTTGTTCTTTAGGCGTGACCAACCACTTCATTTCCGAGCATATTCAAATGTCAATTGGACTGGGGATAAAGATGATTATACATCCACAACAGCATATGTTTTGTACTTAGGTGATAATCCAATTTCGCGGTGTTCTGAAAAATAAAAAATAGTGGCCAGGTTCTCAACAGAAGCAGAATATAGGATTGTGACTTCAAGTGCTGCGCTGATCTCTCATGGGTTTCTTATTTACTTAAAGAACTTGCTGTCACATCTCAAGTCCCTACGATTATATGTGACAATTTAGGAGCAACACTTTTGTGCGCCAAGCTTGTTTTTTACGCGAGGATGAAACATATAGCCCTTAATTATCATTTTGTTCGAGATCAAGTTATGCCTGGCACACTACAGGTGGCTCACGTTCCTTCTTCACATCAGTTCGCGGACATTCTGAGAAAGCCATTAGCAAAATCTAAATTCTTCAGGCTGCGGTCCAAGATTGGTGTCGCAGATGCCTTCACCATCTTGTAGCCACAGTGGCAGAGCCAGGCACCAAGAATTAGGAGGTGCATTCGATAAAGTAAGTAATCGGGATCAACGACACTTATTTATGCAAATTTGTTTTATATAAATTAGAAAAAAAAAAACTATTACCTTTATACTTAGAATCATAATTTTGATGATAAGATATCACAATATTAAAAATAAAGAATTCACGTTTATTTGAATCCGAACTGTTACATTAAAAATACAAAATAATAAATTAAAAATAAAAAAAATCTAAACATCATTTAAAGAAAAATTACTGAAATAAATGTACAACTAAATTAGAAATGTTTAACTTTAATGTTAAATAAATGAATCAAAATTCATACACAATGATAAATACAAATAGTCTCTAAAATATAAAAAATAAATTGAAAACCTATTTAAAAATTTGAGAACACAACTGAAAAATGAAAAGAGAAAAGCGTAAGAAAAGATAATAATAGAAATAAGAGAGTATAAAAAAATAAAATAAAAAACATAATTTTTTTCCAAAGTTCAGGAGGTGCATGTGCACCTCCTGAACTCTACTTCCCCCCGCCAGTGCTTGTAGGGGCATATCTAGCCATAGCTCTTAGTCTTATCCTTATCACAATGTAGTGTATTTATCGCATGTAACTAATCTAGCTTATCACTTGTAATATTCAAATGTTATACTCCAGATTCGTACGATTAGTACTGTAGATATTATCACTTGTTGCTATATATCTCGGAAACTCTGAATGGAATGCATCAGCTTTTACGTTCAAAAACTCGTTTTCTTATTTTTACTTGTTCACTATTTGGACGAATTAACGCCCACTTAACTCCTCTTATGGTCAGGAATTTATTCTATAACATATTTTTTATTATGGATCTTGTCATTCATATTCTTGACTCTTCAAGAATAGGATCCGTAGAATAATTCTAAGGATTTTTATTCAAATGCAATTAACATATTAATTATAATTAAATGAATTTTCCATTAAAAAAAAAATACAAAATATCATGTCCTTAAATTATAACAAATTGAATTTAAGGCACTTAATCTAAGATTCTAAATATCATTTCTTTTCATCTATAAACTGAAATGTTAACAACAATATTTTATTCCTAATGCCAATAGATTGCATGTAATTAAAGCAACAAGAAGCTAAATATATAGCCTCATGACTTTCGCAGTAAAGGTTTCTGTTTAATACACTAAATCGGTTGAAACAAATTTCCACAGCTAATGGCTCATCTTTTCAGCATCACGGCACCCATCAGATCACTCATGGTTCATGTTTTTTCCCTTCGGTACAAATTAAGGTTTCACAAATTCAGAAATGTAGTAGGTTTTATACGTAACGTTTCTTCAATGGCCAAGCGTGAGGGGGCACTTAGGCCTTAGCCAACTTGCTGCAGAAGAATTTGCATGGAAGTGTCAACGATCACCCTTTTTTCCATTCTTCCAGCGAGCAGGAAGTAGGCAAAAAAAGAAACCACCATTTTTCGAAAGCTTTTCTCAAAACAAGTGAAGAAATAGGCCTATTGGCTGCCAGCGCAGTATTTATCATTTTTCTTTTACTAGATAAGCAAGTATTTAATAATCTTAAAACTTTCAAAGTACGTGCATTGGGTAAAAATTATTGTACGCCTGGGATACCACAAGAAAGGGAGCACCCCCAAAGCTTAATTGTGCATGCTGAGTGGTAAAACTTCCAAAAAAGCAACTACGACAATATGCGAGTTGAAAATGCTTCAAAACGTCCTGAACATTCAACGTCCAAGACACAACCCCATGGGAGCCCACACTAGTGCATGAAAACACGCGCCAAAAATAATGTGTGGGCCCTACGAACGTTTTGAAGACTCTTCCTATGCAAGTAGCCATTTCATTAATTCCAAACATGAAAATTTTAAAAATAATATATATTTTTTTAAAAACAAATAAATAAATAAATAAGTCGTGCCTAACACATGAAGTAACGTTGTCTATTGTCGATTATATGGACATGGTTTGAACAATATGTTTCATTCTTTTAAGTTCACAAATTAACTTTCAAGGCTAACACGCCTATTTATCTATCAACAAAGACCTCGAAAACCCATCCTCACATGAGTAGTTTCAAAACACATTCATAACACATCCTAAAGCAAACACATAATGTACAGCACATCTCAACTATAAAGCCCCCTACGACCTGGAATATCGAACCATTCGATTTGAACCACCAATTCACCATGTTCCACATTTCTGAGTCTGAGGACCATGTCTTGGGTCATTTTGCCATCATTCCAGACGATGGTGCTCTCATCAGAAAGGCAATTGTATCTGCTTGGCTGCACTCTATCAACTTTAGTACCATTTGGGAGGCCTTGCAGGCCCATCTCTATACACTCTACTAAGGGTTTTATGTCGATATCTGCATCTCCCATTTCGTCGTCATTAGAAAAGGTGTCCTTGTCAAAGACAGTCTGCATAGTGCAAATCCCAATTTAATATATGGATGATCATATCCTATAGTTTTCATAGTAAAGTAAATATGCACTAAGAAGAATTATGAAGTCATTTTGAGCAACTGTACTATTAAATACATTGAACATAATAAATAAATATTTTTTAATAATTTAACCTCTTACATTATGTGGTAATTTAATATGGTACAAGAGCTTATATTACCAAAAGATTTTGGATTCAGTTCTCATCGCCACCCATTTAAAAAAAAAAAAAAAAAGAGAAATAAAGAAAAAACCAACCACGTTCAAGGCCAGAAAATGAATTTCGTCGGCATGTGAGACGTGTGTCAAAAATAATAAATAACTATGTAATAAACTCTTTTCTAATAGATTAATTTATTAGATTAGGAGGTAATTTATAAAAAAGAAATCAGGAAAATCATTATCACTTAACTCTTGAGAAAATATATTATCACAAACCGCGATTGATAGTCAAATAAGCATGGTGAGAAGCAATTACTCGAAGTGAGTAGCTAATCGAACAAAACAATGAATGCAATCAACTAAGCCGAAAAACTACTTGCTGCTCGTGTGACAGTTTCAGTGAGTTTTTTATGATAGTTGCAGACAGAGATTATAATTACCTATGTATGACTCCGGTTAAAAATTTTGACTGACCTTTTTGTTTGGGCCTTTGGTTCTAACTTGTGGTTATATCTTGTACTTTAATTTTATTTTTCTGGATTCCTATATAGCTTGGGTTTAAGTCCCTTTTATATTTATCTTGTTTAATTAATAAAATATGCTACTTGACAAAAAAAAAAAAAAAAAAACACACACACACACACAACAAAAACTAAGAGGAAAAAACTCACCGCTTTTATTGGTTTATTAGGATCCTTCACATAAACAGTCAGCTCCTCATTCCACACTGGGTTGCAGTTGCTTTTTATAACACAAGTCTTTACTTTCTGCAAACACAGATATGAGAATCAGAGTCGAATTTCGCATCTAGGACATTCAATAGAATAAGATTGCTGCATAACTCTTTTCAGCAAGGAAAGGCTCATTTCAAGAATGTAACATTTGTTTATTTTAGCCAATGAATCATAATTGAATGGTGAAAAGACATTATGGTGGATACATAGATTCTGTTAAGAACCTAATTAAGTTTCTGTTTGAAAATAATTTTTCCTCTAAATTGAATTTTATTCCGGTACATCCTTTTTATCTTTTTCCCCTGCAATTTGATAACTTCAATGAACAGTGTCTGAGGAAAGTGAGAATTCCAATGAACAGTGTGCAATGGGAATAAATTACTCTCGGCATCCACAGAGAAAGAAACAAAGACTCTCTCAAGGTGACACTTCAAGCTGCTTTTTAATGCAAGTGTTTAGCATATTTGGCGGTAGTGGAACCAAAGAATCTTTAAGAGCAATGTTCAAACAGAGGGCCAAATCACAAGTAGCATCATTGCAGATACAAGAGTGAAGATGATGTCGGGGACAAAGTTCAAATCCAGTAAAACTAACCAACTGATCTGTAATGAATGGAACCTTAGTGGTATACTAGCCTAGTTTCAAGTTTCTTTTTGTACAAAGTTGCACATGTAAACGACTTTGCCATAACCTTTTTTGAGAAGAGAAATAAAATGATCTTGCTGACTTAGCAAAGAAAAACTTCAATCTGTAAACTCCCTTGCGGTTAAGGAAAACTTTTTGCCCGGCCTATATCTAATTCTATTTGGCAGTGTGTATAACTTCTGCAATTATATTTGGAATACTTGAATTAATCATTATCTCTAACCCAAGATTTTAATCTAAAATCCACTGAATTATGCCTGTACTTGCAGAAGCTAAGACCTTCACTTCTTATAGACTGTGAAGAGCTCTAGAAAACTCAGAATCAATACTTATATTGGAAGGACCCTGACATCAAAATATATTCTACTCGTAGGGAAGTAGTTGATCAAGTTATTTAAATAAGTGACTAATCATATCCACTAAAGGAAAATATGAGAAGCAAGACACCGGACAAATGATAATGAGCAAGAGAACATATTCTCCAGACAAAAATTTCCGAGGCCAAAATCTGTCTGGACAAACTGTTTCAATATTAACAGCTAAGGGTAAGTCTCTGGTACGACCGAACATGTGAAATTCACAATGATTGGTCTTACATGCATATAGGCAGTGGCGGATGTAGTCGCTGGCCTGAGAAAACATTAAAAATTTTATATACTTTTTATTAAAAAAGATTAAATATCTATATATACTTGGTTAAAAAAATTAAGTAGCCTCCACTGAAAAAAAAAATATACACATATACTAAAAAAATTATGAATTTCAAACCAAACTGAAAAAAATCATTCAACAACAAAATGGTGATGGTAATAGATACAAAACATTAATTCAAGCAAATGTCTATGAATTAACAAGTTAGACTTCTATCAAGTAAACAGTCTTTCTACTTTTATACATACAAGTGAATCCAACACATTGTGGGCACTGTCCAATGGTCGTTTACCAAATTGAAGAGTTTTCCTACATGAAGATGTGATCGTATAGGCGACAGACCTGGTGACCGCTGCTGACAACGACATAGGGATCGCTGCTTATAGCGTCACGGATAACAAGGTTGATACCTCTGCGAACCCGAACTTTGACCATACCCAAAGCGGAATCCATTAGGAGGAATTAGAGGTTAGTTGTGCAGCAAAACAAGTTATATTATGAATGTGAAAGAATGGCCTCCTCAAGACTTAGACAATTAAGGAAAGCCTATAACAAAGTTGGGCTGTTACACCTCTCATTAGCCCTTAAGGAAAGATCAATGGGTGCACGTATATATCGGGGTCAGAGTAAGATCTCTATTTACTTGAGGATTGTGGGTTGAGTCTTTGCTGTGCTATTTTTACAAGTATAAGAAAAAAGGTAACACATTGATATATATGTACTTGTCTCAGAGAGAAATATTATAGAATCTAAAATTATTATATAAGATCTTGAATAATTCATCTAATACTCATTCTTAATATTAATATAAATGAGAGTTTCAAATAAGCCTGACCATTAATTTATGTGCACAGTAATTAAACCCATAGTTCAGATTTAGTATAACTTCAAAGAAGAGTAGGCCAAAAATGGATGCTGAATAGATTATGAAGTGTATGGAAAAGATAATTAAAGGACAAAGTTCGTGGTTTCATCCTCAAAAAAAAAGTTACAAATGTTACAAACCCAATTTAGTCCATGAGGTTTAACATAAAGACCAAATAGGTCCCTGCAAAGTCATATTTTTTCAAAGTACAGGGACGTGTTTGGTCTTTATGCTAAACCTCGAAGACTAAATTGAGTTTTTCCCTTTTTTTTTATTTATCTATTGGAACATTTAAACACATTTAAAATTATTGTAAAAAGGCTAAAAACTATTACAAATAACTTTAACCTTGCATTTGGTGCCGTTGCATATTGTCTTGTTACAAATCTTCTATTGCAACGGCTTTTCATAAGTAATAAGCAACATTTTAAAGTTATTCCCAAAAAGTAATTTATGAGTTAAAATTAGAAAAAAATTATAAAACATATTTTAACTGTTACAAAAAATTTTAGTTTATACAACAATTAGAGACCAATTGCAATACGACACTACTTATTGCAAGGATCTTTTTTTTTTATATAAAAATTTGAAAAGATTTATTTCATTTTTCAATTCACTGTTGCAAAATATCTAAAATGTAGTCAGTACGCATTAAACTATTGAAACTTAAGTAGCAAGACCTAGAAAAACTTCTATGTAGAGGCATCATATATAAGTAATTATTATGTATATTCTTGCCACTTGAGATTTTATTTTATTTTTTAAAAGCATTGTTATTTAAATGCCAAAAAGTTGAATATTATTTGATGGCAATGTCTATTATGTTGCTAGTAGCAAATTTTAGGGTAAATTATTTCTAAAGCTACTAAATTAATTTTATAATCCTACTTTAATTATCGAACTATTTATAGATCTAAAATAACTATTAAACATACAAAATAATATCCATATGCTCCTTCCATCATCTTTCGTTAAAAAAAACTAAAAAAGAGAGAGAGAGATTCTAATTGAAAGTAGCTAAAATAAAGAAATTTAAATGCATTTAATTTGTCTTTTGTTCTTTTTTCCTTTTTAATCTTTTTTTTCCTCTTTTTTCATTTTTTTTCTCTTTCTTCCTCTTTTTATTCTCCTTCATCCTTTCGCCACAATTGCTTTTGGCACCACCACCATCTAGCCACCTACCATGATCTATGGTGGCACCCAGATCACTAAACTCCACCACAAGTACCTTCATCATCACCTCCACCATCCCAGTTGTGGAGGAGATTTCAAATAAACATGGTATCTATGTATCAAAAGGCCTTCATCATTCACAAGCTTGGATCTTCTTATGGTATACATATCATTATAAGAATTCGAAGTATAGATGGCAATTGTTGGCTTTTAAGGTAGCAGTTTTTAACCGTGGCCTATCAAAAGGCAGCATTTTACAAAACCATCACCAGTACTGCTACCTATGCTCGTGTTGCCTATGCATAAGTGTCGGTTTATAATGACTGCTACTTATAGTTACAACTCATATAGGTGACAGTAATAATAAATGTTGCCTATGTCACTACAAGCACAAATCTATTCAACCTCTACCTTTGATAAAGATAGTAATAGGTGATGGTTAATTGGGACCGCTGCACAACATTTAGTAGACTACTAATTAGCGGTTCAAAAGAACCGCCACTTATTAAGGAATTTTTAGCTCCAAAGTCACTAGTGCACATTCATGCTTTATAAGTGATCAAGGTAGCATATATGCATCAAGTTGGCTTTTTAGTTATTCTCTTTAGGCAATATCCTATACATGATATCATTACCACTATAATTTTAGAGACGATTTATTAACTTCAAGATTATTATTATCCTGTCTACCTGTAAACCAATCACCTCCAATTGTTGCTAAATTTTCTTGACCAACAAGGCCAGTGTCTATTTCAGCCAAGAACAATGACCTCATAAAAGAAAGTGTAGGTTTTAAAATCATTACAACACTGTGAAACTAGCCATAAAGACATTGGTATAATACAAGTGATTCATACCTCATAAAGCATTAATAAGAGCAATAGGAATGGGATCAGTTTGCCATTAGTGTTTAATAGTGCCAAACATCTAAAGGTTATGGAATCTAAGGTATTCTAGAGCTATTTTATCATTTTACAATCAGTTTATAAATATAAATAGATAGACATTAATCCATAATTGGAATAAATATGTAATCATGCATAGAACATCACTGAAATCGATCATCTAGTGCTAGATTTAATAGTATGCAACTTTTACCTTCGTGTTGGCTTAAGATCTCAACACACAAGCAATAAGTGGACTGTGTGATGGCTGAAAAATCCTTCCAAGGCTCGAGAAAACCCCAAAGGGACGATTCCAAGAATCTTCTCCCCTATTCCTCAATCCTTGTGTATGGTGATTGAAATTGGTGGGAATTACTCTCTGCCCTTTTCTTTTCTCTCTTGGCCATGTATGGAAATGTGTGTGTGTGTTGTGTCATATGAATGTGTGTGAATAGGCGAGTAATAGTCGTGTATTAGAGGGGTGGGGAGTCTAGAGTCCTACTTTGCGTAGGATAGTGATTTTTCATTATCTAATTGAATTATCTGAAGATAAATGTGTTATCTTCATAATTCAAAAATCAAAAACTTATCTTTTAGCAACCAATTCAGCCCTACACACCTACACACATGTTCCACATGGAGGAGTATGCCAGATATACGCCATTCAGACATTATCAACTAGGACAAAAATTCTTGTCTTAAGAGTGTCTTTTGTCCTAATGTCTTAACCTTCTATATTGAGTTACATGCTCCCAAATAGGAAAGCATACTCAATTAACACACAAATGCCAAGCTAAGAAAGAAGCAATACACCATAAAACAAAGTGGCTAAGAGAGGGACCCGAAGACATAATTGTTGTGGCTTCAAAATAACCAAAATATCCTTGCTAGACACTAGTTGTATTTTTGTTATTTTAACCTTAACTCATTTCACTAAAGAGATAGGGTTGCACTCCATGGCAATTAATAAACTTACGAGGGAGGTTTTCTGTCTTTGACCCACTAAGTAAAATAACTGAAATGCCCCTCTATATTTTACTCGTAATCAAGAGTAGGTCCTGTATTCGCACTATCATCCTATCTTGATTATATCTATACCTTGGACCTTTATCTTTCATATAATCATCACCCAACTACTATTCCCTTGTTTCCAGGAGTGGCCCACAAGTCTAATATCTAATATAGCCCGAGCTATATTACTAAAAGCTTAGATTTGGATAATTACATAGATAACTCTAAGTGAGTAGCTTACTATCACTTAAGATAGCATAGAATCATGACTCATATGCATGCCATCTAATGAATCTAGTCCATATATCCAAAACACCGAGTTATTGACCCATTATAAGATCTCACCCATAGTGAATCAAAACATATGACCTAATATCTACAGATACATCCACATATGCTGATGATATAGAGCATTGGTCACTTAGTAGCTTAAGATTCTTTTAGTTCTCTGATAGTGATAGTAATCTCACTGAGATAGCATCTATTGTGGTTTCGTTCAATGCATTCACATGCACTAATGACAGAAGTATGGAAAGCCCCTCCAATGACCAAGGTTGATCACCCTACCAAATAGAAAACTTTCTCATTATAACCTTACCATAGTGAAGTGTCCAGCTTCACTATTCGGTTATGAACTAATAGTTTTAATCCAAGCCTCATATCATAGACCTTTTGTGCATATCACCACACACCTATGCTATTCACTTGTACCAATGAGCCTTTTTGCATACATATATATCAAATAAGAAAGAGAGAATATAAAATTCTCATAATGAATGCACTAATTTTATTACTGAATTATATTCATTTACATGAGATGTCTTAGTGCTAGTGGTCTTTAGGGCATACTATTTCCAACAATATCTTCTTACAAAAAATCAGTTTGGTGTTCAATGAAAGTGAAGTCAATAGTTATTGAGGTTGTTGCTACTATGCAAAGATCATAGGTTTGTCATTCACCAATAAACGTTGTTCAACAAATAAGAAAACAAAATGAAAAATGTTCAATCAACAACCAACAAATTTTGTTCAATTAGCAACCAACAAACTATGTTCAATCAGCAACCAACAAACTTTGTTCATAAGGCTTCAGTAATTTGTCATTTACTTTGCTCACCTAAATCAGAGACAAGAATCACAATCAGATATTAGGAAGTCATCCATATACATATTCATTTCTTTTAGTTTTTAATGATTTGCCTATCATGAATGGCACTACCAATTTTTTCAGTCTAATATATTCAGTTTCTCGCTTTGTAACCCGTTGCATCAGATTTGCAACTTAGGCTTCCAACCGCTGCCCATCATCAGATATATCATGACTCCTACGACCAAACATCATCGAAAGGGTAGGTCTTATCCTTTCATCTCTAACACGCCCAGGATGTTCCAGGCCCCCATACATCCCGAATGACTTGAGTTTGTAAGTCAATATTATCATTCAAGTCTACATTATTATTTTATGCCCTTTACACTATTATAGGTTTACATTTATCCTAGACATGCAAATGAAAAAGAGTTTAGGAAGTGAGGAACTCAACAAATAAAGAACACACATTACAAAGAAGTTGTTGCAAAGTGAAATATGTTAATTTACAAAAGATAAAAAAGTCCTTTTACTTCAAACTAAATGTCACAAACAGAGATTGGGAAACTAAAATTTCAAAAAGGTAGTCCCTATTTTTAAAGTGTAGATCACACATAACTACTTTATCTTTTGACTCATCTCTTGTAAGCCTCCATAGATGAGAAAAAATTGAATCTTTAACCTAAAGACTGAAAGTAATAGGGGCCATCGCAAAGAAACTATTTTATTTTTTTATAAAAATACATTAATTTATGATGTCCTCAAATCTTATAAGGTAACAGGGGGAAAATTGATTACATTATGCAATCAAATCATGCAAGGCTTAAAACAATATATTTTAGACCAACATCTAATTCATAACAAAATTCATACAAAATGCATAAGAGAAATTACCACCACATCCCTAGCAGCATTTTTCATGTTGCCAATGTTCTTAGTGTGGGAAATACAATAAAATTCGACGTCACCCACCGGACGACCTCTCGCTAGTTTTTACAAAATTAAATATATAAAGTTAATCATAATACAATTAAATTTGACGCTACCCATCAGACGACCTCTCGCTATTTTCTGCAAAATTAAATATATAAATTTAATCATTTATTGCAAAATGGTAACAAATCTAAGACACTTGTTTTGAGTACCATCTCATTTCTTTTATGGGCAATCATCTTTGCTCTGAGTGTGTGTAGTTCTTTTCGTCTACTTCTAGATTTTTTCCTTTCTCTAATACTGCCTAGCAATGAAAACATTAACTAAATGAAGATGACCATGGCTTCTAGTCAATTGTATGATATATACAATTTCAACTTCGGATAGAGTACATTTTACGAAATCTACCCATTGATTGTCCTCCAATCCATTTGGAACTTTTCTAGCAATTTTTGCTATAGAATATTTTTTCTTTCTTGCATATTTGTATATCTTTCTCCTTAGTTTGCATTTATAGCATCTCCATTTTTGTCCAATAGACATAAGTGCTAATCTTTTCTTATCCTCAGAAATAATAAAATGCTCATAACACATAGAATAGTAAAGGATATCAAGATAAAAAAGAGTAATATATGGCTATCATAAGTTATATACGCTATGAACATGCATGAAAGTGAGAACTTCTTGACACTCTTCATATTCTTATTCAATTAGGCAGGGTCGAGAGACAAACAATTGAGGAAAATCTAACTATCAATACGATGATTTCATAACTAGTTGGTGCGTTTGGCTAAGTTTCTAACAAAACCATGGAATAATTTACACAACATATGCTCTTTCTCCAATATCTTATTGATCATCTAGAGTGAAAATTCGTTGAGCTCAAATGTGTTTGAGTCAGATACGATTTTATATAATGAGTAAAGCAAATTAGTCATATTATGACTGCATATTACCACCAGACATAAGAAAGGAAATATGTAAAAAGGTTGGCCTTTACCCTCTTGTAGTTTAGCATCATATCCTTCATAGGTATAACCATTCATTCTAGTTATCTTCTTGAACAAAAGTTGCCCCATGGGCAACTACTCCACAACCAGTGGCTAAATCAATTGTTTCACGCTTAATTGGCTGGTCTTTTATATTAAAATTAACTTCAATTTGTTTATCTGATGGTAGATACCAAGGAGTCTTGCACATTGATTTCCCTCTAGTCTTTCCCTTTCCTTTTTCAGCCTTTTTCCTATGTTGACTACTAGTTTCTGAAAAATTTAACAAAACAAAGTAAGTTCCCCACATAATAGGATAGAAACTACCAACATGAAGGAAAGCTAAGGAAAGACTAAGAAAGTTTTTGGCTATAAGACTAATAAAAGTAGAGGTTAACGCCGAAGAACCATCTTAATATGATTTTATCATTTGACATTTATATAAAATTCAAAGAAGAAATTAACAGAATTTAATAGCTGATTCGTGGTGAGCAAACTAGTGGATGGAATGTTATTACTTTAAGAGGATAAATTTTATAAAGATCAATTTTCAGATTTACACGTTTGATTAGTGGGCAGCTTACTTAGGGACACTCACAGATTGGCAAGTTGCACCCAATTTACAATGGACTGCCAAACAGAGCCATTAAATGAACTAAAACTTCCTACCTCATGAAAACAAAGAATGCAATAGTAAATCAACTAGCAGAGGTAGATTGTACTATATGAGCAAAAACACCATGCATACAGTATTACAACATAAGTCAAAACTGAAACCCCAAGTATGAAGCATGAGAAAGTAATCCAGACTAAAGTCACCTTGGTAGATCTTGAAAGAAAGATTACCAATATTTAGACATTATAATAAACTTATTTGTGCTCAGGGTTGTTAAAAATATGCAAGAAGATTGGTAATTAGAATTGGTTCTGTCATATGATTACCTTCGCCATTCGAAGAAGATTGGCAATCAACACTCATTCTTCTAACTCAGGCAATTTCTTGGAAAATTTCAAGATATACGAATAAGTTAAACTTAGATCTTGAAACAAAAGAAAGAAAAATGGTAACACATATTAATAAAACATTAAAGCATGCATTAAATTGCTGAGAATAAGTATTGTCAGAAACACGCGTATCATTTTCAAACATAATCTCAACAACTTTAACAAAAAAAGGAAAAAAAAAGTAGCATTTTAAAATAAAGCATGTTATATCATTTTCTCATTATATCATAAAATTCGAACATCAAAAAGCAGCATTTTAAAATCAGCAATAAAAAAGCAGATGGATCTTTTCACACGAAAACACCACCAAAAAGTATCAAAAGCAATCAATTTCTTATATCTTTCTCCTAATAACCTCCCTACCCCCATTTTGTCTTATTTTTTGTCCTAATTAACATGGTCAAGGTTGTAAAGAGATTTGCACTCAAGTGAGCTGAAGGCTTAGCACTGTGTATTTATGTTCAAGGTACATATATACATTATGATACAACAAGATAAGATAATCAGCAACTAAGTGATAAGCTATACAACATGATAAGTTTATCTCTATATGAAATGTATGCTACTGTTCTTGCGGGATTTTATTGAGCATATCAGGAGTGTTAGCTTGGGAGGACTATTTCTTAATATGCCCCCGCACGATGGTGGTGTCATTTACAACACCAATCTTTGATCAAAGTAATTCAAATAGTGTCTTGGCTAGTGGCTTAGTGAGTATATCCACAAGTTACTTTTTAGTCGAAACATGGGCAACCTAGAGGGATTTATCAACTACATTATCTTTAATGAATTGATAATCAAGGGCGAGGTGCTCATACGCGAGTGAAACATTGGATTGTTGCACAAATAGGTTGTACCTATGTTGTCACACAATAACTTAGGCAGTATAGGAAGAGAAACCCTTAGTTCATGGAGCAAATTTTTGAGACAACAAAGCTCGACAGTGGCTAAAACTACCAAACGATACTCAGCCTTTGTCAAGGAGTAAAGTTTTTAGCATATTTACATATATACATCACAACAAGCAATCAAGCCTCGGGCTTGTTCACATTGTCATCAGGCACGTACTCTACATGGGCTATGTCTGGTTCACCTGCAAGGTTGGAAAATTGGGTGAGCTAACCGTCACATAGCTCAGTTAATGAGGAAAATACAGGGAGTTTTGAAAATTCATTTTATCTTTTGAAAGCATTTTTGAAAACATGTTATTCACGTCCAAGGCAGTAAACAAGAAATACTCAATAATGCAAGAAAAGTAAACATTCATAAAGGATACGCATTAATAAAGTAAACACATTTAAAAAGGATACGCTCGTTCTGTTGATGTCGATACCCATTAACCAAACACGTACTCTGCCCTAATCACCGAATGTACCCCAGAAGTACATCAATCCTACGATCCAGACCCCATGGAACGCTTCGTCCATGCAAGAAATGGATTAGAACCCAGGTAGTCGTGTCATCTCCTGGCAAGCTTGATACCACCCAGTGCAACACAAACTACCATGTCTGGTTTAAAGGTTGCAACCCTTCGCGACACTTCGTATCACACATTCATGCAAGCACATAAACACATAGCACATATTCACATTCGTATCATGTTGACATAACATATAACCTCATATAGACAAGGTAATAAAGTAGGTTACTTAGTCCTTGTTGGGATTAGATACCCTAAAGACTACTAACACTAAGATATTTCAGTATATTGGAAATTAGTCAGTTAATAATTCAGTGCATTCATTATGAGCATGATATATTCTCTCTATTATTTGATATATAATTGTATGCAAAAGATCCTTGATACGAGTGAATAGCATAGGTACGTGGTGATCCGCACAGAAGGTCTATGCTATGAGTCTTGCATCAAAATTATAAGATCATAACATAATAGTAAAGTTGGGCACTTTTCTATGGTAAGGTTATAATGAGAGAGTCTCCTATTTGGTAGGATGACTTACATTTGGTCATTGGAGGGGCTTTCCAGACTGCTCTCATTAATTCATGTGAATGCATTGAACGGGACTACAATAGATGTAATCTTAGTGACATTACTATCATTGTCAGAGAACTAAAAGCATCTTAAGCTACTAAGTGACCAATGCTCTATATCATGGGCATATGTGGATGAAGCAATGGATCCTCAGACATGTGTTTTGATTCACTATAGGTGAGATCTTATAATAGGGTCAACAGCTCGGTGTTTTGGACATATGGACTAGATCCATTAGGTGGCATGCATATGAGTCATAATTCTATGTTATCTTAAGTGATAGTGAGCTACTTGCTTGGAGTTATCTATGTGATCATCCAAAAACTAAGTGCTTAGTAATATAGCTCGGGCTATATTGGATATTAGACTTATGGGTCGCTCCCGAGAAAAAGGGTATAGTATCTGGGTAGTGATTGTGTGAAAGATAAAGGTCCAAGGTGTATATGTAATCAAGATAGGATGATAGTACGAATGCAGGACCTACTCTTGATTACGGTTGAAAACATAGAGGGGTATTTCGGTCATTTTACTTAGTAGGTCAAAGACTATAAACCTCTCTCGGTAGTTTATTAATTGTCATGGAATACAACCCTAACTCTTTAGTGGAATGAGTTAAGGGTAAAATGGTCAAAATACGGCTAGTGTCTAGCAGGAGTATTTTGGTCATTTTGTAGCCACAACAACTATGTCTTCGGGTCCCTCTCCTAGCCACTTTCATTTATGGTAATTTGCAGCTTTCTTAACTTGGTGTTTGTGTGCTAATTGAGCGTGGTTTCCTATTTGGGAACAAACAACTCAATTAGGAAGTTTAAGACATCATGACAAGAGACACTCTTAATACAAGAATGTTTGTCCTATCTAATGTTGTCTTAACAGCGTGTACCAGGCACACTCCTGCATGAGGTTGACATGTCTAGGCATGTGGATAGAGTCTGTTAGTAGAGATAATTATCTTGATTTATTAATTATGAGATAATATAAATTATCTCTAAGATAATTGATAAAGAAATCAAGAGGAAGTTATCTACTCTAACTAGGATACTCTATTCTGATCACGTGTGGATAGAGTTTGTTAGGATAGAGATAATTATCTTGATTTATTAAGAGATAATGTGAATTATCTCTAAGATAATTAATCAGGAGATAGTTATCTACTCTAACTAGAATATTCTATCTCTATCTCCTAACCAACATCTATAAATAGATGGACAACCTACACATACCATATATGACACGTGACACACACCTAGCTACACACACAGACACGGCCAAAAAGCCATTAAGAAAGGCAGAGACGAAAATCCCACAATTTTTATTGCCATTCACAAAGGAACTGGAATAGAAAAGAAGATTCGAAGTGCTCGTGCCTTGGAGATCTTCTCATTGCTTGGAGGATTCTTTCCAGCCATATTCTGGTAGAATTCGTCTGTGTGTTGTGTATACAATCCAACACAAAAGGTAATAATCATACTCCCACTTTATTAGTACACGATATTGGCTTATGTTGAATGTTTTATGCATGATTTCATGAGTTCCTGGGTGGATTATATGGTTGGTATTTATTGTTTATAGATTCCGCATATAAATTGAAATTAAATATCTAGATGCCTAGGAATCCACATCCTTCAGTCCTAACATTTCATATTCATGCAATATTTAATAAGCTAACTAATCATGCAACTAAATGACATTCTAGTTTAGACAGCACTTTACACACAAGAAACACATTAAACACAAAAGAACTTCAACATCATTAGATAACAACTCAAGCAATCAAACTTTCTACCAAAATATAATCCTAGATTCTACAACACATAATCTCAAGCATTTATGATTCAATTAGCCAAACGCTCAAATACTTAAACCTCACCTACCATGCACATTTCCCCATCACCCAACCAAACCATATTAACCCCATTTCAAGACTAGATGACACATTAACACAATGAGACATGCTAGAGCACATTTAAGCTAACTTTAAACATAAAACTCCAAGCAACCAATCTTATTCTTCAACTTTCCAAGCAATTCAACTATCCAAATTTTCCCAAACCACAACCTATAGTTATACTAACCTAACAAGCATCTAAATACCACAAAACAATCCAAAAGTTCTTAAAAACCCATTTTTCCCGAAAAACTCAGCCAACACACATTCAACAAAATCTCCACTGAATTACAATTTTAAGCCAATTTATCATGCTAGATAGGTACAATAACATTTATGAACACCAAATACAAGCTAACGAATCAAGATATAACTAAAATTTAACCAAATATGCCTTAAACACATTTACTATTCTTCTTAAAATAAAAATACGTTAAACGCATGAAATAAATCGGTAAAGATGTGTCATAATACCTAATTAGCAAGAACGTAAAGCAATAATGATAATTTAAGCATAAAAAAATGATTTAAATCAAAGTTTGAAAAAGACCTCATAAATTTTTCACTATGAAAGTGAAAAACCAATCGGTAGAAAGGTTGTATGCGTCAAGACGAACTCGAATGTGTTTGGGTTGAGCCGTGGAACCCTTTCCTTCACCTTCTATGAGCAAAATTTGAAGAAAAATACTATGTTAAAGCCCTAGGATGTTTCGGCCAAAGCAAGGAGAGAAGGAGAGCTTTTGTGCATTTTGTATAATGTATTGTGTATATATTAGCTTTAATGAAAGTCAACCAAAGGTCAAAGGAAGACTAAGTTGGCTATTTTTGCTATTTAGTTTATAAAAATACTAACAAGTCTACTTTAATTTCTAGTTTATTTCAAATCTCAATTTTAGTAAATCAATGATGGAATAATAATGGTAGACTTTATTTTAAAATATTTAGAGGACTAGTTTTAAATATTTTAGAGAAAATTCAATAAATAAAGTTTACAAGTCCTCTAAATGCAATTCTCACTAAAACTTCTTTATGAAAATAATATGGTTGCACATATATTAAATACTAAAATAAATATCACTTAATTTTTCTAACAAAGGTTAATTAAAGACATAAATACATGTAAACAAGAAATAAGCACATAATTGCACATTTTATGTTAAATAAAGATTTTAAACAAATAAATGCACATAAATATATGCAAATAAATGAAATATGCAAACTCTCGAGCTCAGGCATCATATCCTCCCCTCCTTAAAATAATTACGCCCACGCAATTCTTACCCTTTGAATGTGGCTGACTCTGAAGATCAATGGCGCAGACTCTAGGCTGAACAAGTTGCTGCGGAGGTGCAATATCTGCTAGTCTACCCCGATTACCTCTGGCTACTGACTGGACCTGGCTGGTCTTGTACTTCAGGCAATCTTTCGCCCAGTGTTGCTCCCTACCACATCCTGTACATTTTCCAGTCTTCTTCCAGTAGTTGGCCACTACATGGCCCCTCTTATTACAAAAGGCACAGTGTGGAACATTAACAGTAGCACTGCCTCTTGCAAAGCTCTGGACCAAAGAAGCAACTGGCCTAGTCTGGCTCTGCATCTGAGTCTGCCCTAGCTAAGACCCCACAACAAGCGGTTGACCCGTTAGTTGACTAAGAAGGTGCTGTAACTGAATCAAAGGCTAAAGGGATTGTTGCTGGTAAACTAACAGAATCTGCAACTGGTAGTGACTCTGTTGGCCTTGGAATGGAAAGGGTTGCTGCTAACTCTGACTCGGTCTTGACTGTGCTTGAGTATGGAAAGAACCTACATAGCTCAGGTCGGTTGCCTTTGCTGACTCTGGCTTGAAGTCTGAATCCGACTCAGTTGGCTTTGGCTTTAGCTCTGTGATAGATTAAGCCTCTTGTTAGGCTGGCTGGACTCAGTTTATAGCTCTGCCTTGCGTTTCTTGAATCTTGACGTTGCATTAATGGCATCGGCATAAGTAACGAACTGATGAGAAGACAAGTTTGTTGTATGTCTAGCCTTAACCCTCAGATAAACCTCTATATCTTTTGTCTCTCAGGTTGCACTAGCTCGAGCATATACTGAGAGAGTATCAAATGTGGACTCATACTGAGCAACAGTCATGTCACCTTGCTTTAATGTCACAAACTTTTTTACTCTCTTTTCACGAGCTACCTCTGAAATGTATTTGTCCCAAAACTCTCTCACGAAATCAGCCTATGTATGTTGTACATTCTCGTCACCCCATCTCAGACTCACTATCCGTCACCACTACTCGGCATCACCGTCGAGCAGGAACACAGCAAATGAAATTCTCCTCTCATCAGCATACTCCAGGGCAGTGAAGATCTTCTTAATCTGATGCTGCCATAACTCTGCCTGCTCGTCATCTAGCCCTCCAAGAAATCTAGTCGGCCCATGTTTCAAAAATTTCTCAAGCTGACTACTTTCCTACTACCACTACCCTCAGCCCTATTACATGCATTTTCAGGATTGCCAGCCAGATTGTTTCTCCCCTGCCTCTACTCCTGTAAGACCTGTGTGATTCCGCTGATTGCAGTTGCCATATAAGCCATAATCTATTCATTTGAAGGCTGTTGACCCGGATCTGCTGCCTCTGCACTTGAACCCTGATCTGTCGTCTACCTTCTTGGTTTAGCTCTGCAAGCCATATAATAACTGGAATGCATGTATATTATGACATATAGGCATAGAAGTTCGCAGATATTCCACATAAGAATAAAAATCACATAAGCAAGTCATAAACAATTTAAGTCACATAAGCAACAACTTCACATAAACAAATTGATCACGTATTCACATTAGTCATATAAAGCACATCGAGCACATAAGAACGTAAAGCACGTTGTTCATATACGCACGTTGACCACATCTAGTTTACTTAGCACATAAGACATGTATACACCCGTTCAAAACATATTCCCTTTAAGATTATACCGACTGTCCAAAGATCCTATCCAAGCCTACGAACTATCTAAACTCTGATACCATTAAATGTAACGCCTCAACTCGAACCCTCCTAGGATCCAAGTCGAGATGCGATAGAATTTCGGCATGGTACCGTCTGTAACTAGACACTAGCCCGAATATAAAACCTGCATTCAGAAACTTTCCACAACAACATATAATCCCAAGCACATTATATTTAAACCATCCATATACATTCTAGTACCTCACCGTCCGTCTCACTAGATAACATCATTTTGAAAACAAGAGGTCATAATAAGCCGACAAGGCTAGCTATATATACGTGATTACAAAATAAGACTAAATACATTTCCTTCTATATTAAGTCCACAAACTATAAAGTAAAGTTTTTAGCATATTTACATATATACATCACAACGAGCAATCAAGCCTCGGTCTTGTCCACATTGTCATCAGACATGTATTCCACATGGGCTAAGTTTGGTTCACCTGAAAGGTTGGAAAAGAGGGTGAGCTAACCATCACATAGCTCAGTGAAGAAGGGAAATACAGGGAGTTTTGAAAACTCATTTTATCTTTTGAAAGCATTTTCGAAAACATGTCATTCACGTCCAAGGCAGTAAATAAGCAATACTTAAATAATGCAAGAAAAGTAAACATTCATAAATGATATGCATTAATAAAGTAAACACATTTAAAAAGGATACGCTCGTTCTGTTGATGCCGACACCCATTCACCAAACACGTACTCTGCCCAAATCACCGGATATACCCCAAAGGTACATCAATGCTACGACCCAAACCCTATGGAATGTTCCGTCCATGAGAGAAAAGGATTAGAACCCCGGTAGCCGTGTCATCGCCTGGCAATCCCGATGCCGCCCAGTGTAACACAAAGTACCATGTCTGGTTTAAAGGCTGCAACCCTTCGCGACACTTCACATCACACATTCATGCAAGCACATAAACACATAGCATGTTTTCACATTCATATCATGTTGAAATAACTTATAACTACATATAGGCTAACTAACAAAGTAGCTTACCTATTCCTAACATTTCATATTCATGCTATGTTTAATAAGCTAACTAATCATGCAATTAAATGACATTCTAGTTTAGACAACACTTTACACACAAGCAACACTTTAAACACAAAAGAACTTTAACATCATTAGATAACAACTCAAGCAATCACAATTTCTACCAAAATACAATCCTAGATTCTACAACACATAACCTCAAGCATTTATAATTCAATTAGCCAAACACTCAAATACTTAAACCTCACCTACTGTGCACATTTTCTCTGTACCCAACCAAACCATATTAATACCATTTCAAGACTAGACAACACATTAACACAATGGGTCATGCTAGAGCACATTTAAGCTAACTTTAAACATAAAACTCCAAGCAACTAGTCTTATTCTTCAACTTTCCAAGCAATTCAATTATCCAAATTTTGCCTAAACCACCACCTATAGTTATACTAGCCTAACAAGCATCTAAATACCACAAAACAATCCAAAAGCTCTTAAAACCCCATTTTTTCTGGAAAAATCAGCCAACACACATTCAACAAAATCTCCACCCAATTAAAATTTTAAGCCAAGTTATTATGCTAGATAGGTACAATAACATTTATGAACACCAAATACAAGCTAACGAATCAAGATATAACCAAAATTTAACCAAATATGCCTTAAACATATTTAGTATTCACCTCAAAATAAAAATACGTTAATGCATGAAATAAATCAGTAAAGATGTGTCATAATACCTAATTAGCAAGAACGTAAAGTAATAATGGCGATTTAAGCATACAAAATGATTTAAATCAAAATTTGAAAAAGACCTCACAAATTTTTCACTCCGAAAGTGAAAAAACAATTGGTAGAAAGGTTGTACGCATCAAAACAAACTCGAATGTGTTTGGGATAAGCTGTGGAACCCTCCCCTTCACCTTATATGAGCAAAATTTGAAGAAAAATACTATGCAAAAGCCCTAGGAAGTTTTGGCCAAAGCAAGGAGAGAATGAGAGCTTTTGTGCATTTTGTATAATGTATTATGTATATATTAGCTTTAATGAAAGTCAACCAAAGGTCAAAGGAAGACTAAGTTGGCTATTTTTGCTATTTAGTTTATAAAAATGCTAACAAGTCTACTTTAATTTCTAGTTTATTTCAAATCTCAATTTTACTAAATCAATGATGGAATAATAATGGTAGACTTTATTTTAAAATATTTAGAGGACTAGTTTTAAAAATTTTAGAAAGATTTCAATAAATAAAGTTTACAAGTCCTCTAAATGCAATTCTCACTAAAAATTCTTTACGAAAATAATATGGATGCACATATATTAAATAGTAAAATAAATATCACTTAATTTTGCTAATAACGGTTAATTAAAGACATAAATACATGTAAACAAGAAATAAGCACATAATTGCACATTTTATGTTAAATAAAGATTTTAAACAAATAAATGCACATAAATATATGCAAATAAATGAAATATGCAAACACTTGGGCTCGGGCATCACATCTTCCCCTCTTTAAAATAATTGCACCCACGCAATTCTTACCCTTTGCATATGGCTGACTCTAAAGATCAATGGCGTAGACTCTAGGTTGAACATGTTACTGCGGAGGTGCAATATCTGCTGGTCTACCCCGATTATGTTTGGCCGCTGACTGGCCCTGGCCGGTCTTGTACTTCGGGCAATCCTTCGCCCGGTGTTGCTCACTACCACATCCTGTACATTTTCCAGTCTTCTTCCAGCAGTCGACCTCTACATGGCCTCTCTTGTTACAAAAGGCACAGTGTGGAACATTAACAGTAGCACTGCTTCCTGCAAAGCTCTGGACCAAAGAATCAACTGGCCTACTCTAGCTCTGCATCTGAGTCTACCATAGCTGAGACCCCACAACAAGCGGTTGACCCATCAATTGACTAAAAATGTGTTGTAACTGAATCAAAGGCTGAAGGGATTGTTGCTGGTCAACTAATGGAATCTGGGGCTGGTAGTGACTCTGCTGGCCTTGGAATGGAAAGGGTTGCTGCTGACTCTGACTCGGTCTTGACTGTGCTTGAGTCTGGAAAGAACCTGCATAGCTCTGGTCGGTTGCCTCTGCTGACTCTGGCTTGAAGTCTGAATCCGACTCGGTTAGCTTTGGCTCTGTGATAGATTATGCCTCTTGTTAGGCTGGCTGGACTCAACTAATAGCTTTGCCTTGCGTTTCTCGAATCTCGACGTTGCATTAATGGCATCGGCTAAGTAACGAACTGATGAGAAGACAAGTTAAGTTGTATGTCTGGCCTTAACCCTCGGAAAAACCTCTGTATCCTCCGTCTCTCGGGCTGCACTAGCTCGAGCATATATTGAGAAAGTCTATCAAATGTGGACTCATACTAAGCAACAGTCATATCACCTTACTTCAATGTCACAAACTCTTCTTTTCTTTTTCACGATTCACCTTCGAAATGTTTTTGTCCCGAAACTTTCTCATGAAATCAGCCTATGTATGTTGTACATTCTCGTCACCCCATCTCAGACTCACTATCTGTCACCACTGCTCGGCATCACCGTCGAGTAGGAACACAACAAATGAAATTCTCCTCTCATCAGCATACTCCAGGGCAATGAAGATCTTCTCAATCTGACCCAGGCATAACTCCGCTTGCTCGTCATCTAGCCCTCCAAGAAATCTAATTGGCCCATATTTCAAAAATTTCTCAAGTTGACTACTGTTACTACTACCACTACCCTCAACCATATTACCTACATTTTCGGGATTGCCAGCCAGATTGTTTCTCCCCTGCCTCTGCTCCTGTAAGACTTGTGTGATTCCGCTGATTGCAGTTGCCATATAAGCCATAATCTGTTCATTTAAAGGCGGTTGACCCGGATCTGTTGCCTTTACACTTGAACCCTGACCTGTCGTCTACCTTCTCGGTCTATCTCTGCTAGCCATATAATAACTGGAATGCATGTATGTTATGACATATAGGCATAGAAGTTCACATATATTCCACATAAGAATAAAAATCACATAAGCAAGTCATAAACAATTTAAGTCACATAAGCAACAACTTCACATAAACAAATTGATCATGTATTCACATTAGTCATATAAAGCACATCGAGCACATAAGCACGTAAAGCACGTTGTTCATATACGCACGTTGACCACATCTAGTTTACTTAGCACATAAGACATGCATACACCCGTTCAAAACACATTCCTTTTAAGATTCTACCCGACAGTCCAAAGATCCTATCTTGGCCTATGAACTATCTAAGCTCCGACACCATTAAATGTAACGCACCAACTCGAACCTTCCTTGGATCCAAGTCGAGATATGATAGAATTTCGGCATGGTACCGTCTGTAACTAGACATTAGCCTGAATATAAAACCTGCACGCAGAAACATTCCACAACAACATATAATCCCAAGCACATTATATTTAAACCATCCATATACATTCTAGTACCTTGCCGTCCATCTCACTACATAATATCATTTTGAAAACAAGAGGTCATAATAAGCTAATAAGGCAAGCTATATATACATGATTACAAAATAAGACTAAATACATGTCCTTCTATATCAAGTCCACAAACTATAAAGTAAACTATTAAGCATATTTACAAATATACATCACAACAAGCAATCAAGCCTCGGGCTTGCCCACATTGTCATCAAGCACGTATTCCATATAGGCTAAGTTTGGTTCACCAGAAAGGTTGGAAAAGAGAGTGAGCTAACCGTCACATAGCTCAGTGAGGGAAAGAAATGCAAGGAGTTTTGAAAACTCATTTTATCTTTTGAAAGCATTTTTGAAAACATGTCATGCACGTCCAAGGCAGTAAATAAGCAATACTTAAATAATGCAAGAAAAGTAAACATTCATAAATGATATGCATTAATAAAGTAAACACATTTAAAAAGGATACGCTCGTTCTGTTGATGCTGACACCCATTCACCAAACACGTACTCTGCCCAAATCACCAGATATACCCCGGAGGTACATCAATCCTACGACCCAGACCCCATGGAGTGTTCCATCCATGCGAGAAAATGATTATAACCCCAGTAGCCGTGTCATTGCCTGGCAAACCCGATGCCGCCCAGTGCAACAGAAATAAACTACCATGTCTGGTTTAAAGGTTGCAACCCTTCGTGACACTTCGCGTCATACATTCATGCAAGCACATAAACACATAGCATGTATTCATATTCATATCGCGTTGACATAACATATAACCATATATTGGATAGGTAACAAAGTTGGTTATCTATTCCTAACATTTCATATTCATGCAATATTTAATAAGCTAACTAATCATGAAACTAAATGACATTCTAGTTTAGACAACACTTTACACACAAGCAACACTTTAAACACAAAAGAACTTCAACATAATTAGATAACAACTCAAGCAATCACACTTTCTACCAAAATCCGATCCTAGATTCTATAAAACAAAACCTCAAGCATTTATAATTCAATTAGCCAAACACTCAAATACTTAAACCTCATCCTACCATGCACATTTCCCCTTTACCCAACCAAACCATATTAACCCCATTTCAAGACTAGACAACAAATTAACACAATGGGTCATGCTAGAGCATATTTAAGCTAACTTTAAACATAAAACTCCAAGCAACTAGTCTTATTCTTCAACTTTCCAAGCAATTAATTATCCAAATTTTGCCTAAGCCACCACCTATAGTTATATTAACCTAACAAGCATCTAAATACCACAAAACAATCCAAAAGCTCTTAAAACCCCATTTTTCCCGGAAAAATCAGCCAACACATTCAACAAAATCTCAACCCAATTACAATTTTAAGTCAATTTATCATGCTAGATAGGTACAATAACATTTATGAACACCAAATATAAGCTAACGAATCAAGATATAACCAAATATGCCTTAAACATATTTACTATTCATCTCAAAATAAAAATACATTAAATGCATGAAATAAATCAGTAAAGAAGTGTCATAATACCTAATTAGTGAGAACGTAAAGCAATAATAGCAATTTAAGCATAAAAAAATGATTTAAATCAAAGTTTGAAAAAGCCCTCACAAATTTTTCGCTCCGAAAGTGAAAAAACAATCAGTAGAAAGGTTGTACGCGTCAAAACGAACTCGAACGTGTTTGGGTTGAGCTGTGGAACCCTCTCCTTCACCTTTTATTAGCAAAATTTGGAGAAAAATACTATGCAAAAGCCCTAGGGATTTTCGGCGAAAGCAAGGAGAGAAGGAGAGATTTTGTGCATTTTGTATAATGTATTGTGTATATATTAGCTTTAATGAAAGTCAACCAAAGGTCAAAGGAAGACTAAGTTGGCTATTTTTGCTATTTAGTTTATAAAAATGCTTTTAAAATGCTAATAAGTCTACTTAATTTCTAGTTTATTTCAAATCTCAATTTTACTAAATCAATGGTGGAATAATAATGGTAGACTTTATTTTAAAATATTTAGAGGACTATTTCTAAAAAATTTAGAGAAAAGTCAATAAATAGAGTTTAAAAGTCCTCTAAATGCAATTCTCACTAAAAAATTATTTATGAAAATAATATGGATGCACATATATTAAATACTAAAATAAATATCACTTAATTTTGCTAATAAAGATTAATTAAACACATAAATACATGTGAACAAGAAATAAGTACATAATTGCACATTTTATGTTAAATAAAGATTTTAAACAAATAAATGCACATAAATATATGCAAATAAATGAAATATGCAAACTCTCAGGCTCGGGCGTCACATGTAGTTAGAGAAAGATTATTGGACTTTCGAAGTAGAAGATCAAAGTCTAAGTTATGCTTGAGATACCGTAATAGGTGTTTTACCGCTGTCCAATGAGTTTGTGTAGGGAATGCATAAATTGAGCCAATTTATTTATGTAGTATGCTAAGTCAAGCCTTGTGAGAGCAAGATATTGAAGGCACCCAACCAACTATTTATAAGGAGTAGCTTCTGTTATTGGTTGACCATAAGTAAGAGTGAATCTACTTGTTGAGCTAAGTAGCGAGACTGTGTCCTTAGCTTCAGCCATATTGAATCGTGATAAGAGGTCTCGAACATACTTTTGTTGTGAGAGAAATAACCCGTGAGTGGTGTGAGTTACTTCTACACCTGAAAAATAAGACAAGCACTTGAGATCTTTGATATAGAATTTTTATGACAATGATGCAATGACATATCGAATATGCGATTATGAATTTCCTGTGAGTATCAAGTCATCAACATAAACCAAGATATAGATTAAAATTTTCTTTTGAGCATAAACAAAGTGTGAGTAATCAGAACGAGATGCCACAAATCCAAGAGACAAAATGAAGTTTTTGAGTTCTGTAAACCACGCTCTTGGGGTTTGTTTTAAGACATATAGAGATTTAGATAAATGATAGACATGAGTTGGCCTTGATTGATCAACGAATCCCGGGGGCTGTACCATAAAAACATCATCTGTAAGATGCCCATGGAAGAAGGCATTATTGATATCCAACTGATTTATTTGTCATTCACGGGAGACAACAAGAGTAAGAACAACTCGAATAGTAGAGGATTTGACGACGGGGCTGAAAGTTTTTTTAAAGTCCAAGCCTGGTTGTTGATGAAATCCTTTTGCAATCAATCAGGCTTTTATATCAAGAAATGCTACCATCAGGATTTTTATTGATTCGAAAAACCCATTTGTACCCAACAACATTTTGATTTGGCTCACGAGGCATTAGAGTCCATGTTGAATAATGTTCTAACGCTTGGAGCTTTAGCTCACATGGCATCACGCCAAATAGAGTATTTCATTGATTGATTGACCGTGGTGGGTTCAATGTTAGGCGGCAATATGAATGTTGGGCTACTATGAAAGAGTAGATGCGATATGGACAAAATATGTTATCCTTTGATATGGTGATCATGGGATGGGTTGATTACAAGGGCGTATATAACTTGTAACGAGGAACCAGGGAGGGTGACATTTGATGACCCTTCTTGTTGTATGACGTCATGAGTGTTCTGTGGTATATCACTTGGGGAAAATTCTTCCATCAGTCATGACTGATGATCAGCTAAAAAATTTTTAGCCATTGAGATGATTTATTAGTCATCTCAACCATTAAAGCTCTCTAAATACTAGTCCCACGATGATGACGTGTCACAATCCTATCTATTTATTTTGTGACTGATCATCAGCCATGGCTGATGGAAGACTTACTCATCACTTAGATGTGTATTATGAGTTGGAGTGTGTGTCTTAGGAGAGGAAATGATGGCTTCAATACACGAATGAGACCTAGATAGAATAAGGACAGATAGTGGCATCGTCAACTGTGAGCCAGAGGAGTTGGTGAAATATCGGATATGCTCGACTATGGGTGGCACAGACACGACAGATGAAAGAGATGAGGGAAATGAGTGTGACGCAGAGTCAGAGGCTACGAGCGAGGGATATATTGCAGTCCATTCATGTAATGTGGATGATGTAACTGTGGCACGAGTGTCACTTTGAGAGAATGAGGGGAATGACTCTTCATCAAAGACTACATGGCGAGAATTAAAAAAAATTTATGAGAGGTAGAATCATAGCAGATGTATGAATCATGCAAATTGGAATAGCCTAGGAAGATGCACGGTGTGGATCGAGGCTCAAGCTTATGTTTAGCGTAAGGTCGGACCATGGATGGTACAAACAGTCGAGAACGTGAAGCTTTGAGTAATTAGGGGCAGTTTTAAAAAGACATTGAGAAGGCGACTTGTTACGAAGAACAGTAGTAGGTAGTCTATTACGAAGATATATTGTAGTCTGAAAAACAAATGTCCAGAATGACAGTGGAAGAGAGGCACGATGTAGGAGTGCAAGACCACTCTCAATAATGCGACGATGATGCCTCTCAGCCATAGCGATCGGCTTTGGTGTGTGAGAAGGGGACACTAAATGTTGTATACCATGTTGTGAAAAAACAGATTTGAGGCCTTGAAATTCTGAGCCACCATCAGAATATATAGTTGAGATAGATAGATTAAAGTGTTTTTCAACCATTAGTTTGTAAAGAAGATTAGAAGCAGGGGAGAAATTACAGAATTGCTATTCTTGAATTGATTGTACATGTTGTATAAATACACAAGTTTGGAACAAGTCCGATAGACTTGGACTCCTAGATTACATGAGATTGCATTATATCTAAATACAAGATTGCAGTAAATTTAAATACATGATAAGATAACAACTAATTAACTGATTACTCTCTAACAAGCCCCCGCAAGGTAGACGATCCGTCAAGAATGGCTAGCTTGAGTTTTTGACGTTCAAATTGTTGATGAGGTAGTGGTTTCGTGAGTGAATCAGCCACTTGATCAGCAGAGTGTACATGAGAAACTGCAATGCGTTTGCTGGCGACTTGGTCTCGCACAAAATGAAAATCAATTGCTATGTGCTTCATACGGGAATGGAAAACAGGATTAGCACATAGGTAGGTAGCACCAACATTGTCACAATAAATGGTCGGTACAGTTTTAGGTCCAAGATGCAATTCTTCAAGAAGATGCTGAAGCCAATTAATTTCTGCCGTCGTAGCAGCAACAGCCCTATATTCCGCCTCAGTCGAAGAACGAGCTACTGTTCGTTGCTTTCGCGAGGACCAACTGATAGGATTATTTCCAAGAAACACAACATAAGCAGACGTAGAGCTTCGATCATCAATGTTCCCTGCCCAATCTGCATCTGAAAAGGCATTGAGAAAAAAAGCAGACGACTTGCGTAGCAGAATGCCATGGTTGATGGTTTGCTTGAGATAACGTAAGACTCGTTTAGTAGCACTCCAATGATTGACAGTTGGCTGGTGCATAAATTGAGATAATTTGTTGACTGCAAAGGCTATATCTGGACTAGTAAATGAGAGATATTGGAGTGCCCCAATGACCCCCCTATATTGCTTTGCATCAGTAGGAAGTGAACCATCCGTTAATTGCAGTGCCGCAGAGGTAGAAAGCGGAGTGGATACTCCTTTAGCATCAAGCATGTTGGTCTTTGCAAGGAGATCATGAATATATTTGGATTGGGAGAGAAAAACCCCATTGTGCACATACTGAATTTGAACACCCAAAAAATAATTCAGCCTTCCAAGATCCTTCAGCGAAAAGCGACGAGCAAGGCATTGAATCATATATGCAATAGAAGAAGATGTGTTTCCAGTTACGATTATGTCATCGACATAAACCAAGAGATATACCAGAACGGCACCTTTGCAATAAACAAACAGGGAAGAATCACTTTTGGCATTGAGAAATCCAAGTGTGAGTAAAAAATTTCGTAGTTCCGTGTACCAAGCTCTCGGTGCTTGACGAAGACCATAGATAGCTTTTTTTAATTTGCACACATAAGTAGGGAGCTGAGCATCAGAGAACCCCGGTGGTTGTTGCATATAGACTTCATCATCTAACGTGCCCTGCAGGAAGGCATTATTAATATCCAGTTGGTGAATATCCCAGCCAAAATGAATTGCGATAGACAAGATAATGCGGACTGTAGTTGGACGCACAACTGGACTGAATGTGGAATTGAAATCGACACCCGGATGCTAATGGAATCCCTTGGCTACCAATCGTGCTTTGAATCGATCAATACTCCCATATGCTTTTTGCTTAATGCGATATACCCACTTGCATCCAATTACATTTTGGGAGGATGAAGGAGGTACCAATTCCCATGTGCCATTTCTGATTAGAGCATCAAATTCTTGACACATAGCTGTTAGAGATATGCCCTAATGCTACATATTTGGATGACATATATTGGGCATTTTGACATTTACTTATGGCATTAGTGTTTATATGTTCGTTTACATATTGACATAATTAGGACATTCATATTCTCCTTCTTTACGTGTATGAATGAGTCTCTAGTATTTTCATTAGAGGAATGTATTCTAAAAGTATTTAGAATATGTTGGCGTATTTCTTTAATATGATAAATACTTAAAGTGTTCATAGTCCTTAGATTATTTGATCGGGACTTTAATAATCAATTACGGACTATCACATGTGTTGTTATCTTTGATTAATATAGAGATGTTAATGATAAATGATGGTGAGCCACGTGCCATAACAGCATAGCGATGCGACTTACAAACATGTGGATGACTATTAGTTGAATAGATCATTGAATGTGACGTGAATAACAAATTACATGACTTTGGATTAATAATTTGTTAATCGTTGCGATTGTGCATGTAATCCTTAGACTTGAGACATTATGGTTGTCATATGTATTGGGGTTTGATTCTAGCGTTTGGACAATGATTGTTTCGACAAACGAGATGAGATACGTCCTCTTGCAGTTTCATTCGTCTGGTATAGTGATTGACAAGTAGTGGTCAAGAGAGGATCCGTTAACCTCCGACATGAGGCGATGTCCTATGCGATCCAAGTTTGGTTGTTGAATGAGGAAGTCCTTAGCCAAGGCATGAATAATGGAAATGGGTTTTTCCATGTGTCATCTCTCATTCCACCATTTGGATTTATGCATCGTTTCGAGTCTATGAGCTTAATCGGATCATGGTTCTTGCTCGACGGGATAATTAATGGAAGGATTGGATTGTACGATAATCGGCGACCATAAATAGATTCACTTGAATAAGATTTCATTACTTTATAAACTGTCTTGATACGTTGGTAGCTAGAACGTCACTCAAGAACTCTGAGGGTGTTTTGAGAATGACGGGAGACATTCTCTAAACAAATCGAATAGCTCGATTAACATTAAAAGTGTTCAACGTTTCTTCAGTGCTATATAGTAGTGAATCTAGAAAGTCACACACAATAGAGCATGGTGAATGTTTTTTCTATTGAGCTTGATTTAGTTTCTCTTAAATTGTTAAAGTGTTAACAATTGCGTTTATTTTCTCTTGAATTGTTAAAGTGTTAACAATTCGTTTAGTTTCTCTTGAATTATTAAATTGTTAATAATTCATTTAGTTTCTCTTGAATTATTAAAGTGTTAATAATTCGTTTATTTTCTCTTGAATTATTAAAGTGTTAATAATTGTGTTTAGTTTCTCTTGAATTGTTAAAGTGTTAACAATTATATTTTGTTTTTCTTATATTGTTAAGGAGTTAACAATTGTGTAATTGTTAAGGAGTTAATAATTGTGTAATTGACCTTTTAAAAGTTATTGGGGTCAATATGCAATTATTATTAAGTGTTGGGGCTAATGTAAAAATATGAAAATATTGTTTTCATAATTTCAACTAATTGTGATTAGGTTGAATATTTAAATATATTAGTGAAAAAATACTACAATAAAAGAAATAAAAGATGACAAAGGTTTGTCATCTTTTCTTTTCTAACAAAGAGACAACACAACCTTAATTCAAGGAAGGTTGTCTTCTCTTTTATTTCAAAAGGGAGACAAGAATAAGAAAAGAAGGAAAAAAGATGACAAGGGTTTGTCATCTTTCTCTTCTCTCCACACGTTGGAGAAAGAAAAAAGATGAAGAAAAAGAATTGTTTTCATCATCAACCAAGCCATGAGTTGTCTTCATCTATCTCTCTCCTCAAGCCTCCATGGCTGAAAAAATATTAGAGAAAAATGCAGCAAGAAGAAAGAAAAGAAAAAGTATTTTCTTCTTTATCATCTTGAGAGAACCATGGCTGAAAAATAAAGATGAACTAGATAAACTTGTCTTCTCTTCTTGTTCATAAAAACGCAGCCAAGGAAAGGGAGAAGAAGGAAATGGTTTTGCTCTCTTCCTCACAAACAAGCTCATAAATCTTCCATGGTTATCTAGCACAAAACAACCACGGAAATGGAGAAGCTATTCTTTGCTCGTGTGGACGGACTAGAGCTCTTGTGTTTTCAAGAGGAGGTATCTTCCATCAAGTGTGCACAAATTCAGATCTATGGCTTCCATGAGTTGTCTACAAGAGGTATACTCTTCTACTATCTCTTGTCAATATATATATTTGCTATATATATGTTTTGTATATGTTAATTACATGATATCAATATTAGAGTTTCATATGAACATCATGCTTTGAATTCTAGAAATTTTTGAATGTCATGTTTTGCTTCCGCTAGATTCTTAGCTTGATGATGTTCATAGCTCTAAATATACGAGATCCTTCAAGTGGTATCAGAGCAAGGACTTGATGTTCATGTGATTACATATGTGTTTGCTTAAAGTTTCTAAAGTCTTGAGCACAAAAGAACAAGGAAAGAGTTTCAACATTTCTGAAAATGTTTCTATCCACTGTTTTTTGCGTGACTGTTTTGGCACAGTAAATGTTGTTAGATTTGGCTGATTTTTGGATATGTTATGCTGTAGAGATAGTAGAACATTTCATCCTCTAATATGCATCTCCTAATTTCGTGGCTAAGGGTTTCAAAAAAATCAAAATCAGTAAGTTCACTGATTCTCGCGTAAAGCTGGACAGTTTGTGCAGTTGTGTTCCGAAGGGCATAACTCAGTTAATTTAACTCCGAATTGAGTTATGTTTGATTCTAAAACCATCTACACTCGAAGAGCTACGTCTCTACAAAATTTCAGAATTTTTGGAGAACTTTAGGTAGGCTAAACGAGTCAAAACAGTTGGTATATATGCAGTATATTTATGATGGGTCATAAATTAAAAGCCATGACTAATTGGTTTGACTTTGGTTAAGTCCAATGGGCTTAAAAATCAGTGGGCTTTAGTCTAATAAGATTAGATGAGATTGTTTTTCTTAGTGAAGATTAATATGAGCCGTGGAACTCAAATTGGGCCATAAAATTAACAAAGGATTTGCATTGGGCCTTATTGAACAAGTATGGACTTAAAATTGATTTTATCTAGTTCTTTTGTGTTGTTTAACATGAGATGCTAAAATCTCAAGATATGAAACTTATTGCAAACATGCCTTTTATTTATTTAATGTATTGGATACATTAGTTTGTGTTAGCTTGCTTGTTTAGCTTTATTGTTTATGTATATGATGCATATCCTATGTTTTATGAGTTTTATCTTACATTGTGATGTTGGATGATAAATGGTGAATTTGATCATGGACTTGGTTAATGAATGGTTAATTGGTTATAATTTCATTAGATGGCGTTGTAACTAATTATATCATTCATTAGTATGTAATTGAGACATAAGTCTCGTTTTATTTTCTTGCAATTGAGAGAAATTTGTAGTGAGACATAATGTATGTAATTTCTACAAGAAGTCTGCAAGAAGACCATTGGAGACTTTCAAGGAGTTTGAGGCGCTTTGGATCTTTGAAGAATTCAAGAAGACAAGACCAAAGAAGACATGTTGATGTGTTTATTTATGTTTTATTTTTGTCTTGATTTAATTCATAGTCCAAGTCCATGATCCACCATAATGTATGATTTTGCATGTATGTTTATTTATTTGCTTATATGTGATGTATGCTTGTAAATTAACTAATGTGCATAGTGAGACCTAATTAAATTCAAAATCTTCCTATGTGCAAACATATTAGATTGTAAAGCGGTAAAAGTGTTTATCGTTGCCCTTCACTATCCTGGGTTATATTTGCTCGATTGGGTATGTCTTGGCTAACCCAAAGGTAGGAAGACATATTCCATGAAAGTATTATGTACCTAGCAAGCATAGTGATGTTGTATTGTTCCAATATCACGAGGCCAATAACGCACTAAAGCTGAGGTCCGGGATTCAAATTGTCGCAACACTGTGACGGTGGGTGTAATCTAACTAGATCACGTTTCCAATAATGCACCAAAGCTGAGGTTACGGTGATTTAGGGGCAAAATGGCCATATCCTATATAGTGATATAGATAGTAATCGTTGCTAACTCTTTGTATATATATTCCAATAATGCACCAAAGCTGAGGGGTATTCATATTAAAGAGAATCATGGTCACCTACTAATGAGTCTTTAATTAGATTCACGATCTCATTTAGGAAGTGTGAGATTCGATAAAATTAGTGGATGTATCATTTAATTAAAGGCCAAATTAAATATTTTAACAAGTTTATGTCAACTAGCGATCTTATTTTCTGCATACGTTTATGGCTACAACAATGAACCCGTCATTTTTAATTAACTAGACTTTATATCGCGCAACTGGACCAAAATTTTTGATTAATGTTATTATCTAAGAATAGTTCTTAGAAACTTAATAAAGTCTTAGAGTTATATGCTCCGTTATTTTTTTATCTTGATAAAGTATCAAAATAAAATATTGTAGTACTTATGGTTGATAAGTAAAACAAATTAAATATGCTAAAGATTTATATTCTTTCATAGTTTGCATAAAGGTATGCAAGATGTAAAGAATATAATTCTAAACTAGCAAATGGTTTTATGGTAAGCATATTTAATGCATGATATTAGATATAAATAGAATTCATTCTTATATTCGTATTTCCTCTTTGGTTAGTGGTAATGCAAAGAAGAAAGACAAATAGAGATGATTTCTATTAGCCAGTGGGAGCATTCTAAGAAGAATATTAAGGATTGAATAGGCATGTGTAAATGATGTTTTCATAGCCTTAAAACCGGACATTAAAAGAGGTTTTAATCCAAAGTATCTTTATAGCTTGAATGTCAAGGTTGTAAAGCTACTATGAATTATAAATCTTCTTTGATTGTAATTGGTACTACTTTATGGATTCTAGTGAAACATTAGTGAATGTGTTCGAGGATAGAATCTTAATCTCAGTAGTGCGCTTTTGGAAGCGTGGAATGTTTTCAGTGTTAGCAAATGAAACAAAGGTTGTTGTGTTAGCTAAAGACAATTTGTTTGGATGCCTTCTGGACATATTTTGTATTTTAAATATTATACCTAAATGATATTAGGAATAAAATGTATATTCCTAAAGCTTGTATAAGTGCATTATGGTGTAGTCTTTAGTGTCTTAATATGGACGAAAGAATGTATTGCAAATATATTGACAACCGTTATAACCATCCACCAAATTTTAAGATTACTCAAATGATCCAAATTAATTGTAGTTTCTACATGATTAGGTTTTTCTAAGAATAAGATGATGATTAGGTTGGTTTGATCAACTTATACATCTGATTTATTGGAAAGGTAACCAAGTCATCATTTGTTTGATAAAGGATTAAAACTACTAGCTTATTTGGATTAGTACATGTTGATGTATTTGGAGATATTTGAGAATAGGTTCGTATAGAAAAATGCATTAGTGCCTTATGATTAGATCATGAAGGCAAAATACTTAAGTACTATTTTATTTGAGTATCCTAAAATTTTGATATAGTATCGAAATTAATAATACCCGGTGTACCATAAATAAATAGGGTTTTCTTAGTGAAAAAATCGTGCTTTGATGGACGTAGTAAAGTTATTGATTAGTTTGACTAATCATTCTATTTATTTGTGGGTCATGCTTTCCTTAATTTAATATTATATTGAATAGTAACTGTCTGCAATTGCTAGAACTTTATATTTGATATAAGTTGGATGTCAACCAAGTATTAAATGTGTTAATTTTGGTTTGTCCTACTTTTATTGAAAAGTTTTTTAAAAGACTAGTGGGAGTTTTGGTTAAAGGTAATTTTATAGTATATCCTAGTTTTGTAGGATATAATTTCTATTTGGTGATCAATGTCTATTGATCTATTATATTGTAATCTTTCTTGAAGAAAAGGTTTTGTTCAAGAAGATGTTACTTTATAATAAAATAGAAATTGAGGATGTATCCTCTAAAGCTATAAAATCACCTAGACCAAAGTAATGAATCTATTCAATAAGGTCCGTGATGAGTCATCACACAAGATCTTTGAAAAACTAGTAGTGTATCTCATTCTTTAAAAGAATATAGGGATATCCTTTTAGAAGCACAAACGTTGTTTGTGTATTCGAGATAATTATCAATTAGTTGATCCTACAATCTACAAAGAAACGATATATTTGATATCGATTCCAAGAAACTATATAATGCAAAGCATAATAATGAGACTTCATATACTTTAGCTTAATCTGGATATTGATCTCTGAGATAAAGGTTGAAGTTAATAGAAAAGGGTAATGACCTTTTATAGCTATATTGGTTTCTAAAAGATATCATCAAAGCCAAAGTGTTAGCTATGATGAAATCCTTTTACCAATTATTGTGCTTTAGTCTCGTTGTATTATGCTAGTCATTATAGCACATTGTATTACTATATTGATAATTATGATCTATTGATATGAGTAATATGTGCATACTTGATAAATCCACTTGTGGATTTTTAAGTGAATTCCTTGGAAATGTTTCACTATTTCAAATGAGATTAAAGAGTTAGATTTCATTTAAAATGTAGATGAACCTTGTGATTGCAAAAGAATAGTGGGAGCGCATCCATTTTTCTATGATTGCAATAATGATGACTTCAATATCATAGTTGATGATATGTGTGTTGTGATATTAATTATAGTCTAGTCATATTAAATGTTCTCCATTTAGAACTTGTCGTTCGTATCTTGTGAATTTGTAGCTATAATGATAGTACAAATAGATTACTCGATATATTCCTTAGATTGTACATAAGAGTGGTTTTGAAAGTGTTCAAGAAACTCTAGTTGCATAACAAATTTGTATTCAAAGTTATAGTAACTTCATATTTGTTATATTATGTACAAGACTTGATATTGCATAAACTGTAAAGTGTTACGAGTAAATATTAGTCCAATCCAAGTTTGGGAATTGTTGATAGAATTAAAGTATATTCTTAAGTACTTGGGAAGCACTAAAGATATATATTTTAGTTCATGGAATGTAAATTCCATAGTGATGGATTTACTAGTTCAGATTCTTAATCTGAATCTTATAATAGAATGTCTATGTTAGGGTTCACGTTTATTTGTAGTGGGAGCTCAGTAAGTTAGAAAGGTTCTGAGAAAACTGTAGATTCCATTACATAACTTATGTCTTTTGTAATATGTAATATTACGAAAGAAGTTGTTTGGATCGAGGAAATCATACGAGTTGGTTATGGTTCCTATCGTTAAGTTGTGATGCTTTTATTGTTATGACTATACGGAGCTACTGCACAAGCTTGTGGAACCAAGGTCTCACTGTATGTCCAAACATTTGGAAAGGTGTTTCCATTTTCATGTGTTGTATCTGTAGCCAATAATCATATTGAGATATGTCTTTGCAGAAAACATCCACATCTCTTGATGTAGTTGACCCACATACCGTAGCTATGAATCAGTCACAGCTAGGTCCTCGTTTGAGAAGATGAGTATATGATATCATTGTTTGTTGTACTAATACTATGTTTCATAGCATTAGTGCAAGTGGGAGATTGTTAGAGATATGCCCTAATGCTACATATTTGGATGACATATATTGGGCATTTTGACATTTATTTATGGCATTAGTGTTTATATGTTCGTTTACATATTGACATAATTAGGACATTCATATTCTCCTTCTTTACGTGTATGAATGAGTCCCTAGTATTTTCATTAGAGGAATGTATTCTAAAAGTGTTTAGAATATGTTGGCGTATTTCTTTAATATGATAAATACTTAAAGTGTTCATAGTCCTTAGATTATTTGATCGGGACTTTAATAATCAATTACGGACTATCACATGTGTTGTTACCTTTGATTAATATAGAGATGTTAATGATAAATAATGGTGAGCCACGTGCCATAACAGCATAACGATGCGACTTACAAACATGTGGATGACTATTAGTTGAATAGATCATTGAATGTGACGTGAATAACAAATTACATGACTTTGGATTAATAATTTGTTAATCGTTGCGATTGTGCATGTAATCCTTAGACTTGAGACATTACGGTTGTCATATGTATTGGGGTTTGATTCTAGCGTTTGGACAATGATTGTTTTGACAAACGAGATGAGATACGTCCTCTCGCAGTTTCATTCGTCTGGTATAGTGATTGACAAGTAGTGGTCAAGAGAGGATCCGTTAACCTCCGATGTGAGGCGATGTCCTATGCGATCCAAGTTTGGTTGTTGAATGAGGAAGTCCTTGGCCAAGGCATGAATAATGGAAATGGGTTTTTCCATGTGTCATCTCTCATTCCACCATTTGGATTTATGCATCGTTTCGAGTCTATGAACTTAATTGGATCATGGTTCTTGCTCGACGGGACAATTAATGGAAGGATTGGATTGTACGATAATCGGCGACCATAAATAGATTCACTTGAATAAGATTTCATTACTTTATAAACTGTCTTGATATGTTGGTAGCTAGAACGTCACTCAAGAACTCTGAGGGTGTTTTGAGAATGACGGGAGACATTCTCTAAACAAATCGAATAGCTCGATTAACATTAAAAGTGTTCAACGTTTCTTCAGTGCTATATATTAGTGAATCTAGAAAGTCACACACAATAGAGCATGGTAAATGTTTTTTCTATTGAGCTTGATTTAGTTTCTCTTAAATTGTTAAAGTGTTAACAATTGCGTTTATTTTCTCTTGAATTGTTAAAGTGTTAACAATTCGTTTAGTTTCTCTTGAATTATTAAAGTGTTAATAATTCATTTAGTTTCTCTTGAATTATTAAAGTGTTAATAATTCATTTATTTTCTCTTGAATTATTAAAGTGTTAATAATTGTGTTTAGTTTCTCTTGAATTGTTAAAGTGTTAACAATTATATTTTGTTTTTCTTATATTGTTAGGGGGTTAACAATTGTGTAATTGTTAAGGAGTTAATAATTGTGTAATTGACCTTTTAAAAGTTATTGGGGTCAATATGCAATTATTATTAAGTGTTGGGGCTAATGTGAAAATATGAAAATGTTGTTTTCATAATTTCAACTAATTGTGATTAGGTTGAATATTTAAATACATTAGTGAAAAAATACTACAATAAAAGAAATAAAAGATGACAAAGGTTTGTCATCTTTTCTTTTCTAACAAAGAGACAACACAACCTTAATTCAAGGAAGGTTGTCTTCTCTTTTATTTCAAAAGGGAGACAAGAATAAGAAAAGAAGGAAAAAAGATGACAAGGGCTTGTCATCTTTCTCTTCTCTCCACATGTTGGAGAAAGAAAAAAGATAAAGAAAAAGAATTGTTTTCATCATCAACCAAGCCATGAGTTGTCTTCATCTATCTCTCTTCTCAAGCCTCCATGGCTGAAAAAATATTAGAGAAAAACGCAGCAAGAAGAAAGAAAAGAAAAAGTATTTTCTTCTTTATCATCTTGAGAGAACCATGGCTGAAAAATGAAGATGAACTAGATGAACTTGTCTTCTCTTCTTGTTCATAAAAACGCAGCCAAGGAAAGGGAGAAGAAGGAAATGGTTTTGCTATCTTCCTCACAAACAAGCTCATAAATCTTCCATGGTTATCTAGCACAAAACAACCACGGAAATGGAGAAGCTATTCTTTGCTCGTGTGGACGGACTAGAGCTCTTGTGTTTTCAAGAGGAGGTATCTTCCATCAAGTGTGCAAAAATTCAGATCTATGGCTTCCATGAGTTGTCTACAAGAGGTATACTCTTCTACTATCTCTTGTCAATATATATATTTGCTAAATATATGTTTTGTATATGTTAATCACATGATATCAAGATTAGAGTTTCATATGAACATCATGCTTTGAATTCTAGAAATTTTTGAATGTCATGTTTTGCTTCCGCTAGATTCTTAGCTTGATGATGTTCATAGCTCTAAATATACGAGATTCTTCAATAGCGGCACGCCAAAGAGGAGATTTACTGGCTTGTAGATATGTTTTTGGTTCCCTAGCATTCTGTAACTCACAAGAAGCTGTTAAGCACATTTTATGAATGGGTTTTGTAATGCCCAACTTGGAGCGAGTAACCATTGAATGGGTAGAAGTGGATGTAGGAGCCATCGTATTAGAACATACCTGTGCAGGAGTTGAGGTGGAGGGCACACTGGGCTGAGCCAAAGTGGAGGAATCAGGTACAAGAGCCTGTTGTGAAGTGGCAACCAATGTTGTTTGTGAGATGGATGGCACATCAGAGGAACTATGAACAGATGAAGACAAGAAGTGTGGTGTTGAGGAGTAGGAATATCATATGGAAAAGGCTGAACATGACTATTAGAATTGTTAGCAGAGATAGATGGGGTTGACTCAATTGAGGTGGTAGTTGAGAAAATATAAGAAATATTAGAGGAAGAGTTAGTGGACTTATCTAGTGCAATGGTCTGAGCTGGAAAAACATTTTCGATAAACATGACATCACGTGAGATGAAGACCTTATGTGAAGTTGGATCATAACACTTATATGCGTGATATATGGTAGAATACCCAACGAAAATACATGGACGCGACTTGGAAGACAGTTTATTTTGGGCATATGGTTTTAACCATGGATAACAAAGGCAGCCGAAAACCCGTAAAGTAGTATAATTGGGTTTACAATTAAACAACATCTCAAAAGAACACTGATTTCCCAACCCTGGAGAAGGCATTCGATTAATAAGATAGACAGCCACTTGACACGCGATTGACCAAAACGTAGGAGGCAATGTGGCTTTGGAAAGTAAAGTCCGTGCCGTTTCAAGAATATGACGATGACGTCTTTCGGCAATGCCCATGTGTTGTGGGGTGTATGGTGGTGTAACTAGATGTTGAATGCCATGATTTTTTAAAAACGGATGAAGGCCCACATACTTTCCTCTACCATCCGTGTATAAGGAAATAATGGAAGAGTGAAAAAACTTTTCAACCAATTTTTTGAAGTCAATAAATGTTTGAGTTGTGTCAGACTTCTTTTTCAGAGGGTAGAGCCACACATATCGTGTATAATAATCAACAAAAACTACATAATAAACAAATTCATCAAATGATTTAACCGGAGCAGGACCCCAAACATCAGAAAAAATAACTTCCAATGGTTTATTTGCGACAATACTTGAGTCACCAAACGGTAACCTATGACTATTATGACAAGAACAATCATTACAGAAATCAAAGCTAGAACTAGACACAGGAAGTTTATTCTGAGAAATGATACTACTTAAAGTTCGATGATTGGGATGACCCATGCGATAATGCCACTGCTCACGAGAAACTCGAGTTGCAGATAAGGCTTATGGTGCAGTTGACGGCCATTCGTACAAGTTTTCCTTACTCTGGCCTTTGACCAGTGGTGCCCCCGTGCTCAGATCCTTCACAAGAAAAAAATCAGGGAAAAATTCTATTGACGTTAGATTATGCTTGCAAAATTGGGAAACAGACAATAAATTTTTGTGAATGTCAAGAGCACAAAGAACATTGTTTAACTTAAAAGTGGTGGACGGTGTAGCCAATGTGGTATTACCAATATGTGAAATTGGGATATTGGAGCCATCGCCAATCAGAATGCCATCGGAACCACCATATTCAGACTGAATGTTCATATTCTGAAAATCTGAGGCAATATGGTGAGAAGCTCCTGAGTCAAGTACCCAATTCGAGGACTGAGGAGATTGTCCTTTATGAACAAAATGAGCCTGAGGATCGAGATATGAAACTGGACGAGAGCGACAAAATTTAGCCACGTGACCAAATTTGTCACACAATTGACACTGCATACGATATTGGTGATTTGAAGATCCTGTACACCAATTGCCATTGGAAGGTCGTGAGCCATGACCACTACTTGCAGATTGATCCATTGAAGACCAAGTAGAATTAGAACTATTGGTAAAAGATTGTCCTTTTTTAGTTTTTCCGCCATTTCCTTTGCCCTTATTATTAGACTTTTGTGTAAACTGAGCAGTAATAGGCGTCGATTCACGCCGTTGATCGTCACGTTTAAGAAAGCTTTCATGGTCAAGGAGCTTGTCGAACAAATTTTCAAAAGTGATATCAGTGTCACGAGCCCGAATCGCAGCGCTCAATTCTTTATAATCTTCCCTAAACCAGAAAGAACCACAACTACCAACTCATCGTTGGCGACAGGTGACCCAGCAAGAGCCAGTTCATCAGAGATATTTTTAATGGAGCGAAGATACTCGGCAACAGATTTTTGGCCTTTGGTACTATGAAGAAGCTTGTTTCTGAGACCATAAATACGCGATTTGGAGGAATTCGCGTAAGAGTTGCTGAGCTTATCCCATGCCTCCTTCGCGGTGGAAACCATGGTGACCAATGGCGCAATGCTAGCGTCCACAGAAGCCAAGATTGCATGACGCAGTAAGTTATCCTGGCGTATCCAGTTTTTCTAGTCGGGGTTCGGAAACGAGACCCCATTAGTAGTAATAGTGGCAGTCGGACAAGCAATGGTACCGTCAATGAACCCCATCAAGTCATACCCATAAAGAAGGGTATGAAACTGGGTACGCCAAGTGGGATAGTTGCTACCAGTGAGCTTGAGCGGTAATTGAGCGGCAACATTAATAGCAATAATGGAAGAGACAGATGAAGCACCACCAAGAATGACAGTGCTGGACTCAGATGATGTAGCCGCAGGTGTTGTTCCAGAAGACATGGTGAAAGATATATGAAAAGTGGTAGCAGATGATGCGGGAAGAAAAAAAAATTGAGTGGATCGACTTGCTTGCTAAAGCCTGTTATGGCTCGATACCATAAAGAAGATTAGAAGCAGGGGAGAAATTACAGAATTGCTATTCTTGAATTGATTGTACATGTTGTATAAATACACAAGTTTGGAACAAGTCCGATAGACTTGGACTCTTAGATTACATGAGATTGCACTATATCTAAATACAAGATTGCAGTAAATTTAAATACATGATAAGATAACAACTAATTAACTGATTATTCTCTAACAGTTTGAACTCTAGAAAAATAGCAAACACATCTTACTTAAACGATAAAGGAGACATCCACGTAAATTTTGTAAAGTGATCCTCAAAAATGACAATATGAAAAACCATCAATTGAACCAATTAGGGAAGGTCCCCGAACATCCTAATAAATGAGTTCTAAGGGACGAGTGCTAGACAACCTAGAGGTGCTAAAGGGAAGTTTCTGACTTTTATTACAGGCACATGAATTACATGATGAATAACATGTAGGGGCTGAAAGACTAAGATATTTATTTACAACAAGGTGATCAAGAACCTTGGCACATGGATGGCCTAACCTATTATGCCACGCATGACGAGAAGTTTTGACACTGACTAAAGTTTGATTTGCAAGAAATGAGACACTATTATTTGACCACTCATACACATCATGCTTGGTCCGTTCCGTGGCGAGTTGTGCCCCCATGGAAAGATCATTCACAGAAAAAGAATTTGGGTAAAACTCTATAAATGCATTATTAGTTCTACAAAACTGAGAAACATAAATCAAATTTCTATGCATAGAAGGAGCACAAAGAACATAAGGGGAGCGAGAACGGGACGGTAAAGTAGATGTGTCAATATGAGAAATCCAAAAACTTGTACCATCACATCATCAGGTCCTTCATACAGTTGGCTCGATAACAGATTGGAGAGATCAGAAGTTATATGTTAGGAGGCCTTGGAATTAAGAAGCCAGCCAACCAGAGGATGATAAAGTAGTAGCAGGATTTGCCATTGGAGCTAAGGATGAGAAAACAATTCGCTTGGCAGTGTTACATTGGTGAGCCTTATGGCCTATTTCGTCACAAAATTGGCACACCAAATTTGATTTTTGAGAAGACCCGGACTGGTTGAGGACGTCACCATTGGAATGACGTCGCTGATTGATGTTGCAGAACCTGCCATTGGCCTGTTTATTTGAAGACTGATTTCTCTTGTTAGAAAAGAAGGTAGATAAGGTATAGACCCGTGCGACATTAGCCACAACTGAACCAAGCGAACCTGTCATGTGAAGCTCCTCGTGCTTCAAAAAGGCTTCATACTCAACGAGTTTATCATGACACTCATCAAAACTAATCACGCTGTCACGTGACCATACCGCAGCTGCAAGTTCCTTAAATACAGGTTTGACACCATTAAGTGTATGTGTGATAAGATATTGGAAAGTAACTGGGGCACCCACGAGATATCCCTCACTTTAGCCAAATAATCAATCACTGGCTGATTCCCATGATCGAGGAGAGTTAACTGTTCTGTTAAACCCATTATACGCGAGGATGATGGATTAGCATAATTCTTGCCTAGGCGCGACCATGTGTTATACCCGTGATAGCAAAAGGGCCAACCCAGAGTAAGCCACAAAGCTCTATGGCCCAAGACAGTCCAACAACTCAAGTTGATAACAGGGTTCAGCAAGAGCTAAGAAGAGGAAAACATATCAGGGCAAGGCCCAACTATTTGGAGGACTTCGTGGCTTAGTAAGTCAGCAACAGAGAGCATTGGAGCAGTTACAACCGAATTCTGTTAGTCATTTTTCACCAAGAAGTGCTGAGCACATGGCTATATAACACACTGAATAGCTTCATTTAGAAGGATCTGGATATATTCTCTATTCTCTATGTTCAGTTAATTTTTGTAATTTTCAGCTTTTAGCTCAATTCAATACAATTGCTCTCTGTTTCTTCAATCTTTCCAATTAGCTTAGTTTTGATCATAACAATTGGTGCTTTCGTTGAGAGCCGTTATCATCCATGGCTGAAGGCACTCGATTGAAGACACTGGATGATAACATGAAAAAGGTTCAAGAGGTCACCGACATTCACTCGTAGCGCTTGGATGAACAACAACAATCTATGGGGGAAACCATATCTAAAATTACATCATTGGACGGAAAACCTGAGCAGACATTGAAATTATTGATGGATAAGACTCCGACGACTCAAACTAGTCCGGCATCAATGGTTGTACCACCACCCATCGCCGTGCCAACATTTGGAATACATCTCACGGCCCCATACTGCATGCCACCGATTATTTCTCAGTGGTTCTTTCAATTGCTACCCCTTTCATAACTTCTTGTTGCATGCCACCGATTGTGTCGGCGACGGGTCCCTTTATTGTAGCTTCTATGGGTTCGCCGCAGGGGTGTCATATCGCTAGCATGACAATGGCTTCACCAATTGGGTCCTTTCAAATTGGCCAAATGAGTCATGTGGGTCATCCAAATCACATGGGTCACATGAGCTCATTGGGCCAAATAAGTCAGTCGACATTGTAGGCAAGACCAATGAAATTGGATTTTTCTCGTTTTGATAGGGAAGATCTGATGGGTTGGATTTTTAAGGCTGAAAGGTTTTTCTCGTATCACCATACACCCGATGATCAACGATTGTTGATTAGTTCATTTGTTGAAGATTTGAATCAAAGTTGTTGTTGAAATTTTGAATGTTCTTGGATGATGAAGGTTGTATCTAGTTATACAAATATGGTTAATTGTTGCTTATTTAGGTTGCTTGAATAAATAGGTGTTGTTCTTGATGATATAGAAGCAAAACATGCAAGAATTTTCGGAATGACTTTTCTGGACAGATTTGTGCAATCAGAAATTTTAGCCCGTTTTTATGGTTGGATTATTTTAGAAAAAAATGTAAAACTTTTAGGATGTAGTAGACTCATAGAGGAACATTTCTTATGTTGGACAAAACCTGAGAAAAAATCATTTTCAGCTAAAAAACACATGAGACAGTAGGTTACGGGATTTTTGTTAAATCTGACAGCTCACTGCCTTAAGATTCTTTTTCATATTAAAAATAGTAAACGACCTCAGAATCAAACGAAACTTTCCCAATATCTATATTAGGCAGTTAGGAACAACTTTCGTGTTTTAACAAATGTCATATTCCATCGTTTAGAATATCTGAATTTTTCATTTTCAAAATAACCCTAGAATAGCCTTCAATCTGGACAGTCAAGACATAGATGCATTGAATTGGTTATAACTCTGTCAATTTAGATTCGAATTGAGTTTTCTTGATTCCAAAATTATCTACACTCAAAGAGCTTTAATTCTATACTAAAAATAGAGTATTTGGAATTTAGGAAGATAAGTAACTGATTTGCCAAATTTAGATCATTGCAGTGGCTTAGGCATTGGTTTAGATGGATTAGTTAGGTTCTAATGCTTAGTGTATTTTATTAAATGGCTAAGTTATCAGTTTCTATTAATGTCCAATGTTGTCATGTGACTTCTAGATGTGTTAGGACAGTTGTGTGATTATTTACATGGATTAAATTGCTTTTTGCTCGTTAATTAATGGTTTGCTATAAATGTATAACTATGTGAATGTTTTGAATTCAATGCTTAATTGATTGCTATAAATGCTCGTGTTATGTGTATTTGGATTGGAATTGGTATTAAAAGGGGTTGCAACCACTTGGGTTTGACATGGTAGTGTGCATACTATGCCAGACATCTTAGGGGTGTCGGTGATCTTATGTCTACTATGGTCTGTATTCCCCTGTTGCTTGGGACCACTACCGACCTTGGAGAGTTTTCTCTTGCTTAGGACCAGTACCGCCCTCAGAGATGTTGGGTCGTAGTTCGAGTATTATCTGGAATACTTTATTTGGGAGAGATAAAGAAGTAGATGTTGAACATCTCAGTTATTACTGCTTGAATCAGATTCACTTGGAAAGAGTAAGTTGTTTCTTACTTCGTATATGATATATGACTTGAAAATGTATAATTGAACTATTCTTGACTGCAGATGTTACTTGCATTGCATCCACAGGTTTACAAAATGATTTACAAAAATGAGAAAAATGTATTCGAAAATCTTTCCCAGATTCCCCCCTCGCTGAGCTTAGTGTTGTTATAAGCTCACATTTTTTGATCCCCCTTTCAGGCAACGAAAATGAGTTTGTAGAATACTATGAGGATAATCCTCATCATACTGGACCGGAAGCGCCCGATATGTGATATACATCTGTCTTGGGTGTATTGTTGTCTTATATGACTTGAACAATTAAATGTATATATTATTTTGTGTATATGGGTAGTTTTAATATCATGATCTTGTATAAGTAAACTAACTTAGTCATTGGTTATAATTGGTCAAAAAGTTGGTTTAATGACTTAGTTAGCCATTATACAAGTGACTCACGTAGTCGGTTTTATTTTTGGGCACTTGGCTATGTGTCGGCTGTTAGGAGGTAATCTGGATGTTGTTAAAACCTTCTCTTAATGCAAGTAACATATGTATATTTTCATATTGAATTTTCAATTGGTTATATCATGTTGGTGAATGAATGAACTGTGTTGGAGTTTTGAATTGTGATGTTGAGGAGAAAGATTAGGAGAAGTAGATGGTGACTTTTATGTTTGCAGATTGAAGGAAAAAGGAAAACTATTTTGTCCACAGTACAGCCGTTATGCTGCCCAATTTTCGAGGAAACTAATAATAAGTTAAAATTTTGACTAAGTATGGATTGGTAATTGAATTAACAATCACCCTTGGACTTAGTCCTATGCAGGGTTGGGTTCGGGGCGTGACATAATACATCTCGTTTACATTTTCTTACCAAACTACACCAGTACCAATAGCTCACTCAAACAATATAAACTCCACATCTCAAACAGATCCTACTCCATATACAACTCGATGTATCACAACAAAGGAAATACAAAATCGATGAGAGAAGGGGTTATTCTATTACTGTGATGAAAAGTATGTGCCAGGTCACCGTTGCAAGACCAAGCCATAATTCTTCTTAATTGACGGCAAAGAAGGTGATGAAGAGGCCTAAGGATGATAAGTTGCTAGCAACGACACTTTAGTTGGAGGAGTTGAAAGCGTCACTCAAATTTCTCTAAACGCTCTATTTGGTAACCATTCTCCTACTACTCTTCGATTTAGTGGTAATATCGTTGGTCAGTCGGTGCATGTATTAATTGACGGAAGAAGCACACATAATTTTGTACAAACTCGGGTTGCTAAATTCCTGAACCTGTCGATAGAATCCACACCTAATTTTTCTGTGGCAGTTGGAAATGGACAAAAATTATTATCTGCAGGATGTGTGTGGCAAGCTCAGTTGGAAATTCTATCATCTCTACGGATGAAATTCTCCGATCCCTCATGAGATCAGGGCTTCTAGTTATCACGCTATTCTCAACCCAAGTCCAAACCCGGGCATAAAATTTTAGGGAAAACGGACGGAGTTTCCCCTATATGTAGGGCTATCTAGAAACCTGTCAACAATCACATACAAGTCCTGAATCACAATCAACCATTCATACAACCTAACTTTCAAGATTCATAAAGTCAACCAGCTCCTCAAGGCCATCCGAGCCTTGGAATCTCACATCATATCACACAAGCATGCAAAATTAAATCCATTGAAGTTCTATCTTTTTATTCTACTTATCATACCACTCTATATTATCAATCAAGCTTTCTTATAACTTGTGTCCAACCAACTAACTAGTTTTTATCGTCCACATAAGCATGCACTACTAGGTAATAAAATAAAGCAAATAGAAGATTTTACAAGCCCACTAGTACCTATTCATCAAACAAAACTAAAACTTTAATATTACATTCCTTGATATAACATAAATACATACATGGACACAAAGTCTCAATTACAATACAAGTATATCATGATCACATTCTTCCATATTTTACACACTGATAGAGGAAGCAGGTCGCACAGGAGGCAATCCAATCTTCAGCTTTTCCTGAAATATGTTGAAAAGAGGAATGAGTAACTAGGTTACTCAGTGAGGGAGGTGATGCAACATACCGGGCATGCATTGTGATATGCAGATACAAGAAATCACATATATAACATAAACAACAAGATTAAATAGCAAGTAGTTAACCACATTAAAAAGGATACGGTTCTACTTTAAGTCTTCAAACTCGAACCACGAGCCATGAACTTCACGCAAGTGCTGGCAAACCCCTTACTCCAACAAGTTAGGATACTCCGGATGTATCCCGATCCTATGACCCTTTCTCCTGAGGTAGGTCCATGCCCAGCAGGTGAACCACGCTTCTGGGGCAGCAGAGTATGCCTCAACGAGAAGGGAATAGGCACCATGGTAGTGGAGCACAGCAAGCCCGACACCGCCCGTGTTTCTCGACGCTACCATGTCCGAAAAGGTTGCGCAACCCGATATTCGATCACAATAATTCAAGCAATGGCAATATAATTCAAGAATCACATAAATGAGGGACAACAAAATAGGTTGCCCTCGCACATAGTTTACAATAAATAAGCCATATAACAATATTAATAAAGGACAAGTGTATATTTAGTCTATTCATATTAAAGTACACGTAATTATAAGCAATCGTATTGAACTATACAATTCATGAGCAGTAAAAACAAATTAAGATGCACAAAAGAATGTAACTCCCTCACCTTGGATTAGACTAATTATGTAAGAGAATCGCTTAGATTCACTCCAAATCTCCTTGAATTAGCTCAAATGTGCAACCTTAGCCTACTCATATAAATATAACACTTAGTCTTTAAACTAGCATAACACAATGCAAGTAAAACATTACTTAGCACGTACATGAAGTAAACAGTCCAAGTTAGAAGCAATTTAACTAGAATTTATAATTATGAACAACCTAGAATCAATTACAGTTCAATTGATACGAGATCTTCGTGGTTAACTTATTTAGCATTCTGACAAGTTTTCTTCAGGAGAATATGCTTTATCATTCATTTTGCAATTAACCTTGCATGTAGGGTTCAAGAGCTTTAAGCACATTCTCCCAAATATCTTTATTAGCCTTCCTAAGTGTGCACCAAATAACAGTATACCTTGGCAAAACTCACAATTTAATTATTTAGCAACAACTATGGACTATACAGATAACAAATTAATGAAAACAGCCTAAGTTTTCTAGCATAAGCTAACTTTAGCAAATCTGTAACCTAATCTATTGATCTCCAAATCCTCTGATTTTGACATAGAAAGAAAGCTCTTCGAGTGTAGTTAATTTTAGCCTCAAGCATAACTCAATTCCGATCTAAATTCCACAAGTTAGGACCTTACTCATGCAACTGCGCAAACTGCCCTGCTTCAGCGAATTTCCAGACACATTTCTGAAATTGCTAAATCGGATGATCAAAACGTTTGAACTAGCCTAAGCCTTAGAAATCAACATTTTCTCTAAACTGCCTAATCTAGCTACTATAAAAATTTCATTAAGTTTTGAGCATTTTTACTATGTCAAAATGGCTCTAGAACTCACGGGCAGTAGGCTGTCCAGATATTTGCTCATTTTGCATACTACACTTTTAGCTACTTTTTGCCATTACTTAGCATTTACACTTCATTGAAGGCTTTAAACAAACATCTAGTCTACAATTTTGTTAATAGATAGCAAAGGAACAACTAATTGTGAAAGTAACAAAGCATGCACAAATATAGCAATATAATCAAAATAAAATACATATAAGATGATTCACTTACCTTCAAAGACTAAAACATGCAAAATGCAAAGGCCTAGGTTGATTCTTCCTTTCTTTAACCAAGCTTTTCTTCTCCTAAGTGCGCATCAAGGTTACCAAACCATATTTTAATCATACTACATTCCTAGTTAAGCCAAAAGACACCTAATAAGATTATAAAACCTTGTTTTAGAAACAAAAGTTCGGGAAGGCCCCAAGCGAGTTTTAACTACAACTATACTATCCGAACCCCAATTTTGCGTAAAGAAAGCACCAATAGTGCTTCCATACCTGAAGGATACCCAAATCATAGCCCAAATGTGCCCGGATTGTACAACGAGAAAAATCCTCTTTTTAAAGTCGACTAATTACGCAATTTAGCTCGGTTTCGGTTGATTCAACTTCACGTGGCTTTTCAACTAACTTCACTAGGGTCTAGAGCATCTATTTGAAGTCTCAATTCAAGCTAATTAACAAATTATATCAAAAACCTTAAATTTTCGGATTTTACTATTCACTGCACTATTTACCTTCTCCTACAACTTTGATTCTCAAAATCAAATCATTACAATTGCAACCAAGCTCCAAAAGAGAGTTCTATAGGCTTCAAAGATCATATAACAAACATTTATAACAAACAAAATAGCTAAATTCAACAAGATAAGAAATTCAATATATATGCATCAACTTTAAAATTATGAAATATGCAATTCTCTCACAATATTGAAGATGAAGACAAGTTGTTGATGCCCCCTAATGCTCCAATCTTCTCCTAGACCAAGCCAAGAGCTCAACTCCAAGGTTTGATGAAGAAATTCTCCTCCTATGCCATTTTCGAATTTGCTACAGTGTTTTCAGTTTTTCTCTTCTTCTTTTTTTGGCTCTTATTATGTTATATAAATAATAGACTAAGGAAATAATGGATTGAGTTAGTAAATTGGGCCTAATTAAACATATTTAAGGGTCTAATAAAAGTCCAAAGTCTAGCTAATTCACTAGAAGCTCAAATAAAAATTCTACAAAAAGTTACTATTCTTTCGTAACACTATTCATTCAGGACGAAAACTATTTTCTAAATGCACACTCTCAACATTAGATACACAAAATAATATTTTTCACATTCCTCCTACATGATATGTGATAGGAGAAAAATACAGTTTTAGAAAAATTAAACAGTAAATTTTTCTTATGAATAGTACCTTATGCTAAAATTTAAATAAATGCACATTTAATGCTCAAATAAGACATTCAACAATTTAAAATGAATATGAAGAGGTTCTCGATCGTCACTACGAATCTATATGTATTGTCGTTGGAAGGCTTGGATGTGGTATTAGGTGTGTCATGGCTTGCAACTTTAGGACCGGTGGCCCAAGACTATGTGAATTTGGCAATGAGTTTTGTGAATAATAGTGTGGAGGTGTTTTTAAAAGGAGAGTTAAATCCTTCAATTACAAGAGTGCAGTACAAAAGAATTAGGTGTATGAATTCTACAGGGTCTGTAGTAGCATTCTTCAATTTAATGATGCTTTCAAAGCCTGTGAATTTTGCACCATCAGTTCCAAAAATGATTGAAAAGATTATACAGCAGTACTCATATATTTTCGCCACCCCACATAGCTTACCCTCTTTGCAGGTTAGGGACCATGCTATTCACCTTCTACCTAATTCCGCCCTTGTAAATATGAAACCATATCGTTATCCGCATTCTCAGAAGGCTGAAATGGATAGATTGGTACAAGAAATATTGAGGGAAGGTATTATAAGGCCAAGTCATAGCCCATTTTCATCGCTAATATTGTTGGTAAAAAAAAAGATGGAACTTGGAGATTTTGTACGGATTATCGTGCTTTAAATGCAGTCACTATAAAGGATCTCTTTCCAATTCCAATAGTAGATGACTTGCTCGACGATTTACATGGCGCACACTATTTTTCAAAATTGGACTTGCGCTCGGGGTATCATCAGATTCGGTTTCAAGCCCAAGATATTCACAAGACGACGTTTCGTAACCATAACGGGCCTTATGAATTCTTAGTAATGCCTTTCGGGTTAACAAACGCCCCTTCAACGTTTCAAGCTATCATGAATGACACGTTTCGGCCTTTTCTGAGGAAATTCGTGTTCATATTTTTTGATGATATATTGGTCTATAGTAATGATTTTGATCAACATGTGCAACATCTAACTACTGTGCTTGACATACTGCGGAGCCATCATTTTTTTGCAAAGCAATCCAAATGCACATTTGGTCAAGAGCAAGTTGAATATTTGGGGCATATTATTTCATAGAAAGGGGTCTCAATGGATAAGAGTAAAGTACAAGTTGTTTTGGAGTGGCTTATGCCAACAAATCTCAAGGACCTTCGCAGATTTCTAGGCTTATCTGGGTATTATAGACGATTTATAAAAGGATATGCTATGTTGGCAGTACCTCTCACTGACCTTTTGAAAAATAATAGTTTTTCTTGGACCCCTGCAGCTACAACGGCATTCCAGCAATTATAGAAGGCTTTAACAAATGCCTTAGTATTAGCTTTGCCGGATTTCACACGACCCTTTATTGTAGAAATAGATGCATCATGAGTGGGCATTGGGGCCATACTGTTGCAAGACAAAAGGCCAGTGGCCTATTTTAGTAAAAAATTGAGCCCATGATTACAGGCAGGTTCAACTTATCAAAGGGAAATGCTTGTAATCACCATTGCAATTGCAAAATGGCGACAACAGTTACTTGGTCGACATTTCATCATTTATACCAATCAAATGAGTCTCAAGGCATTGATGGAGCAAAATATTCAAACACGGGACCAACAAAAATGGCTGACCAAGCTCTTAGGGTTTGATTTCAGTATTGTTTATAAGTCAGGGCGTGAAAACATTATGGCAGGTGCGTTATCTCGTAACCCCATTGAAGCTAATTTTCAGGCTTTTTCCACCATTGAGTTGCAATGCTTGAACCAACTGTAAATTGCTAATGAATAGGATGATGAGATGATTCTATTGCACAAACAGTTTGCACATGATCCCTCGAGTTTGCTAGGTTACAACTGGCACAATGGTTTGCTTTATTTTAACAAGAGATTGGTAATTCCTTCATCTTTACAACTTGTTGTGTTGCGTGAATTTCATGATTCTCATGTGGGCGGTCATACGGGATTCTTGAGAACTTTTCAGCGCATTGCTGCAAATTGTTACTAGAAGAGGTTGAACCAAGATGTCAAAAATTATGTGGATTCTTGTTTAATCTGCCAGCAAGCAAAATCGAGCAATTTGGCACCTGCGGGACTCTTGCAGCCACTACCTATTTCGTCACAGGTTTGGGAGGACATTTCTATGGACTTCGTCCAAAGGTTGCCAATGTCGAAAGGTTATGTGGAAATCTTAGTTGTGGACTAAATATGCTTATTTTTCTCCATTGGGGCCACATATAACAAGTGTTAATGTGGAAGAAATTTTCATGAAGGATATTGTTCGGTTGCATGGTATACCGCATTCAATAGTGAGTGACCGGGATAAACTGTTCATCAATTCATTTTGGATGGAGTTATTTAAGTTACACAGTACTTCATTAAATATGAACAGCTCATACTATCCTCAAACCAATGGTCAAACTGAGCGGTTTAATCGTACCTTGGAACTCTATTTGAGATGTTTTGTTATGGATTCTCCGAAGTCGTGGGTAAAATTTCATCCTTGGGCTGAGTATTGGTACAATATCGCATTTCATACATCCGCCGGAATGACTTCGTTCTTTGCGGTATATGGTCGGCATCCTCCCACGATTGCCAACTACTTACTTTACTCAACTTCAAATGCGGCGCTTGACAATGAGATACAACAGCGGGATACTATCTTGGCACAACTCAAAAAAAAATTACAGTTAGCCCACAGCTGCGTATAAAGCATCAAGCTAATAAGAAGATGACTCAAAAGGAGTTTGCTATTGGTGTTTGGATTCTAGTTCATTTGCAACCATACAGACAACTCATTGTTCGAGGCCGTGGTAATAAAAAACTGGGAAGAAAATTTTTTGGCCTTTCCAAGTGGTTGAACAAATTGGCTCAGTAGCATACTGATTAAAGTTACCTGAGGCTGCTAAGATTCATAATATTTTTCATGTATCTCTATTAAAAAAAGCAGTGGGAAATCACATTCCAAGTCAACACCAAGTGGTTATTCCACCTTATCCCACATTACCTCAGTTGGGACCCTTGAAGATTCTGGCTACAAGAACAATTGTGCAACAAGAACATCCTAGAGTTCAAGTCTTGGTTGAATGGCAACATTTTCCACCAGGAGAGGCCACATGGATTGATCTACAGGAAATGAAGGAGGCATACCCATCTTTGAATCTTGAGGATAAGGTTCGTAGTGTAGGGGATGGTAATGTTATACCCATGATAAGAAAAGGGCTAACCTAGAGTAAGCCACAAAGCTCTATGGCCCAAGACAGTCCAACAACTCAAGTTGATAATAGGGTCCAACAATAGCTAAGAAGAGGAAAACGTATTAGGGCAAGGCCTAACTATTTGGAGGACTTCGTGGCTTAGTAAGTCAGCAATAGAAATTCTGTTAGTCATTCTTCACCAAGAAGTGCTGAGCACATGGCTATATATGCACACTTAATAGCTTCATTTAGAAAGATCTGGATATATTCTCTATTCTCTATGTTCAGTTAATTTCTGTAATTTTCAGCTTTTAGCTCAATTCAATACAATTGTTCTCTGTTTCTTCAATCTTTCCAATTAGCTTAGTTTTGATCATAACACCATGCGGCAGTTGATGTGGTGCAAGAACGAATGACGGGAACAACGGTATGGCTTAGTTAGCCATGATACCAAGCAGCAACAATTTCTCTTGGTGTATCCAAAATGTGTACTCCTGATTTGGAGTTGCCTTGTCACCAATAAGAACTATAACAAGAGGACAAGAATGAGTATCCTCAATGTAGCCGGGGATGTCACAGTCGTAGAGAAGGGCATCAAATTGCGTCTTCCAAGAGTAATAGTTGATAGGTGTAAGTTTGAGAGGGAATTGATTCACAACATTGATGGCCACAAGGGATGAAGATAATGTGGTTAAGGAATCAATGGTCTAGGTAGGGGATGAAGTGGTTTTAGGACTAGAGGGTGTAGAAGATGTTGACGCCATGAAAAAGCTATGAAGCAATGGAGCTGAAAAAAAATGGCGTAGGATCAAATACTCATTAGAGATGATAGCTGTGATACTATAAAGAGATTTGCACTCAAGTGAGCATAAGGCTTAGCATCGTGTATTCATGTTCAAGGTACAAATATACATTCTGATACAACAAGATAAGACAATATGTAACTAAGTGATAAGCTATACAACATGATAAGTCTATTTATACACGAAGTATATGCTAGTGATCTTGTAGGAGTTTGTTGAGCATATCAGGAGTGTTAGCTTGGGATGGCTCTTTTCTAATAGGTTTCATCCACCTACCTTTCCCGAACCCTGCTATTCAACAGAAGCAATCAAATTTTGTATACTTTTGTCCTAATAACCTACCCATCCCCTTCTTTTCCTTTGTTTATGTTTCTTACTCCCTTTCAATATAGGATTAAGGCTGAGTACACCTAACTTTCCCCGACATTGCTATTCAAGAAAAGTAAAGTATACAAAATCTTATAAAGGCCCTATAAATGCTTTCCTACTAAACTTGGATCAAATAGGAAAGACATCCCTCACAAAATCATGTCAACATCTAACACACCTTTGAAAAAGCTCAAATCTGAAAAAAGAAAAATTTCTAAACTAAAACAACTTATATTTTTTAAACTAAAACAACTCATATTTTCACAAAATAAACAAAAAAAAGTGATCCAAAAATTTAATTGAATTAATCTAAAAAATAAAATTAATCAGTAGAAAAAGTATATGCTAAAACAAACAAAAATATTTTAAAGCATAAAATAGTTAATTAGGTGAATAAAATGCATAGATCAAGTATATATATTAGGAATGAATCATGCTAGCGAAGATCTCTCACTCCACTGAAGACATGCCATAACTGATGCAACACAATCGCTTAAGATATGCCAACACAATCAATTAATTTCATTCGGCTCATATTGCTTGATTTGTGGCTGTACATTTGTATTTCCTTTACAATATGCAAACTAGTGTATTTATACTCATCTCTGTAAAGCAACAAAATCATCAAACACTTTGTACAAAATTGATCTTTATATGGTATCAAGAGCAAATACACTTTAACGAGTCTCTCGATCCTATTTTTTTGACTTTGCAGCTCTAGTTTTTTTTCTCCATGGCCTCCGATAATTCTGATACATCATTTTCTTTCAACCCCACTGTCCAACCCTCACCCACGGACCTTCAACCCTTATTTCCATCAATGTAACCAACCGACTTCCATTAAAACTCACATCAACCAACTATTACTCCTAGAAATTGCAATTTGATGCCCTTCTGTATGGATATGACTTACTCGGATACATCGATGACACCAAACCTTGCCCACCTACCACCATCACTGTCGACGAAACCACCAAAATCAATCCAGCATATGTCTTCTGGATCCGCCAAGACAAATTACTTCTCCTTGGCATCATAGGCTCATTAAGCCATAATGTTGTGTCCATTGTCCGATCTTGTCAAACTTCGGCTACTGCTTGGCAAAAATTGGCAAAACATTATGCCAATCCCTTATCTTCTCGAGTAATGGGGCTTGCTAATCAACTCACATTAATTTCTCATCGTAACAATCCCATGGATGATTATCTAGCACAAATACGGGACATCACTAATGAACTTTCGCTGTTAGGTGCGCATGTACCACCCCAATACCTTATCACCCACACCTTAAATGGACTTAGTCCAGCGTTCAAAAAGCTTGCAGTTGTTGTTCATGAGTGAGACCAAGTAATCAGTTTTGATGAACCCCATGACAAGTTAATTGAATATGATGCATTCATCAAACATGAAGAAATTCGTGCCAATAGCACCCTTGGGTCTATCACAGTGAATACCGCTCACTACAATTCTGGTTCAAACTCTTCAATTGGAAAGAAAAACTACAATTCCAACAAAATAACAATCGTGCATTCCCTTCAAACTCCAATAATCGTCGTCAATCAAACAATGATTCCATGCCATCTACCAACTATGAACAAAAGTCCCCTGTATTTTGTCAGTTTTGTGAGAAAAAGGGCCATACAACCCGTCAGTGCTATATAGCGAAGAAGTTGTTCTTTTCCAACTTCAATCCAATTACGAATAATGTAACCACTCAACTGACCTCGACTTGGTTACTTGATTCTAGTGCATCGCACCACGTGACATCCGAGCTCAGCAATCTCACGTTAAACCAACCCTGCGATGGCCCAAACGATGTCATCATTGGTGATGGCATAGGTTTGAAAATTTCACACATAGGACACTCTTCACTCTCATCCTCCTCACGACCCCTACGCCTCTCCAATATTCTTTGTGTTCCGAAATTTGAAAAAAAATCTAATTTTAGTTCAGCAACTATGTAAAACTAATGATGTGTCTGTTGAATGTAATCCCACTCATTTTTGCATGAAGGATCTTTCCACGGGGGCACCTCTCGCAGTAGGACGAAGCAAGAACAACATTTATGAATGGCATGTAAGTGGTGCAGTGTCACCTCCTAAGCAAACATTTGTGAGCCTCAAAACATCATCCCAAAATTGGCACAACAAACTAGGTCACCTATTCAATAAAGTTCTTCGACAACTCATGACTTCTAGTAGCATTCCACATCTTAGTCTTCCAAACTCTTCAAGTTGTGACTCCTGCAATCGTAATAAATCCCATAAAGAACCATTTGGCACCTTTAGTCTTCATAGTAGTTGTCCACTATAACTATTTTTCACGGACGTTTGGGGTCCTTTTCCAATCCGTTTGATAGATGGTTTTTCCTACTATGTAATTTTTGTTGATCATTTCACAAAATTTATATGGTTGTTTCCTCTAGCTTAGAAATCCGATGTCTTCACAATTTTTACCACCTTTAAAAAAATGGTTGAACAGCACTTTCAAAAATCCATTGCAACAATATACTCCGATGGGGACAAAGAATACCAAGGCCTTAAGACAATTTTTGCCTACCATGGCATTCAACATTTAATCTCACCTTTATACACCCCAGAACACATTTCAATGGTTCAACGATGTCATTATCACATTGTTGAAACGGGTCTCACGTTACAACATCGCGCATCTCTCCCTCTTTTATTATGGTCCTTTGCTTTTCAAACAACAACCTACCTAATTAACCGTCTACTCACACCATTTCTTCAACAAAAATCTCCATACGAAAAGCTCTTTTAGCAGCCACCAAACTATTCCACTCTTAGGGTGTTAGGGTGCCTTTGTTATCTGTGGCTTCGACCGTATACCAATCAGAAATTGGAACAACGGTCGAAACCATGTATATTTCTCCGCTATTCAAACACTCACCACGCATGCATCTGTTTTGAGCCAACATCTCGCAAATTCTATACATCTCGACACGTCAAATTTTTTGAAATTGAGTTCCCCTCCCTGCCGCCTATGACCCGTGGTGACAAAATTAACATCACATTACTCTCAAGTTGGCTATCTCCAATATCAACCTCATACCAATCTAGCACTCAACCATGCCAAAACAATGCCCGAATACCTTCTGCAACACAAATTGTCATTTCCATTCCAGCTAGGATCAATTCATCTTCACCATTTTCCACATCACCTACTAACACTCCATCATCCCATTATTCACAAAAGATTAACCTTTGCTCTAATCAAGTAAGCAATGCACTCGTGCCACCAACAGATGCTCTACAATGCCATGCCATCATGCCTGCAATTGAATCGTCCTCAAGCGTGGTGCCCCCTCAGCTTCACACAAGATCCTTGGAGCAAACTTGACCCCAGCAAATAACACAGCCAACTCACCATAACAAATCTGTAAGCCAATCAACCTACCTAATGTAAACTCTGTCCAAAAATAATATCACTCAACCTAAACAGTTCCTTTTTCTCACCACTATAAAAAATACCCAAGATCAATCTTTAGAACCCATATCTACTCGATAAGCTCTCAAAATTCCAAAATGGCGAGCCGTTATGCTAGCTGAGTTTGAGGCTCTTCAAAAAAAATGAAACATAGACCTTAGTCCCACATGCACCCCATCATAACATTGTGGGATGCAAATCAGTCTTTCAAGTCAAAAGAAATCCTAATGGAAGTATTAATCCTTACAAAGCTCCATTGGTTACAAAGGGCTTTCATCAGCGTTCGGGCATCGATTACAAGGAGTCATTTAGCCCAGTTGTGAAACCTTCAACAATTCGTATTGTGCTCTCTATTGCACTTTCACATGGATGGTCCATTTACCAATTGGATGTAAATAACGCGTTCTTGCATGCCCATTTAGTAGAAGATATTTTTATGGCTCAACCAACTGGGTTCATTGACGGCTCACGTCCCAACCATGTGTGCCACCTAAAAAGATCAATATATGGTCTAAAACAAGCATCGAGGGCCTGGTTCATGGAACCAAAGAAACTCATTCTCTCTCTTGGGTTTGTGCACACTCGATCGGACTCGTCTCTATTTGTTTACTTTAATAATAGTGATTTAATGTATATTCTTGTTTATGTTGATGACATCTTAGCAACAGGAAATTGTCCAAAATTAATATAAAGCACCATCAGAGCAGTCTCGTGCAAGTTCTATATCAAAGACCTTGGACCACTCTCATACTTTCTCGGCGTGGAGGTTTGCCGAAGTCTTACTGGGGTATTTCTCTCACAAAGAAAATATGTCAATGATCTTATTGCCCATTTTCACATGAGTGAAGCCAAAGATGTCAACACCCCAATGAGCTCTACTACTTGCATTGTACAAGACAAAGGTGCTTCATTTGCTGATGTTTCATTATATAGGAGCTTGATTGGAGAACTTTAATATTTGGCCTTGACACAACCTGATATTGCATACCCCACCAACAAGCTCGCTCAATACATGCACGATCCTAAAGTGACGCACTAGACTGCAGCAAAATGACTTCTTCGCTATTTAAAACATACCATCTCCAATAGATTGCTAATTTAAAAATCGAACTATCACATGCTCACAGCTTATTCAGACGTGGCTTGGGTGGGTAATAGAGATGATTATACCTCGATTTCTGCTTATGTCACTTTTCACGGTTGAAATCCAGTGTCATTATGCTAAAAAAAGCAACTCGCAGTCACTCGTTCTTCAACATAAGCCAAGTATAGATCAATAGCATCCACAGTGGCTAAAATATGTTAGTTAACAAACCTCATTCATGAGCTTTGAATGTCATTAATCCGACCACCACGCCTGCTTTGTGACAACATTAGGGCCACATACCACTGTGCAAATCCAGTTTTTCATTCCCGAATGAAGCATCTCGCACTTAACTTTCACTTTGTCAGAGACAAGGTCAATGATGGGTCATTACAAGTGGCTCATGTTTCAACTGAAAATCAGCTTGCAGATATACTCACGAAACCTCTAGCCAAGGCACAGTTCAAATCAATTCGGTCCAAGATTGGTGTCGCCGAAAACTCCACCATCTTGCAGGGGCATATTAGGGATGAATCACGCTAGCTAAGATATCTCATTCCACTGAAGACATGCCATAACTGATACAACACAATCACTTAAGACATGTCAACACAATCAGCTAATTTCATTCGGTTCACATTGCTTGATTTGTGGTTGTATATTTGTATTTCTATGTTTACAATATGAAAACTAGTGTATTTATACTCATCTGTATAAAGCAGCAAAATCATCAAACACTTTGTACAAAATTGATCTTTATAATATACAACAGTAATAGAAGATTAAATCCAAAAGATAATTAAAAATGGAAAAATCAAAATCAAATGAATCAATTAAATAGCATAGCTCAAAATAATCACATAGCAAACATGCATATATATAATTTAACACATATTAATAAAATTGTTCAAAATAATCACATAACGAACATGTATATATATAATTTAATACATATTAATAAAATCACTCAAAACAATTGCATAACACAGATGCATATATGTAATTTAACACACATTAATAAATCGCTCAAAATAATCACAAAACAAACATGAGACAAAATTGAAAAGTAAAAGAGAAGTTGTGGTGAGTGTTCATGTGTGGTGTTTTGAGTGAAGAGTGAAAAGAGAGAAAAGAGATGATGATTGAAAGCTTACTGTGAATGACCGCGACACAACTGTCGAGTGAAAAGTGAAGAAAGAGATAAAGTAACCCTGACACAATTGTCGACACAATCTTCGATCACCATATAGTTATATACACATACGCACGTATAAGAGTATGAAAGCTTATGATTGCAAATCAGTTTATATTGAAAGCCTTATGGTTGATCGGAGATTAAAAGCTTATGGTTGATCAACGATTAGAGGCTTACGATTGATCAGCGATTGGTAACTTGCGACGGAGGTGTCAAGAGGAGAGAGAAAGAATGATAAGAGAGTGAAGAGAAAGAAATGAAATCAACGTAAGTAGGGTTTGATATTTTAGGGAAACTAAAGGGCGTGATTTGTAAAGCTGTGAAAAACATGCAACAGTTAGTTATGTGCTCTAATGGTCTAGCATTAGTTGAACCTTTAAAAGGTTCTAGTTTTAATCCCTACACTTAGTTTTTTGGCCATGTTGAATTAGCTTCAATTAAAATGAGAAAGACCATAAATTCGACTCTCTTTGCTGTAAACTTTTAATTTTTAATTTATGACTGAAAACTCGCCTTCAGAAAGACCACAAATGTGAATCTCGTTGCTTCTTTGATTTGAATCTCTTTGCTTCTTTGTTGAAAATGTCATTTGCACAAAAAAAATTTTAAAAAAATCTAATTGCTTAGGCAGCGATTCAGTGAACCGCTACCTATTATGTAATCAGTAAGCGGCTAATAGGCAAATGTTCTATGCAACTGCTGCCTATGTGTACACAACTAAACCTCGCCATTTTGTTATACATATTTCACATAGGTGAAGATTAGAGGAAAAAATTGCCACCTATATGACCCTTAATGTTTGAAAATACCATATTAGCAGTGGTTCTTTGTGAAATCCGCCACCTTTATTGTGATATACATTTCACATAGGTGGCGGTTGGAGACAAAAACTGCCACATATGTGACCCTTTTTTTGGTAGTGTATATTTAAAGACTAAATTGTGTTTCTTCATTGAATTGAATAGTTTGCAACCAGCAAACAGAATCTTAGGTCGCTTCATATTTAGGTATTGTATAGCCCTAAGAGTGATACGATAGAATGCGGGGTTGGGAAAAAAGATCATCTTTGTGCTAAGAAAGATGTTAATTTGGGGTAATAGGTGGGAAGCCGGGTTTAGCATTGTAAACTTTGATGTAACATAAACGTTCCTAACATGTTATTGAGCGAGAAGAAGACTAGTCAACGAGTAGGTGACACTAAGAAAATAAGAGAGAGGCTCGGAGATCGAGCCATATATACCTCTTCCTTAAAAATACCATGAAAGAAGACATATTGAGGTTGAGTTGACAAATAGACCATTTTTGTGATAGAGCAACTAAAAGAATAATAGGAAGTGTTGTGGGTTCGAACATGTTGCTAAAAGTTTCGATATAGTCAATATCATTTTCTTTACTATACCACTAGGTAACCAGTCAGGCTTTATATGTTTTAACTAATCCAGCTGGCTTGCGTATTATTTGAAATACCCATTTGTAATTTTTCTTTTTCAATAGGCTTTTTCAAATATCCCATAAAAGTAAGGACTATAACTAGTTGTATGTAGCTAGCTAGCGAGCTAGCGTTTTTCATACTAGTAGAAGAGATTGCTAATTGTAGTGCACAGTGTACTAATGCATAGGAAAAACGAATTGAGATGCTTAATGATGTATAGAGGTTGATGATAGAACATGTTCGGTGCCTTGCCTTTGTCTTCTTGGCCAGAGATTGAAAATGATAGGGATCCTATAGATAAAGAAGAGGCATATACATTGCCTAAATTAGTTGAGAAAGGTTTTGACACCAAAGTCAAGCGTCATCAGTAAGAGCAGTGAATTCATTGTTCATAGTTGCATGACATTGAGAGTATTTTGTTGCCTAAGAAATAAAATAGGCTAAATATTAGAAATAGGACGCACCAAGGGCGATGGTAGCCGTGAAAGTGATGTAATCATAATATCAATTGATGGGATGTATATTATCTTAAGAGCGGGTGACCATGAGGTGAAAAGAAGAAGAGGGCAAGTATAAGCACTATAATTAAAATAGCTTTTTGTGACGACCAATTAGTGACAAAAACAAAACCATTTCCATCGGCGACGACTTAGTGACCATGGGCATCGGACCATGTGCAGTACAATTTGTTGCTAAAATTAGAAACCAATATACGATGACATGGCAACAGAAGAGGAATTTTGTCACTAAGTCATCACTAATTAGCAATGACTTAGCTACATAACATAAAAACTACATGATTGTTGCTAAGTCATGGCTAATTTAGCGACGACTTAGCTAAGGTTTTGAATTTCCTATTGTTATATAAAGATTGTCGCTAATTCATTAATAATTAGCAATCATAAAACGTCAGTCTTTTGAAGTTGTATTTAGACCAATAATTATTTAATATTCGTTGCCAATCATTAACGAATTAGCGACAAATAGCTTACTATTATGAAAATAAAATAAAATTATTGTGATTACATGAAATTCTATCAATGAATTTCACGTAATTCCAATACATTAACTCCATTTCCACATTCCAAGTTTGGTTCTCAAAATGTTTATTGAAATTCAATTGTTTGGTGAAATAGAGTCCAATCGTGAACGGATGGATTATCGTTTAACAACCAATGGAAAATAGCTTAGTGATACAAAAGGTGTACACGAATTTGTTGCATTTTCAAGTAGTCAAATGTATTACACGGATGATGATAATATAAGACACCGATGTTCCAAATGTTAAAATTGCAAGTTTTCAGATATTAACATTGTAAGCGTCTGTCTTTATAAGTGGGACTTCTTGCCTTATTATTACGAATGGACTTCACTTGGGGAGGAAATCATAATTATGGCAATACTTCTAAATAGCACTTTATGAATAATAATTATGATAGGTTTGACGAAGGAAATAATTATAGGACAATGGTATTTTTTGAAGTTGTTGGTCCAAAGTTGATTATGGATCATTACAAATCGTGTGAAGTACTTAATATAGAAGTATAATAATTTTTTGATCTGTTGAAGGCTGTTGATAGCCATTGTGGGATGGTTGTAAAAAGCTCACCTGTTTGTCTGCCATGTCTCATTTTATGAATATCAAGTCTGAAGAAAATACGAGTGAACAATACTTCAATAGAATGATCGAAACAATGAGAAAAGCTTTGCTAGATACTTATAATTTACCTGAAACTTTTACAGGTTCAAGTATAAAATGAGGCCTTTAGGATTCATATGACGTATGTATAAATGGAGGAACACTATTTTACAAAGATAGAATTCACATGGATTATTGTCCTAGTTGTGATTACCTACGTTTCAAGCCATCAAGAGTTGGTAAAAAACGAGGTAAGCTTATAGCTTTCCAAAAGTTGATGTGGTTTTTACCAACTCTGATGTTGAAAAGGCTATACATGTCCAAGGATATAGCAGAACACATGCACCAGTATAAGAGACATCAAGTTGAGAATGGAAAAATATATCATCCATCTGACACTGAGGCATGAAAACACTTTAGAATAATATATCTAGATTTTGCTTCTGAATCAAAAAATGTTCAACTTGGTCTATGCTCAAATGCATTTAATCTTCACAACTCAAATTCCTAATCTTATTCTTGTTTGTCGGTGACAATCACAACATACAATCTATCACCATGGATGTGTATAAAAAAACCCTATGATGCTTTTGACTATTCTTATTCAAAGTCCCAGTAAGAACATTGATATATATTTAGAGACTCTAATTGATGAATTAAGACAATTATGGGAAGTAGGATCACCTTGTTATGATGTTGCAATACAATCAAATTCACAATTCAAGGGCAGATTTGACGTGGACATTTAATGACTTTTTAACATATAGTATGTTGTCTGGCTGGAGTACACATGGGAAGTTGTCGTGTCCATATTGTATGAAAAATTCAAAGGCTTCTCAATTGACCGTTGATAGAAAGAATTGTTTCTTTGATTGTATTGTCAGTCTTACCATGTACAGAATAGTCCATCACAGCAAGACATGTAGAATTTTCTCAAGGGTAAAGTAGAAAAAATCTAATCCTACACCCAGATTAGATAGTGGAAAAATCTGGGAACATGCGAAATATTACCCTAACATAAATAAGTTGTTAAGGAACAAGATAAATGGCTTTGAAAATTGGCATAATTGGAGGAAAAAGTTATTTTTTCGGATTTACCTTTTTGGCGGTCACACTTTTTGCATCATAATTTGGATGTGATGCATATTAAGAAGAATGTTTTTGACAATATTTTCAAACAATGTGAAGGCCGTTAAGGGTAAGACAAAAGATAATCTCAATACGAGAGTTCATATTTTGAAGTTTTGTAACCATCTTGAATTATATGTTGAGAACGAAGGGGGCAGTGGTTGCAAAATAAAGATTGTTGTGTACACACTCCTTATGGCAAGTAGAAAAACAATTCTTGAATGGGTTAGGGACTTACGACTCCCTAATGGATATGCATCCAATTTATCGAGATGTGTTGACATGAAAGATCTAAATTTGTCACATATGAAGAGTCATGATTGTTATGTCCTTATGGAGAGTTTGCTTCATATAAGTTTACGTGAGGTACTACATAAACATGTTTGGGAAGCTTTTACCGAACTAAGTTTATTCTTTAGAGACATATGTTGCACATCTCTTCAAAGAAACAAGTAAGAGTTCAATTATGGAAAATAGCACATTTAGTCCTTATTATTTTTAAAAAGTTTTAATTTCATCCCTATAGTTTAAAATTCCTCAATTTTGTCTCAATTGTTCCCCCAAAAATCAATTTTATCCTTATTGTTTAAAACTTCTCAATTTCGTCTCTATTATTTTTCCTAAAGTTTCAATTTCATCCTTATTGTTTCTCTAAAGTTTTGAGAGACAATAGGGACAAATTCAACTTTTTTTACAAAACAATATGGACTAAATTAACTAATTTTGAACAATATGGACGAATTTGAAACTTTTGAAAAATAATAGAGACGAAACTAAAACTTTTAAAAAATAATAAGGAGGAAATTGAAACTTTTTTGGAAACAATAGGGATGAAATTAAAATTTTAGGAAAATAATACAGACTAAATGTGACATTTTCCCTTCAATTAACATAATTTTAGAGAATACATGGCTTTTTCCAATATAATTATTAAATTGTATTTTATATTATTTGCAGATGGAAACCATTTGTTGCGACAATAGAGATAGTTAATATAGTAGTTGCCAGATTCATCGAGCCTTGGACATCATGGGAACAGACTTCTGCTGATGTTAGGTAGAGATGGTTCCTTGTTTTTCAGGTATTAAGTTTGTTTTATTAAATTCAGGTCTTGTCCCATTCCACGAGGTTAAGAGAAAATTGGTAAGTCTTAAACTTCAAGGTTAAATTATAATATTATATCACTCTTCAATTTTTAATTACTAATTGATTGGTTAATGAGGTAAGTCCATATGCTCAGCAGGTGAACCACGCCTCTGGGATAGTAGAGTATACTCAGCGAGAAAGGGACTAGGCACCATGGTAGTCGAGGGAGCACGACAAGCCCCACACCGCCTGTGTTTCTCGACGCTCCCATATCTGAAAAGGTTGCGCAACCCCGAGATGAGTTCACAAGAATCAAGATATCAAATAACACGTAAAAGGGTCGACAAAGTAGGCCGCCCTCACATATAAACACAATATAAGCCAACATATGCACGAGATAGCTATTTAGTCACGAAAGAGACAACTATAATATTCTTCCACTAAACTCTATGGATACCTTGAATAATCCTTATCATGCACATAAAACACCTTTTCTAGTAATTACGAATTCATATAAACACAAAAGCATTCAAAAACACCTTTTTCCCCTTTGTTAACTTTTTGATTTCTTCTCCCACGAAAGGTTCAAGGTTCCAAATCAATAAGCCAAACATTCCACATTCCTAGGTAGGTTAAAAGACACCAATCTAAGCCTTGGAAACCCGATTTGGAAACAAAAGTTCAGGAAGGCCCCGACCAGGTTTTAACTACAACTACCCTATTCAGACCTCAAATTCACGCAACGAAAGCACCAAAAGTGCTTCCATGCCCCAATGATACATATTCCAAAGCTCAAATGTGCCCGGATTGCATAACGAGAAAAATCTCCTTTTACAAGTTAACTAATTTTGCAATTTAGCTTAGTTTTGGGTGATTCAACTCCACGTAGCCTCCCAACTAGCTTCACTAGAGTCTAGAGCACCTAATTGAAGTCTCAATTCATTCCAATTAGCAAGTTTATTCAAAACCCTAAGTTCAAGCACAATTCATCATCTCTTTCATTCAATCTATGCATTCAACCATAGAATTTGATAACAAGCTACATAAGTTATTTCTATAGGCTCTAAAGAACTCACAACAAGCATTCATAACAAGTATTATAACTATAAATGACAATTCAAGAATTTTAACATATGTGCATAAACTTTAAATGCAAAAATTAATGCAATCTCTCACATGCTAGAGATCTAGGAGGCTTGTGAAGGCTTGGTGAAGCTTGGAACAAGGTGTATATTGTTAGCCAAAGATCAAACCACCAAGAATTGAAGAAAAATCTCCTTCTTTTGCTTGCTCAAGGCCGACGGGTAGGGGGTATTTTGGGAATTATTTGTTTTGTTTTGTTCAGTGAAATACATATGTGTATGTATAAGAGGAATATGTATGTGTATGTGATATCAATTGAAGTCAAATGCCATAAAACCTTAGTCAAACTAATCAAAACTCAAGCTGTATGGTGACTAGTTCAAAAACTAATGTTTTGCATATGTAACACTATTCAAACGAGGCAAAAACTATTTTTCAAATGCTCACTCCCGACCCTTAACGTCCAAAACTACCATTTCCCAATTCCACATGTGACCTAGGAAAAATATAAAATCAATCATTTGAGACGATCGAAAATCTTATGAATACTGCCTAATAGTAACACAATTAAAGAAAACAAGAAATGCACATAAAATGCACAAGTAATTATGCAAAAATTATTTGAAAATATGTGATGAAATCTCAAGCGTCACACCCTCTCCCCCTTAAACTAATTGCATCCTCGCAATTCTTACATGATTCGGCAAACAGCTTCGAATACTTTTCTCTTATCTGATCTTCTCGCTCCCAAGTGGCATCCTCAACTCCGTGATGATCCCAAAGAACTTTTACCATATGAATAATCTTAGTTCAAAGTTCTTGAATCTTTCTGTCAACCACTCGAAGAGGTTTCTCAACATACGCCAAAGACTTATCAATCTCCAATGGTTCCGACTCAATAATGTGCGACGGATCAAGGTTATACTTCCTCAATAACGACACATGGAAAACATCATGAATCCTACCCAAACTCGAAGGTAATGCCAATGTATAAGCCAAATCTCCAACCTTCTCAATGATTTAAAACGGTCCCACGTATCTAGGACTGAGTTTACCTCCCTTTACATGTCGAATCAAACCCTTGTGCGGAGAGACCTTCAAGAATACACGATCACCCACTGAAAATACTAAGTCCTGTCGGCGTATATCAACATAATTCTTCTGCCAACTCTGTGTTGTAAGCATCCTCTTCTTTATAAGCTTCACATTATCCACCATCTTGATCATCTCAGGTAGAATAGCTGGATCAACAATCTTCATTTCACCTACCTCATCCCAATACAACGGAGACCTACATTTTTGCCCGTAAAGTGCCTCGTAGGGTGCTATACCAATGGTAGCCTGGTAACTGTTATTATAAGCAAACTCCGCTAGAGGTAGATACTTCTCCCAACTCTTACCGAAATCCAGAACACAAGCTCGCAACATGTCTTCCAGTATCCTGATAGTTCTCTCTGACTGACCATCCGTCTGTAGGTGATATGCAGTACTAAAACTCAGATTAGTCCCCAGAGCCTTTTATAGTTTCTGCTAGAACTGTGATGTAAACCTGGGATCCCTATCCGACACTATCTGAGATGGAACTCCATGCAATGTCACGATATTTTCAACATTAAGCTCGGCTAATTTATCAAGGGAATCTGTCTTCTTTGCAGCAATAAAATGGGAAGTCTTTGTCAATCTATCAACTACAACCCATACGGAATCATTACCTCGCGGTGACCTCGGTAAATCCGATACAAGGTCCATAGTAACCTGGTCCCATTTCCATACCGGAATCTCTAATGGTTGCAACAATCCTGCCGGTCGCTGATGCTCCGCCTTAACTTTCTGACAAGTCCACATAATCAGCTATCTCTCTTTTCATGTTCTTCCACCAGAAACTCTGCTTTAAATCCATGTACATCTTAGTGCTACCAGGATGAATCGTGTATTTAGAACTATGAGCCTTAGCAAGAATCTCATCTTTTATAGTTGAACTACTAGGAATGCAAATTCTATTCCTGTACTTGAGTAGTCCATCATCATGCAACTTGAAGTCAGACTCTTCCCGTTTGGACTTCTTTAGAAGCTTCAATAACTGAGGATCTGACTGTTGTGCTTCTCTGATTCTAGATAACAATAGTGATTGGATTTGTAAGCTAGCAAATTGAATACCTATTCTAGAAGCCTTTGGTTTCCACAAGCACAACTCATCCACAGTCTCCCAGTCTTTGATTATCAAACTAGCCACAGAAGCTTTTCGGCTCAATGCATCTGCAACAGTGTTAGCTTTTCCTGGCAAGTAACTAATAGTACAATTATAAGCATTCAACAATTCTAACCAACGCTTTTGCCTCATATTCAAATCCTTTTGAGAAAAGAGATACTTTAAACTCTTATGATCAGTAAATATCTCAAATTGATTATCCCACAAATAATGACGCCATTTCTTCAAAGCAAAGACAACAGCAGCAAGCTCAAGATCATGAGTAGGGTAATTAAGTTTATAGGGTTTCAATTTCCTAGAGGCATAAGCTATCACCTTACCATTTTGCATAAGAACGCAGCCCAAACTTTCTTTCAAGTCATCACTGTATATCACTAAATTATCAGTCCCCTCAGGCAATGCAAGAATAGGAGCAGTGGTAAGTCTCTTTTTCAATTCCTGGAAACTGGCTTCACATTTATCATCCCAGTTAATACAGTTTTCTTTTGAGTTAAAGAAGTCAATGGTTGTGCAATCTTTGAGAAATCTTTAACAAACCGCCTATAATAGCCCGCCAATCCCAAGAAACTACGAACTTCTGTGACAGTCTCGGGTCTTTTCCAAGTCATCACCACCTCAATTTTCGCAAGATCTACATATATTTCCTCCTGTGAAATGATATGGCCTAAAAAGGCAACCTGTTTCAACCAAAATTCGCACTTGCTAAATTTGACAAACAATTTATGTTCTTGCAGTGTTCGAAGCACAATTCTCAAGTGTTCTTCATGCTCTGCCTCAGATTTAGAATAGACCAGTATATCATCAATAAAGATTACAACAAACTGATCCAGGTATGGTCTAAACACTCTCTGCATCAAATCCATAAAGGCGGCTGGAGCATTTGTCAACCCAAATGGTAATACAACAAACTCATAGTGGTCATACCTGGTTCTGAATGCAGTCTTGGGTACATCCTCTTTCTGAATTCTCAATTGATAATAACCCTGTCTCAAATCAAATTTAAAGCATACAATAGCACCCTGCAGCTAATCAAACAATTCCTTAATCAAGGATAAATGATATTTATTTTTTACCATCACCTGATTAAAACCTCGATAATTAATACACAATCGCAGAGTTTCGTCTTTCTTATTTACAAATAGTACAGAAGCACCCGAAGGTGACGAACTAGGCTGAATAAAACCTTTTTCAATTAGGCCCTGTAGCTGAATTTTCAATTCCTACAACTCAAGGGGAGCCATTCTATATAGGGTTCTAGAAATAGGATTAGTCCCTAGCAATAAATCAATTACAAACTCTATCTCTCGATCAGGTGGTAACCCCGACAACTCCTCAGGAAATATCCCCGAAAAATCTTTTATAACATGTACCTCATTCATTTTCAATTTATCTCCAAGCTGATTAATTAGATAAGCCAAATATGCATCACAACCTTTACTCAACATTTTAGTAGCTTTAATAAAAGATATGATACGAGTCCCAATAGATTTTCGACTCCCAGTGATTTTAATAACAAGTTGATCAGGTACTTCTAAAGTTAAAACTTTTCTTCTACAATCCAAACATGCATAATACTGCCCCAATCAATCCATCCCTAAGATGACTTCAAAGTCCCGAAATGGCATAATAATCAAGTCAATAGGATACATGTGACCCTCAATACAAATCTCACAATTTCTACACACAAACTCTGTAACACATTTAATACCCATAGGACTACCTACTTCAATCACATACGGCAGTTTATCAACTTTTAAAGTAGTAGATTGTGCACATGTAGGAGTAATGAATAAATGTGTAGCCCTGGTGTCAATCAAAACTACTACCGGCTGACTATTAATAAGAAAAGTACCTTCCACCACCACCGTCGTGTCTGGAAGCTCCTCCTGATCGAGTGCAAATACATGTGCATGGCCTCACGGTACAGTAGCTGCTCCTGAAGCTCTAGTCTGAGCACCCTGGCCGGAAGTCTGTCCCTGACCCTGTTTAAAATTGGGGCAATCTCTAGCTCTATGTTGATCACTGCCACAACCCACGCATCGACCCAATTTCTTCCAACACTCTGCCTCCGTGTGGCCCTTGCGATTGCAATAAGTACATTGTAGGTTCTTCTTGGCAGCAGCACCTCCTGTAGGAGTCCTATAAGTAGATGTAACAGAACTACCCTGCCGAGATCTAGTGGTCACTGGTCGGGTCTATAATTGTCCCTGTGGCTGGCTCTGAGCTGGCCTCGGCTGAGACTGTGCCTGAACTGGTCCTGGGTAGCTCTGGGTCTGCCTAGGCTGTTGAATCTGAACATACTACTGATATTGTCTCTGATAACCCTGACTCTAGGACTAATGCTGACGTTTACTTGACTGACTAGACTGAGCTAACCCATCTGCCTTGCATTTCTCGTACCTCGATGCGCCCCTGACTACTGCAGCATAAATCGGATAATCTTGCGAAGATAGATTAAGCATAATATCACTCCTTAACCCTGTGATAAATCTCTGAATCTTCATGTCCTCTGGCTGAACTAAACCTGGCACATATCGGGAAAGTCTAGTGAAAATAGCCTCATACTGATCTACTGTCATGTTCCCCTGCCTCAAGGCTATGAATTCCTCTTGATGTCTCTCGTGAGCTACTACAGACACATACTTGTCCCTGAACTCACGAACAAAGTCAGCCCACACATGCTGGACCCTCTCAGCATCCCATTTCTCTCTAATAGTATGCAACCACTCCTCGGCGTCACCCTTCATTAAGAATGCAGCATAAATAATCTTTCTCTCATCACTGCACTTGAGTATCGCAGAGACTTTCTCAAACTTGTTCAACCACATCTCAGCTTTCATGTCATCTGGCTCACCATAGAAACTGTACGCCCCGTGGTACAAGAATTTGTCATACAAGTTACCCCTAGCAGTACCACAACCCTCTGCTCTAGCAGCCTGATTATCTCTGCCAACACCTGTCGGACCTTGCTGAACCACAAACTGAGCTATAGTATTCATGGCGGTGGCCATTGTGGCCAAAACCTATGCATTGCTTGATTCCTGACCCTGTGGTACATTCCCTGCTGCCCTTGCACCTTGCCCAAGTACATCCTATCTAGGAGCTTCCTCCGGCTCTCTCCTCGGTCTTCCCCTTCTCCTAATCTCGATGCTAGAAGAGTATAATATTATAATAGGCAAATAGATAATACAAAGATAATATCCACATTGTTTTCAAAACATCATACTCACATAAAATAATATATAAAACACTTAATAACATTAAACATTAAACTTTTCATATTCTTATCATATCATGCTTTACCATTCCTTTTTACATGCTAGCATGTCTTTTATCCAAGTACTTAAACAATTAAACAATCACATATTCACATAATTCAACTTTCACATATAGACTTCTACCCACATTCTGAGGAAGTTAACCCGGCTTCATGCATTCAAGTAGCTCTGATACCACCAAAATGTAACTCTCCGAACCCAACCCCACGCTATCGGTCAAATCCAGACCCGTCACTCGGACATAGTCTCCTCTGTACCGTGGACTAAACTGTTATCTGTAATTAGCCACATACAATCTTTGACTCACATCTAACAACACATAAAATCTATCCTTCAAGATATTCATAGTCAACCCAAAGTCACAAGGCCATCAGAGCCTTGGAGCAACAAAATCTACCTATAACACACAAACATGCAAGACAATGTTAACTTTAACTAGAAGTAGTTGGATACATCTATAACCAAGTTCTTCTATCAAGTTAATAAACACACAAGCATGCAATAAAAGAAATAAACTAGAATCCATTATTACATGCCATCTAACTTCATAGCCACATCCATTATTACAACTTCCAAGCATATATACAAGACCTCAAGGTCTCAAAACACAACAACTAATAGCAACTCCTAGCAAACTACACATATGATCAACCTTATCACACATGAATGAAGGATTCTGATCTACGTGCACTTCTTCTTCTTCCTCTACTGCTATCAGTCGGGGATTCACCTCAACTTCTCCTGAATCATGTTAAATGAGGAGTGAGCAACAATGTTGCCCAGTGAGGGAGGTGATGCAATATACCGGGGCGTGGAATATGATATGCAATCACAAGAAGTCATATATAGATACAACATAAACAACAAGATCAAATGATCAAATATTCAAGTAATTAACCATATTAAAAAGGATATCGTTCTGCTTCAAGTCTTCAATCTCGAACCACGAGCCACGAACTTCATGCAAATGCCAACAAACCCTTACTCCAACAAGTGGGATACTACGGATGTATCCAGATCCTATGACCCTTTCTTTTGAAGTAGGTCCATATGCCCAGCAAGTGAACCACGCCTTTGGGGTAGTGGAGTATACTCAGTGAGAAAGGGAATAGGCACCATAGTAGTTGAGGGAGCACGGCAAGCCCGACGCCCCCTGTGTTTCTCGATGCTACCACGTCCGAAAAGGTTGCGCAACCCCGAGACAAGTCCACAAGAATCAAGATATCAAATAACACGTAAGAGGATTGACAAAATAGGCCGCCCTCACATTTAAATACAATATAAGCCAACATATGCACAAGATAGCTATTTAGTCACGAAAGAGACAAATATCATATTCTTCCACAAAACTCTATGGATACCTTGAATAATCCTTATCATGCACATAAAACACCTTTTCTAGTAATTACGAATTCATATAAACACAAAAGCATTCAAAAACACCTTTTTCCCCTTTGTTAACTTTTTGATTTCTTCTCCCACGAAAGGTTCAAGGTTCCAAATCAATAAGCCAAACATTCCACATTCCTAGGTAGGTTAAAAGACACCAATCTAAGCCTTGGAAACCCGATTTGGAAACAAAAGCTCGGGAAGGCCCTGATCGGATTTTAACTACAACTACCCTATCCAAAATCCAAATTCACGCAACGAAAGCACCAAAAGTGCTTTCATGCCCTAAGGATACCTATTCCAAAGGTCAAACGTGCCCGGATTGCATAACGAGAAAAATCCCCTTTTAAAAGTTAACTAATTTTGCAATTTAGCTCGGTTTTAGGTGATTCAATTTCACGTAGCCTCCCAACTAGCTTCACTAGAGTCTAGAGCACCTAATTGAAGTCTCAATTCATTCCAATTAGAAAGTTTATTCAAAACCCTAAGTTCAAGCACTATTCATCACCTCTTTCATTCAATCTATGCATTCAACCATATAATTTGATAACAAGCTACATAAGTTAGTTCTATAGGCTCTAAAGAACTCACAACAAGCATTCATAACAAGTATTATAACTATAAATGACAATTCCAGAATTTTAACATATGTGCATAAACTTTAAATGCAAAAATTTATGCACTCCCTCACATGCTAGAGATCTAGGAGGCTTGTGAAGGCTTGGTGAAGCTTGGAACAAGGTGTAGATTGCTAGCCAAAGATCAAACCACCAAGAATTGAAGAAAAATCTCCTTCTTTTGCTTGCTCAAGGCTGACGGGTAGGGGGTATTTTGGGAATTATTTGCTTTGTTTTGTTGAGTGAAATGCATATGTGTATGTATAAGAGGTATATGTATGTGTATGTCATATCAATTGAAGTCAAATGCCATAAAATCATAGTCAAACTAATCAAAACTCAAGCTATATGGTGACTAGTTCAAAAACTAATGTTTTGCATACGTAATACTATTCAAGCGAGGCAAAAACTATTTTTCAAACGCGCACTCCTAACCCCTAACGTCCAAAACTACCATTACTCGATTCCTTTCATATGACATGTGACCTAGGAAAAATATAAAATCAATCATTTGAGACGGTCAAAAATCTTATGAATAATGCCTAATAGTAACACAATTAAAGAAAACAAGAAATGCACAAGTAATTATGCAACAATTATTTCAAAATATGTGATGAAATCCCGGGCATCACAAACTATATATATGCATAAATACCTATTTTTGAATATGTAGATGTAAGTTTTTTTTTTTTTGGGGGGGGGTTTCTGTTTTTTTTTCTTTTTATACTTATATTTTTTATACATATATAAATATATATATATATATATTAGTTTTTTTGGGGGGGTTTTGTTTAATTTTTATTTTCTAGTTTTATTTTTTTATTTTTTTTCCTTTATTTTTTATTTATATATTTTTAAAAATAAAAAAATATGACATAATCAGAATTTAATAACTTTTTTATTTTAAAAAAAATTAAAAAAATTTGACGGAAAGAAGACAAAATGTGAGAGAGACGAAACGGAGACGAAAATGAGATGAAATTATATGGAGACGAAATGTAAGGGAGAGGGAACGGAGACAAAATGTGAGGGAGAAGGAAATGTGACAAAATGTGAAGGAGACGAATTGGAGATGAAATGTGAGTGAGACAAAAAGGTGATGAAATATCTTTTTGTCTCCATTTGAGACAAAACAGTAACGAAATTCAAAATAGGAGACGGGTCTTAAGGTGACGCCCAAGTTTCGTCTCCGTTCCGTCTCCTATTTAGATTGGAGATGGAACGGAGACGAAAATGTTCTGTCTCCGAACGAGAAATTTCTTGTAGTGCAGTGAGCAGAAAATAAGGAGCTAAATCGTGAGTTAGTTGTAGGTTGTCTGTGGCATGTCGTATTGCAACATATTGTGTAACAGAGTATACTAAATGTTCTAATTAGTGTTGCAACACATTCTGTTTGTGTCTTATGTATTGATTAATCCATCTAAAGTTTCAAAATTCTTTTGTTTATGTTTTAGTATACATTCTTCGGGAGAAGAAGGTGTGTTCTCGGGAGAGGACTTTTGTAAGTCGAGGGGAGCTCGCCAAATTAAAGAAGCTAGGAAGGGAGTCTTACACCTATGCGGCAAGGATTAAGAGGGAGTCTTCAATTGCGTAAATTTCTATTGGTGTCTGTAATCTCTTGAAACTTAGTGGATTGGTTTGTTAGGCCAGGGAGTGGCCTTGTGAACGTAGACCAGGTTGGTCGAACCACGTTAAAATTTATGTGTCCTTACTTTTGTTGCAACAAATTTACTTTCCTATAAATTTTATTTAGTTGATTTGGTTAATTATCAAATTAATTATAGGGCCAGACACTAACAGTGAGAAATGTAGACACAACCACTTCGCATATCATAAGACCTATAGCCAAAGTAGTGATTGCAATATCCTAAGAACACAAAAGGAATAGACTTGCGACTTAATTTGTTTGTTGGCAGGCACGAAGGTGAGGATAACAAAGGCATTCAAACACATACCGAAATAAGTAGGCACGTTGATTTTCAAAGATTGTGTAAAATGGGGGCTAATGATTGAAGATATGTATGGGTAAGTTATTTATAAGGTAGACAAGATATAGTAGTGAAAGCTTCTAATGATGGAAAACACTTAGGCATGGACACATCAAATGAAGAATAGTACTTATTTAACTGATATTAATTACAAATTGGATGTTTCTTTTAGTTAAGAGATTTTGTTCAGGATTGTGGGGGGTACTTATTTAAGTGATTTCCATGTTTTCCAATGAAGGCCTTGAAGATGCATTGAGTGAGTTCGATGCAGCTATTAATTTGGAAGTATTTGATTTTAGTATTGAATACCAATTAACTATTTAAATTGGGAAAATCAATTAATGATATCAGATTTACGAAGTAGAGGATAAATCCAAGTGAATATGCTAAAATCATCAATGAATAATATAAAGTAGCAAAAATTAGAACAATAGTTGACAAGAGTAGTGTTGGGTTTTCTATACCCTAAAGACCAATAGTAAAGTGACATTTTCAGTTAACTTGGATACATTGTATGATTTTATCAGTATTTATGATTTAATAATGATTGATTGTCTATCTCTCCTTATATTTATATATGAATGTATGTATAAGGTCCTTGACTCAGGTGCCCAGTGACCACGCATAGAAAGTCCAATTCATTGATGTTTGTGTCATAAATCTTGTTCAAAACCCAATATTGGAGCTGGGCACTTTAATGGGATAAGGTTATAGTGAGAGAGTTCCCTAAATGTAGGATGGCCTATCCATGGATCCTGTCGACCCTTTGTCATCCTTCTATCGCTGGGGACCCTCAGGTAGCTCCTCCACCTCCAAGGCTGTTGATACTGGCTGGTTAGGCAACACTAAGATCTGCTGAGTCGGCTATGCCACTACTAGCTGGGTATAGCCTTGCATTTGTAGGAACTGATTAATAGTTCCCTACAGGCTATAGAACATCTGCAGCAGGGTCGACACATCGACGACCTGTGATGTCACGCCCCAACTCGACCCCACCTACGATCAGTCAGGACGCAACGGAATTTCGGCGGTATAACGACAGTAAACAGATTTCCCAGGTTCTAAACCAACCTCATTAAACATCATACATCCAGTAATTCCTCAATACACACAACAACATCCAACACAACCATATTATACAATAAAACATCTTCGTTATACGCCTCCGTTCCAACATGACATACAATACCTCAACTTTATCATACATTTCAAAAGTAAGTTGAGACACTACTACAACTTAACCAAAGACAAAAGAAAACCGCTAAGTTAACATCATTTGGTTCATCATCTTTTCTATATCTATTACATTAAGAACCATAAGGCATATAAGAGTCTATTAAGCTAATATACATGACGTTTAACAACATAGAATCATGGAAAAGACTCGGGAACATATGACTCATCCACGAAAGGCACATTTTCCACATTCTCCTCTTCAGGAGGCCCGTACCCGTAATCTTGTGAAAGTACACCTGAAACATGCATTAATAGAGAGTGAGCTTATATACATAAGCCCAGTGAGGATCCGATAGATCTCGACAGTATTCACTACGCTCCTTGGATTTAGTCCTTTGAGCAAGTAAACACACAACAACATATTAACATAAATAAAGCTATCATCACATAACTATATGACCATTCAATAAGGATACTCTATTTGGTGTAGCTCCAAACGCCATCACGATCTCAACCGTTCTTCTTATAACTCCCCATTACTCACGCACCCGAGGTACCTCACTAGCCCCTCCCTCCATGACACCTCCGTCATGCGAGCTGGGGGTAGCCTATGGCAGTCATGCCGTTATCAACCCGACAGCCCGACGCTGCCCGAGAGGTGGCACACACATACCAAGACTCCATATTCATCAATCACACAAGCATAAATCAATCAATCAATTGGGAGATCAGCAACAAGAGTGCCCGATTCCCGCATTCAATAATAATCAATCAATAACATCAATATAACATCAATATTAAATTAAACAACAAACAACGTAGTTAGATGACAAAGTAGGCCATCTAACCGGACATGCATAATATACATAATTAAACTCTAAATTACTCAACAACAACTCACCATTCATCACTCGAACACTACCCAACCATCTAAGGCATCGTTCAAGAAATTAAAGAATGACAACCTAAACTTCTAAAATTCATAACTTACAATCTACTAATCCAAACATTGCCAAATCAGTTCCTATCACTCACCCATTCAACCTACTGCATTAGCCCTCTCGGAAATCCACCATAACACCTCCAAACCATGCCCGATAACCCTAAAACCCTATGACGTCATGGCTGGATTTTCCGGATTTTCACACAAACAATGTAATCGAAAATTCGGCATTACAACAGCGCTAACACGTAATTATCAAGTATTTAGAAATCGACGGCAATCGATTTCGAGCAACGCAACTCAATTAAATCAACTTTGAACATTTTAATCAAAATTAAATACCCGGAAAATAAAAATTATGCTATACCCGACAGAAACTCGTAGTATTAGTATATAATGATCCCTAGCATGCAAGGAGCAATAATCTAACATCAGATTACAATTCTAACGGTTCAATCTTCATTTATACGCAAAAACACAAAAATGACATTTTGAGATCTAGAATTTTTCTCTCACCTTAGATGCGATATAAGCCTAGGAATGCGTGCTATGCGTGCCCAACAAGCAGAATCCAAGTCGGTGCGAAGTTTCACGGACAAAAACTAGGTTTTTCTTTGAAAAATTGGATTGAAAGCTTAAGTTTTTCTCTTCTCTTTTCTCTCCTCAAACTCACGGCAATGTGTGTGTGTGTGATGGTTTTTTTATGTTGTGTGAGTGTGTGTTGAGGACATTTGCTTATAAGGTCAATTATTTAATTAAAGTCAAAGTTATTTTAATAGGCATTTTTGTATTTTTAATGACTTTAATTGCATTTTATTGCTTACCAAGTTAAAATTAATTATGCAACCCCCAAGATATCTCAAGTGAGTTATTTTTTAGGTGACAAGAAGTTTTACATTCAAAGAATTCCACCCGAGTCGGCTTAAAACTCGATTTTCGCAAAAGTCGGTGTAAAAACCCTAATAAATTCTTAAGCCGATTTTAAAACCGTTTTCATCAAACACAGGTCTATTAAAGTCCGTGGACTAGGTCTAGAAGGGTTAAAAAGACCAGTTTCAAAATTATAGCGGACGTGTTTCGAAAACACTATTCACTGAAAATCGACGATAAAATTTCTGACTCCGTTTTTGATGAAAATTTCATGAATGCACATTTAGCACGTATTAGGAGTATTGAAATCAAAATTATAACTTTCTAGGTCCTATAGCACATAAACAGATCATATGCACGCAAAACGAGGTAAAGCACGTAAAACGAGATAAACAAGAAAGTGGGGTTTCACATTCTCCCCCCCTTATAGAAATTTCGTCCTCGAAATTCTTACTTGATGTACGGAATAGATCTGGGTATTGCTGCTGCATCTGATCTCGTCTCTCCCACGTAGCTTCCTCAATGCCGTGATGCTTCCACAACACCTTAACCATCGGAATCCTCTTCGACCTCAACTCTCGGTCCATCTGATCTAGAATACGAATCGGACGCTCGTCATAAGTCAAATTCTCTCGAAGCTGTAACGGCTCTGGCTCAAGAATATGAGAAGGATCCGGATTGTATTTCCGCAAATTAGACACGTGAAACACATCGTGGACATTAGAGAAGTTCTCCGGTAAAGCCAACCGATATGCCAACTTACCAACCCTGCCAGTAATCTCAAACGGCCCAACAAATCTCGGACTCAGCTTACCACATTTACCATAACGAACAAACCCCTTTCGAGGAGACAATCTCAAGAAAACCCGATCTCCAACTGCAAACTCCAAGTCTCGACGACGCTTATCAGCATAACTCTTGAATCTACTCTGCGCTGTAAGCATTCTCTGCCTGATCAACTGAACATTCTCGATCTTCTCAAGAAGTTCTGGCATGATAGTCGGATCAACAGTCTTCATCTCTCCTACCTCGTCCCAATATAAAGGTGAACGGCACTTACGACCGTAAAGAGCTGCAAAAGGTGCCATTCCAATAGTAGCTTGATAACTATTGTTATAGGCAAACTCGGCAAGTGGTAGATGTTTCTCCCAGTTCTTCCCGAAGTCCAGAACACAAGCCCTAAGCATATCTTCCAGAATCTGAATAGTCCGCTCAGACTGACCGTCGGTCTGTGGATGATACGCTGTACTGAAGTTCAACTGAGTACCCAAAGTCTCCTGAAGTTTCTCCCACAAACGAGAAGTAAATCGAGGATCTCGATCAGAGACAATACTAGATGGAATACCGTGAAGTCTAACAATCTGATCCAGATAGAGATCCGTCAGCTTTGTAACTTCATCTCCTAACCTCATGGGAATAAAATGAGCTGTCTTCGTCAAACGATCCACGACAACCCAAACTGCATCATTACCCCTCGGTGATCTAGGCAAACCAGTGACGAAGTCCATCGTAATATGCTCCCATTTCCACTCTGGTATAGCCAACGGCTGAAGCAAACCTGCTGGTCGTTGATGCTCGGCTTTCACTCTCTGACAAGTCAAACATCTAGACACAAACTGAGCAACCTCCCTCTTCATGTTGTTCCACCAGTAATGCTGTTTCAAATCCCGATACATCTTGGTTCCACCGGGATGAATAGTATATTTAGAATTATGAGCTTCCTCCAGAATACCTCGTCTCAAGCCCGGTTCATCAGGAACACAAACCCTGTTCCGAAACCGAAGAATACCATCCTCATGCACTTTAAAGTCAGACTGATCATCCGAAATCTGATCCTTGATCTTCTGAAGGTTAACATCAAGCTGCTGAGCTTCCCTGATCTGAGACAACAATAAAGGCTGAATACGGAGATGTGAACACATCACCCCAACCTGAGTGAACTCTGGTCTCCAATAACTAAACTCCTCAAGAACCTCCCACTTCTTGACAGCCAAACAAGAAATACTAGCCTTCCGGCTGAGAGCATCTGCCACAACATTTGCCTTCCCAGGCAGATAATTGATAGAACAATTATAATCTCCAAGAAGCTCCATCCACCTCCGCTGGCGCATATTCAACTCCTTCTGTGAGAATAAATACTTAAGACTCTTATGATCAGTGAAAATCTCGAACTTACTGCCCCACAGATAATGACGCCACTTTTTCAGTGCGAAGACAACTGCTGCCAACTCAAGATCATGAGTCGGATAATTCACCTCATAAGGCTTCAACTTCCTGGAAGCATAGGCAATAACTCGGCCATCCTGCATAAGAACACATCCCAAGCCCTCCTTGGATGCATCGCTGTAAATGACCATATTATCGGTCCCCTCTGGTAGAGCAAGTACTGGAGCGGTAGTTAACCTCTTTTTCAACTCCTGAAATCCACTCTCACACTTCTCGTCCCAATTAAAGATAGTCCGTTTCTGAGTCAACTTAGATAGTGGCCCCGCAATCTTTGAGAAGTCCTTGACAAACCTACGGTAATAACCCGCCAAGCCAAGAAAACTACGGACATCAGTAACACTCTCTGGCCGCTTCCAAGACATCACCGATTCAATCTTAGTGGGATCTACAGAAATACCACTCTGTGTAATAACATGGCCAAGAAAAGAAATCCGTTGCAGCCAAAATTCACATTTGCTGAACTTGGCAAACAACTGATGCTCCTGCAACTTCTCTAATACAAGCCGTAGATGTTGCTCGTGCTCCAATTCAGATTTAGAATAGACCAAGATATCATCAATAAAAATCACCACGAACTGGTCCAAGAACGGCTGAAAGACTCGATGCATAAGATCCATGAATGCTGCCGGTGCATTAGTCAATCCAAAGGGCATGACAACAAACTCATAATGCCCGTACCGAGTCCTGAAGGCAGACTTCGGAACATCGTCTGAGCGAATCCGAAGCTGATAATACCCCTGCCTCAAATCAAACTTAGAGTAGACTTTGGCTCCCTGAAGTTGATCAAACAACTCATCAATCAGTGGCAAAGGATATTTATTCTTGATAGTCACCTGATTCAAACCACGGTAATCAATACATAATCTCAAAGTGCCATCCTTCTTCTTCACAAATAAGACAGGAGCTCCCCAAGGTGAAGAACTCTGCTGAATAAATCCTTTCTCCAACAACTCCTGTAACTGAGTCTTCAACTCCTTCAACTCAGCTGGTGCCATCCGGTACGCCGATTTAGAAATAGGTTGAGTACCGGGAACAAGATTAATCACAAACTCGATATCCCTCTCAGGCGGCAACCCTGGCAACTCCTCGCGAAATACATTAGGATATTCCCGGATAATAGAGACTTCCCCTAGCTGTAGCCTAACAGATGGCTTGTTGATCAAATAAGCTAGATAACCCGAACACCCCTTACTCACCAACTTAACGGCTTTAGTTGCTGAGATAACAAAACTCGTCTTAGCACCCCAGTTACCCGCTACCTCAACTACTGGCTGATCTGGCAAACGAAACTGTACTACCTTGGTTCTACAGTTCAACTGGGCATCATACTTAGAAAGCCAATCCATACCCAAGATAACATCATACCCCCGGATAGGAAATAAAATAAGGTCCGAAGGAAAATTATGCCCCTTAACATGTATTATACAATCCTTACATACTAAGCCAGTAACATACTTATCAGTCAAAGAGGTACTAATCTCAACCACATAAGGCAATCTTTCAGGTTGCAATTTAACACGTTGCACACAAGCAGGAGTAATGAAAGAATGCGTAGCACCAGAATCAATCAACACTTTAACAAGTTGATCAAGTATAAGAAAGTTACCTTCCACAACTGCAGTCTCCTCAGGCATCTCCTCTAAGTCAACTGCATAAGCCCGAGCCTGAACCCGCTGCTGCTGTGGTACACTGCCCGTAGGTCTACCCTGGTAACCCTGAGTCGTTGCCCGACCCTCAGTCCTCCCATACTTAGGGCAATCCTTCGCCCTATGATCGATGCTACCACAACCCAAACATGTCCCTGCCTTTACCCTGCAGTCGGACTCTACATGCCCCGGGCGCTTGCAGTAATTACACTGCGATGATGTGGCACTAACACTGCCTCTAGAATAACCAGAAGCTGAAGAAGCAGCTGATACAGCCTGCTGCTGAGGTCTCACCACACTAGGCCTATACTGACCCTGAGACTGGGCTGGCCTATACTGAGCCTGAACCTGATATGGCCTCTGCTGAAACTGAGGCCGATAGTAACTCTGCTGACTCTGTGGCCTATAAGAACCCTGCTGGGCAGGTGGCCTGTAGACAAACTGCTGTACTGGAGGCCTATATAAAACCTGCTGGCCCGGTGGCTGATACGGCCTCTTACTAGGCTGACTAGAGACAATATGATCCCCTTTCGTCTTCTCTAACCTGGAAGCTGCCTCAAAAGCCTCAGTGAAAATATCATATCGATTCAGAGCCATCACATCCTGAATCTCGGGCCGCAACCCCAACATAAACCTGCGTGTCCTCCGCTCCTCGTCTACCACATACTCCGGTGCATACCGGGACAATCGAGTAAATGTGGCCTCATATTGAGCTACTGTAGCATCTCCCTGGACCAAGGCTAGAAACTCGGCCTCTCTCCATTCCCTGCAAATCCTCGGGACATACTTTGCCCGGAAAGCCATCAGAAAGGTACCCCAAACATAAGGAATACCCTGTGCCGCCCAACTAGTCCTTACCGTGCGCCACCACTCCTCTGCCTCGTCATCTAACAAATACACGGCAAAAGAGACCTTCTGCTCATCAGTATAGCCAAGTGGATCATAAATCTTCTCCAACTTGCTAATCCATACCTCCGCCTTCCTATCATCCGGCTCCCCCTGAAATCTCGGTGGGTGATATCCTAAAAAATCCTTCAGGGTACCACGCCCGTGGGTACCACCCTGAATATTCAGAAGCTGAGCCTGCATAGCCTGATTCTGGGCAGCCTGCCCTGCTAATAACTGTGCCTGACTAGCCACTAACTCTGCAATCCGCTCCATAGCTGCTCCTAATCGATCATCACCCCCGTCACGGCCCGGTGCCACGTTACTCGGAGTCTCATCAGTCAACTCAGACCTACCTCTGGTTCTCGGTCGACCGGCCATTCTACTAATCAAAGAGTTAGCACAGTTATAGCACGTAGACAGGTTATAAACAACTATTAACACATAAATAACAAACTCATATAAAACACATAAACAAATTGATCACATAATCACATAAGCACTTAAATCACATAATCACTTAATCAATTAATCATACCAATATATATTTCATTTTTCTTTCCTTTCATATATATTTCATGCTAAGATCATTACCCACATTCCGAGAATACCCCGGCTGACAACTAACATGAGCTCTGATACCACTTAAACTGTCACGCCCCAACTCGACCCCACCTACGATCGGTCAGGACGCAACGGAATTTCGGCGGTATAACGACAGTAAACAGATTTCCGAGGTTGTAAACCCACCTCATTAAACATCATACATCCAGTAATTCCTCAATACAAACAACAACATACAACACAACCATATTATACAATAAAACATCTTAGTTATACGCCTGTGTTCCAACATGACATACAATATATCAACTTTATCATACATTTCAAAATTAAGTTGAGACACAACTACAACTTAACCACAGACAAAAGAAAACCGCTAAGTTAACATCATTTGGTTCATCATCATTTCCATATCTATTACATTAAGAACCATAAGGCATATAAGAGTCTATTAAGCTAATATACATGACGTTTAACAACATAGAATCATGGATAAGACTCGGGAACATAAGACTCATCCACGAAAGGCACATTTTCCACATTCTCCTCTTCAGGAGGCACGTACCCGTAATCTTGTGAAAGTACACATGAAACATGCATTAATAGAGAATGAGCTTATATACATAAGCCCAGTGAGGATCCGATAGATCTCGACAGTATTCACTACGCTCCTTGGATTTAGTCCTTTGAGCAAGTAAACACACAACAACATATTAACATAAATAAAGCTATCATCACATAACTATATGACCATTCAATAAGGATACTCTATTTGGTGTAGCTCCAAACGCCATCACGATCTCAACCGTTCTTCTTATAACTCCCCATTACTCACGCACCCGAGGTACCTCACTAGCCCCTCCCTCCATGACACCTCCGTCATGCGAGCTGGGGGTAGCCTATGGCAGTCATGCCGTTATCAACCCGACAGCCCGACGCTGCCCGAGAGGTGGCACACACATACCAAGACTCCATATTCATCAATCACACAAGCATAAATCAATCAATCAATTGGGAGATCAGCAACAAGAGTGCCCGATTCCCGCATTCAATAATAATCAATCAATAACATCAATATAACATCAATATTAAATTAAACAACAAACAACGTAGTTAGATGACAAAGTAGGCCATCTAACCGGACATGCATAATATACATAATTAAACTCTAAATTACTCAACAACAACTCACCATTCATCACTCGAACACTACCCAACCATCTAAGGCATCGTTCAAGAAATTAAAGAATGACAACCTAAACTTCTAAAATTCATAACTTACAATCTACTAATCCAAACATTGCCAAATCAGTTCCTATCACTCACCCATTCAACCTACTACATTAGCCCTCTCGGAAATCTACCATAACACCTCCAAATCATGCCCGATAACCCTAAAACCCTATGACGTCATGGCTGGATTTTTCGGGTTTTCACACAAACAATGTAATCGAAAATTCAGCATTACAACAGTGCTAACACGTAATTATCAAGTATTTAGAAATCGACGGCAATCGATTTCGATCAACACAACTCAATTAAATCAACTTTGAACATTTTAATCAAAATTAAATACCCGGAAAATAAAAATTATGCTATATCCGACAGAAACTCGTAGTATTAGTATATAATGATCCCTAGCATGCAAGGAGCAATAATCTAACATCAGATTACAATTCTAACGGTTCAATCTTCATTTATACGCAAAAATACAAAAATGACATTTTGAGATCTAGAATTTTTCTCTCACCTTAGATGCGATATAAGCCTAGGAATGCGTGCTATGCGTGCCCAACAAGCAGAATCCAAGTCGGTGCGAAGTTTCACGGACAAAAACTAGGTTTTTCTTTGAAAAATTGGATTGAAAGCTTAAGTTTTTCTCTTCTCTTTTCTCTCCTCAAACTCACGGCAATGTGTGTGTGTGTGATGGTGTTTTTGTGTTGTGTGAGTGTGTGTAGGTGACATTAGCTTATAAGGTCAATTATTTAATTAAAGTCAAAGTTATTTTAATAGGGATTTTTGTATTTTTAATGACTTTAATTGCATTTTATTGCTTACCAAGTTAAAATTAATTATGCAACCCCCAAGATATCTCAAGTGAGTTATTTTTAGGTGACAAGAAGTTTTACATTCAAAGAATTCCACCCGAGTCGGCTTAAAACTCGATTTTCGCAAAAGTCAGTGTAAAAACCCTAATAAATTCTTAAGCCGATTTTAAAACCGTTTTCATCAAACACAGGTCTATTAAAGTCCGTGGACTAGGTCTAGAAGGGTTAAAAAGACCAGTTTCAAAATTATAGCGGACGTGTTTCGAAAACACTATTCACTGAAAATCGACGATAAAATTTCTGACTCCGTTTTTGATGAAAATTTCATGAATGCACATTTAGCACGTATTAGGAGTATTGAAATCAAAATTATAACTTTCTAGGTCCTATAGCACATAAACAGATCATATGCACGCAAAACGAGGTAAAGCACGTAAAACGAGATAAGCAAGAAAGTGGGGTTTCACATTCTCCCCCCCTTATAGAAATTTCATCCTCGAAATTCTTACTTGATGTACGGAATAGATCTGGGTATTGCTGCTGCATCTGATCTCGTCTCTCCCACGTAGCTTCCTCAATGCCGTGATGCTTCCACAACACCTTAACCATCGGAATCCTCTTCGACCTCAACTCTCGGTCCATCTGATCTAGAATACGAATCGGACGCTCGTCATAAGTCAAATTCTCTCGAAGCTGTAACGGCTCTGGCTCAAGAATATGAGAAGGATCCGGATTGTATTTCCGCAAATTAGACACGTGAAACACATCGTGGACATTAGAGAAGTTCTCCGGTAAAGCCAACCGATATGCCAACTTACCAACCCTGCCAGTAATCTCAAACGGCCCAACAAATCTCGGACTCAGCTTTCCACCTTTACCATAACGAACAAACCCCTTTCGAGGAGACAATCTCAAGAAAACCCGATCTCCAACTGCAAACTCCAAGTCTCGACGACGCTTATCAGCATAACTCTTGAATCTACTCTGCGCTGTAAGCATTCTCTGCCTGATCAACTGAACATTCTCGATCTTCTCAAGAAGTTCTGGCATAATAGTCGGATCAACAGTCTTCATCTCTCCTACCTCGTCCCAATATAAATGTGAACGGCACTTACGACCGTAAAGAGCTGCAAAAGGTGCCATTCCAATAGTAGCTTGATAACTATTGTTATAGGCAAACTCGGCAAGTGGTAGATGTTTCTCCCAGTTCTTCCCGAAGTCCAGAACACAAGCCCTAAGCATATCTTCCAGAATCTGAATAGTCCGCTCAGACTGACCGTCGGTCTGTGGATGATACGCTGTACTGAAGTTCAACTGAGTACCCAAAGTCTCCTGAAGTTTCTCCCACAAACGAGAAGTAAATCGAGGATCTCGATCAGAGACAATACTAGATGGAATACCGTGAAGTCTAACAATCTGATCCAGATAGAGATCCGTCCGCTTTGTAACCTCATCTCCTAACCTCATGGAAATAAAATGAGCTGTCTTCGTCAAACGATCCACGACAACCCAAACTGCATCATTACCCCTCGGTGATCTAGGCAAACCAGTGACGAAGTCCATCGTAATATGCTCCCATTTCCACTCTGGTATAGCCAACGGCTGAAGCAAACCTGCTGGTCGTTGATGCTCGGCTTTCACTCTCTGACAAGTCAAACATCTAGACACAAACTGAGCAACCTCCCTCTTCATGTTGTTCCACCAGTAATGCTGTTTCAAATCCCGATACATCTTGGTTCCACCGGGATGAATAGTATATTTAGAATTATGAGCTTCCTCCAGAATACCTCGTCTCAAGCCCGGTTCATCAGGAACACAAACCCTGTTCCGAAACCGAAGAATACCATCCTCATGCACTTTAAAGTCAGACTGATCATCCGAAATCTGATCCTTGATCTTCTGAAGGTTAACATCAAGCTGCTGAGCTTCCCTGATCTGAGACAACAATAAAGGCTGAATACGGAGATGTGAACACATCACCCCAACCTGAGTGAACTCTGGTCTCCAATAACTAAACTCCTCAAGAACCTCCCACTTCTTGACAGCCAAACAAGAAATACTAGCCTTCCGGCTGAGAGCATCTGCCACAACATTTGCCTTCCCAGGCAGATAATTGATAGAACAATTATAATCTCCAAGAAGCTCCATCCACCTCCGCTGGCGCATATTCAACTCCTTCTGTGAGAATAAATACTTAAGACTCTTATGATCAGTGAAAATCTCGAACTTACTGCCCCACAGATAATGACGCCACTTTTTCAGTGCGAAGACAACTGCTGCCAACTCAAGATCATGAGTCGGATAATTCACCTCATAAGGCTTCAACTTCCTGGAAGCATAGGCAATAACTCGGCCATCCTGCATAAGAACACATCCCAAGCCCTCCTTGGATGCATCGCTGTAAATGACCATATTATCGGTCCCCTCTGGTAGAGCAAGTACTGGAGCGGTAGTTAACCTCTTTTTCAACTCCTGAAATCCACTCTCACACTTCTCGTCCCAATTAAAGATAGTCCGTTTCTGAGTCAACTTAGATAGTGGCCCCGCAATCTTTGAGAAGTCCTTGACAAACCTACGGTAATAACCCGCCAAGCCAAGAAAACTACGGACATCAGTAACACTCTCTGGCCGCTTCCAAGACATCACCGATTCAATCTTAGTGGGATCTACAGAAATACCACTCTGTGTAATAACATGGCCAAGAAAAGAAATCCGTTGCAGCCAAAATTCACATTTGCTGAACTTGGCAAACAACTGATGCTCCTGCAACTTCTCTAATACAAGCCGTAGATGTTGCTCGTGCTCCAATTCAGATTTAGAATAGACCAAGATATCATCAATAAAAATCACCACGAACTGGTCCAAGAACGGCTGAAAGACTCGATGCATAAGATCCATGAATGCTGCCGGTGCATTAGTCAATCCAAAGGGCATGACAACAAACTCATAATGCCCGTACCGAGTCCTGAAGGCAGACTTCGGAACATCGTCTGAGCGAATCCGAAGCTGATAATACCCCTGCCTCAAATCAAACTTAGAGTAGACTTTGGCTCCCTGAAGTTGATCAAACAACTCATCAATCAGTGGCAAAGGATATTTATTCTTGATAGTCACCTGATTCAAACCACGGTAATCAATACATAATCTCAAGGTGCCATCCTTCTTCTTCACAAATAAAACAGGAGCTCCCCAAGGTGAAGAACTCTGCTGAATAAATCCTTTCTCCAACAACTCCTGTAACTGAGTCTTCAACTCCTTCAACTCAGCTGGTGCCATCCGGTACGCCGATTTAGAAATAGGTTGAGTACCGGGAACAAGATTAATCACAAACTCGATATCCCTCTCAGGCGGCAACCCTGGCAACTCCTCGGGAAATACATTAGGATATTCCCGGATAATAGGGACTTCCCCTAGCTGTAGCTTAACAGATGGCTTGTTGATCAAATAAGCTACATAACCCGAACACCCCTTACTCACCAACTTAACGGCTTTAGTTGCTGAGATAACAAAACTCGTCTTAGCACCCCAGTTACCCGCTACCTCAACTACTGGCTGATCTGGCAAACGAAACTGTACTACCTTGGTTCTACAGTTCAACTGGGCATCATACTTAGAAAGCCAATCCATACCCAAGATAACATCATACCCCCGGATAGGAAATAAAATAAGGTCCGAAGGAAAATTATGCCCCTTAACATGTATTATACAATCCTTACATACTAAGCCAGTAACATACTTATCAGTCAAAGAGGTACTAATCTCAACCACATAAGGCAATCTTTCAGGTTGCAATTTAACACGTTGCACACAAGCAGGAGTAATGAAAGAATGCGTAGCACCAGAATCAATCAACACTTTAACAAGTTGATCAAGTATAAGAAAGTTACCTTCCACAACTGCAGTCTCCTCAGGCATCTCCTCTAAGTCAACTGCATAAGCCCGAGCCTGAACCCGCTGCTGCTGTGGTACACTGCCCGGAGGGCTACCCTGGTAACCCTGAGTCGTTGCCCGACCCTCAGTCCTCACATACTTAGGGCAATCCTTCGCCCTATCATCGATGCTACCACAACCCAAACATGTCCCTGCCTTTACCCTGCAGTCGGACTCTACATGCCCCGGGCGCTTGCAGTAATTACACTGCGATGATGTGGCACTAACACTGCCTCTAGAATAACCAGAAGCTGAAGAAGCAGCTGATACAGCCTGCTGCTGAGGTCTCACCACACTAGGCCTATACTGACCCTGAGACTGGGCTGGCCTAAACTGAGTCTGAACCTGATATGGCCTCTGCTGAAACTGAGGCCGATAATAACTCTGCTGACTCTGTGGCCTATAAGAACCCTGCTGGGCAGGTGGCCTGTAGACAAACTGCTGTACTGGAGGCCTATATAAAACCTGCTGGCCCTGCGGCTGATACGGCCTCTTACTAGGCTGACTAGAGACAATATGATCCCCTTTCCTCTTCTCTAACCTGGAAGCTGCCTCAAACGCCTCAGTGAAAATATCATCTCGATTCAGAGCCATCACATCCTGAATCTCGGGCCGCAACCCCAACATAAACCTGCGAGTCCTCCGCTCCTCGTCTACCACATACTCCGGTGCATACCGGGACAATCGAGTAAATGTGGCCTCATATTGAGCCACTGTAGCATCTCCCTGGACCAAGGCTAGAAACTCGGCCTCTCTCCGTTCCCTGCAAATCCTCGGGACATACTTTGCCCGGAAAGCCATCAGAAAGGTACCCCAAACATAAGGAATACCCTGTGCCGCCCAACTAGTCCTTACCGTGCGCCACCACTCCTCTGCCTCGTCATCTAACAAATACACGGCAAAAGAGACCTTCTGCTCATCAGTATAGCCAAGTGGATCATAAATCTTCTCCAACTTGCTAATCCATACCTCCGCATTCCTATCATCCGGCTCCCCCTGAAATCTCGGTGGGTGATATCCTAAAAAATCCTTCAGGGTACCACGCCCGTGGTTACCACCCTGAATATTCAGAAGCTGAGCCTGCATAGCCTGATTCTGGGCAGCCTGCCCTGCTAATAACTGTGCCTGACTAGCCACTAACTCTGCAATCCGCTCCATAGCTGCTCCTAATCGATCATCACCCCCGTCACGGCCCGGTGCCACGTTACTCGGAGTCTCATCAGTCAACTCAGACCTACCTCTGGTTCTCGGTCGACCGGCCATTCTACTAATCAAAGAGTTAGCACAGTTATAGCACGTAGACAGGTTATAAACAACTATTAACACATAAATAACAAACTCATATAAAACACATAAACAAATTGATCACATAATCACATAAGCACTTAAATCACATAATCACTTAATCAATTAATCATACCAATATATATTTCATTTTTCTTTCCTTTCATATATATTTCATGCTAAGATCATTACCCACATTCCGAGAATACCCCGGCTGACAACTAACATGAGCTCTGATACCACTTAAACTGTCACGCCCCAACTCGACCCCACCTACGATCGGTCAGGACGCAACGGAATTTCGGCGGTATAACGACAGTAAACAGATTTCCGAGGTTCTAAACCAACCTCATTAAACATCATACATCCAGTAATTCCTCAATACAAACAACAACATAAAACACAACCATATTATACAATAAAACATCTTCGTTATACGCCTCCGTTCCAACATGACATACAATACCTCCACTTTATCATACATTTCAAAAGTAAGTTGAGACACAACTACAACTTAACCACAGACAAAAGAAAACCGCTAAGTTAACATCATTTGGTTCATCATCATTTCCATATCTATTACATTAAGAACCATAAGGCATATAAGAGTCTATTAAGCTAATATACATGACGTTTAACAACATAGAATCATGGATAAGACTCGGGAACATAAGACTCATCCACGAAAGGCACATTTTCCACATTCTCCTCTTCAGGAGGCACGTACCCGTAATCTTGTGAAAGTACACATGAAACATGCATTAATAGAGAGTGAGCTTATATACATAAGCCCAGTGAGGATCCGATAGATCTCGACAGTATTCACTACGCTCCTTGGATTTAGTCCTTTGAGCAAGTAAACACACAACAACATATTAACATAAATAAAGCTATCATCACATAACTATATGACCATTCAATAAGGATACTCTATTTGGTGTAGCTCCAAACGCCATCACGATCTCAACCGTTCTTCTTATAACTCCCCATTACTCACGCACCCGAGGTACCTCACTAGCCCCTCCCTCCATGACACCTCCGTCATGCGAGCTGGGGGTAGCCTATGGCAGTCATGCCGTTATCAACCCGACAGCCCGACGCTGCCCGAGAGGTGGCACACACATACCAAGACTCCATATTCATCAATCACACAAGCATAAATCAATCAATCAATTGGGAGATCAGCAACAAGAGTGCCCGATTCCCGCATTCAATAATAATCAATCAATAACATCAATATAACATCAATATTAAATTAAACAACAAACAACGTAGTTAGATGACAAAGTAGGCCATCTAACCGGACATGCATAATATACATAATTAAACTCTAAATTACTCAACAACAACTCACCATTCATCACTCGAACACTACCCAACCATCTAAGGCATCGTTCAAGAAATTAAAGAATGACAACCTAAACTTCTAAAATTCATAACTTACAATCTACTAATCCAAACATTGCCAAATCAGTTCCTATCACTCACCCATTCCACCTTCTCCATTAGCCCTCTCGGAAATCCACCATAACTCCTCCAAACCATGCCCGATAACCCTAAAACCCTATGACGTCATGGCTGGATTTTCCGGATTTTCACACAAACAATGTAATCGAAAATTCGGCATTACAACAGCGCTAACACGTAATTATCAAGTATTTAGAAATCGACGGCAATCGATTTCGAGCAACGCAACTCAATTAAATCAACTTTGAACATTTTAATCAAAATTAAATACCCGGAAAATAAAAATTATGCTATACCCGACAGAAACTCGTAGTATTAGTATATAATGATCCCTAGCATGCAAGGAGCAATAATCTAACATCAGATTACAATTCTAACGGTTCAATCTTCATTTATACGCAAAAACACAAAAATGACATTTTGAGATCTAGAATTTTTCTCTCACCTTAGATGCGATATAAGCCTAGGAATGCGTGCTATGCGTGCCCAACAAGCAGAATCCAAGTCGGTGCGAAGTTTCACGGACAAAAACTAGGTTTTTCTTTGAAAAATTGGATTGAAAGCTTAAGTTTTTCTCTTCTCTTTTCTCTCCTCAAACTCACGGCAATGTGTGTGTGTGTGATGGTGTTTTTGTGTTGTGTGAGTGTGTGTAGGTGACATTAGCTTATAAGGTCAATTATTTAATTAAAGTCAAAGTTATTTTAATAGGCATTTTTGTATTTTTAATGACTTTAATTGCATTTTATTGCTTACCAAGTTAAAATTAATTATGCAACCCCCAAGATATCTCAAGTGAGTTATTTTTAGGTGACAAGAAGTTTTACATTCAAAGAATTCCACCCGAGTCGGCTTAAAACTCGATTTTCGCAAAAGTCAGTGTAAAAACCCTAATAAATTCTTAAGCCGATTTTAAAACCGTTTTCATCAAACACAGATCTATTAAAGTCCGTGGAATAGGTCTAGAAGGGTTAAAAAGACCAGTTTCAAAATTATAGCGGACATGTTTCGAAAACACTATTCACTGAAAATCGACGATAAAATTTCTGACTCCGTTTTTGATGAAAATTTCATGAATGTACATTTAGCACGTATTAGGAGTATTGAAATCAAAATTATAACTTTCTAGGTCCTATAGCACATAAACAGATCAAAGGCACGCAAAACGAGGTAAAGTACGTAAAACGAGATAAGCAAGAAAGTGGGGTTTCACATGTGATAATAAGGGCAGGTTGCCCTGGGCAAAGTTCGGCTAGGGCCTTGGCATTGTCATGTGGTCAACCTGGGCCTAAATCAGTTGGGTTGATTGTCCAATGGTGAGTGGGACAGTTGGAGGGGGGTTGACCTCCAGGTGATCAGTCAGCCCCAGGGGCGGTATTTTTTTAAGAATAACTTGATTTCCGACGACGTAGCTGTGGTTGCATGTATTCACTATTATAGTATTGCCAATGCGATTGATTATAAGTTTCCCATAGAAGACGGCAACCTATTGATCGATACTCGGTTGGTAAATAAAAATGTGCAAAAATAACAAAGTTTTAATTAACCCGCAAGTGCACGGATCATATAGTGTAGTGTGCTTTGAGTGCAAAATCGTACCATAAGGAAGCTCCTTAGTTAGTTAGTGAAGTAGTGTGAAAGTGTTAAAGCGCTTAAGTGACAGTTCGCAAAGAGTTTGAAGTAACGTGCGAGAATGTAAACTAAACTATAACTAACTAAATTGCCTAAGTTAAGCTAAATACGGAAGAATATATAGGGATCAGATATGTAAATAAGGCAATTAATGTAGGGCTCAGCATCCGGATTCTCAAATTCTATGTAAGAGGTTAAGCTACAAGCATTAACCTAGTCAATTATCTTAGTCTATTAAAATCCTGATTACTAACTTTGATGTAGGTGATATTCCATCTACGAGCGTATAGCCATAGTATGGATCTGTCGTTACAACCTGGTGTAAAAGGTATGTTTCAACAAAAGTAATCAACATCTCCTTACTAGTCTAGAAACTATGGTCGACTTAAAAGTATTACCTATAGTCTCTTGGAATCTTTAAGCTTGTCAAGCTATTGATTCACTATTAAAGCATAGATATATGACACGAAAATAAAACAATTATATCATCTACTTAAAAACATTATGTATGAAAGACAATACTTAATTAATATAAGCCATATATTACATTAAAACTAAATTATTCAAATCTGAGACCATATATTAAAAGACCATTATTTATAATATCCCACCTTAGATAAGAATTCTACTCAGACATAATAAATACGAGTCTATACAAATAAAAGAGAGTCAAGAAAGGTTTCCCCATATTGACGAACGCGTATTTATGAACTCCAAGTCTTAACAGAAATTCTATAGCTATTCGGGCAGAACTTCCCCCTGAATAAGAGTTATTTTTGAGCAAAGACTAAAAAATAAACGTTAGGATGTCCACTGTGCAGTAGCTATTCAGGCAGAATGCCCCCGAATAAGAGCCACTAGGCAGGACTTCCTCCATATATAGCTATTTAGGCAAAATCCTAAATAAAAACTATAAAAATAACTTGATAAAAAATTGAAAATATTATAAAAATATTCCAAAGCTCTCAAAAAATTGTAAGAAAAAATGAAGAGGAGAAGGGGCTATTTATAGGAAAACTTGTTTACTATTCACGCATTCTACACACGGTTTTACTATTCATGTGTTGACCGTTACTATTCACGAGTTGACCAAAAAGTTGACTGATGTTATTCCAAGGTTATTCAGCGTCTTGAGTCCGTTTCCGCACTCCGTTTGGCCAAATTCTTGCTCTACGGGCTTCAATTAAAGGTCAACACTTGAGTTTGTCTTTAACTTTGCCCAAGCATTGACTGAGGTATTTTCGGGCTATTTTCAGCGTTCTAAGTCTGATTATGCGCTAGTTTTGGCCAAATTCTGACTCTATGGTCTCCATTCTTCCACCGGTTCTCGTGTTTTTCCATTATTGACTTCTTGACTTGCAATTTGGATCGTTTCGGGTCTGATTTTTTACTTTTTGCTATTATCCTACATTGCATCGAAGTGTATAAGTGTTGCATTTATTCTAAAGTTAAGAAACAAATGTAGTATAAATACAATGATTTGAGTGCTGCAAATACAGTCACATCACCTATTAAGGTAGAATTTCGATAATGGGCTTAAGTGGGCTCGCCAACCTGTTTACCTACAAAATAAGGAATCTTGGGCTTGCTCCCGGAATACGCCTCCGACGATCAAGTAAGTTATAGAGTTTAGTATTACTCGAAAACAATGTAAGGAGAGAATTTATGCTAAAAATGAGATACATATAGGGAAATGACATGATTTATTTATACTTACTAGGGTCCGAACTCTTCGGGATATGATATGGGCAAATCCCAAGATTTGGGAGCCAAAGATTTGTTCTCTAATTGCACTTAAAGTCTCATTCCTTTTCCCACGGAGTTCCCTTGAGCTATCCACTACTTGCCAGAAACCTCGAGGTATCAACATGTTGGCCTAGCCAGCCATCTGACCTTGGCCTGCTGACCTATGAGCTTGGGATCCATCATCCAACCTAATTTATTGGTCCTCTGGGGTCAACTCAGGCAGCATGGGAAATTCTTTGGCTATGTTTGGTAGGCCTTCCCCAAAGTACGACATCGCGAGGTCAGGTTGAGCTATTTTATGCCACGTCACTGCCAAATGACCACAAGCTACACTTATGTGCATGCTTTTGTGAACTAGAAGAGAAATCTAAGATCTCTCTAATTTTGTTTGGTTTTTATCTTATAGCAAGGAAATTATTTTATACATGATCATGTTAGATCTTATTCTAAAATCACAAATCTTATAATTCAATAATTCACTCAATTGCATGTTTTAAATCAAACTAAATTAGACAAAAAAAAAATTATAAGTTTGAAATTGAAACTTTTCATTATTTTGCGTCAACAAATGAGTTCTTGAACATTCACCTAACTCAAGGGAAAGATTAATTATGATTTCTCCTATTTGTTTATTGTCTTAATCTGTAATTAAGAAGGTTGCAAAATTAATCAACTTGTGTCGCCATGGGCTGACAGTATGGCATCAAAGTAGTTAGAGAACCACTAAAATATGTGTATATATGCACCTCAACGTACCATTTTTCTTTCTTAAGTATAGTATTGGGATTCTGCTGATATGCGAAGGACATGCTTGACCAAACAAAAATAAAATAAAAATACATCAATTAGCAAATAAAGATGAAAGACATCCTACAAGTCTCCGAACGCCGTAATTTACCAACCAAACCTATTTACCAGCAAGTACAAAATTGAACAAGTACCTACTTACCCACCAAACAACAATACTTTTAGTTTCGTTACGTGTCCGATTCGTACAATCAAAGTTCCGTTGCTGCTGCCCTAAATTGGAGGAAGTAAGGGCCTGTTTGGATTTGGAAGGAAAAAATAAGGGTATAAAGGAAAAAAAAGGATTTAATAATAAAGGGAAAAAAAAGGGAGAATTACATCTTATTTGAATTGGATAAATTTATAAAGAAAATGTTTATAAAGAATTATGTGTCTTTTTTGTTTAGATTAAAGAGGAAAGGGAAGAAAATGATAAGTTTTATAACCAAAGTGATATTTTTATTATTGTCTAAGATATATGTATAATAAATAAAAAGGGTAATATAGACATTTTGTAATAATTGAAATGAAATCATCCCAAATCACCCGAAATTAGGGTGATTACAAAATATTCTCATTAAGTGATTTTAGAAATCACTCTAAAACTATTTACTTCCAAAACACTCCAATCCAAACAAGAAAAAAAAATAAAAATCACCTAAAATCCAATCATTTCTCCTAAATCACTCAATTCAAACAAATCCAAAAGATTTTGATCACGAGCGCCACCCTAACTCTTGAGGACAAGGTTATGATCTTACCTATTTGTTTGTGATCCTAATCTGAAATAAAGAATGACTGTAAAATTAATTAACTCATGTTCCCACAGTATGTCATCGTACCTCGACAAAATCGAATCATAAACAAAGTATTTAAAAAATCATTACCTTATGTGTATATGCACCACAGTGTCTCAGTTTTCTCTTAAATAATAGAAATTTGGATTTTCCAGATATTCAAAGGGTTAGTTCACCCACCAAACCCATGTACCAGCAACTACAGATATAAATTTAAAACGTCAGCTAAATGACAAAAAATTATTTGGTAGCCATTAGACTAAGGCTATGTTTGATATAATTTTTTAATACTTAAAAATATTTTTTATAAGTTTAAAAAAAGTTGAGACCAATTTGTTTGGCTTATTTTTAAAAGTATTTTTAGGTAAAAGTTAAAAAAATTAAAAAATAATAAGTTCCAAATTTAAACTTTTTAAAATAGACTTTTACGAAATTATTTTTACATAATGCAGAAAGTTATTTTTTTTTCTTTTTCAAATATACCCTTTCATATTTTTTTAAAATCCAACATTACCCTCAAATTTTTTAAAAGTTTAACGTTGCCCAACACAGATCAAAAAGTCAACGATTTTTATTCAACGGCACTTCTAACTAAAACTCTACTACTAAAAATTTTACCGTTCAAAAATTAAAATTTTACAGTTAAACCAAACAAATCTTAAGCCACCAACCATGTAACAACAATACTTTTGCTGCTTGTTGGAAAAGGGGAAAATGGGGGAAAAACGAACGAGGTAGTTGGGGGAGGCGTTCAATCTCTACCCTTGTTTTGCTTGGGAGGAAAAGGGTTGATGGGCTATGGGAGAGATTGGGGTAGTCCCTCCTATACCCAAAATTGCATCCTTTGAAATTGTGATCAAATAGACGAGAGAGAAAAAAAAATTCTTTTGTGATGACTATTTTGTCCTTTGGTCTTATCTTAATTGCAAGTCTACTAAAAAATTCCAATATGTATAAGGTAAATTAAAAAGGGCATAATAGTTAATTTGTACATAAACTTATCATTTCCTTCTATTTTCCATCTACTTCAAACAAAAGAAATACATAATTCTTTACTTTCTTTATAAATTTTCCAATCCAAACAAGATATTTAGTATTTCCTCTATTTTCCTTTATAATTCTATTCTTTCCTTCTCGTTATTAAATCTTCGTCCTGGAATCCAAAGAAGGTGTTAGGTTCGTTACATTACTGATTTGGACAATTGAAGTTCCGTTGCCGCATTCACTCCTCACAAATTCAAATGTAGATCCACTGACAGGATAGGTTTAAAAATATAAGTATTTAGAAATTGGTTAATCGATAAAGATACATGAATTTCATGTTCCGTTCAAAAAAGAAACTCAAGTCCTAATAGTCTCGCTTTTGAGTTTGAACCGGATCTCGTGGAATAACAAGATGAGTTGTTAACAAGATCGCCCAAAAGCAGCTTCACAAACAAGATGGCCAATGAGAAGAAGCTTCAATATTCCACACACTTCCATAACATATTTGAATGTTGCCAATTTCCGAACTCCCAACTCTCATGTAAAACTAACAGAAAAAGAGTATACGAAAATAACGGGTTTCCCCCCTCATATGATTTGGAGATTTTGTGGGCTTTTGTTTTCATTGGCCATTATCCGACCAGCCAGGAATCGAGTGACTATTGAAGCGACCAAAGAAGAATTAAGATTACCTCACAACTATATTTATTATTATTATTTTTTTCTAATGATAATGGCTATAACCTTGTCCAGGAATGCATAACCCCTTTTTTTTTTTTTTCTTTCTCTTTTTGGTGGTTTGAGAATGCATAACCTTCAACTGATCGTTCGTTCTTAAATGTAGTTACGGGAAGGAATACCACTCTACAGGTTACCCACATCAAATCGGGTAAGAATTCTCTCCTTTACGATGAAGTAAATTATGATTTGTTTCATCAATTTAAATTAATGAATTAATAAATTTTATCGATGACTAAAATTTAAAAGTATCAAATATGATAAGTTTGCATACCCATAATTCACCTAGATAAGAGCAAATCAAAAAATGTGGGTACGCAAATATCAAAAGATGAGGGAGTCCAAATTAATCACCATTCTACAGCCAAGATTTTATTCCAACCTAAGCTAACACCACTTGCAAAGCTTGAAGTCTAAACAAACAATTAGAGGTTAGAATCCAATCTTTGATTTCAAGACACATGGAAAAAAAAAAAAAAAAATTGACTAAAAGGATCAGAATTAGAGGTTAGGAAGGGTTTCACATGCTCACTATTTGATCAAGAGACAAACTATATTAGAAGCCTGCCATTAACAATTAGATAAAAAAAATTCCACATGAATTACAATCTTTGCTCTCCTATTACTCTGATCATGTTTACTTTTCTGATTAAAAACTGTACTCAAGGCAACAAAATTTCACAAAACTATTTCATACATCTTCCGGTCCAGTCCGGCTTGACTCTACATGGACTGGGTCTCACACTCTGCGAGGCCAACCCCACATACTCGCACCAGGACTACCGGTGATTTATGCAATACAAGAAGCCAAACTTTGCAAACCATATGACCAAATTGACAACACAAAGCTAACTGAAGATAGCACAAAATCAAGTATTTATTCAATCAAACGAAATTAAACCAAACACAACAGTTGAACACATATGGAACCGAACAACCTAAGTTTTCTACTTTATTTGAAATAAAACCTTTCCAACAAAGGCTCACACTGACTGAAATTCAAATGACATCGAAACAAACAGGACCTAAACCATAACTATAACACCAGCAAATGCTTTCCAACAATTCTTATGAATTGAAAATTTCAATTCAATGAGACGAAATCTTGAGATTGAGAGACTTATTCAGCCATGCTTTCCAACTCCCAGAAGTCTTGCGAGCCATCACCGGCGATTTGACATCCTCGATTGCCTTCTCTGCCTGTGGCTTCTTGCACAGCATGAAATTCCGAACACCAATGGATCCAATTGTCTCCCATGGACTCAGAGCTGCAATCAAACAAATAACGTCTCAGAATTGATCCAAATAAATTGCACAATCAACGAGTTGAGATTGTTTTATGTTAGAATTGATTTTTTTTAAAAAAATGCCACACTAAAACTGATCCGAAACGAAAACCTTTTCTCCCTTTACCAAATTAAAAAATTAGTAGCACCTTTACCAAAAACAAAAGCCATTAGCAAGCACATTAATCGCATATTTAAAACATGAATGACGGATTATATAAAATTAATTGAGCACTTTATTAGACAAAATCATTTGTATCAGAACTAGGAAGGGTTGTTAGTCATTGCACAGAACTCCCGTTACACGCAAGGACCTATTTTGTGTGTCGATCGAACGCAGGGGCGGAAGCCGGAGTATTGGGGGCCAAAATTCCAATAAGAAAATTCATGACAGAAAAAAAAAAAAAAGGCCAATAACTTTTTTTAAGATACTACATTGATACATTGATCCTTTGAATAATAATAATTTTTTTTAATGATTATACATAAACTTTTAAATAAATAAAAAAATTGGGAGCCGGGACCCCGTCGGCCCCTCTTTAGCTCCGCCACTAATTGGACCAAGCTTCAGCTATACACGGGATTCGGGTAAGGATCAGACACTATTGTATCAATTTGCAAGTCAATCATTAATGGAAATAATTAAAACCCCAGAAACGGAAAAATTAACCAAAAAAAAGGCAAAAAAGGAAAAAAAGAAGAAAGAAAGAAACTGTACAAGTACCTTCAGTAGCATAATTGGGGCAATAGAGGATGAAATTATTGAGATCAGAACCAAGAACCGGAAGACGACCCTCACGAGCATAAGATTTCAAGGCGGTATCAATGACTTTAGCCACGAGCTCCTCTTCATTCACCACGAACCGAAGCGGCCCAGCACTTCCCAGCACCGTCACGCTAATCAACAGCCTGTTTCCGCTCTTGTTCGCCTGACTCTTCTTTTGCTTGATGATCAACATTTTTCTCAAACTAAATCAAAATCTATTTCAATTATCAGAACAACTAATAACAAAACTAGTCTAACAGGCGATCCCGATCGTTCTTAACGTAAGTACCCAGTGCACAAGACTCACTCCCACAAATAACAGGATCCCGGAAAAACACTATGAGCGTTTTTTTTTTTTTTCTCTCTTTTTTACGGATCGAGGCCGAGGCAGCGGTAGTACCAGGCTTCCTTGCAAGAGCCGAAAGAAGACGGAACGCAGATCCCCCTTCTTGCAGTAGAGGAGGGGGAGATCATCAACAGATTGCTAATGTTTTCCACCATTCAATATCAATTTCTTCCTCTTTTTTTGGATGACGATTGAGTTGATGTTCAATGAAGGAATAATAATACCTCTAACCCTTCTGTCTCTTCTCTTGTGGTTGAGACGAGGATAAAAAGAAAGGACTCTTGAATGTGGAAAAGAAAAGGAGTTTTTGAGATTGCAAGGAGGAAAAAAGTGGGGATTTTATTGATGAAGGGGGTGTGGTTAGGGTTGGGATTTGTTTGTATTTGCGTTTTGAAAATAAAGAACTAAGTTTGATATGGGCTTGGGTTGGTTTTGTAAAGGAAGAGAGGCTGGCGAAGTACGCCGATTCTTCTTTTTGACCGACACAGATGGAGTAAGAAGTGGGATTGAACACGGAATTTGATGGGATGCTTTGTGCTGTGCGGTGCGGGCGGTATTTTTGCAGTCCACATATTTATGAGTGTTTTACCCAATTTTTTCGTGTCCACCGTCGTGAAATGCCATTTTAGCCCTTTAACCCCGAGAAGAATTTCGATACTGACAGTGGTGTGATGATAAACACCGTAGATTTTTTTTTTTTTTTTGTCAAAGGTATTATATATATATATACACAAACATTACAACATGTCAATGGTACTAGCCTATTCCAATGGGATCTAATACAGTTATTAGAAGGGAAACTAAAGGTTGAGGTAGATTACAAAATCAGTTCAGCGGGAGGGTTTCTAATCTAATAGCCGAGACGACCCAAACTGCCACACGGTTAGCGTGTTTAGAAACAAGCTGGGTAGTGTAGCCAGATATGGATGATAGGAAAGATATGATATTGTGAGTAATGGAGGAGATGCTCCAATCACAATTTGAGGATCCTCGGAGATAATCTAGGATCTTTTGGTGGGATAGTTGTAGAGTGACAGGGATCGGACCTACCAAAACTTTTGCTAAATTACATGCCAGGTGGCATGCTAAGGCTTCAACATGGATGTAAGAGTTGCAAAGTGCTTTTACAGCCCTTCCTCCAATGAGAGCACCCCTAGAATTCCTGCAAAGCGCCGCAAGGCCACAATATTGGTTGCTACCAGAGAAAGAAGTTGCACAGCTGATGGATAAAGGTTCTGGAGGGGCCATAAGGCCTACAATAGGCGGTAGAGCTACATGTTCCCCCAATGCAAACCCCAACATCCTCTGAGGGCATGCCACAGTAGGCCGAGTATCCAATTCGCAAAGATGATAGGCGGCCTCAGATAACATAGTCTGAATATCGGGCATTATATTATTGAAGACGTATCTGTTTCTCATTCTCCAAATTGCCTAGCACATGATGGAGAGAAAATTGATAGCATAGGATCGAGGGTAGCCAACAGAAACACAATGCAATATCATCTGTAAGAACTACTTATCAAAACGAGTGACAAGCATGGCTTCTAGATGCAACTAGAGCGGGGAAGCAAACCAACAACGTTGACTCCATGGGCAACAGAGAAGTAAATGTTCTACAGTCTCATCAGAACTATGGCAGATAAGGCAAGTAGGACAGTGGACACAATGTCGTTTTGTCAAGTTTTTAGTTGTCGCCAATGCATTGCAACAAGCCCTCCACATGAAGTGCTTGATTCGAGGAGCCACATCAAAGGCCCAAATATCTTACCATAATTGTTGTGGGGGTTGGTAGGACGAGGAAGGTGCAGGAGGACAAGCATTGTACTTGTTTAAGAGCAGAGCATACCCATTTCGGACCTTATTCTGACCGTCCCAAGCAGGGGCCCATATAAGAGAGTTTGGACCTAGATCCCATGGTAGGGTAATCCCCAGTATTTAAGATACATGATTTGAGGGGAAGACCTTCCTGATGATAGCAATGTTCCACTGGTAAGATTCGAGGTCGATAAGATCTGCCATTGGAGTATGTTACTTGACACTTTTGGTGGCCGGTAAAGTCGTGTTATAACGTTTAGCGATATTTAATGACTATAAATTTATATTTAACCATAATTATTTCATTAATTCCATCTAGCGTTATTTTCTTGCAATTCCTCTTTGTTTAAGACTCTGTTTGGCCTAATTGTAAAATTTTAGCTTTTGAGCTGTAGAACTTTTAGCAGTAGAGCTTTGATTAGAAATACTGTTGAACAAAAGCCGTTGACTGTTTGGTCTATGTTGAGCAATTTTGAGCTTTTAGAAAATTTGAGGATAATATTGGACTTTAAAAAATGAAGGGGTATATTTGAGAAAGAAAAAGATAACAGCTTCCCGTATTATGTAAAAACAGTTTCGCCAAAACTTATTTTAAAAAGCTTCAATTTGGAGGTTTTTGTTTTTTAGCTTTTTTCAGTTTCAACTTTTATCTAAAAGCACTTTCAGATATGGGCCAAACAGGTTATCCTCAACTTCTAAACTTAAAAAAAGTATTTTTGAGTGTCAAAAAGTTAAGCCAAATAGAGCCTAAGCATAAATGTTTGGATTTCTTAAACTTAAAATTGGATAGAATAGTAAAAACATTACATATTATAGGGAAAATGATTCAATTAGTCTCAAATGTTTGTTTGTTTTTGATATTTTAGTCTCAAACGTTTCAAATCAGACACTTTAGTCATAAACGTTTTATAGCAAAAAATATATACAAGGTTAAATTGGTCATTTAGCTTACAACTCATTCTCACAAAATATCACACGATCCACAATTCTCCCCAATTTAGCCTTGTATATTTTTTTTGCTACGCGCGACGTGCGATTCACATGAGCTTAACATAACAAATTAACATAAATGAGCTAATAGACTAATAGTGTCCCTTATGTAAAATGTTTAGGACTAAAGTGTCTGACTTAAAATGTTTGAGACTAAAATGTCAAAACAAGCAAACATTGGGACTAATTGAGTCATTTTCTCCATAATATAATATGAGGTTATGAGTATGAATCATGGCTTCAATTTTCTTTGTATTTAAAAACAAAAAAAGTCGGTTCCTTGGCTGGTCTGGTTTTTGGTATAATCTAGCAATTACTACATTCCTTTTTATTACAATTTCGTGCTCAAGAATAGAATCATGAATTTAAAAATTAATATACAAGCTTAAGTTAGACTAACTAATTATCTCACTCCCACACAAAAAAAAAAAAAAAAAAAAAAACTAATTACCTCACATTGGCAAATCGCACTCGTGACATTCACATGCAGTAAATTTTTAAATTTTTTTTTATGATGGAGGGAATACCATGCACTATTTTGATTGACCACATGGGAGTTCCGTGGTGATTTTAGAACCATAGGGAGATAATATGTCATTTACCCCGAGATTTAATGATTATAAATTAAAATTGAACTATAATTATTTTCTTTTGGATATAACATTATTTCTTGTCATTTTTGTGTGTGCAAGCATAAATGTTGCGATTCCTTATATTTATAAGTTAGATAAAATGATCAAATAACTACATATTATAATTAATGGTTATGAACCACGACTTAAACTTTTATTGTATAAAAAAAAATCAACTCCTATGTTGGTCTGGTCTTTGGTGTAATTTGGAAACTACTACCTTTATTTTATTTCTAGCATGATTTTTTTTTTTGGGTTAATATCACTTTTGGTCCCTTATCTTTGACTTCATTGACACTTTGGTCCCTTATTTTTAAAAGTGAGACATTTCAATCCGTTAACTTTTAAAGTTGGGACACTATTAGTCCTTGTCGCCGATTCCGTTAAAAAAATGAAAAAAGCTTATGGTTGACCAAAATACCCTTGCAATTTGGTAGTAGTAGCGGTGGTGGTGGTAAGGGTATTTTGGTCAATCACGTGTTTTTTTTTTGTCTTTTTTTAACGGAATCAGCAACAAGGACTAACGGTGTCTCAACTTTAAAAGATAAGAGACTGAAATGTCTCACTTTTGAAGATAAGAAACCAAAGTGTAAATGATGTCAAAGATAAAGGACCAAAAATAGTATTAACCTTTTTTTTCCTATAAAAAATCTAAAAGAAAATAGAAAACATATTTGATTAGGATATCTTATGATTCAATGTCGCGTTCAAGAATGTAATTATTTCACATTGATGAATCATCAGTTTAAAAATTATTATATAAAATTAAGTTACATTATCTAATATTAATTAGTTTAATGATGGGGCTCTATGTTTATAATCATGGTATCATAATGATCCTTTCGTTCAATCACTACAAAAAAGCTGAGCATAGGCGGCACAAATTAGGCGGCGCTTCAACAAGTGCCACTAAAAATATTAATAGATAGGGTCTTTTGCGGCGCTTTACCAAAAGTGCCGTTTATACTTCTAAAACAATGGTGCTTTAGGCAAACTGTCGTCAATTTACGAGTGGTATTTAGCGCGAAAAAATCCCGCCACTATGATTGGGATAAGACGGTGCTTTAGACCAAGGCGTTGGCATACCCTAAGACCAATAGTGGCATTTCCCTAAAGCGTTGCAATATGTTATTGGTAAAAGCAGTGTTTTTCCATAAGTGCTGTGATAGGTCTATCAATCCCAACACTTTTGTAGAAGCATTGGGTTTGATTGATATAAAGCGGTGTTTTGGTGAAATGCTGCTATAGGCTTTATGTATATAAACCTCCCAGATTGCAACAACTCGCACAAAACATTATCCTTACCAATCATCTCCATCCTCTGCCTCTTCCAGGTTCATTTCAACTCTTTTTTACTTATATGTATATATATATATAAGTATGTATATGCCCTCATAAGAACTAGATAATATATGATTGTTATCACCATTATGTATATTTATTACACATATTTATGAATTTTAATTTGGTAATAGTCCTTCATACATTTAAATTACATGTCATCATCTATGACTGTTATTGTCACTTTGTTTTCTCAAATAATTAGTTGTTTTATCCAATTATTGAAAAAGAAAAGAAAAAAGGAATTTATTGACATTTAATTATTTTTTTGTTTCATCTTACAATAGCACAATTCATCGATGGATAAAAGTTAGATTATGAAGCCAAGATATAACATTGAATATATTAATGGAGTGGATAACTTTCTTGATTTTGCATTTACTCATAATTGAAGGACAAAGATCTTGTTCCCTTGTATTCGGTGCGTCAATTGTTTATTCCAATCTTGACACTTAGTGAAAGAATATTTAGTGTGTCATGGAATGATCAGTGGGTATACCAAATGGATTTATCATGGAGAAATTGTTAGAAATAGAGATGCACCACTCTTGTTGATATGGAACCATCAATCAACAATTCACTTGAAAATCAGAATAATATGAATGATTTAGTGAGGCATGCTTTCGGAATTCATGATAGATTAGATTTTGTAAATGAAAGTTTAGAGGGTGAAGAAATGCATATGTACATGGTCCTTCTCTCCATGAGATGTAGGATCCAATTAATAATTGAGTCAAAGTTGGTCAAAATTACTTGGGATAAAACCCAAAAACAACAATTATGATATTAGAGAATTGTTACTCTGTTGTACGAATCAATACTAATTATCATGTATATAGTCTAGAGAACAAAATACATTTGGCTTTGGCTTGTTACAAATTTCTTCACATAAGTATTATTAGGAGCCAAATGAATTGCAGAGTTTTAATTGTTGCACTCACTCCATGACACCCTTATGTCAATTATCATGTTACTTGACTTAAAAAACTATCGGTAAGGATCGATCTTCTCCTCACGCCTCACTCTCTTATGCACGAGGTAGTAGGATCTCACCTAATTAAATATTTTTTGAGAAGAAATTATATTAATAGAAAAACATAAAATATAGGGAATGAGCTCATACACCATAGTTCAAGAAAGGAAAATACATATAGTTGGGCAAAAACCCGAGCCCAAATGTAAGATAGACTAAAACCAATAGAAATGGGCCAAATTAACAACCTAAAGCCCAAAATCACAAACCCTACCACAAGGCCCAAAATCACAAACCTTAGATCACATCATCTGAATGAAACCCCAATAAGGCGATGACGGCAATGGCCAAAACAACAAACAAACACTACCCAACACTACCTACAATTGAGGTAAAATATCAGCCTATAACCCAAACCAAAACAAAATCCACAGAAGCCATTGTATGGCCTTAAGCATGCCAAAGATGAGAAAAGAAAGGGCATGGGATATGGGACATGCCATCCTGCAAGAAGCTAAAGGCGCTGAAAACTCTAAGAGTTGTTGAAACTATAGAGTCCAAGCAAGCATGGTAGGAATGAAATCCCCAGTGGGCTTTCGAAAGCACCACTGGATCTAGTGGTCAAAATGTTAGAGATATGCCCTAATGCTACATATTTGGATGACATATATTGGGGCATTTTGACATTTACTTATGGCATTAGTGTTTATATATTCGTTTACATATTGACATAATTAGGACATTCATATTTTCCTTCTTTACGTGTATGAATGAGTCCCTAGTATTTTCATTAGAGGAATGTATTCTAAAAGCGTTTAGAATATGTTGGCGTATTTCTTTAATATGATAAATACTTAAAGTGTTCATAGTCCTTAGATTATTTGATCGGGACTTTAATAATCAATTACGGACTATCACATGTGTTGTTACCTTTGATTAATATAGAGATGTTAATGATAAAGGATGGTGAGCTACGTGCCATAACAGCATAGCGATGCGACTTACAAACATGTGGATGACTATTAGTTGAATAGATCATTGAATGTGACGTGAATAACAAATTACATGACTTTGGATTAATAATTTGTTAATCGTTGCGATTGTGCATGTAATCCTTAGACTTGAGACATTACGGTTGTCATATGTATTGGGATTTGATTCTAGCGTTTGGACAATGATTGTTTCGACAAACGAGATAAGATAAGTCCTCTCGTAGTTTCATTCGTCTGGTATAGTGATTGACAAGTAGTGGTCAAGAGAGGATCCGTTAACCTCCGACGTGAGGCGATGTCCTATGTGATCTAAGATTGGTTGTTTAATGAGAAAATCCTTGGCCAAGGTATGAATGATGGAGAAAAGGTTTTCCATGTGTCATCTCTCATTCCACCAATTAGATCTATGCATGGTATCGAGTTTATGAACTTAATCGAATCATGGTTCTTGCTCGACGGGACAATTAATGGAAGGATTGGATTGCATGATAATCGGCGACCATAAATAGATTCACTTGAATAAGACTTCATTGCTTTATAAACTGTCTTGATACGTTGGTAGCTAGAACGTAATTCAAGAACTCTGAGGGTGTTTTGAGAATGACGTGAGACATTCTCTAAATAAATCGAATAGCTCGATTAACATTGAAAGTGTTCAATGTTTCCTCAGTGTTATATAATAGTGAATCTAGAAAGTCACACACAATAGAGCATGGTGAATGTTTTTCCTATTGAGCTTGATTTAGTTTCTCTTAAATTGTTAAGGTGTTAACAATTGCGCTTAGTTTCTCTTGAATTGTTAAAGTGTTAACAATTGCATTTATTTTCTCTTGAATTGTTAAAGTGTTAACAATTGAGTTTAGTTTCTCTTGAATTATTAAAGTGTTAATAATTGCATTTAGTTTCTCTTGAATTGTTAAAGTGTTAACAATTATATTTTGTTTCTTTTATATTGTTAAGGAGTTAACAATTGTATAATTGTTAAGGAGTTAACAATTGTGTAATTGTTAAGGAGTTAACAATTGTGTAATTGACCTTTTAAAAGTTATTGAGGTCAATATGCAATTATTATTAAGTGTTGGGACTAATGTAAAAATATGAAAATGTTGTTTTCATAATTTCAACTAATTGTGATTATGTTGAATATTTAAATACATTAGTGAAAAAATACTACAATAAAAGAAATAAAAGATGACAACTTTGTCATCTTTTCTTTTTCTAACAAAGAGACAAAACAACACATTGAGAAAAGAGTTGTCTACTCTTTTCTTCACCCAAGAAGACAAGAATAAGAAAAGATGGAAAAAAGATGACAAGGTTTGTCATCTTTCTCTTCTCTCCACATGTTGGAGAAAGAGAAAGATGAAGAAGAATTGTCTTCTTCTTCTTTTGATGAGTAGTAGTTGTCATCCATCTCTCTCTCTCTCCTCAAGCCTCCATGGCTGAAAAATTAGAGAAAAACGCAGCAAGAAGAAAGAGAAGAAAAAGTATCTTCTTCTTCATCATCTTGAGAGAACCATGGCTGAAAAATGAAGATGAACTAGATGCACTTGTCTTCTCTTCTTCTTCATAAAAACGCAGCCAAGGAAAGGGAGAAGAAGAAAATGGTTTTGCTCTCTTCTTTACAAACAAGCTCATAAATCTTCCACGATTATCTAGCACAAAACAACCACGGAAATGGAGAAGTCATTCTTTGCTCGTGTGGACGAACTAAAGCCCTTGTGCTTTCAAGGGGTGGTGTTTTCAATCAAGGGAGCAAAATTTCAGATTTGTGGCTTCCTTAAGTTGTCTACAAGAGGTATCATCTTCTTCTATCTCTTGTCAATATATATATTTGCTATATATATGTTTTCCATATGTTAATCACATGATATTAAGATTAGAGTTTCATATGAACATCATGCTTTGAATTCCAAAAATTTTGAATGTCATGTTTCGCTTTCGCTCGATTCTTAGCTAGATGATATTCATAGCTCTAAATATATGAGATCTTTCACAAAATTCTAGAAAGAAAGGAGAGAACAACATAGGTGAACATTAGAAAGAAAACATCAACACATCACGAGCCATAACCATCGGAGGACGTAAAAACAACAAATCGAAGACAAACTAAAACACCCCCATCAATGAGGTGGAGAAGTACAATTCGACTCTATATCAGAGGAGAAACCCTAACCTCAGACCTGAGTTTAATATCCTACAAGAAAACAGTGCTCGGGTGATAAAAATGGCGACGAAAACCACATTTATTACCAAATGGAGACGGATGAGTGCTAAAAATATTGTGTTTGTCGCCCCTCCGTCACGAGCCTAGGCGCCAAATTTTGGCACCTCAAACTTGCGACTCATTAGCAACAAATATTTCTAATAAATAAAGTTACGAAATAAAAATTGACAATACGTGGCCATTTCGTCGCCAAATGGTGACAATGAGGATCTAAAACATTTAATTATTAAAAAAACAAAATAAAATATATAAAATTCTTAAAAAAAATAAATTATGTATTTCGTCGCCACTCCATGGCCAAATGGCTACGGGTGAGGGGGGAGACAAAACTTTTAATTATTTTAAAAAATAACAAAAACATATATAAAAAGGTTTTAAAAAATAACAAAAACATATATAAAAAAGGTTTTAAAAAATAAATTACGTATTTTGTCATCCCTCCGTGGCCAAATGGCGACAGAGGGGAGAATTCTTTTTTAATTATTTTAAAAACAACAAAAGAATATAAATGTTTTTTTAAATAATAAATTACTTATTTTGTCGCCCCTTCGTCACCAATTGGTGATGGAGGGGAGACAAAACTATTAATTATTTTAAAAAATAAAAAATATATCTAATAGTTTAAAAAAAAAAATTCGTATCTTGTCACCCTTTCGTGGCAAATTGGTGATGGGGTTGTAAGAATATAACCAATTTTTCAGAAACGTCTTAACAACAATCAAGTAGAAAGACAACACTACTCGTTATAACAATTCAATATAACACTTACAAGATAATTGTCCCACCGTGCGCTCTCAAGATTAGAGCTTCAATGGCTTCTGGACTTACAAGAAGAATACAAGAAAGAAAGACTAACTTAGGATTGTGCTTGGAGTTGTGTTGTGGATGAAAATGATGAACTAATGCATGCCTATTTATAGAATTCAGCTAGCCCGCCACAGGAGACTTTCCTATCAAACATTTCAATCTTGGTTGGCTTTACCAACCATGTTCAAAGTATTAGCCACCCATATTTATCACATGGGTGGCTACAATTAACCACATGGGTGGCTAGCATCCAAGTCAACTTCTAGGAAGTTTCCTTTGGTCAAGTTGGCTAACTTTAGTATTGTATCATCCTGACGTCATCTTAGGTAATTCCAAATTCCCGAACTTATTTCTTGTAGCCATCGCGATCTCTTTTGACCTCATCGACGTTTAAGTCGAAATCATTAATTTATGCTACCATATAATTAACGATACTTATTATGAAGAGGTGGATATTGACATCTATCAACACCCCCCCTCAATGTTCACCTCATGTTGACTAAGCTATTGGGCCAACACCCAATGTTTGAAGATGCTTGCTCAATTGGATGCTCCCTAACGCTTTAGTGAAGATATCTGCACAATTATCTTTTGTAGGGCAGTACTCCATGTAGATTTTACCTTCCTCGATCAGTTCCCTCACATAGTGATACTGAATCTCTATGTGTTTTGTTCTAGCATGAAATACCGGATTCTTTGACATGGCTATACAACTCTGACTGTCACATTTCAACATTGTTGCTTCCTCTATTGGAATGCCAATATCAGTCATGATGCGTCGTAGCCAAACAGCTTCACAGGATGCTACACAAGCAGCCTTGTATTCTGCCTCCGTTGATAAAAGTGCAACGGTGGGTTGCTTCTTACTAGCCCATGAGATGACTCCACCACCGAATGTGAATACGTAACCTGTAACAGATTTTCTTGAGTCAATATCATCAGCCCAGTCTGAGTCACAGTACCCAGATAAAGTATCTCCAGACTTGTATGATATCCCATACTCCAACGTGCCTTTGAGATATTTGAGGATCCGCATCCCTGCTTGCCGGTGACTTTGTTTCGATTTATTTGAAAACCGACTGAGAACTCCCACAGCATAACTAATATCAGGTCTTGTGTTACAAAGGAAGATTAAACTTCCCACCAACCTTCTATAGAGCTTGTTATTAACTTGTTCTGAAGGATCGTCAATTGATAACTTTGTATTCACTTCCATCGGGGTGACAACTGGTTTGCACTCGGACATACCAAATGCAGTCTGAAGCTCACGAACATATCGTTGCTGCGAGATGAAGATAGTATGAGATTTTTGCCATACCTCGATTCCCAAGCAATAATGAAGAAGGCCAAGATTTGTCATTTCAAATTCTTGGCTCAACCATTCTTGTGTCTTCCGAATATTATCTTCATGGTCACCAGTGATTACAAGATCATCCACATATAGGACTACAATTACCTTCTTTCCTTGTTCACTTAGAACATACAAGTTGGCCTCTGATTTGCTTCTACAGAAACCATGTTGCAAGAAGAAAGAGTCTATACATTTGTACCAAGCTCGTGGTGCTTGTTTTAACCCATATAAAGCCTTTTTCAATTTGCAGACTTTTTCTTCTTCACTTGGTATTTGGAAGCCAGGGGGTTGTGCAACGTAGACTTCTTCTTCAAGTTGCCTATTAAGAAAAGCTAACTTGACATCCATTTGATGTACAATCCATTCATAATGCGCGGCAGCTGCAACAACTAGCCTGATTGTTGACATTTTTGCTGTTGGAGCAAAGGTTTCATATACATCGAAACCTTCGACTTGCGAAAATCCTTGTGCTACAAGGCGTGCCTTGTATTTTTCAAGACTTCCATCTACCTTGTACTTCACTTTCCAGATCCATTTGGTGCCGATAATTTTTCTGTTCAGTGGCTTTTCAACGATCTCCCAAGTATCATTTTTCATGATACTATCATACTCGGCTTGCATAGCTGCTATCCAATTTGGATCTGACATGGCTTCCTCCACAGTTACCGGTTCTTTTACCGTCTTGATGATTTGGGTCATCAAAGCCATGTTTACTAGTTGTTGTCCTGATCTGTTCTGCTCCTCTATTCTCTTTGATCGTCTGAGTCCATCAGGATGTGGACTATCATCAGTAACTCCTGGATTTCTTCCATCAAAGAGCTATTGGAGCCACTTCGGTTGTGGCTTCCTTGTGGGTACAACAGGTTAGTCTTCAGTCTCCTCATCATTAGAGACTTCTTCATTGTTCAACGGTCGTTGTTTAGGCACTTGGTGGATTACTTCATCGGTTGATGACGAAATGGCAGGACCGCTATCCTCCATCGAGTGTGGTCGCTCATTAAACACCACATCTCGGCTTATGATCACTTTCTTGGCCTCTACATCATAGAGTCTGTATGCTTTAGACTCTTCACTATATCCCAAGAAAATGCCCTTCTTGCTCTTGTTATCCAATTTCTTTCGATTTTCATTTGGAATGTGTACAAAACACTCACACTCAAATTTTCTTAAATGAGACATAGAAGGTTTCATACCATAATAAGCCTCATTAGGAGTCTTATCGTTGAGTGCCCTGGTTGAGCACCGATTGAGGATGTATACCGCTGTGTTGACTGCTTCAGCCCAGAATGTGTCAGGTAGGCCAGCACCTTTCAACATGCATCGAGCCATTTCTACAATTGTTCGATTTCTTCGTTCCACAACTCCATTTTGTTGTGGTGTGTATGGAGCAGTCAATTGGCACTTAATCGCAAGCTTGTTGTAGTAGTTGGTGAACTCTGTAGAACAGAATTCCCCCCCACGATCGGTACGAAGTTTCTTCAACTGAGTTGTGTTCTCATTTGTCATAAGTTTGTGCCACACTTTAAACTTTTCAAGAGCATCAGCCTTGTCCCGAAGGAAGTACACCCACATCTTCCTACTATAATCGTCGACTAACAACATAAAGTAGGAAGATCCTCCCAACGCCGTCGTAGTCATTTTTCCGCAGAGGTCAGCATATACCAACTCTAGAGGAGCCTTTGATCGGTTATGACTCTCTTTGGGAAATGACTGTCTATGTTGCTTGCCCAGCATACAAGCTTCACATGGTCCTTCAATTTCTTCAATTGAAGGCAAGTCGGCCACCATCTTCTTCTTTTGCATTTTCTTTAACACAAGATAGGAAATGTGCCCGAACCTTTCATGCCAAAGTTGACTTGTTTTGGCATCCACGACAGCAGAAAGAGAGCTGATTTCGTAAAGATTATTTTTGCGAATACCTTTACTTACGATATTTTGATCCTTGTCAAGAATCAAAGCTTCTGTCTTCTTGAACCGCACTTCTAGATCATTATCTGTAATAGCAGCTACAGATAGCAAATTTCTGGTGATCTGGGGTACAAAGAGTACGTTGGACAGCTTCTTGCTTCCTTCATCTTGAGACACGAGCGAGATGGTTCCAGTGCCCTCAACGGGACACCTCGCATTATTCCCCACGACAACATTCATTGGTTCTTGTAGAGGTTTTATGGAGTCATATAACTCCTTCTTGCTGGTCATGTGTCGGGAAGCTCCACTATCTAACACCCATGCACTTGTTTGATGTACATGTGCGCTAGTACATGTTTCCTCCGATACATCTGTTACAGTAAACAGATGCACTTCCGTTTCAGCCGTATTGGCAGATTCTTTATTTCTCCAATTTGGTTTTAAAGTTCCGTTCCTCTCATCATGGATTCGTTTCCTGCAATCTTTGACAACATGACCTTTCTTATTGCAGTAGTAGCACGATCTAGAGAACGTCTTCTTCTTTGCTTTCTTATTTTCTTCTTGGTTACTCCTCGCCTTAGTTGTAAAGGCAGAGTCAAGTTAATTTTCTCTGCTCCTCAGCCTCATCTCCTCCTCCATCAACATGGCAGTGAATTCTTCAAACGTCAAAGGAGGAATGCAAACTTGTGTATTGAGTGCTGTCACAAGGCCGTCAAATTTTGGAGGCAACACTCTAATGCACCTTCGAGCTAGTTCCTCGGTTGATTTGGCAATACCAACTGCAGCCATTTGATCACGTAGGTTTTTCATCCTACTGATAAATGACTCAGCTGCTTCATCTTCACTTAATCTCTCAGCAGCTAACTGATTCTCCAAGTTCTGAATGCGAGTCTGGTTCCTTGTTTCATACTGATTTCTCAGTATGTTCCAAGCTTCAGTTGCCTTGGTTGTGTGTTGAATTAGAGTAAGGACATAATCCTGAACACTTGTTACAATTACACAAAGTGCATCAGCATTTCGTCTCCTCCATTCTTTGACAAGCTGAGGATCTGGAGGTGTAACCTTTTTTGTGTCATTTTCAGCACGGACTGCAACTGGTTCTGCATTTGTGCCTAACACTGTATCAAGGAGTTCGTAGGAGTCCAGAACTGTAGTGATTTTGAACTTCCACAAAAGATAGTTCGTGCCATCAAGCTTTCCTTCCGTGAAGGTAGGGGGACGGATACGAATTGTCGGTACTAAACCGGAACTAGAACTGGTAGAAGAAGAACTAGCACCTTGAGTAGTCATAGTTGTTGAGCTTTATTAGACAAGATTGTTGTCAAGAGCCCCTTAAGCTCTTGATACCATGTAAGAATATAACCAATTTCTCAGAAACGTCTTAACAACAATCAAGTAGAAAGACAACACTACTCGTTATAACAATTCAATATAACACTTACAAGATAATTGTCCCACCGTGCGCTCTCAAGATTAGAGCTTCAATGGCTTCTGGACTTACAAGAAGAATACAAGAAAGAAAGACTAACTTAGGATTGTGTTTGGAGTTGTGTTGTGGATGAAAATGATGAACTAATGCATGCCTATTTATAGAATTCAGCTAGCCCGCCACAGGAGACTTTCCTATCAAACATTTCAATCTTGGTTGGCTTTACCAACCATGTTCAAAGTATTAGCCACCCATATTTATCACATGGGTGGCTACAATTAACCACATGGGTGGCTAGCATCCAAGTCAACTTCTAGGAAGTTTCATTTGGTCAAGTTGGCTAACTTTAGCATTGTATCATCCTGACGTCATCTTAGGTAATTCCAAATTTTCGAACTTCTTTCTTGTAGCCATCGCGATCTCTTTTGACCTTATCGACGTTTAAGTCGGAATCATTAATTTATGCTACCATATAATTAACGATACTTATTATGAAGAGGTGGATATTGACATATATCAACAGGGGTGAGACAAAACTTTTAATTATTTTAAAAAATAACAAAAAATAATCAAAGTTATTTGTTATAATTAAACAGTTTTAGTTGGAATTGAGATTTTTTTTATATTAATAGTACAAAAAATGTAAAGTGTTATACCTAGTAAAGAAAAGCAGCATAAAATGCATTGACAAAATATTGTGGTATAGTCCAACAATCAAAGTTATGAACTCATGTGTAATCACTCGTCAAAAGTATTATTAATAGATTCGTGAAAAAACGAGAGAAACAATAAGAGTTTGTCCTATAAAAACATTGAAAGTAGTGATAATTCAATAACCAAAGACATACATGTACGTATCCATGAGAAGTATATTAGTCCCTTTCATGAAAATATTTGATGCAATATTAAGTCTTTGCACTTGAAAATTTTTAAAATGCGTTATTAAGCTCATTAACTAGAAAGAATTTGATATAATCTTCTTTTGCAATTAAATTCCTGATGAGTCTATTTAATGAAATGACCAATGTTAACACTTCTACATATGTACAGAAAAGAACATTCAATAGCAGTATTGTCAAACCTATATGATATACATATTTACTATTAAAAATTAGGTGAAGTGTTTCACACCCCTTTGTAGTTTGTCATAAGTGTGTAACACCCTTTATGATTTCAAAACCACCAAACACCTCTCCTATGGTTTGTTAAATTAAGCTCATATGCCCCCTTCTCACATTTCCGTCAATATAACTAACAGAATCACACAAAAAGACTTAAGTGCCCTTAAAATTTTTTCTTTGTTATCCACATATATATACACACAGATCTATACATATAAAAAAATATATACATATATATTATACATACAGAGATCTATACATATATATATGTTAAAACTCATACACAAACATATGTTTTTCGCAACGTTCCTCGTGTCAAACACGAGTCCAAGCAAGATTAAATTTTTTTTTTCATAAAACAAGGCTAATTGAATTATGAACGTTTTGACAAAAAAAAAAAAAAACGAATTATGAACCCGATTGTGTAGTGCAGTGCAGTAGTGATTAGAAAATGCATTATATTGGCACCATATCACCAGCAAGACTAATTAAAAAATGCATTATGCAAGCCAAATTAAAAATGAATTATCCATATGATCTGTTGCTGCTTCTACATGCATATGCAGCTAACGCCTAACGATGTGGTGTGATGTGGTGTGGTGTAGTGTGGTGTGGTGTTGGGACTGGGGACGATGCATCTTCTGATTTTTTTTTTTATTATTTTTTTTTGTAAAGTTAGTGTAGTGAGAGAAAAGAAAAAAATCTTAATAAAGGTATTCTTGTACAAACAGTGATCTATTTGTGCAAAAAAAGATTAACAATTACATGAATAGAAAGTGTAATACACTCTTCGTCAAAATAAATGAATTTTTTGATGGAAGGGGACATTATACTTAGTTCAACAAACTACAAGAGAGGTGTTTGGTGATTTTGAAATTATAGAGAGATGTTGTACACTTATGACAAATCACAAAAAAGTCTGGTGCACTTCATCTTAAAAATTATACATGTCCACTTTATATATATATATATATTTTTGTCAAGAGGATAATACCGTTAATTAACAAACATAATTACAAAAGTATGGGCCCACTATACACCAACAAAGGGCCCAGCAGAAAAAACAAAATACAACTTAAACAACCAACCAAAACAAGCCAGGAAGGAAAACCATCCTTGAGCAGCAAGCTGACAACTTGATGCCCAAACGGATAAGGAGGAACACTATGTCCAAACGCAAGGGCGGAGCTACGTTGATCTCAGTGTAGGCCTGTGCCTACACTGAGATATATATATTTTACTTTACACTCTTGTAGTAAAAACCTGTGTAGCTCAATTGGTTAGGTTCTTATTTAAGAATGTGGTGAATACGGGATCAAATCTTGGCAATGCATTTGTGACAATTTTTCTTTTCCTTTTCTTTACTTTTATTTTGTGTGTGTTTGTGTTCGTGTATGTATGAGTGTGTGTACATTTATGTTTGTGTGTGTATATTGTGTAATCACACTGATATATCTAAATGTATATCTTCTAGTTCACATACCTTGTTGTAAATATATTATATGTATGTCTCAGTGTATTGTTAATTAACCATTTTAAGTGTATAATTACTTATATTTTAGGTTTGTGTTATAGATAGATAGTATCATGAATCTTTGATTACTAGCCAGGCACCGGGTGCCTACACTGACCCCCGGTGCCTGGCTCCGCCCCTGTGACCAAATGTATAAGCATGAAAGTTGAACAGCAGCTAAGCACCAGCGATCCAAAGATGATCAAGCAGCAGACCGGGAACACAACAAATGACCTCCCAACGATCAAAAATACCGTCAAATCGCAATCAACAGTACTGAAACTCACAACCCACGGATACCCACCAAAGCTGCCGAAACAGCGACCCAAGAACAAATGCGTGAAGGGACGCGCGACCCATAATGGAGACAGACAGTCAGAGTCACCAAAGAAAGGAACTCAAACCTCAACAACAAAGTCCTAGTTCACCAAAAACCTCCAACAAAACCACTATGATAGGTGGTTAACAACATGGTGGGAAAGAAGAGGAAGAGTAGCAAGGGCCAAGCGATGAGCGGCAAACACAAACACGCCAAGGAGCTGGACAACGCAACCAAGCTACGTGTAAAGATGAGAGGCCATAAACAGAAAAGGAACCAGAAATTTAAACGAAAACAAAGACATAACAAAACCAGAAGGAAAGAGAAAGAAAAACACAGAGGAGAGAAAGAAGAGAAAAGGATGCCAACAGAGAAGCAAGGGGGTGAGGGGAAGGGTGGGGCCACCGGCCAAAGGCCGGGGCACGAGGGAAGCGAGGACCAAGCTCGCGAAGGTATCTGCAAAGTTCCTCCTCTTTATATACTTTGTTCCCCTTATCTAGGGTGATTCTAGTATGAATCTAATCAATTTTTCGCCAAGTTATCACTAATTTGCCACGATGTGGCGACAAGCCTTTTATATTATTTTAAAATAATTGCATAAAAAATTAAAAAAACTAAGAAAAATAATTCCTTAACTCGATAACAATAAGGATCTCATGTAAGCACATCATACGCTAATTAAATACCAAACATGAAAAAACTTAAGAAGTAACGAAATTGATGTTAATATTGGTGTTAGAATATAACTTTTCACATTGAAAAATTAAAAATTATAAGACCATCTTATATGATCCTGAGTTACTAAATTTGACACTAATTAATTTTAAGATATAAACTTAGTTATTTTAATATGGTATCAAAGGTGAGTCCTCGGTTCAGTCATATTTATTCGCGTGTGACCCATCTTAAATCAGATCCACTTGTATTTAATATTTTGAGTGTGTCATATTCCACGTATCTCTTTAATTTCTCACGCGTGTTTAATCTTCCATGTGTGACCCATCTCAAAAAAAAAAAAAAATTAGGTCCACATGTTCTTTAATCTTTCACATGTGTTGAATCTCATTCTCAAAATTAGGCCCACACGTGTTCAATATTCTACGTATAACTCATCTCAAATCAAGTCACACGTGAGGGGAAGTGTTAGAATATAACTTCCCACATTAGAAAATCAAAAACTTTAAGATCACTTTATAAGTTTATGGGCTACTCCACTTACCACCAATCTTCAATCTTCCACATTTGTTATCTATCACATGTGTTCAATCTCATTCTTAAATTTAGGTCCACGCGTGTTCAATATTAGGTTACACGTGAAGGAGAGTGTTAGAATATAACTTTCCACATCGAAAAATCAAAAACTCTAAGATCACTTTATAAGATCATAAGTTACTCTATTTACCACCAATTGAAAAGATGAAAACTCAGTTATCTTAACAGTTGGTTTGTAAGAATCAATGTTTATTTGGAATAGTGTTACTTATACTTGTTTTTTTTCGAGTGAAAGTAGTTTTCGTGTAATTTATATCTTGTTAATTATAATTGAAGTAATAGGAAAATAAAAGTTTAATTAATTAATTTATGTCTACAAACGAGATCCTTGAGCTTATGAAAGTCAAAATCAAATTTATTTGTATATAAGACAGTCAAAATCAATTAATTAAGTTAAATTAAGAGTAATAGACAAGTAAATTAAAATTTAAAAATAATACGTGAAATTAAAAATAAAGTTAAATAATTAGATGTACAATTTCTCACATTGGGATTGAATGTTAAATGTGTTGAGGGAAGAAATATAAAAGAAATTTCTTTTTTGTTGAGTTTTAAGAGTGAATCTAAGATTTTTTGTTTGATTAGAAAAAAAAAAAAAGAAGATTTGAGCACTTGAGCTTTGCAGAGAGAGTTTCGGGTTCAGAGCAACGAGAGTTAGTTTGAGATTTGGGAAAGTGAGGGTTTGGGAAAGTTGTCATGTTTTTTTTTTTTTTTTAATATATTATAAGTTAAATTACCCAAATACCCCTTAGTAATTGAAGGTAAAATTTGAGCGTAAATATAAAAGAACATCAATAGCAAGGTGGTTCAAACTTCCACAATTTAGCCCAACTGATTTTAAGTGTGCCTCCTTAACCATTGAAACATATCAATATTTTTTTAGTTTAAGCATTAGCATACAATACTTAAAAGGTAGGTCCGTTTCTGTATACGTGAATGGATATGAGTAGATCAAGATCATTACAAATAGTGGCTGTAAAAGAGAGAGATAATGACTACATGTTAAAAGTTTGGTATAAAATATACAATATAAAAATATTTATTTAATTTATAGGTTTCATAACTTGTTGATCAAAAATTGAGACCTTGGACTAATTAGGTATATAGTCTAATAAAAAAGTCTGTAACCTAATCTAAGAACCAACTTGAATATTATCTAAACAAATAAATAATATAAGAAATTATATTAAAATTCTCAGTATACTTTAACGTTTTCCTCTAAGTTTCATCATTACAGTTACAGTTAGGCAGTCCGAAGAAAGAAAAATAATAAAAAACAGATAAAAATCTTGTATTGAGATACGTGATAAACGTTTGTTTATTATTACTCTATGGTTGCTTAAACTCTAAAAGGTTGAATGCTGATGAACTTAGAGCAATTCCTGGTTGGTAAAACCCTTTGTATTCAACAAGTTGAAAGATGGTTACCAAAAAAATAAAAATAAAAAACAAGTTGAAAGATGCAGCTTGAACATAGTGTTTAGCGTATATAAGACTAGCGAGTTGGAGATGTTACAGTCAGAGTTCGGCAACTTGAAATCCTAGTTTGTGATTTTACGAAAGGGAAAATTTCACATATAGTCTTTATAGTTACTAAAAAGTTTCAGTTTAGTTTTTATTATTTTTTTAAAAATTTAAATTTTGTCTTTATTATTTAATTTTTTTTAAATTTTGTTTTTATTATTTTTTAAAAAGTTTCACTTTCGTCCTTATTATTTTTAAAAAATTTTAATTTTGTCCCTATTATTTTTTTAAAGTTTTAAATTAGTCCTTATTATTCAATGACTAAATTGAAATTTTTTTGAAAAATAATAGGGACAAACTTGAATTTTTTTTAAGAAAATAATAGACACTAAATTGATTAATTTTGAACAATATAGACTGATTTGAAACTTTAGAAAAACAATAGGGATGAAAATTAAATTTTTTAAAAAATAATAGGGATGAAATTAAAATTTTTGAAGAAACAATAGGGACTAAATTGAAAAATTTTAAATAATAAAAATCAAATTGAGATATTTTGGAAACAATAAAGACTAAATGTGACATTTTTCCTTTAGAAAATTATGAACTGAATCTTTCTTCTGAAAAAGGATATTTTTGGGGGTATTTTTAATTAAAGAGATCAATTAAAAATAATTGTATTTGAATGCCAAATTGTATGTTATAGTTTCCAGTAAAAAAAATTCTAGAATCTGTCCCTGGTGAGAAGATACAACTACAAGCAGTATAATGCTTGTTTGAGGCAAAGAGGGGCCTTACATAAATGGAAGGAAATTGGAGTTCGAATGTTATTTTTTATTTATTTATTTATTTATTTTTATCAAATCTGATGGTACTCATGCATTGAGGGATGGTTAGAGAATAATCCCACGTTGATGACTATTTATAGCTATTATCTTGACAACAAAAAGTCGTTCGACCCAACGTAGCTACACGCTACCTCGTCCATTTGAAGCCCGGGAAAAGTTTCGATCGACTTAGGTCAATCAAGTTAGGCCAATCCATGAAAATAGCTGCCATTTGTGGACAATTTTGCTGTGTCTGCATACTACAAGCTAATCTTACTACACTCGCTTTATTACTTCAAGTGGTGGTTGAAAATTTACACCATTAAGGGGAAAGAGAGAAAAGCAATATGTACCTTCCATTGCGAACTGATTGTTTTTCAAAACAATGGAAACTAAGCCAAAGCAAGCCAATTCAAACTTTTGTTTATAAAAATTGATTTTGGGTTGAATGAATTTGCCCATCTAAGATGTCACTAGGTATAATTGGATTGGGATATTCCGTCTCTTGTTCATGTCATGGCACAACTAATATATATTAACTGGTTTTTTTTTTTTTTTGGTGAGATTTATTAACTGGTTATGAAACAAATAAGTCGTGTGTTATGGAATAAAAATATAAAGGACTGAACTGTTTCCAACAAAACAATTGATTTCATTTTCTTTAACCTATGTTTTGAGTTATTTTTCTATCGTGACCCTTAAGATTTTTGCATGCCAGAACGTGTCCAACTCACATGCAATGCTTTCCTCTTTTTTTTTCTTTCCAAATTTGATAATTTTTTTTTTTTTTTTTGGGATTTAAATTGAAAGTTTTAGAATTCTTTTAGGTGCAAATTTTTTTTGACCCTATTCCTTTTTGGTAGATATTCATTTTCTATTTTAGGAGAGATGTGGACTTTGATTTGGATCCAGACAGCAAAAATTAAAAATTGATCCAAATCAGATATTCATCAGTTCAAAATAATGGAAAACCTTTTCTCGAAGGGCCTAGTCAATATAATAGTTAAATAGGCTAACACATAGCGCACCCAAGTTGATCAATGCTTGCGATCCGGAGAGCCTTTGTAAATGGATCTTCAAAGTGATTTATTTGGGTGCGCCAAGTCAGTGCAAGTCAAACACCGAACTTGAGAGCATCATCTTCAGACTCTCATCCTCCTCAGCTTTGGAAAGATATTTGGTTTAGTCCTATCCAACCGCGGATTAAACATTTCCTCTGGCGAGCGTTCCATGGCGTATCGGTTGCGTGAGAGAACCTGTACAAGAGACATTGCGCCACATCCCCACTATGCTACATTTGTGATCAACAAACAGAAACCATAGAACACATGTTTTTTGGGTGCTCTTGGCCTCGTTAGTTCTGGTTTGCGTCGCCACTTCAGCTACACACTGACTCTGTTTGTATCATTTGTTTTGACACCTGGTTCTTAGATATGATTGATGCATGTCTTCAACGGGGCTATTTACAATCTCAAGCTATCAACCTTATTTCCCTTCTCAGCTAGACTCTTTGGAAGCCTAGGAATTGCTATACAATTGAAGGTCATCATCTAGACACTTCTCAACTTCTATAGGAAGTGGCATATCAACTGGATGATCCTGGTTTCCAGGGCCAGTCTGAGCCCAACACTCCTCATCCTTCACATACTAGTGTTGGAAACTATATCAGGAACTTAAAATTTTTAAATAATGCAGCGGAACAAAATAATAAAACATGGTATCTGTTCAAGATTAATACGCATATTTAAAGTTTAATTATCACATAATTAAAATAGGAGATTCGGAATACCTTTACGAATTCGGATTTGAAGCAGATTCTGATGCGAAAAAACTTCCCATGCGTGAAGCCTCCAAAAGAGTCCACATGAGCTCTCCTAATCAATGAGCTAAAATCCCCACTAAGATTTTTAGAGAAAAGAAAAATTTATGAGAAACTGTTTTTGTGCTAGTTGATAGATTTCTCATATCGATGTATATATAGGAAAACCCTATTCCTATTAGGTCAAGTTCTTGGGCCAGCCAAAAACCTGAAATTGGACTATTTAATTAACCAGACTGAAAATCCAATTTATAGCCCGTCCCATAATCCAACAAATTAAATAAGACCTCTGATTCAATTATTTCTTTTCTCGCTAATTGATTGTCGAACCCTTTTGTGTGTGACCTTTTGGGTTCAAAATTAATTGGTAGTGAAAATCATTAATCTGATTAATCAAATAAATTAAAACTCTTTCCAATTTATTTATTTCTACAAATTACAAGTGATACTTAGAAGTATATCATAATTGCCCAATTAAAAAGAAGTGGTTAATCGAACCTCGATATAAATGAACTGTTCCTTTCTTCGCCCTTGTCCTGGTCAAGTACGAGCCATGGTAGAAAAGTCAAACTCCTATTATTGACCAATATGACTTGATTTAATTAATTTAGCAATCTTTAATATGTGGAACGCTTTCCAGCAGATTACCTTGGCCAAGGATTTTGATTGCATAATTAATTAAATCTCATAGGACTTCCTAAATGGACAGATCCCTACATGATTAATTACACGACTCCACGTATGGAAAATCGTAACCGTAAATTGCTTAACCTACTCCACAAATAGAATCAGATTATTACACAATCGCAAATTCCGACCTCACATACATGAGCCGACCATGATCCCTATAGGTCTGAGGAAATATTCATAAATAAATACACGGATCATTGACTAACCATGTGATCCATATACTAGTAGTCACGTTCAATAATTTATTCATTAATAATTATTTTACACTTACTAATACGATATGAGTCTCATCGCTTCACTACCATTAACATTACATGTTAACTAGAATAGTTACGTGCAAACCGATCTAACCGAATAATTCAATGTCCAATTGAATTATTCTACGATCAGGGACATCTTTCTAGAATTCATCATATGTTTGTGAATTTCGACTCATGCATTCTTAACACCTTAAGAGGAAATCCGCATGATAATTCTATGGACATTTAATTAATAATCACAATTAAATAACTTTTATTAAATGAAATATATAAATAAATAATACAAATAATTATGTCCTAAAATTAATTGGCTTTTGGGGCATAAACTCTAACAAACCCCCACTTGCACTAAAACCAATTATTATGGTATTTCATACACATCTTCTCAAGATGTCTCCCCAAGATTTGTAATGTCAAAGCCTTAGTGAGTGGGTCAATTGTATTATCAGCCGATGATATGTTTTGCACTGTAATATCGCCTCTTCCCACTATCTCAAGAATGATGTGGTACCGCCTTTCAATATGCTTGGATTTTTTGTGAGACCTTGGTTCCTTAGCTTGTGCTATGGCTCCATTGTTGTCGCAATACAAGGGTAATGGTGACTCAATGGATGGAACCACTTCCAGTTCTATTACGAACTCCTTAATCCACATAGCTTCCTTTGCAGCATCTGATGCTACAATGTACTCAGCTTCTGTAGTAGAGTCAATAGTTGTACTTTGTTTTGAACTTTTCCAACTGACTGCACCTCCATTACATGTGAAGATGAATCCTGACGTGGACTTCTGATCATCCACATTAGCTTGGAAGTCCGAGTCCGTGAAACCCTCCACCCTCAATTCTCATTGTCCATAAACCAAGACCATATCTGTTGTTCTTCTTAAGTACTTGAGTATGTTCTTGACTACTATCCAGTGTTCTTTATCTGGATCTGACTGGTATCTGCTAGTAACACTTACAACATGTGCAATATTGGGTCTTGTACACATCATGGCATACATAAAGCTCCCAATCGCTAAAGCGTATGAGACTTTATTCATCATTTCTCTCTTCTCAGGAAATTTAGGACTCATAGCCCGAGAAAGATGAATACCACGTCTAAAAGGTAGCAAACCTCTTTTAGAATCCTGCATATTGAATCTCTTCAATACCTTATCTATGTACGTACTTTGGGAAAGCCCTAATAGCCTCTTCGATCTATCCCTATAGATTCGTATTCCAAGGATATAGGTAGCTTCTCCCAAATCTTTCATGGAGAAAATGTTTGATAACCAAACTTTTACAGTTGACATCATGCCAACATCATTTGCTATTAGCAATATGTCATCTACATAAAGCACAAGGAAAGTGATTGCCTTTTCTTTGACCTTCTTATACACACAAGGTTCGTCTTCATTCTTAATGAATCTGAATGACTTTATCACTTCGTCGAATCAAATATTCCAGATCCTAGATGCTTGCTTTAGTCTATAAATTGATCTTTTAAGCTTACACACTTTATGACTTTCATACTTGGATTCGAAACCTCTGGGTTGTTCCATATAAATGTCTGCTTCAATGAAGCCATTCAGAAAAGCTATTTTGAAATCCATTTTCCATATTTCATAGTCATAATGTGCAGCTATGGTCAATAAAATTCAAATGGATTTAAGCAGAGCCACTAGCGAGAAGGTCTCCTCATAGTCAATCCATTGTCTCTGACGATAACCTTTTGCCACTAACCTTGCCTTATAAGTTTCAATCTTTCCATCTGCAACTCTCTTTCTCTTGTATACCCATTTGCACCCAATAGGTATTATACCTTTAGGAGGATCTACAAGATTCCAGACTTCATTGGTTTGCATGGAATCCATTTATGATCTCATGGCCTCAATCCATTTTCCTGAGTCAACATCTGATATTGTTTTTTCATAGTTGACTGGATCATCCATATGATCACCATCACCCACAACAAATAACTCTTGTGCTGAATCATGAAGATAGCTATATCGAGCTAGAGGATGTGGAGTTCTCACTGACCTCCGGATTGGTACTAAAACTTCTGATTTTTCTTGAATGGGTTCTGATGTGACTGTATTTGCAGCACTTAAACCATGATATTTGTACTGCATTTGCATCTTAACTCTGGAATAAATGCAACACTTTGTGATACTTTCGATGCAATGTAGGAAAATACTGAAAAGTGAAGAATCAGGCCCGAAATGACCCAAATTACAAGTCAAGAAGTAAGAATTGAGAAGCACGAGAAGCGGTTGAAGAATGAAGCTCATAGAAAATAAACTTGGCTGAAACTAGCACGAAATCAGATTCGTAACATTGACCCAGATGATATCAAATAGTGATCCATGTCCTTTTTGGCAAATCATATCAGTTTTTCGGGTAGAAATAGCCTTCTGAGCAAAATGAATGCGCGTGGCGTGATTTTAGCCAAATTCTATTATTTGGAGGGTTAAAACAGTAAAAAATGCCCGAAAATGCCGCGATCAACAATCCGGTCAAAGTCAACAAATGCAAAAAAGTCAACTATTTCAGAATATTGCCTATAAATAGAGCTTTAACCCTTTGAGAATTGTAGAGTTAATTTTGGAGTATTATCAATATTTTTGATATAATTCCGAGTTAATTCTATTTAGTTTTAAATTTTAGTTTTAGTTAACTAAGTAGTAGTGGAATACAGGGGAAGTCCTGCCTAGGTAGCTCTTATTCGGGAAAATTTTGCCCGAATAGCTACTTTTAGGGGGAAGTCCGACCCAAGTAGTTATATCCGGGGGAGGTTCTGCCCGAATAGCTTTTAATAGAAAAGCTCTTATTCGGGGGAAACTCATCTCTAATAGTTCTTATTCGGGGGAAATTAGCTCCGCCCGAATAGCTATTTTGCGTCGGACTTTTGCTCAAATTTCAGAAATTAGAAATACGTGTTCGTCAATATGGGGAAGCCTTTCTTGACTCTCTTTTATTTACATAACTCGTATTCATTTTTGTCTGAGTAGATTGATATCTAGGGGTGAATATTGTAAATGATAGTATTTTAATATATGGTCTCGGATATAGTTTATTCAATTCATATTGCAATGTATGACTTGTTTTAATTCAGTATTTCATACGTAATGCTTTTAAGTAGACGTTATGATTGCTTTACTTTTGCTTCATAAATATTATACTTATAGTTAATATTCTGAATGCGTTACTTTAGTGCTATATAATTATTTTAATCATGAGTCTCTAGGTTGTACCATAGACTCCATGAAACTATAGGTTGTACCATAGTTTCTATCTGTAAGGTTAATTCCTTAGTTTAGTTTGCCTTGTTATACTTGGTTAAAATAAGCTAAGTAGATTAACTAAGTCTATAGCTTTTAGCTTAACCGGGTGTATGCTTGTAGTTTAAGCCCTTGCAGAATTAGATAAACTAGATATCGAACCTATATTAATTGTCTCATTTACATGTTCAAACTCCTAGATCACCACATCTCCTATTCCACTAATACTTAGTATAACTTAGATAATTTAGTTAGTTTAATTTAGTTTACATTTATCGCACGTTACTCAAACCACCTTGCGATTTGTCACTTAAGCGCTTTAACACTTTCACACTACTTCACTAACTTAAACTAGCGAGCTTCCCTGTGGTACGATTCTGCACTCAAAGCACACTACACTACAAAGATCCGTGCACTTGCGGGTATTTTAACTTGGTTATTTTGCGTATATTTTAACGCACAACCCGATCGCATCAAGTTTTTGATGCCGTTGCCGGGGAAGCACTATATAGTTTAGTTATTGATAAAAGTATTTGTGAACTTTTTTAAAGTGTTTATTTTATTCGCTTTATTTTAAAAAAATAAAAAATAATAATAATAATAAATAATAATAATAAAATAATAAAAAATATAAAAATAATATAAAAATAAAAAATAAAAAAAATAAAATAATAAAATTAAAAAAAATTTAAAAAATAATAATAAATATATAAAAAGAAAAAAAATTGGAAAATTTTAAAGATTGAGAAATGAGTCATTTTAATGATTTATTTGATCAATGAATTTTTTTTTTATCTATTACTACTTGTAAAGTATATTAGTATTTTTAATCTTGTAATTTTATTTCGTATTTAAAGTTTATAAGTCGTTGTATGCACGGGCGTCGTTCTTTGGATCCAAAACTTGCCCCGTTTGATCCTGAGCTCGAGAAAAATTTGCGTAGGAAGTTATAATTCCCAATGGCGGATCAAGAAGTAAATATCCCGCCTCTTCCTATAGCTCAGCTTGTTAATCAACTTGTGAACCAACCGATGACTTTACGTCAACATTTTTCACCGGGTGATTTTGATCCTGAATTTGCCATAGCCCCACCGGCTCTTGGCAATATAAATTTTGAGCTCAAAACAGGGACTATTTCAATGTTTCCTTCCTTCTATGGAAAAAGCAATGAAAATCCTCATGCTCACATCATGCAATTCATTAAAGTATGCACAACGCTTCACATTCCTAATGTGAGCTGTGAAAATATTCACCTGTGTCTGTTTCCCTTTTCATTGAAAGATAAAGCCAAACAGTGGCTAAATCATCTAGACGCATGAGTGATCACTTCCTGGGAAGAACTTATTCAAAAAATTTTACATAGGTTCTTCCTAATGGCTAAGACTACTACTCTACGAACAGACATCATGACATTCGCACAGTCAGACTTAGAGCCATTTCATGAATCGTGGAAAAAGTTTAACGATCTTAAGAATCAGTGTCCTCATCATGGGTTTGATCGTCCCGAACTCTTGCATTATTTCTTCAAAGGTCTTACCCCTCATAATAAGATGATAGTTAATGCAATGAGCAATGGAGGTTTCTATAACCTCACAGCGGACGAAGCTTGGAGAAGAATAGAAAATATTGCTGAAGACTCTCTCCAAAACACTGCTGATGACAGAGAAAGTAAGAGCACCCATAATCCCCAAAAGAGGGCATTGTTTGAAGTTAACTCTAGCTCCAATTCCCAATTGACTGATAAAGTAGATGCCCTAGCACAGCAATTAGAAAAATTCATCTCTCTAGGGTCTTCTTCTTCTTCAGCTCCTCAGATCACGGAAGTTTGTACCGTATGTTCTGCAGTAGATCACTCTACTCTGGACTGTCCAATCGGTTCACAATTTCCTGAATTCATGCAAGAACAAGTCTGTGCCACCTAAGGATATACAAGGACTTACAATCCGTATTCTAACACGTATAATTCAGGTTGGCGAGACAATCCCGCATTTTCGTGGCGACAAGGGAATCAAGAGACTCAGTTTCCTCAACATCAATATCAGAAAAGACAAGGAAACTATGAGCTTCATCAACAAAGTTAGCAGGGAAATGTTGACAATCGATTCCCTCAACAGCAATATCAGAGGCCATAAAATAACAACCCTCCTGGTTACTACCCAGTCCAACAGGACAATCCGTTCAGAACACAATGGAACAATGTCCCAGCTCTTCCTCCTACATAGTCATCATCTGATGACAAATTTGACAAACTTATGCAAATGTTCCAAGTTCAGCAACAGTCTATTGCTAAACTTGAAGGACAAATTGGACAGATGGCCCAAACTTTAAGTAAGAGAGACGAGGGTAAGCTTTCATCTCAAACCATGGTAAATCTACGAGGACAGTGTAGTACTTTCCAAACTGAGATAGTACAAGAACAGGCCAAGGCTATAGTTACCCTTAAGAGTGGGAAAACCATTGATAACCAGGTTAGAGAAACGGTTAGGGATATTCCAAAAGAAATTGAGGAATTTGAGGAATCTGAGATTGAGGTTTTAAGCAAAGATAATCAAGACTACTGTAGAAATAAAAACCTAACGGTGGAGCCTATAGTTGAACCATCCTCACGAGCACCTTTTCCCACAGCTCTATCTCGTCCAAAGCCGACTGATGATCCTAAACAACTCAAGGTCTTAGAGCATCTGAAAGATATTAAGATCAATTTGCCATTAGTTGAGGAAATACAACAGATTCCAGCCTATGCCAAATTTCTGAAGGATTTGTGTGTGAAAAAGAGACGGACCAACTCCATTCCTAAGAAGGTTCATCTTACTGAAAATGTTAGCAATATCTGCACTAGAGGATTGCCTCAGAAGTGCAGTGACCCAGGAGCTTTCACCATTCCATGCTTAATTAATAACCAACGCATAGAAAACGCCTTGCTAGACTTAGGATCTAGTGTTAACCTCATCCTTCACACAGTCTACCAAATGTTAGGTCTTGGAGTATTAACACCGACTAATGTGACCCTCCAACTGGAAGATAGATCTGAGCAAAGACCTTGAGGTATTGTAGAATATGTGATTGTTAGAGTAGGAGAATTCTTGTTCCCAAGGGACTCCATTGTGTTAGATATGGACTTAGGCTCTGATAACAAAAATACCACTCCTATTTTACTAGGCAGACCATTCCTAGCAACAACTGATGTTGTTATCTATTGTAACACGGGTATGATAGAACTAACATTTGGGAACATGAGAACTAAGCTAAAGGTTGCTGATACAGCCAACAAATTGAATCAAGATGAGGAAGAAGAATGCTTCCATGTTGATACCATTCACTCATGTATAGATGAGTTTTCCCAATCGATTCTAACTCATAATCAAGAAATAGCCAAGTTAGAACAACTTTTGTATGAATGCGATATTTTTCCTGAAATGGTCGCCTCCGCTTCCATTGTTGTTGATCCAAATAAGGATGATCAAGTAACAACTCATTTCCTTGAAGTTTCAGACTGTCCCCCAATTGAGTCCCTACCAGTTTTGGAACTCAAAACCTTGCCCCAACATCTTAAGTATGCTTACTTAGGACCTGATGAGACTCTTCCAGTCATCATTGCCTCGAATTTGACTCCCGAGCATGAAGACAGACTGTTAAAGGTCCTAAGTACCCATAAACAAGCGATAGGTTGGACGATTTCTAACTTGAAAGACATTGATCCTTCTGTGTGTATGCACAAAATTCATCTCGAGGAAGGAATTATTCATTCTCTAGAATTTCAGAGAAGACTAAACCCAAAGATGGGTGATTTCATCCACAAAGAGATTATCAAGTTACTTGATACGGGTATTATATACCTGATTTTTGACAGTCCATGGGTAAGTCCGGGACAAGTGGTATCAAAGAAATCTGGGATTACTGTGGTTCTGAATGATAAAGGTGAGCTAATTTCTACATGTACCACAACAGGGTGGCGTGTATGCATTGACTATAGAAAGCTCAATTCCAAAACTAGAAAATACCACTTTTCTTTACCCTTCCTCGACCAAGTCTTAGATAGAGTAGCCGGACAAGGCTACTACTGCTTTATGGATAGGTATTCAGGTTATAACCAAATCCCAGTCTTTCCTGAAGATCAGGAAAAGACTACTTTCATATGCCCTTATAGGACCTTTGCATTCCGACGCATGCCTTTCAGTCTTTGCAACGCTCCTGCAATGTTTCAAAGATGTGTGATGGCTCTCTTCTCAGACATGATCGAAAAGTTCTTGGAAGTCTTCATGGATGACTTCTCAATATTTGGAACTACCTTCGAGGAGTGCCTCACATACCTTTCTCTAGTGCAAGACCGATGCGTTGAAATAAATTTGGTTCTAAGTTGGGAAAAGAGCCACTTCATGGTTATGCAAGGTATAGTTCTGGGTCATGTTGTTACACAGGATAGAATCCATGTAGACCCAGCCAAAGTTGAGCTAATAGAAAAGCTACCCGCACCCAAAACGGTGCGTGATATCCGATCATTCTTTGGTCACGCCGGTTTTTATCGACGTTTCATCAAGGATTTTAGCCATATAGCCCGACCACTCTCTAGTCTTCTAGCAAATGATACTGAGTTCAAATTTGATGACAAGAGCTCAGAAGCTTTTGAGAAACTTAAATCCTTACTATCTTCTGCTCCTATCATCTAACCTCTTGACTACAATATCCCATTTGAGATAATGTGCGATGCATCAGACTATGCATGGGAGCTGTATTAGGACAGCGTAGGGATAAACTTCCTACCGTGATATACTATGCCAGCAAAATGTTGGACGATGCACAAAAGAATTATACAACCACTGAAAAGGAATTTCTGGTTGTAGTGTTCTCATTGGACAAATTTAGACCCTATATCCTAGGATCCAAAGTAATAGTATACACAGACCATGCGGCTTTGCGGTATTTACTGACCAAAAAGGATACAAAGCCCCATCTAATCCGTTGGCTATTACTCCTTCAAGAGTTCGACCTTGAGATCAAGGACAAGAAAGGAAGCGAGAATTTCGTCGCCGATCATCTATCACGTCTTATATGTGATTCTCTTATTGACTTTTTGCCTTTCAAAGACACGTTCCCTGATGAACAACTTTTTGCCATCTCACATAAGACCCCGTGGTATGCCCACTTTGTCAATTTTTTGGCTGCCTAAGAGTTTTCAACTCACTCGGGTAAAAGAGAAAAGGAACAGTTCAGGGCACAAGTCAAGTACTTTATCTGGGAAGATCCCTATCTTTTCAAGATTTGTGCCGATCAGGTCATTAGGAGATGTGTACCTGAGGAAGAATTTGACAGCATACTTCAATTCTGCTACTCTGAAGCATGTGATGGACATTTTGGAGGAAAAATGACTGCTGCCAAAGTCCTTCAAAGTGAGTTCTTTTGGCCCACTCTTTTCAAAGATGCCCAGCAAATGTGTAAAAATTGCCCACAATGTCAACAAGCTGGCTCTATCTCAAGCAGGGACATGATACCCCTTACACCCATTCTCATTTGTGAAATATTCGATGTGTGGGGTATAGACTTCATGGGTCCCTTCCCTCCTTCCTCAGGCTATTCTTATATTCTTGTTGGTGTGGACTATGTGTCCAATTAGGTAGAAGCAGTGGCAACCCGAACCAATGACCACAAAGTTGTGGTCAAGTTCATTAAAGAGAACATCTTTTCTCGATTCGGGGTGCCACGTGTACTTATAAGTGACGGAGGACAGCATTTCCGTCACATGACACTAGAAGCCTTATTGAAAAAATACTCTGTCCACCACAAGATAGCAACACCTTACCACCCACAAACAAGTGGGCAAGTGGGGGTATCAAATAGAGAGATTAAGTCAATTCTTCAGAAAACGGTTAGGCCCGATCGCAAAGATTGGTCAAGTCGTCTGCATGATGCATTATGGGCTTACTATACTACTTTCAAAACTCCCATCGGTATGTCCCCGTATAGATTAGTATACGGTAAAGCTTGCCACCTTCCTGTTGAATTAGAGCTTAAAGCCTTTTGGGCTATTAAGGCCCTAAACTTTGACTTACAACAGACAGGTGAAGGCAGGAAGTTGGCGTTGAGTGAATTGGAAGAGCTTCGTTTCGAAGCTTATGAGAATGCCAAACTCTACAAAGAGAGAATGAAGAGAATTCATGATAAATCTATTTTAAGAAAAACCTTCTTTCCTTCTGATAAAATTTATTTGTTTAACTGTAAATTGAAGTTCTTCCCAAGAAAGTTAAGAACAAGATGGGCTGGTCCTTATGAAGTGCTTAAAGTATATCCTTTTGGAGTTATCTTAATTAAAAATCCCATAGATGGGCATGTCATCACAGTCAATGGACAAAGATTGAAACATGCATTCAATCCAAATATGGTTCCTCATGAAGTTGAATCTGTAGAACTTCAGGACCTTACAGGCATTCCATAAATGAGATTCTGCCAAGCTAAAGGCATTACAACTTAGCACAACCGTATAGCTGAACACGTTAAACTTAGTGCTACTAGGAGGTAACCTAGATTTTTAAAATGCTTATGTGTGTTTATTTTCCTTTGTCTGTGTGATTTTATGATTTCCTTAGTCTTCTGTATTTACTTTGTCTTTGTTTTTATAGATAACTCTTGACCCCCAGAAAAGAGGTTAAATGGTCCGGGTAGTTAAATTATTTGCTTAGTATATTAGTTATTTTTCATGACCATATTTCTTTTTGATTTCTCCCCTATATATTTGTTTGATTATTTTTAGTATAACTAACTTTTTTTTTTTTTGTTGTGTTGATGATAATCTGTAAAATATTTTTTCTACTAATTTTTAATTGCAGAATGATACATCTTTTGGTAAAAGTTAGTAAAAAGGCTTTGACATCAACATAAAAATGCTTCCCATCAGGTGATACCTTTCCTTACTACATTTCCCTTTATACCTGATCAACATGCGCTGTAGAGTAAGCAAACCATAGGTTTGGGGATGTAGCATTTGTCATTATATTCTTTCTTGCATATTACATTCTCACTGTCTTACATTGTTATTTGCTTGAGGACAAGCAAAGTTTCAGTGTGGGGGTGCATGTATTTCATGAAAATCTTTTTCAAAATATGCGAGAAATACACTATTTGTGTTCATGAGAAAGAGTATTTGCTATCTTACTTATTTAAAGGAAGATGATTTGAGAACTTTTATTGTTAGCTATGTATTGTGAAAAACTCTGAGGAAACTCTATAAGAAAAACTTTGGGGTATTGTATCCATAAGTAAACCTAGCTGTTTTTCTTTTCTTCAATTGATAGCTATGTGATTATGAAAGGACTGAGATAGGATTACCGCTTATTATAAGAACTTCTTGTGATTGAAACCTGAACCCTTATGCCATTTCTGTACAATATGTTATGTTATTTTGTCTGTATGTACACTCTAAAAAAAAAGAAGAAAAAGAAAAAAAAAAGAAAAAAAAACAACAAAGAAAACAATGAAAAACAAATAGAAAAAGAAAAAAAAAAAGAGTTATACATACATTTACTGTTGAATAAAATTTTTGGTGTAAATATGCTGTAAATCTCTAAGCACCACTATCCTAGATATTGTAATTTGGGATATGTGCTATAGTGTAAGGTTTCAAGCCTGAATATCTCGGGTGATTAAGGCACATAGGGGTCCCTTTGAAACCTGGCAACCTCAGTCATAATGGCGGGGGGTTGTTGGCCTTAAAACCCGCTACATGGGATATTCAGAAAGCAAAGGAAACTGAACACTATATAGAGGTATTATTAGTTGTACTTTTATATTTTTGGCAAATGTTAAAAGGTTAAGGCATGATCAAGAGTTTGATTACAAATGTAGGTAAGAATATCAAGGTCCAATCTGTTCGCATAACATGAAAGTTGAGAATTGTATAAACTTAATCTGCTTAGTTTACTTCTAAATATGTATCCCGAAGCAATTAATAGTCGATTTCCAATAAGAGTACCTATTTGAGAAAAATTTGCAAAATGTTCTCTTATCATGTTTATCATTAACTGCTGAATAGGTTTAAGATAGTAGATTGCATTTCTCATGATTAATTTTTGGACTTTGTTTGACAAAAAGTTAGGATAGATTTTTGCATCTGTTTTTGACTTGTAAAAATTATGCAAAATTTCACTTTGAATATGTTTTAAACACAGTCTTGCTTGAGGACAAGTAATGTTTAGGTTTGGGGATATTGATGTGACTGTATTTGCAGCACTCAAACTATGATATTTGTACTGCATTTGCATCTTAACTCTGGAATAAATGCAACACTTTGATACTTTCAATGCAATTTAGGAAAATACTGAAAAGTGAAGAATTAGGCCCGAAATAATCCAAATTGCAAGTCAAGAAGTAAGAATCGGGAAGCACGAGAAGCGGTTGAAGAATGAAGCTCATAGAAAATAAACTTGGCTGAAACTAGCACGAAATCTGACTCGGAACATTGATCCAGATGATCTTAAATAATGACCCATGTCCATTTTTGGCAAATCATATCAGTTTTTCGGGTAGAAACAACATTTTGAGCAAAACGCAGGACTCCTGCGTGCGGCATGATTTGAGCCAAATTTTATCGTTTGGAGGGTCAAAACAGTGAAAAACACCAAAAAATGTTGCGGTCAACAATCTGGTTAAAATCAACAAACGGAAAAGAGTCAACTATTTCAGAATTTTGCCTATAAATAGAGCTTCAACCCTTTGAGAATTCTAGAGTTAATTTTGGAGTATTATCAATATTTTTGATATAATTCTGAGTTAATTCTATTTAGTTTTAAATTTTAGTTTTAGTTAATTATGTAGTAGTAGAATACGGGGGAAGTCCCACCTAGGTAGCTCTTATTCGGGAAAATTTTGCCCGAATAGCTACTTTTAGGGGGAAGTCCAACCCAAGTATTTATTATCCGGGAGAGGTTCTACTCGAATAGCTTTTAATAGGAAAGCTCTTATTCGACAGAAACTCATCCCTAATAGTTCTTATTCGGGGGAAATTAGCTCCGTCTGAATAGCTATTTTGCATCGGACCTCTGCTCAAATTTTGGGAATCAGAAATACGCGTTCGTCAATATGGGGGAGCCTTTCTTGACTCTCTTTTATTTACATAACTTGTATTCATTTATGTCTGAGTAGATTGATATCTAGGGGTGAATATTGTAAATGATAGTATTTTAATATATGGTCTCGGATATAGTTTATTCAATTCATATTGCAATGTATGGCTTGTTTTAATTCAGTATTTCATATGTAATGTTTTTAAGTAGACGTTATGATTGCTTTACTTTCGCTTCATAAATATAATACTTGTAGTTAATATTATGAATGCGTTACTTTAGTGCCATATAATTGTTTTAATCATGAGTCTATAGGTTGTACCATAGACTCCATGAAACTATAGGTTGTACCATAGGTTCTAACTATAAGGTTAATTCCTTAGTTTAGTTTGCCTTGTTGTACTTGGTTAAAATAAGCTAAGTAGATTAACTAGATCTATACCTTTTAGCTTAACCGGGTGTATGCTTGTAGCTTAAGCCCTTGCAAAATTAGATAAACTAGATATTGAACCTATATTAATTGCCTCATTTACATGTTCAAACCCCTAGATCACCACCTCTCGTATTCCACTAATACTCAGTATAATTAGATAATTTAGTTAGTTTAATTTAGTTTACATTTTTCTCACGTTACTCAAACCCACCTTGCGATTTGTCACTTAAGCGCTTTAACACTTTCACACTACTTCACTAATTTAAACTAGCGAGCTTCTCTGTGGTACAATTATGCACTCATAGCATACTACACTACAAAGATCCGTGCACTTGCGGGTATTTTAACTTAGTTTATTTTGCACACATTTTAACGCACAACCCGATCGCATCAGGTTCATTTTCCTGAAGTTGTTTGGTTGGTAGTTCAATGACCTCTTCACTGAGCCCTACTTTTATTCTTATTCCTCCTTCTTGAATGAATTGTTCTTCCAAGAACAAGGCGTGTCTACTTACAAACACTCTTTGATCAGTAGGGGAATAAATATTGTAACCTAGAGAATCTCTAGGATAGCCAATAAACTTGACCTTGTCAGATTTGACCTCTAATTTATCAGATTTCAACTTCTTGACGAAAGCAGGACAACCCCAAATCCTAACATGCTTAAGACTGGGTTTCCTGTTGTGCCATATCTCATATGGTATAGTTGAAATTGATTTTGAGGTAACCCTATTCAAGATATGTAATGCTGTAAGAAGGGCGTGTCCCCATAAACTTATGGGGAGATCTATGTAACTCATCATGGATCGAACCATGTCCAACATAGTCCGATTTATCCTTTCAGAGACACCATTGAGTTATGGGGTAGCTGGTAGAGTCAATTGTGTGATTATGCCATTCTCCTTGAGATAGGCTTGAAATTCATCACTAAGGTATTCTTCTCCACAATCAGATCACAGTGTTTTAATTCTTTTCCCAGTTTGATTTTCTACTTCTGCCTTAAATTCCTTGAACTTTTCAAAAGATTCTAACTTGAGTCTCATAAGATACACATACCCATACCTAGATAAATCATTGGTAAAGGTGATGAAGTAGTAAAACCTTCCTTGGGCCATTTCACTAAATGGTCCACATACATCAGTGTGTATTAATTCTAAAAGGTTTGTGGCCCGTTGACCTTGTCCTTCAAAATGAGTTTTGGTCATCTTTCCAAGAATACAAGATTCATATGTTGGGAATGGATCCGACCCACAATTGTTGACCAGTCCTTCCTTTATCAATTACTCAATCATTTTCTCACCTATGTGGCGTAGCCGCAAATGCTATAACCTTTTACGATTAATGAGATCTCTGGGTCTTTTCATAGTATTTATATTATATTGGTCATTAATTTTGCCATCATGCTTTACATCAAGTATGTAAAGTCCATTCACTAGTTTACCAGTACTAACATATTTATTTCTAAAGTAAAACATGCATCTATTAATAGAAAAGTCAAAACGATAACCATCCAAAACTAATGCAGAAATAGAAATAATGTTCCTCACGGCACTCGGTAAAAACAAACAATTGTTCAATACTAATGAATGACTAGATGGCATTGTAATACAACATGTCCTAATAGCATGTGCAACAATAGTTGTTCCATTCCCTACTTTCAAGACCATGTCACCTTCTTCTAGAAGTCTACTTCTTTCTAGATCCTGTAGAGAAGTACAAATGTGAGGAGTCGCACCGGTGTCTAACACCTATGAAGTAGAATCAGCGCTAATTGAAAGATTAGTTTCAAACATGAGCAAATGTGACATACCTGATAGAGCCTTTCATTTTCCTTTCAAACTCTTGAGGTACTCAGGACAATTCCTTTTCCAATGTCCCTCATTCTCACAATGGAAACACTTTTCTTGTTTTCCTGCTCCCTTCTTTTTCTTGGACACATCTCTAGTAGGCTTGCCCTGAGGTGTCTTCTTATTTTTCTTCTTTTTCGACTTCTTAGCTGAAGAAGAAGCTAATGCAAGGACCACCTCCTTTCATTTCCCCTTGTTATGCCCTTGATACACAACTATCATGTTCAAGAGCTGGGGCAGAGAACGCTCAATATCATTCATCTGGAAGTTAACGATAAAAGAGTGGAATGATTTTGGTAAGGATTGAAGTATCATATCAGTCTGCAAGTTCGAATCCATGTGGAAATCCAAGGATTCAAGACATTTGATTAAACCGATCATCTTAAGAACATGTGCATTCACATTTGATCCTTTAGCCATTCTCATCCGGAACAATTCCCTAGATATCTCATATCTAGTCAGTCTATTCTTCACACCATACAACTCTTACAAGTGTGTGATGATGACAGTAACATCTTCTATGTCCTCATGTTGGCGTTAGAGCTCATTAGTCATGGAAGCCAAGACATAGCTCCTAGCTTTCATTGCATCATCACGCCATTTCTTGAATGTTTCCACTTCTTCCTCAATCGCCTCTTCAGGCACCTTAGCAAGAAGCAGACCATCAAGGACATACTCAATTTTCTCAGAGCACAAAATGATTTTCAAATTGCAGAGCCAGTCAACGAAATTTGGTCCAGTCAAACAGTTCTTATCGAGAATGCTAGCAAGTGGATTCATATTGAATAAAGTAACTATAGAAAATATGCATAAAGTTTTATTAGAATATTTGTATTATAAGTAACCATTTGATTTAGGGTTTGAAATTAAATAGTGCCCCTACTAAATTTTTTGAATCTCATATTTCCCCTAGAGACACAGAAAAAACTATGTCTAGTTTTTCTAGTGGGATTAGAGGCCCATCTATCTTAGGTCTACCTCACTCAACTGATTATTGACAAAACTAAGATATCCAGGTGAATAACACTTATCCAATGTATCTCATACAAGTTCCAATTCTTGCTGCCTCTAATTTACTTGACCTCACACAACAGATTATTGGCCAAGTGAAATTGGTTAAGTCTGACCCATTATCCTGGTAAATCAAGATCAATGCAACATTAACCTCTCACACAATAGATTATTGGGATTAATGGGGATCGCGATTTTCCACTTCATATGTTTTGATAGATTAGTTATTATATCATAAAAGCAAGGTGCCCCCATGTATCCACGACCGAAGCCCACTTCTACAATACAATTATTAATCTATGATAGTAGAAGGCAATAGTATATATATTTCAAAAATTATACTATTATAGACTTAATATTGAAGTTGGGAAGTTCCTTTTGTTTCGTGACTTATTATAGTCTCACTTTACGCATGCTTTTGATTTCGATTTTATCAAACAAAATAAACAAAGACAACCATACATCCATCCATTTATCTATCCCATAAATAAATAAATAAATGCATACAAATGAGAATGATCATGGACTAGAGAATAATTCAACCTGAGCCACTGGGTCAAAGATAAGAAAATAATATAGCCCAAAATTTGGACTATTTTAGCTATCTTCAGCAAATCCTCCTGTTTCCATGAACTAGGCCCACCAATGCTTGATGTATCCATCTTGCATCTTCAATTACATTTATGTACTAGATTCATAATCTAAGGGGATACATAATTGTAATAGGGCTTTTACATTTTCAAACGGGAATAAAAGGCATGCAAGCCTCATTTAAAATTACATAAAACTGAAAATTGAATAAATAAATAAAATAAACATCCATTCATTCATCCATGCATGCAAGACTAGTCCATGATCATCCATGAGCAACAAAAAAAAATTATTCTCTAGCATAACACAATTAATCTATGAGAAAACTTAATTAATAACAATTTATTAATTTGCATCTCCTTAATAATAAAATCCAATTTTATTATTAGGTTAATTAATAAACAATTTATTAATCTCCATAGTCTCAAAATAATGTTGGGCTTTAACAAAATCCAATTTTATTTTAATAATAATATTGGGCTTTCGAATATAACCTTCCTATGAATTAAACATTCAAATGGAAGCAGGCCAAAGAGTCATCCAAACGGTTTTTAAAACAGCCCAGAACATTTAAATTAAACTATAGGCCCTAACTAAATCAGTAAGCCTAATAAGTTTTTAAAAAAATTAATAGCCCAAACATATAAGCCCAAGAAACAAATAAAAAAAATTTAAAAAATTCAAATCTAGATCCAGATCCAAAACCCGAGTTGGGCCCGAATCCAGATCTAGGTCGGGTCCAGAAACCTTACCCAGATCTGAAGTTTTTTCTTTTTTTGTTTCTTCTCTGTCTACCCGCCGCCTCCCATCAAACCACCACCACCACCATGGTTGCACAATGCAGCCATGGCCTACACCACGGCAGCCGCAACAGCCAGCAAGGTTGTCAAGGCTGCAACAACTCCATGGCTGCGAGGTTAGTTGTTGCGAGGTAGAACCTCGCAGCCATGGTGACGCGAAGCCGCGAGACAGATCTCGCGGCTCTGCGTCTTGCAGCCGCGAGAGCCACTGGGCTCTTCGCGGCAGCCCAGCCTCGTCAGAGGCGGCGCCGCTAGAGCCACCACAACCACGAGACAGATCTCGTGGCTGTGGTTTACGAGAGACCACGGGGTCGCGATGACTCTTCCTCGCAACCCTTTGGCCTTCTCGCGACAGCAGCGCACCACAGTGGTGGCGCCGCTGCCGTGGCTGGGAAAGGTAGGTGGGTTTTTCCAAATTTTTTCTTTTTTTTTAAATTCTAAAACAGTTTTTCAGATTTCAAAATAAAACAATTTTATTTTATTCTTCAAACAGAATAAATAAAAACAAAACAAAAAAAACTTCATGAAAAACCCCAATTCAATCATGGGAAGGGAACAAATGGGCTATCATATGTTTAATCAAATTAAATATAAGCAACATATAAGATTCATTAACACTACGATTAATTGTGCTATGAGCTACAAATCGCATATTAAACGGGAACGGTGGCTCTGATACTATTATTGGAAACTATACTAGAAATTTAAAATTTTTAAATAATGCAACGGAACAAAATAATAAAACCTGGTATCCGTTCATGATTAATACACAGATTTAAAGTTTAATTATCACATAATTAAAATAGGAGATTCGGAATACTTTTAGGCAGTGATTGGTATGTAAGAATGAGTTGGGAATGGAATAGGATTTCCAATTCTATTTTAATTCCTATGTTTGGTATGAGGGAATGAACTTGAAAATCCCATTTCCAAAGAAATCGCATTCTCACATACATGGGAATAGCCATTCCAAACCAAATACATGAGAATGACTCATTCCCATATATTTGGGAATAAACTTGACTACTATACCCCTATTCCCTATTATATAACATAACTTTTATAAATAATAATAATAATAAAAATAATAATAATAATAATAATAACGAAAAAATATAATAATTATTATTATGAAAATAAAAATAAAATAAAAATAAAAACAAAAAATAGTGATTAAATAATAATAATAATAATAAAAATAATTAAAAAAGTATAATAATATTATTATGAAAATAATAATTATTATTATAATAAAAATGATAATAATAATAATAATAAATAAAAATAATAAAAATAAAAATAAAAATAAAAATGATAATAATAATAAATAATTAAAAATAAAAAATAAAAAATAATAATATTGATTAAAATAATAATAATAATAATAATAATAAAGTAAAATAATAATGACAAAAATAAAAAGAAAAATAAAAAAATAATAATACCAATAAATAATAATAATAATAATAAAAAAATATTATTATTATTATTATTTATTGTTGTTGTTGTTGTTATTATTATTATTTATTATTGTTGTTATTATTATTATTATTATTATTTATGTTTATATTATTTACGGTTTTTTTTATATATATTCTTATTTTTTTTACTATAATAATAAAAAGGCAATTCTGTCATATTATAAAAGTCATTCATATTACTACTTTTAATTCATAGAGCATACCAAACATGTCATTCTCATTCCCAAGTTCATTCCATTCCCAGTTGCATTCTATTCTTTGACTCATTCTAATCTTACCCAAATCTATTCCAATGTACCAATCGCTACCTTACGGATTTGGATCTGATGGAGATTCTGATGCAAAAAAGCTTCTTACGCGTGAAGCCTTTAAAACAGTCCACACGAGCTCTTCTAATCAATTAGCTAAAATCCCCACTAAGATTGTTAGAGAAAAGGAAAAATTTATGAGAAACTGTTTTTGTGCTAGCTGACAGATTTCTCATAACAATGTATATATAGGAAAACCCTGATCCTATTAGGTCAAGTTCTTGGGCAAGCCAAAAACCTGAAATTGGACTATTTAATTAACCAGACTAAAAATCCAATTTTTAGCCCGTCCCATAATCCAACAAATTAAATCAGACCTCTGATTCAATTATTTCTTTTCTCACTAATTGATTGTTGAACCCTTTTGTGTGTGACCTTTTGGGTTCAAAATTAATTGGTAGTAGAAATCATTAATCTGATTAATCAAATAAATTAAAACTCTTTCCAATTTATTTATTTCCACAAATTACGAGTGACACTTAGAAGTATATCGTAATTGTCCAATTAAAATGAAGTGGTTAATCAAACCTCAAGATAAATGAACTGTTCCTTTCGTCGCCCTTGTCCTGGTCAAGTACGAGCCATGGTAGAAAAGTCAAACTCCCATTATTGATCAATATGACTTGATTTAATTAATTTAACAATCCTTAATACGTGGAACGCTTTCTAACAAATTACCTTGGCCAATGATTTTGATTGCATAATTCATTAAATCTCATAGGACTTCCTAAATGGACAAATCCCAACGGGATTAATCACACGACTCCGTGTATGGAAAATCGTAACCACAAATTGCTTAACCTAATCCACAAATAGAATTAGATTTTATCCGCAAATTGCCCAGTTCATCATAAATTTGTGAATTTCGACTCATGCATTCTTAACACCTTAAGAAGAAACCCGCATGATAATTCTATGGACATTTAATTAATAATCACAGTTAAATAAAATAACCCATTCATTAAATAACTTTTATTAAATGAAATATATAAATAAATAATACAAATAATTATGTCCTAAAATTAATTGGCTTCTAGGTCATAAACTCTAACAACTAGGGCTCAGTGGTCACTCCCTAGATCAGGTAGCTTGTTATTTAGTTGTGGTGCATCCTTTCATAAGGCTGATACAATAGCTGGGATAACGGTGGTTTGTCGTGATGACCAAGGCAACGCCATTGATGGCTGAGCACAAACGATCAGATGTAGTTCGCAATCCCAGGCGTAGGCTTATGCTTGCCAACTTGCGTGCTCGATGTTCACAACCTACTCAGGTTATTACTAGCTTATACTCGAATCTGACTCAAAACTTATGATTCCAGCTCTCAGCGAATCTTCTAATTGTGACTGGAAAAGTCAATTTATCCTTCACAATGCCCTTTTACTCCTATCTTCCACTTCTGCCTACTCCTTTTGGTCAGTTCCTTGAACAGGCAATAGAGTGGCAGCTTGGGTTGCACGGGTAATTTGGATAGGTTCTCTTCCTACTATGTGGCTCCATAATGTACCCCCATCTTTAGCTAATCTATTATAATGAGAGGTTTCTCCATCTGGAATAGGCTGATGTAAATTTTACTAGATGAAATAACGAACCGACCAAAAAAAAAAGTCAGTGCAAATAGCTAATAGATAAAATATTCTCTCTTCCTTCTATCCCAACAAAATCTAAGATGCGAGAATTAATAGATCAAGTTTCAGATTAGTGACGGTTAAAGTTCGGTAGTTTCTGTGACACCCCGACCTGTGCATATAATTATTTTATTAATGTGCATATATTTATATGTCTACTTTAATTATTTATATATTTTGTTTGTATGAAATATCATATTTCTTGGTTTACGTGCATCTATTTCGTCTAACGTGTATTTGTGTGCATTCACGAACATTTAGGAGATTTAGAAATTGTGGTAAATAAATAAATGTATTGATAAAAAATAGAGTAACTAAATTAGTTATAATTAAATTAGAATGACAAACTAGTCAAAAGCATTTAGTTGAAGGGCATGTTGGTCATTTGGGCTTTTGTCTTTTATTACTTACACATACTAATACACTACTACACACACAAGCATACAAAACACACACAAAAATCAGACCTCTAGACACATACACACACAATAACACAGCTGAAACACACACACAAGAAGAGAAGAAAAATAGAGGAAAATAAGGAAGTAGAAGAAGATTAGCTCAATTCTTGCATGTTCTTCAAGTTCTAGGTGAGGGATCTCATACTTGGTTGCATTATTGTTGCTATTTCTTGTTTTTATTGAGTTGGTTGTGATGTAGATGCAAGAGGTTTGAGTTGTATGTGCATGAGAAGTTGATTTTTAGCTTGCTTGGTGTTATGTGAGTTCTCTTTTGCTTGTGATGTGTTGTGGGTATTGTTAATGGTATTGTTGCTATGCTAGTTGGTATTCTTGTATGAAGACTAGATGTTTGATATAAGTTCACAATGAGGTGTATGTGCTAAAACAAAGTCTAGAACTAGCTCAAGGTGCAAGGAAATGGCTAAAAGTGAAATAGTGTAAAAACTGCAAATCTGGACAGCTTACTGCCCTTGTCTTTCGAAGCTCTTTTGACCTAGTAAACGTGCTCAAAAATTAACGAAATTTACATGGTAGCTAGATTAGGCAGTTTTGAACAAATGTTGATTTCTAGAGCTAAGGAAAATTCTAACGTTTTATCCTTCCGATTTAGCCATCTCTGAAATGTGTCTGGGAAAATCACTGAAGCAGGCAGTTAGGTGTAGTTGCACGATAAAGGGTATAACTTGTGGAATTTAACTCAGAATTAGGCACCGTTCGATTCTAAAGTTATCTACATTCGAAGAGATACGTTTCTATCTAAAAACCAGACATTTGGAGATCAATATAATAGGTAACTGAATTGATTAATTAAGCTTCTGTTGGAGGAATTGAAAAAATATCTTAGTTGAATTATTATTTGATATTGTTAATTGGGATTACTAAGTGGTTATGAATGGTATTGAGTTGTTTTGCATATGTATCTTGTTCGTTGGTGTTCATAGGTTCCAAGAATATTCTTTTGCAAGTTTTACAAGTCTTTATGCTTAATTTCATGTTAGATCAAAGTTTGTTAGCATTAGTTGAAATTGAAGACTAAGTGTTGTTTAATTGTTTGAATGATATGTAGAATGGTAGATTTAGGCTATATATGACTTATGAACAAGTGAACAATCAAGAAATTCAAGAATCTTGCTTAGTTGAAGATCGACCCTGTTATGCCTCTTTGGAACACTTGAGATTTTAATGGATAGTTAGGCTTAAAAAAATTGTTGTTGGTAGACTTTTAGGGAGTTTTTGATCTCTAGAATGTAATGTGTAATAATTGGACAAGTTAAAGTTAATTACCTAGTTGATTTAGTTAAGGGTTTTAGTGAATTCAAGGTGTTTTAAAGCTAAAGTGTTTAATTGAAGCTTATGTGAATTAGTTAAGCTTATTGCATAAGTAGCTATTTGAATTGCTATACTTGCTATAATTGCTATATTTTTCTATTGATTTAGTTATAAAATGTAAATTGGGAAAATGAGTATGATAACTTGAATTATCTTGTAATTAGCTAGACTTGAATTTAAACAAAGTGGTTAGCTTGTTGAACATGTAAGTTGAAATGGGAACTAAAGGTGATTGGCTGCCATTTATCTAATTAAATGAAATTAAGGCCTTGTGCATGCTAATGCTAAAAACAAAGAATGCTTCTTGTCATATCCTCTAAGTTAGTTAAGATAATGCATGTCTAGAGATTTTAGAGTTTGATATTGTGATATGAACTTGTAGAACTAGCTAGTTAATTGCATGATTAGCATTCTTAACTCCTATTATTTGTGTATGGTTAATCGGATGAATATATAATGATTTTATTGCATAACTGCCTAACTAGGAATTGATGCCATAGGAGAAGGTTCAAATGGGTATTTCGCTAAGTTTTGTATGCTTGGCTTAATTGCAGGTGAGGGAGTCTTCATTTCTTCTGTGCATTTTAACTTGATTTATTGTTTCTAAATTGATTTATTTATTAATTGATAAATTTTATATATATATTATTTTACTTGCTATCTTGAGTCTTTTCGTGTTATTTGTGATTAACTGCGAGGGTGGCCTACTTTGTCGTTCATCTTATGCGGTATTTGATATACTTGGCTCTCGTGATTTGACCTGGGGTTGCGCAACATTTTCGAACATGGTAGCGTCGAGAAACACGGGCGGCATCGAGCTTGTCGTGCTCTCTCGACTACCATGATGCCTATTCCCTTTCTCTCGCTGAGTATACTCCACTACTCCAGAGGCGTGGTTCACTTGCTGGGCATATGGACCTACCTCAGGAGAAAGGGTCGTAGGATCGGGGTACATCCGGAGTACCTCATTTTGGAGGAATAAGGGGTTTGCCGGCACTTGTTGAAGATCTTAGCTCTTGGCTCGTGGCTCGTGATTGAAGACAAACGTGGAACCGTATCATTTTTATACGTGGTTAAACACTTGTCTAATTAGCTTTGTTATTTTGTGTTATATATGTTATTATTCTTGACGCATCTCATGAAAGCATTCCTCGGTATGCTGCATCACCTCCCTCACTGAGTATACATATTGTATACTCACTATCGTTTTTAACATCTTTCAAGATCAGTGCTATTAGGGGTAGAAAATAAGACTCGAGCGTTTTGTGATTGATTATGCTGGCTTACGTGGATTGCCATTGAATTTAGTTTTGTACTTGTAAAGTTTGGTTTAGAATGTATTGATAGTTATGAATGGCTTGTAATGTTTTATAAGTTGTAATCTTTACCTTGTTGTCTAGTTGACTTACATGCTTGTAAGGATGAAATAGATTGAGGTGGTGGATTATGGTCTTGTGGTTGTATGTTGATATTTGCAGGTTTCTAGATAGTTCTATATATAGGAGAAACTCTATTCGTTTTCCTCTAAATTTCGTGTCCGGGGTTTGGAATTGGGCTGAGGATAGTATGGTTAATAGAAATCCCGGTTCTGTGAGGGATCAGGGCGTTACAGTTTCCATTGATTTTTATTTTCATTTATTATATGGATACTAAATTAGTAAAGTTTATTAATTTAGTCGCCACTAAAATTTTAAATATATACATATATGTATGTATGTATACATACATACATACATATATTGATGATCATCAATCAGTGTATTGTAGCATTCACTAAAAAAAAAATTTAAATCTACCCCTTGAAACTGTTGTCCATCATAAACAAATTTACCTTTTGCTTTGTGTATATATATTATAATTCACATGGGACTCCATCACAATTATGATATTTTATTCTTCCACGTATACACCAGAGATGTGGAAATTGTCACTTGTTTACTATAAATTTTCAAAAAATATCGCTTTCTGAAGAAATTTGACACATAGTACGAATTCTTCATAAAATTGAATTAAATATACTAACCTCTTATTATATGCGGAATAGTTTGTCTAAGAAATAGCCTTCTTTGTTCCACCGTTTAAAGCCGCGAATCAGAAGAGTAATTGAGTGAATTTTGTTTTTGGAGAAAAACTAGAGAAGAAAATACTCTGCTTTCTGCTTTTCTTAGTTCTTTAGAACAGAACATATCAGTTCTTATTATTAATATGACCCATTAAGCACAAATGGGTCGAGTCGGGTCGGATCAATCCATATTGGGTGAACCAACCCTAAAATTCAATATCTCCCACTCGCACAAGATGGGTAAACCTATGTCCACCACTATCTCTCTTAACGACCTTGTCGGCACCCACCATCAAATTCGTGTAGGAAAATAAGTAGTGCAACCCGTGACCACACAACAAGTGAAAACTCAAACCATGCACCTGTTAGGAATGACATGGGAGTTATGGCCTTCAGCAGAAGAAAAGTCTCATTGTACCCTAGACTAATTTAAGTTCACATTAGTCAATACATACCTTATCTACTGTAGGTTATGTTGGACCTTTAAAATCTCAAACATGTATCCATAGTTATGTTCAATCATAAAGTTACATAACTAGATGACCAATGAACACATGTAATACTAGATGTGAACAATCTTCCCTGCACTTTAATATCCTTCTAAGTCAAGTCAACCGTTTTTCCGATTGTATCCCATATGATCGAATCTTACGTAATCTTTAGGCAACACACCAAAGTAGCAAACATTGAACTTGATTTATTAGAATACGAGTGTAGGTCACTAAGAGTATCCAAAAGAAGCATTTATTGCTTCAAGGATTCATAGTGGTGAAGCAGGGATCTATTCACCGACTTTCTTATAAGGTTCTAAGGCACAAATGGTATGAAACATGTGTTACAGTGTTACTTCCTTTAAAAGGCATATGTCTTTATTCAAATCAAACACCGTACAATTCTTGGTCTAATTATCATCCAGCAATTAACCTTAATCCTTTAGCATAATACACACAATAATAGAGGTTTCATATCTGGCTATAAAAAGGTTATATGGACAGTAAGAATCCATATCGACCTCATGTCAGTCATTAATTTTAATATATATATATAATTAAGAGGTTTCATCTTAATATTTTCATAGGAACTAATTCCAGACCAAATCTTAAGGGGACGTCTCTTGTATGAATATAGTATTTCTTGACGAATACTAACCATATCATACAATCTTATCTCTACACGCTCTCACTGTGCCATAGGTGATTGCTCGTGTGAGAAAGCCAATCTCAACAACCTGTTGACATACCTTTTGATGCTAATATGTGCTAGTATACTCATACTTGATTTCTTTCACACTTATCACAACAATAAGGCACCAAGCAAACGTACAACGAAATCTTGTGTACTATGAACTAGCATCAAAATATACACTGGTGTGAGTACATCAATGATTACACATCATCTTATAGAACATTAAAATCAAATCGTACGCAATTCTATAGATTTTACATGTAACAAATACATATCTTTAGAGATGGACCTATAGAATGGGTCTACTACCATATCACGCATAGGTAAGAGTTTTATAGCCACTTCTTTCTATGACACAAAGTCATAGTTAATGTCTATGTACTAGGTCTTACCATGATATTTAGGATCTCTAGCATAAGAAATGTTAGTGGACATAATAGATAGTCATTGCTTCTTTAGCAATTGACTACTCACAAGTCTAACATGAATCTCTCAAACCGAACTTTCTCTTGCACAACTTCTGATCATCCCACACATCTCAACTTCCATAGTTGGCAATGTTATGTATGTTTGCTTCTTCCTACTTTACAAATTAATGTCATTGATTAACAAGAAAACATACCAAAAGGTACATTTTTGCTCATCTGGGTCACCATCCAAGTTAGTATTTGCGGATCTCTTCTAATAGTGTTGTGTGAATTCTAACGTAAGTGCATGTGTCGCAACAAGTAATAAAATGATTAATAAAGATCGTTCCCACGAAGACTGAGATCATTAACTATCAGAATTAGTTTAGCTTTAATTCTATTCAGATGACCAAAACTTGAGAATTTGCAATTAAAAACTAAAGAGATAACAAAACTAACGAAAATAACAACTAAGCAATTGTGAATTTGATAGAAAATTTGATTCAATATTTGGAGAGTTCTAGGGATTACAATTTCACCAAGATTTATTCTACTCGAATCTGTTGATTAAATCTAATTAACGACTATTCCTTATGCTGCCAAAAATTTCACTAAGGTAGATATTAATCTTTCTCAAGCATCAATACCCTACCCCTATAAGCAAGCTACTTACATCTCTGTGGTAACTGTGAACTTGGAATGCATTAAGCCCTAGAAATTTAAACGTTGCACTAGATCTCATAACTATCTCTAGGTTATGACAATTTAATGATACTCCACACATGGTCTAGTTTAATTATCACTTCTCAGTCTCAAACTAAACCACAAAACAAGCAATTATTGGCCAGATAATCAAAAGCATTACGTATAGTTTGAAATATTCAGCATGAAAATAGAATAATCAATCAACCAATCAATTCAGCATAATTCAAGTAATCAAAATCTGGCTACATCGTAGCCCTAGAAAAATAGTCTAGCAACTCATAATCAATGTAAATGAAATCCAAAGTCTATTAAAATTCATGATGAGAGAGAAAGAAAACTCTAGAAATCTCAAGAAAGTCGTGGCTAATCTTATCTCTGATCCGTCCTTCCTCGTCAATCTTGTGTTTTCTCCTCTCCAAACTTTTGCTTTTCTCCCCAAGGACTAGCAGCCAGCCAAAAAAACCTCATTTCTCAACGTCTGATCCTTGTTTTTAATCGTAGGGTTTTTTTCTTTTCGCGTTTTTTTACCAAATCGTCCTAAAAAATCTTGCGATGCTGTGCAGCTGCGCTATGACTGCGCTACTTCTATTTTCTCTTTAATTTCTTCACGAACTGCATAAACGATTGCCCTTAGTCATTTTTCCTCAATCTTGGCCTCAAAATCCATGTCTTCACATAAAATTCACCTACATAGCAAAACAAACATGGAACCAATCAAATTGTTCATATATTACTCAAAAAACAACAAAATTAAGGTAAAAAAGGCGCTGAAATAATATATCAATATTACACCCAATAAACACCCCCAAACTTAAACTTTGCTTGTCCTCAAGCAAAAGACACAACTAAAGAAAGAAACTACTAAAAAACTAAAGACTCGACACAAAATAACTCATGAAAGCAATGATGTAGGATAGTAAGTTTTCACAGCCTCAGTAGCTTTATCCCAACTCAAGAGATAACTTTCAATCACAAGCATGAGAAATAATAACTTCACATAAGTTGCATTTTACTTCAAATCCCCCATGTGAGTATGTGAATAGCCTCTATCCTAATCAATTGTAACCGGATGAGTTTATGCAAGTTAAGTGAATTATCAATATGGATTTTTTATTTTCAATCACTTAGGACTTCATAAGCTCACTTTTCACGCCACTCTCTACTAATGTAGGTTAATCATAGCATTAAAGATCAGTAGGACTTTACATTTGGTTGTAACGTGTGACTAGGGTTAAGGTAGGATAATGGATATAAAATAAGGCTAAACTACATGTAAGCACACAACTATTCGAGGATGTTCAATGGAGCACATGCCAACTCTACGTCGTACCACCAAAACTATTCAACATATCTCTTTTCTTTCATCTTTTATTTCACTTCCTCAACAATCATTCACAACATTTGAAAACACATAAAGAACCCACACTCCCCCAAACTTGCATTTTGATATTAATTACAAGGAGTGTGGTTCTTCTCGTTTCTTTTCATTCTTTTCTTTTTCTTTTGTTTTTCTCAATATTTCATTTTTTTCTTAAACAAAACAACACATCACCAAATCATCAAACCTCCCACCATTCAATTCGAAACATGACTCCATATAATCATCCTAGGACAATCATATGTTATAGGTAGGAGGGTCATAATCTGGGGAAATCAACTTGACAAGTTAAGGAAGAATTTTTAGGTTGCACATGAAAGAAAAAGCTAATTAGGCTCAAATTGGTGGACTAGGGATATTCAATTATTACAAAGGCTGGCTTGAAAGGCTCAAACAATCCAAAGATGGCCTAAATCATTTCTCTAATGCTATGCAACCTAGGATTTCGTCTCGAGTGACAATCAAGTAAGTTCTAAAATCCTATACTCATTCATTTTCATTTTTTTCCATCACTTAAACTCACATAAATTTTCTCTAAGCAACAACATAATTAAATGAGGCTATGTGCGCATTAGATGGGGATTTTTCATAAAACAAACCTACGCTTCAGTCAATTATCCTCATTACTATCATATCATTCATACGTTATTCATCATCGACCTATTTATTATCTTTCAGCATTACTTTCAATTTTTTTCGAAGTTTTTCAGCTTTTTTTTTCAATTTAAACAATGAAAACACATAATGAAAATAACTAAAACATGCAACACGAACACCAAAAATAACACATAACTCAGAATAAGTAAAGAGATGCCACCCTCAAACTTAAAAGGAAAATATTGTCCTCAATGTGAAAACACTAAAAAAAAAACAAAGGAGTAGCAACTTCCCTAAAAAGCTGGAGTCATTCATCATTTGGAGGGAAGTAGTGACTAGTCGGCAGAAAGGGGTGTAAAGCAGGTACTGGCGGAACACCCAATTTCTTCCCTATCTTTGCCATGTATTTGAAACTCTGCTCTTGCTTGGCAGATAACTCATCTTGCCGCTGGATAATCAAGAACAATCTTTCCCCCAGGCGGTCTTCCTGCTCTAATCTCTCTTGTTGCCCCTTATCCATGTCCTGGCGCAACTGCGCTATTTCCTGACGCAAGGCCTGAATATTGGTGGTAGAGGCTGCTCCCTGATTGGCTGCCTGCTCTGCCTGTGGCTTGATGCAAACCCCCAAACTGTCTATTGTGATATGCGTTAAGGGTACCTGGGGATGTATCATATCCTCAGTCTCAGATAATGGCACTCTAGCTGCTAGGCATAACCCAGTAATCAAGGCAGGGTGCGGAAGTCCTCCAGTCGTGCGCCCTTTCAAGTATTATAAAATAGAACCCTCGATCACCCTCCTCACATCAATGCTCAACTGATTTCCTATGGCGTAATTCAAGGTAGCCCTTTCTCGCGAGACTTCATATGTGTTCCCCGTCGGTAGGAGCGTGGCACAGATGAACAGGTGACACGCTTTAATCTCCTTACACATTCCAGATGATGGGAAACTAATCACATTTTCACCTTTCTTTTTCCAAGCAACTCTGTTATTTGTTAAGTACGTGAGGATGGCAGTCGGATCAAGCTCGTCTCCATGGGTACTGTAAAAGTCCTCCTCAACATCTAGAACTTGGTAAAATCTGTTTATAGTAGTCCGATCAAATGAAATAGTTCTGCCACGAACATGGACCTATTTATCTTGATGTTCCAGTGCATTTGCATAAAACTCACGAACTAACAACACATAGCTGGGCCCAGGAGACTGAATGAAATGAGTCCATTGTTGCGACGCTGCTTGTGCTTCGATGGTGGGTCCAGGCCTATCAAAACCACGCTCTACTACCAAGGATTTCTTGAGGATATGCGACGTATATCTATCCTTAGCAGCTGCACTCACAAACTTATGGGTATTCACCACTGGCACCCCCGATTTTGACTTTGAAGACGAAGCACCTTGAGTAACATTTCGTTTCCGTTTAGAAGCTATAAGCACACTACCCAACAAACACAAGATAGACAAACAAGTAACACCACCAATCCCAGAAAACACTATCACCAGAGAACAATGGCATCCTTGAAACTTCAACTACCCCGAACAGTTCAATCATAGGTACCCAACAAACTGAAGCTTTAGACAGTCATAATATCAACAATTCAACAAAACAGTATGGTGCCACACAATTAAAGCAAACCTGAAAGCAAGCCCAATGACAACTATTCCGTAGGCCTTACTGTGAGCAACACTGTGAGTAACCATGTAACATAAGACTCAGAGCCACAACACATGACCCCTACGAACCACAAATACCAGTACCCCAAACTATGCCACTGGATAACAAATTAGATCAATGTCACCAACACGAAAACAACGAACTCCACAACATAACTTGTTGTCACTGCCCCCAGTTTCGTTCTTCACAAACTCCCAACATAAGAGAACACCAATTCTTGAGATTCAAACAGGAGCACGCGATCAAGGTCCTTGATATTCAGAATACAACCCAGCCAAATAAACGTACATGCACTGCCCCTAGTTTCGTTCGCTTCGAGTGTTCTTTTTTTTTCATTTTCTGTTATTTTCGGAATGCTGTCTATCAACAAACAAAGTAGAACAAAAACAAAAAGACAAAATACTCACCAAGACAAGTGGTCTTGCTGCCGCTGTGGAGGAGACGTCGCCGGCGCCGATATCATCGCGAGCATGGTGTGAGAGCTAGAGCGTTGACGGCAGCGATGAGCCGCGGAAGATGAAGGGTGTTGGTGAGAGTTTTTTTTTTTTCGACTATGGCTATGAGGGTGAGAATGGGATCGTGAGCGAGAGAGGGAGAGCCGACGTCGACGGTAGCATCGTCGCCGGCGTGATCTTTCGAGATGGACTGATAGTGGCGGCTATGGCAATGAGAGAATTTGTTTTGAAGTTTAGATTTGGATGGTAGGGCTGAATAGTTAGAATTTGGTGTTGGGTATGATTTGAGGTTTGCAAGGTGGGTCGGATCTTATTGGGTTGATATAATGAAGGTTTAGTTTAGAGAATATGAGGTGAGACGGTTTGTGGGGCTGAAACTTTTGGTGTGATAGATGGGTTTATTAAATGGGTTATGTGGGTTGTGAGTTCGGGTTGGGTTGAGAAGCTTTTCTAATTTTTTTTTTTCAAATGTTTTGAACGTCAAAAGAAAGGCCGTAAGCGTTACTGCGCTACGCCTGCACTGTAATTTTCTTTCAGCAACTTCTCGTGAGCGTAACTTTGAACTCCTTGAGCGCAACTGCACTATATTTTAGTGCAATAGCGCTACTTTCACAGCTCTTTGTTTTCACTTTTCTCTTCAAGCATTAGCAGCCCATGCAATCCAAACACCAATCTCTCTATACGTGCACCCTTATTCGACTTGGTAGTACTTCTCTTTGCCTCGGCTTCCCCCAAACTTGTTTTTGAACCTAACATGACAATAAAAAATTAACAATTAGCTACGACAACTATAACTCAAAAATTAACTAAAAACAACTAAAACTATTAAATCAAGAAAAGTAAGAAACTTCAGGTTGCCTCCCGAAAAGCGCTTGTTTTAACGTCGACAGTCCGACGGAGCAATTTCTCAAGCCGAGTTGAGGTGGATGACGGACTTGTGCTTATCAAACTCATCATCCCAATAAGTCTTCAACCGTTGTTCGTTAACCTTGAACGTCCCCTTATCTGGATGATTTACTTCAACAGCTTTATAGGAAAACACCTTGGTCACAACAAAAAGGCCAGACCATCTTGATTTAAGCTTTCCAGGAAACAAGCGAAGCCTTGAGTTGTATAAAAGAACTTTCTGACTAGGCAAGAACTGTTTTCGTGAGATGTGCTTATTATGCCACGCTTTTGTTCTCTCCTTATAAATTTTTGTATTCTCATAAACTTCATTCCGGAACTCTTACAACTCATTCAATTGCAAAAGTCTCTTTTCTCCTACAGCTTGCATATCCAGATTCAACTGCTTCATTGCCCAATATGTCTTGTGCTCAAGTTCCATAGGTAAATGGCAAGCTTTTCCATAGACCAATTTGTAAGGCGACATCCCAATTGGTGTTTTAAATGCAATACGATACGCCCACAGTGCATCATCAATCTTCTTGGTCCAATCTTTGCTCAAATTACTCATTGTTTTCTCAAGAATCTTCTTTATTTCTCTATTTGAAACTTCAGCTTGCCCATTGGTTTGAGGATGGTAGGCAAGGGCTTTCTGATGTTTGACACCATATTTGAGTAAGAGGGCTTCAAACTGCTTGTTACAAAAGTGGGTACCCTTATCACTAATTATTGCTCGAGGTGTGCTAAACCTTGTAAAGATGTTCTTCTTCAGAAAATTCAACACTACCGCACTATCATTTGTTGGAGTTGTCACCGCTTCCACCTATTTAGATACGTAATCGATTGCCAACAAAATGTATTTGTTATTGTAGGAGGAAGGGAAAAGTCCCATGAAATCGATCCCCTATACATCAAAAATTTTAACCTCAAGAATGTTCTGCAATGGCATCTCATTCATTCTCGAGATATTCCCCAATCTCTAGCATTTATCACATGCGACAACAAAAGTGTGAGCATCTTTAAACAAGCTAGGCCAATAGAAACCTGATTGGAGTACTTTTGCCGTTGTTCTATTGCCTCCAAAGTGACCTCCACACTCAAGTGTGTGGTAATGCCGCAAAATATCTTCTATCTCCTCTTCTAGAACGCACCTTCTAATAACTTGATTTGCACAATGCTTGTAGAGTATAGGATCTTCCCAATAATAGTGCTTCACATCAAATAGAAATTTCTTCCTTTGTTGATAATTAAGTTCTGCTGGGATTATCTTTGCCGCTAGAAAATTCACAAAGTCAGCATACCAAGGAAGAGTTTGAGCAAACTGTATCGCAAGGATCTTTTCATATGGGAAGTCATCTTCAATAGGCGGCTTCACCATCTCGATATCTACTGGTAACTCAAGTCTAGAAAGGTGATCTGCTATCAAATTTTCTGTGCCTTTCTTATCCCTGATTTCCAAATCAAACTCTTGTAACAACAACACCCAACGAATGAGCCTTGGTTTTGCATCCTTCTTGGCATAAGGAATTTAATAGCTGAATGATCAGTGTAAACGATCACCTTATTTCCAATCAGATAAGGACAAAACTTGTCAAAAGCGAATACTATTGCAAGCAACTCTTTCTCTGTTGTTGCATAATTAAGTTGTACATCATTAAGAGTGTGACTCACATAGTAAATAGCATGGAAAACTTTGTTCTTTCGCTGCCCCAAAACTGCTCCTACTGTGTAGTCGCTTGCATCACACATCAACTCAAAAGGTAACTCCCAATCAGGTGCTACTACAATATGTGTTGACACAAGTTTCTCCTTGATTTTTACAAACGCACATTCACAGTCTTCATTCCACACAAATAGAACATTCTGTGCCAAAAGAGTTGAGAGTGGTTTGGCAATCTTTGAAAAATCCTTGATGAATCTCCTATAGAACCCTGCATGTCCCAAAAAACTTCTAACCCCTTTCACAGTTGTTGGTGCTGGCAACTTCTCTATGGTCTCAATCTTCGCACGATCAACTTCAATGCCTTTAGCTGAGATACGATGCCCCAAGACAATACCTTCACGCACCATAAAGTGACACTTCTCCCAATTTAACACCAAATTTGTCTCTTCGCATCTTTTCAACACTAGCTCCAAATGGTAAAGACAATTATCAAACAACATGCCCACCACAGAAAAGTCATCCATAAATACCTCAATTCTTCGCTCTACCAAATCTGAGAAGATAGCCATCATGTATCTCTGAAAAGTACCTGGTGCGTTACATAATCCAAATGGCATTCTCCGAAATGCGAATGTACCATAAGGACATGTAAACGGGGTTTTCTCCTGATCTTCAAGTGCAATAACTATTTGATTGTAGCCAGAGTAACCATCTAAAAAACAGTAATACTCATGTCCTGCCAATCTATCAAGCATCTGATCAACAAAGGGCAAGGGAAAGTGGTCTTTTCTCGTGGCCTTGTTCAACTTCCTATAGTCGATGCACACTCTCCATCCAGTTACAGTTCTTGTAGGAATAAGTTCATTGTTTTCATTTTTCACAACTGTCATGCCGCCCTTCTTGGGTGCAACTTGCACTGGACTTACCCAAGAACTATCTGAGATTGGCTAAATTACTCCTGCATCTAACCACTTCAGAACCTCCTTTCTCACCACTTCTTTCATTGTAGGATTGAGTCGCCTTTATGCGTCAATGGATGGTTTGCTATCATCCTCCATAAGAATACGATGCATGCACATGGAGGGACGAATTCCATTAATATCTGCCAAAGACCAACCAATCGCCGACTTATGAGTTCTAAGCACTCTCAATAATTTATCTTCTTCTTCGTTAGAGAGCGACGAAGAGATAATTACTGGAAGTGTGTCTGACTCGCCCAAATATATGTAGCATAAGTGTGCTGGTAAAGGTTTCAATTCCAACACAGGTGGTTGCTCAATTGATGGCTTGGAACGTGCAGAACCTTCTCCCAATTCTTCAAAATATTTTCACCTATTTGGTTCAAACGAGTCCATCCAATTTAAATATGCTTGCACCTCTTCATCCTCCAAATCAACAAAATCATCTTGTATTAAGCTAGCCTCTAAGGGATCCAGCTGACCCACATGGCTAGGCACTATAGCTTGTACATCATCAATGCGGAAACAACTGTCGCTAGCTTCAGGGTACTTGATAGCTTTGAACACATTAAATATCGCTTCTTCTTCTTGCACCCTTAGTCGCAGCTCTCCCTTTTGAACATCAATGAGTGCTCTTCCAGTTGCAAGGAATGGTTTCCCAAGAATAATAAGAATCTCCTTGTCTTCTTCCATATCCAGCACTATGAAATCTGCAGGGAATATGAACTTATCAACTTTGACTAGAACATCTTCAATAACTTCTCTGGGATGCTTTAGCGAACGATTTGCTAACTGCAATATAACAGTTGTAGGTTTCGCCTCACCCAATCCAAGCTTCCTGAAAATAGATAAAGGCATTAAATTAATGCTAGCTCCTAAATCACACAAAGCTCGCTAAAAAACAACATTGCCAATTTCACAAGGAATAGTAAAACTCCCTGGATCCTTGAGCTTTTGTGGTAGCTTCTTTTGGAGAATAGCGCTGCACTCCTCAGTAAGTGTGATTGTCTCATAATCTCCTAGCCTTCTTTTATTTGAGAGAATATCATTCATGAACTTCACATAACTCGGCATTTGTTCAAGGGCATTTGTAAATGGAATATTGATGTGAAGCTTCTTAAAAACTTCAAGAAATTTTTCAAATTGTTTGTCAAGCTTGTTCTTCTGCAATCGTTAAGGGAATGGTACCACCACAGGTGGTTTCTGTGTAGGTTGTGGTTGAGCTTCTACTTTTTCTTCATCTTTCGCCTCATTCTTTGCTTCAGCTTTCTCAACCTTCTTTGATTTCACTGGCTCCTCTAACCCCTTGCCGCTTCTCAATGTGACAGCTTTACAATGTTCTTTACTATCTCTTTTAGGATTTACCTCTGAAGTGCTAGGTAAATTCCCTTGTTGTCTTTCTGAAAACATGGTAGCCATTTGGCTAAACTGTGCCTCTAAAGTTCTGATTTGTGCAAACTGGTTATGAAAGTTTGTCCTTGTTTCATTCATGAATTGAGTCTGCGAAGTCGCCAACTGAGCCAATGCATCCTCCAAGTTCACATTTTTCTCTAGTGGTGGGTTATTCTGCTCAGACTACAACACATTCTGATTATTTCTCCATGAGAAATTTGGATGATTACGCCATGCTGGATTATATATGTTAGAGTACTGATTGTGCTGCTGCCCATTAAAATTCCCCACATACTGTGCTTGTTCTTCTGTGGCAAATGGATTTCGAACCTAACATTCTGCACTATTATGTCGACCACAACAAAACTCACACACCACTGTCGCTTGAACAACATTAGTAGTTGCCTGGCTATTCTGCAACTATTTCGCGAGATTGTCAATTTTCGCCGCCAAAACAGTTATGGCGTCAATTTCATGGACCCCAGCTGTCTTCTTTGGTGTGACTCTCTCGCTCGACCACTGCGGGTGGTTCAAAACAATATCATCCAGTAACTCATAAGCTTCATCTGTTGTCTTGTTCATTAAAGCTCCTCCTGCTGATGCATCAATCAAAGTTCTTGTGGAGCTAATTAACCCATTGTAAAAATTAGGAACTTGCATCCACCTAGGCACTCCATGATTAGGACACTTCCTCAGCAATGCCTTATACCTTTCCTATGCTTCACATAGAGTTTCTCCTTCATGTTGTGCAAAATTATTAATTTCTATGTGCAGCTTCGCTGTCTTTCCAGGTGGGAAAAATCTTGACAAAAACTTGTGCACCAAATCTTCCCAAGTAGTGATTGAATCTGAAGGCAGCGAGTTCAACCATTCCTTAGCTTGATCCCTTAAAGAGAAAGGAAACAAGCGAAGGCGCAGAGCTTCATCAGTGACTCCATTGTACTTAACAGTTCCGCAGACTTCTAGAAAATTCACGATGTACTGGTTAGGATCTTTAGAAGGCAGTCCATGGAACTGAATATTCTGAATTAACTGTAGTGTCACTTTCTTCAAATCAAAATCATGCACCTGAATCTCTGGCCTTCTAATCACAGGTTGAATTCTAGTGGGTGGCAAAGCATACTCGCGCAGTGTTCTAGGTGGATTTTCTAGATTATTTTCTTCTTTTGCTACCACGATGTCAGTCATATTTCCTTGCAAATGATGGGTAGTTGTAGTCGCTCTTTTCTTCTTTCTGTTCTTCCGACAGGTTCTTTCTATCTCAGAATCGAAAGGCAACAAATTACTACCTCCTGACTTTTGCATGCACGTAAAGGAATATGTTCCTGAAACACACGTAATGAAAATAAGATAACAACACAAAACTAGATAAAATCCAAAGTAAAATCAAAGCTATTTGGTATTGATATTAATAATTGCACAGTCCCCCGTAACGGCGCCAAAAACTTGTTGTGTGAATTCTAACGTAAGTTCACGTGTCGCAACAAGTAATAAAATGATGAATAAAGATTGTTCCCACGAAGACTAAGATTATTAACTATCGAAATTGGTTTAGCTTTAATTCTATTCAGATGACCAAAACTTGAGAAGTTGCAATTAAAAATTAAAGAGATAACAAAACTAACAAAAATAACAACTAAGTAATTGCGAATTTGATGGAAAATTTGATTCAATAATTGGAGAGTTCTAGGGATTACGATTTCACCAAGATTTATCCTACTCGAATCTGTTGATTAAATCTAATTAACGACTATTCTTTATGCTGCCAACAATTTCACTAAGGTAAATACTAATCTTTCTCAAGCATCAATACCCTACCCCTATAAGCAAGCTACTTACATCTCTATGGTAACTGTGAACTTATGGAATGCATTAAGCCCCATAAATTTAAACGTTGCACTAGATCTCATAACTATCTCTAGCTTATGACAATTTAATGATACTCCACACATGGTCTAGTTTAGTTATCACTTCTCAGTCTCAAACTAAACCACAAAACAAGCAATTATTGGCCAGATAATCACAAGCATTACGTATGGTGTGAAATATTCAGCATGAAAATAGAATAATCAATCAACCAATCAATTCAATATACTTTGAGTAATCAAAATCTGGCTACATCGTAGCCCTAGAAAAATAGTCTAGCGACTCATAATCAATGTAAATGAAATCCAAAGTCTATTAAAATTCATGATGAGAGAGAAAGAAAACTCTAGAAATATCAAGAAAGTCATGGCTAATCTTGTCTCTGATCCGTCATTCCTCGTCAATCTTGTGTTTTCTTGCGTTTTCTCCTCTCCAAACTTTTGCTTTTCTCCCCAAGAACTAGCAGCCAGCCAAGAAAACCTCATTTCTCAACGTCTGATCCTTGTTTTTAATCGTAGGGTTTTCTTCTTTTCGCGCTTTTTTACCAAATTGTCCTTAAAAATCCTGCGCAGCGCTATGACTGCGCTACTTCTATTTTCTCTTTAATTTCTTCACGAACTACATAAACGATTGCCCTTAGTCATTTTTCCTCAATCTTGGCCTCAAAATCCATGTCTTCTCATAAAATTCACCTACATAGCAAAACAAACATGGAACCAATCAATTTGCTCATATATTACTCAAGAACTAACAAAATTAAAGTAAAAAGGCGCTGAAATAATATATCAATATTACACCCAACAACTAGAAATCAACAGTTTAATAACATAGGCAAAAATCTAAATTTTCCTTTCAAATAACCCAAGATCATTTTGACAATTGTTAATGAACTTGTCTAAAATTTGATTGATAACGATTCACCAATTCCATGACAAAAACAAATATCTAGCCATGTACACGCCATAGTGTACACCAGGCTTCCCATGGAACTTGGAAAATAAGCACTTTTATCACATCAATCTATTTTGGCATTTTGGGATACATGTATCCCCTAGCTTAGACTTTCACCTTTGGCAACATAAACATTTATAGGTTTGTAGACTTATATGTGGAGTAGTTCAAGAACTTTCTTGACATAAGACTCTTGCAACAAAACAAGAAGTCTTTAGATCGATCCTTCTGGATCTTGACTCTAAACACATAAGCTATTTCACCTATGTCCTCAATCCCACAAAATTGAACAAAACCACTTCTTAAAGGTGATCATATACTCTTTGTCATTTTCGGCAAACATTATATCATCCATATAGAGAGATAGAATCACATATCTATTCTTATACCAATTGACATATATATAGTTAACTTTATGAACCATTTTAAAGTCATACAAAATGCATCCTACATATATTTCTCCACTAAGAAATGTTTTCTTTACATCCACCTAATGTAATTTGAGTTCCAAGGGAGCAACAACGACAAAAATTAGGTGAATTGAGGTAAACCTAACCACCGAAGAAAAGGTTTCCTCATAAACTATACGTTCTACCTGGGTACAACCTTTAGCCACCGAGTGAGCTTTATAACTTACAATGGAACCATTTGTTTTGCATTTGATTTTAAGAACCCACTTGTTCCCAAACGCTTTTGGTTGAAGATCAACCAATTTTCACACTTGGTTTTTCTTGATAGAATCTAACTTTCTTCCATTGTTTTCATCTGACTTTCCTTTAAAAAAGATAGAAGAGCTTCAGTCACTATCTTAGTCTCGTTATCATCTTAACTAATAATCATAAGAACAACTTATTTTCAGGATTACTTTCACATGTAGGGTTTTGCAAGTGAACATGGTCCACAAACCGATTATGAAACTGACACATATTGATCGTGAAACAAATTCATATTGATCAACCGGTGTTTATCTCCCACTTGGATCAGTGAACGAAGGTAATATCTCTTTCAACTAAAATTTGGGAAGAATAGGACCATTAGGATCGTTCAATTCATATAACTAAACATTCTTATAAGTATTACCCCCACAAGGAAAAGATATTCCCAAGAATGTTGAGTTTAGACACACTCTCATCTGCTTGTTCAATAATGAGCATTCTCTTTGAGTGTTCAGTATACCGAATAAAAATACACTTATTTTTTTTCGGTTCTAATCTCTCATGTGTTTGAGAAATATCATGAATAAAATCAATTGACCCCAAACGTTATAAGTTATATAGGTCAAGTTCCACTTGTCCATAACTCATAAGGAGTTAAAAAAGGCTGATTTTCAAGGTACTTGGTTTAGTATATACGTGGCAGTCAATGACACATTTTCTTAACACAAAATTGAGAGACATATGAGCCGTTATATACCTAACCACGTTCCATAAGATTTTATTCTTTCTCTCAACAACATCATTTGTTGTGGAATTACAGGAATAGTTTTAGCTATACCTTTTTCGTCACAAATATTTTGAATTAATCAAACAGATATCCCGATAAAGTCAATTACCAGATATTTCACTTTCTGTCTATTCAATTCTCAACAAGTTTAAAATTACGTCCAAAGTAATTAAAAGCTTTAGACTTATGAGAAAAGAAATAGACAAGACTAAATTTTGTGAAATCTTGGATAAGGTGATGAAATATAGGGCCTTATGCATTACCCTAACATTCTTTTGACCATAAACCTTTCCCAAGTTTTTTTCTATTATAGTGTTATTGGCTAGACAACTTTCACACAGGGGCAAATAGAATTGTGTTAATAAGAGCTTCAAAAGGCCTTTTTTGGCAAGTCTTTTCGTTATATTTTGCCTTATATACGTAGTTTGATATGTTGCTAATCTCGAAGATACAGTGTTAATAACACATATTTGGATAACAACGATTTTGATGTTCAACACGTAGAACAAGAAAAACTATCCACAATATAGCCAGAACTATAATGAGTTGTTTCTAACAATTCGACTCAATACTTAATATCTAAAGTTTAAAACTTAATTGAAATAAGATTTATTGCACATACCAAGTTTCTACTAAAATTCGGAGCATACGACATATCATAGAGAAATAGAGTTTGACCTCCCCATAGTGGTTATTAACAAGAGCCAATGCCCTTGACTTCGACTCTCAAATTATTTTCTACAATTATCTATCGTGATCCGAATAAAATCTAACCTTAAAATGGGTTTGGTCAACTTTTTTGTCAATGGTCAAAGTCAAATGTGTTGGTCAAAGTTAGAGTTTGAAGTCAAGGTTTTTCTACCACAGTCCACATGCGTGTCCGGATACTTTTTGCACGTGCACGTGTGCTTTCCAACAATTGGCTGACAAACTTCTTGCGGATGCAAAATTTAAAATCAGCACTTGTGTGTGGTACCCCGATCTTGCCTATAAATAATGCCTCAAAACGTTGTTCCAAACACATCGAATTTTATCCAGTTTCAACATTTGTTTTAGTTAGTTGTTGTATTTTGCTTTGTTAGTTTAGGAATACGTTAGTTTAGTTTAGTTAGGGTCCAAAAATAAGGGTCGGGCTTATAGATTAATACCATAGCTTTAGATAAAAACAAGCCGGCCAAATCAAGACATGCCTAAACTTGGTAACTTTTATTCTTGATTTTGATTTCTTGTTTTGTAATTCTTATTATGGCACGTTAGACCCTTATTTTTAGAATGATAAATACGTAGTAATTATTTTGTATTTGGATTAGCTATAGTCTCATATTATTTTTACACGTAGTAATTATTCCGTGGGTAATCATGCATGTGCTTGATGCAGTGTTGTTCGTTATTCAAGAACATACAAACATCGAGGTCTTGTAGATTTTGAGAGCTATTTATTCGTTATTCCAGACACAAGAATTGCTAGTCAAATTTGTAGATAAATCACGATTACAAATCGAATCCTCAAAATACTATAAGTCTAAAACTTGTAGCCTAGCATGTTTTCAACGTCATATCTAAATCCTAAATATTTTACTTAAATACTCCAATAGGATTTATCATTCCAATTATAGACCCTCTAAACTTAGTTAACCACTCTTAGACTACATTACTTAATTTTTAGTTATCAGAGCTTTTGGATATGTTATGGACTGTCGGACTTAAGTAAATTTTATCGTAACTTAGAAGTCAAACCAGACATAAACTACATTCTTAACTGAATTCATTAACCCCAATCTCCGTGAATCGACCCTCGACTTACCATGTCTATGTGGTAATTAGAGGTAAACCTGCTTTTAATTTATTACTCTTAATTTTGATAATAAAACGATGTGATCAAAAATTTGGCGCCATTGCCGAGGATTAGCGTTCAACTGTTTAGGTAAAGTGTTTAGTTTATTGTATATATTTCTATTCTTGTAGATTTGTATATAGCATCATTTTGATTTTTAGTGTTGTACATATTATGTTGTTTTAATTACTCGTATTTTCTTTCCTTTCAAAACAATATTTAAACAAATAAAAATTAAAAATGATTTATTTACTGAAATGATTCATATTTCCTTTTTTTGTTCTTTTGATGTAAATTACAAACTCTTGAACCTTAAAAAAGAGTCTAAATGGTCTGGTAGTTACATATTTTTGAAAAAAAAAATGTTTAGTTGCACAATACACCCGGGTTAAATAATTTTTTCCCTAATAAATAATTTTTTACCCTAACCCTATCATATTTTTATTTAATCTCTTATTTTCTTCTCACGGCCACATCATTCTCTTCTTCAAGAATAATTTTCCCTCAATTTCACAAATTTTTCATTTCAAAAAAAAAAGAGCCGCTCGACAGATTGATGATGAATTTGCTCATGCTATAGTAATCATTGAGAGTGCATGCATCATTCTTCTCTTCCTTTTTATATCCTAATCAAAATTAAAAATTCACTCAGTTGAGTTGGAAGAATGGGGAGTGTTTAATATATTTTCTTTTGTATGATCTTGTTATTTTTGGAAGTGCTTTGTAATTTATGAAAGTATGATGTAATTATGGAAGATATTTTGTGAATATGTGTATCTATATCTTTAATTTATTCTTAGTTATTATTATTATTATTATTATTATTATTATTATTATTATTATTATTATTATTATTTTTAGTGTTATTTTTGTCTTGTACCGATATGTTTGTATTCATGTATAAATTAAATATTGAAAAAATATATATTTTATTTGATCTTGTTGAAAATGGTTTGAGGAAGATGAAATATTTTCATTTTTTATTTTTGTTCTTTGTTTGAAATGAAATTTTTTTTAAAAAAATAATAAAAAAAGGACAGGACCGCCCACATGCGTGCCCTAACCCACGCTAGCACAGTACACCCGATCGAAAGTGTTTTAAACCCTACCTTCTATTTTTTATCTTCATTTCTTCATCTTCTTCTCTTAATCGTTGCAACCCCTTTCTCCCTGAAAAAAAGAAATTCAATTTTTTTTCTTTCTTCCTTCAATCTTATTTAAAAAAAATGGTTGATGTTGTTTTGATTGAAACATTTCCATACGTTGTGTTCGCCTTTTCATGTGCTCTTGTCATTTTCTTGTCTATTTTTTTATCTCATTATCAAGATGGATCGAATCCGTGGTTGAATCAAGAGAGGGAATGTTAGATAAACTTTGTATTTGAGCTTATATCGCTCCGTCTTTAGCCTTATATTACTCCGTATTCAGACTTTGTATTTGAATTTGTCCAAACTGAGTGCAAAAATTAATTCAGGACGTTGAAAAACCTTGAAATGGGCTTGGTCAGTGGTCAAAGTCAAATGGGTTGGTTAAAGTTAGAGTTTGAAATCAAAGTTTGCCTCCCATAGTCCAACACACACGCCCGCGCAAGAGCGCTTTTCTATAATTGACCGACAGACTTTCTGCGCGTGCGAAATTTAAAATCAGCTCTTGGCGCACGCAGTGCCTCGATCTTGCCTATAAATAGTACCTCGAAACGTTGTTCCAAACACACTGAATTTTACTCGTTTTAGTTAGTTGTTGTTTTGGTTTTGTTAGTTTAGGAGTATATTAGTTTAGTTTAGTTAAGGTCTAAAAATAAGGGTCGGGCTTATGGATTAATGCCATAGCTTTAGAGAAAATTAATTTGGCAAAATCAAGAAGTGCCTGAACTCAGTAACTTTTATTATTGATTTCAATTTCTTGTTTTGTAATTTTTATTGTGGCATGTTAGACCCTTATTTTTGGAATGATAAACACGTGAAGATATTTTTTGTAAATATTATTTTGGATTCGGATATCTATAGTCTCATATTATTTTTACACAAAGTAATTATTCCTTGGGTAATCATGCATGTGCTTGATGCAGTGTTCTTCGTTATTCAAGAATATGCATACATTGGGGTCTTGTAGATTCCCGATAATATGATACCTATTTATTCGTTATTCTGAAGACAAGAAATGCTAGTGATTTATCTTGCAAATAAATCATGATTGCAAATCGAGTCCTCACAATACTAAAGTCTAGATCTTGTAGCCTAGCATGTTTTCAACGACATATCTAAATCCTAAATATTTTACTTAAATACTCCAATCGAATTTATCATTCCAATTATAGACCCGCTAAACTAAGTTAACCACTCTTAGACTAAATTACGTAATTTTTATTTACTAGAGCTTTCGAATATGTTATGGACTGTCGGACTTATGTAAATTTTACCATGACTTGGAAGTCAAACTAGACATAAACTAAATTTTTAACTGAATTCCTTAACCCTAATCTTTGTAGATCGACCCTCGACTCACCATGTCTATGTGGAAATTAGAGAGAAAACTGCTTTCAATTTATTACTCTTAATTTTGATCGTAAAATAACTCAATCAAGATCACCTTGATGTGTTCATAATTTTACGTATAAACCTTGCTTTTTGCATATATTGCATACTTGAATTTGTATCAATTTGATCACTTTTGCAATACTTTGGTGCAATGTAGGTTCGAAACAATGAAGAAACAATTCGAGTATAAAAAAGGCAAAATCAATGGAATCGGGTGAATAATAAACAATAGCACATGCACAACCAATGTCTCATTGTTCATGTAGTCCATATTGATGAAAAAAATACTTTGTTGTTATATTCTTCTCTTCGAAAAGGTTCCAACGCCATTGACGATGCTAAAATTCAACTTCAAATGCTCCAGCTATGACCTTACAAAGTTCGTTGCGCAAGAAGACAACTCAACCTGCTCGAGCAGCTGTAATCCAGAAATGTTCTACCTTTAACTTGCTCGAGCAAGTTAGGCATTTTTTTTCCAGCAAACGTGCGCCTCTTTTAAGTTGGTCAAATCCAACTTTGGCCAAGCTTCTTTATCTATTTAATGCTACTTTGTGGGCAAGAAAAAGGAATTTTGACTTATTCTCTCAACCCTAAACACTAAGAAAATCTAAGGGATTCCAAAGAAAGAGGCAAAAACAAGGATTTGAAGCAAGATCAAGCTAGAAAAAGATCAAGAAGCAGCAATATCATTTGAATCCGCAATCAACTGATGAATTCTTCTTATCTTTCTTTAGTTTATCATCTTTGCTTGGTTTTAATATGCATTCATCACACTAAACCCAAAGATTTGGGGTGATAGATAGCTAAATTACGTGAACCTATGCTTTGATTTCGGATTTAATTTCATAAATTTGTATTTGAATTTTCTGCAATTAATTTCTTGGTTGATCATCCATATTCTTGTTAGTTGTGGTTTTGTCATTCAAGAATCACACATTTTCTTATATGAATCTTGTAGATTATTTGGGATACGAATTTAGATTAATTTAGAACTTCATTAATAATTGATTAACAATTGAGATAGGTTATGCCCTAGAGATAATCTATGCATTTTGAACTCAATTAAAGGTTAAGAACTAATTGGGATAATTGGTTAGGATAAGTGAATGATAATCTATACCCTAGAGATAGGTTATACTCTAACCCCCTTAATTAATTAAAATCGTACGATTATAGTTTGTAGCCTAATCAATCCATGCTTAGTTGGACAATCCCAAATCTGTTAGCATAAAGTAGAGTAATCAAAGCTAGCTATCATCCAAATCGCCTTTTTCCTATAGGATCCTCAAAACCTTAATTTGTGTGTAGTTAAGAGTACAAGTCATTAGTCAATTCTTAGTTTTTTTTGTAATTAATCTAGACAACTCCAATTCAACATCATTAATTTATTTGCTTTCTTTTAAATTCTCATACGATAATCCCAATTCCTTGAGGACGACCTTTGAGTAGTCATTCATGTGGTCAAAGAGGAATTTACTCTATATTATCGTTGCTTTATTTTATATCTTATTATTGATCGTACAACGACGCAATCATATCTCTCAGATTTAGCCGAGGTCTTTTTTACTATGAAAAAGTTCGAGATCAAGCTGAACCCTGAGAAATGTGCATCCTATGCAAAAGTCAGGAACTTCCTTGGATTTATGGTGATTTCCAGAGGGATTGAGGCTAATCCTAATAAGATACAAGCCATATTAGACCCGGGCCCTCTAAGATGTGTTAATGACGTTCAAAGTTTGGCTGAAAATATGGTACCCCTAAGTCGTTTTATGTCCAGATCGATGGATAAGTTTGCTATATTCTTCAATGTCTTGAGGAATCGGAAGAAATTTGAATGGATTGAAGAGGTATTTGCAATCGCTGCCTCTATTGTCCCAACTCGAGGCAAGGGAAGAACTTATACTATATTTGGCTAGTTCAAGGATAACAATAGCAACAGCTTTGATCCAAGAATAGGGGAAAGAACAAAAACCATATACTATGTCAGCAAGATGTAAAAGCAGCCAAGGTCAGGTATACGCCAATCGAGAAGATGGCTTTTGCTCTGGTCATTATATGGCTTATGTTCTATCCCCTATTCTCAGATCAAGGTCAAGATTGATGCATCTCTGACTATACAAACCAGAAGTATTAGGTCAATTATTGAAATGGGTTATTGAGTTGAGTCAATTTGATATTGTCTATCAACCAAGAATAGCAATATAGGCTAACATTATGATAAATTTCTTAGTAGAGTGCACAGGCAGATGTGATCAGAACGACGAACAAGTCTGAAAGTCAGAGTAGATGGAACCTTAAGAAAATAGAATAGTGGAGCAAGAGCAATCATTCTTGATCCCCTCAAGAATGAAAATTAGTATTCACTAAATTTTTCATTCCCGACCTCAAACAATGAAGTTGAGTACAAGGTATTAGTGGTCGAATTAAAGGCTGCCTCATCCTTGGAAGCTTAGGCTATATTGGTGTACATCGATTCACAATTGGTGGCTAACCAAGTCACGGGAGAGTTTGAGGCCAAAGATGTAGCCATGCGAGCATACTTGAACAAAGTTAGAGAATTGGTCTCAAGCCTCTAAAGGTTTACCAGCCATTAAGTGTCGAGGGTCAAAAATGAAAAGATAGATGTTTTATCAAAGTTGGCACTAAAAGCACTCGACCAATACTAGTCCATATAGATGAGATATCTAAACCAAGTAAACTGGTCGAGCAGAAGTAGGTAGCCCAAATTGAAGTAATACCAGATTGGACCCAGCCGATCAGATAGTATTTGGAATATGACATAGTGCCCGATGAAAAGAAATCAACTTAGAAGATTGAATAGTAAGCTTATCAGTTCGTGAGAATCGGGGGCAACTATACAAGAGGTCTTTCACTTGGCCATTGCTAAAGTATATTGGGGCCGAGGAAAGATATTATGTACTGAGAGAAATCTATGAAAGAGTTTGTGGGAATTACCTCAGCAGATTGGCACTGGCAAAGAAAGCTTTGAAGCAAGGCTACTTATGGTTAACCATGGATCAGGACGGGAAGATATTCGTAAAAAAGTGTGACATCTGCCACAGGTTTGCTCGAGTATAGAGGAAACCTTCTGATAACCTAATTGTAATACTAAGTCTATGGTCGTTTTATTAGTAGGGCCTACATATAATTGGACTAATACCGACTGGTACTGGAAAGATTTGCTCTTCTTGTTGTAGATTATTTTAGTAAATGGGTGGAGACCGCTATGCCTAAAGAGAAGGTTAATTAGAATTTTATTTGTAGATCTACAGTTTTCCAATTTGGGATTCCGAAGATTATAGTGATCAATCATAGATGGCATTTGACAGTGCTTACTACCAAGAACAATGTGTATAGCTCAGGATCAATTTATGATTTTCGTACGTGGCACGCCCACAATGTAATGGTTAGGTTGAAGTTATTAATAGAACTATTTTGCAGGGTTTAAAGACCAAGTTGGACCAAGCCAAGGGGCAGTGGGCGAATGTGCTACCCGAGGTCCTATGGGCTCATCTCACAACGCCGAGCTCAATAATAGGGAAGACCCTTTTTTGTCTAACTTTCGGCATGGAGGTTGTTCTTCTAGTGGAGATCAGTTCTCCCAGCAGCCGATTCCACCTTACAAAAGCTAAGGTTAGAATGTTAGCAGGCAAGAGGGTGTTGGCATGCCAAAGGATATGATTTTGATGATAACAAATCAGAAAAATTTGGATTTGTAAGTGTGTTTGTGCAAATATGTTTATATGCTTAGATACACACTTATTGGCTTTTGTGCATTAAAAGTATGTATCTTTATAAGCCAAATTGTACTTTAATGTTTTGTCTTACGTGAATATATTGTACTAACAATTTTATGAGCCAAAATATATTATGGACGCTTGGTGTGAAAGAGGAAGAGTATCTTACATGAAAATGGATAAATGTTCTTGATATCATAAATGAATTGTAAGATTGAGAAAATACAAATTATGTTGTCCATTGAGAAGAATAAAAGTTTGCATGATCAAAATCACCCCAAGCATGAAAAAATGAAATCTTGAAGAATAAAAGTTTACATGATCAAAATCACCCCAAGTTGGAAATCTGGCACTATTTGGCATTGTTCGTCTGGACGAGGCATCCTCATCTGGATGCCTCATCTAGATCAGTGGCAGAATGCATCCAAACGAGACATCCGAATGAGCGCCTAGACCGAATGCCTTATCCGGATTGCACTAATTAAAAAAATTAGTCGTTATATAGTTATTGCAAATGTTTTTTATATATACCACACCAACTCATTTCATAAGAAAACTCTTCCAACAACTCCAAAACATCTTATATTGATTCTAAGCTTCAAATTTCATATATGTCAATCAATATACATCAAGCTTACGCTATAACTTGTAAATCTGTTGAGCATTCAAAGATTTCAATTGTATTATCTACTTATTGAGGAGTTTTGATTGTTCTTCATTGTACTATCATTCAAATACTTAAATCATTGAATTGTATACACTCTTGGGCTCTAGATTAGGATTGAGAGAATATTTTTAAAGAGAAGAGTATGGGAAAATCCTTTTTGGACTCAAAGAAGAAGGATAATAGGTTAGAGTTTCACCTACATTACAAAAAGCTTGTGTTTCTCTTGTGGACTCAAGAAAAGATTGTAAAGTTGATTTGTGCTTCACCAACATTTGAAGAAGCAACAACTAGTGGCGTTTGTGCAAATCCTAAGGGGATAAGACCTTAGGTGGTAGATGTAGATTAGTGAATCACCTAAAACTCCTTGCGTTTGATCTTTCTTACCCTTATCTCATTACTTTCAACCTCATCGCATATATTGTGTTAAATTCATTGTTGAACTCTTAAGCATTATATGTAGTTCACTCAAGGTATTTGATATACTGTCATTGAGAAAGTTTTTCAAACATCCATTGCCTAAGTTATATCATAACTTATATTGCATATTAGGTATTTGATAAATTTCGTAAGTGAATATGTCAATTGATTTTTATAATTTTTTAAAGTAGTGATTTGTTTCCATAAGCCTAATTCGCCCCCCCTCTTAGGCTCATTTGGACTAACAAGTGGTATCAGAGTTAGGACTCTATTGATAGTTTAACAACTAGTAGAGAAAATATCATGGCAAATACTACTTTGTTCCCTCTCATGGAAGGATATTCAATTGATATGCCTCCACTTTTTATAGGTACAAATTTTATGTGTTGGAAGAATAATATACAGGCATATATTCAATCTGTGGACTACATATTGTGGACAATTGTTGAGCATGGGCCATATGAAGTTGAAGTTGAAGTTGAAGTTGAAGTTGAGTCAACCGAGAAAAACATTGTCAAACTAACCAAAAATGCCCAAGCATGTATATTCTCTATTGTGCATTAAATGAAGAAGAATTTAGCTGAATCTATGAATATACATCTGCTCATGAAATATGGAAACTCCTTGAAGAACTATATTAAGAGAAAGAATGAGATGATAGAGGAGAAGAAAAAGAAGAAGGAAATGTTGCATGCTTTATTGCATTGGATGAATCGGTAAGTCTATCTTATGAATCTAATTGTTCCTCATCTAGTAACAATGGTCTTACAATGGATGAATTGGAGGAATCTATTTCTAATGTGAATAATGAATTAATGTATGCTATGTCTAGGAATGAGAGCCTTCTTGAAAAATTAGAATATGCCATACTTGATCTAAAAGAGTTTGAAAAGAAGAATGCTCTTGTTATAAAAGCTAACTATGAGTTTGAAATGGAAAATATTTCCTTGTTTAACAAAGTGTTAAAAGATGAGATTTATTGTTTGAAGAAGAAATATGATGAATTAGATGGAAAAATCATTAAATTTTGCAAGGAAAAAAAAGAGATATTATGCATGATTCACAACACATTTTATGCAAATCAAATGTGTTAGGACATAAACCATGTACCATTCAAAAGATTTCGAAAAAGTACTTTATCAAAAATTCAAATGAATCATCTATCTCTAAAGTGAATCAACATGTTTGTACATACTGTGATAAAATAGAACAATTTGATTTATGTCCTTACTTTAAGAAATTATTTGATAAAGGATGAAGAATTCCATGGTGGCTAAAACACAAGTGGATAGTCTGTTTGGCCTAGCTTTTAGACAGTTAAAAGCGCTTTCTGTGAGTTTAGAAACTGAACTAACTTGTTTGGCCCATTTTTAAAAGTGTTTTTAGGTAAAAGTTAAAGCTGAAAAAAGCTAAAAATTAAGAAGCTCCAAATTGGAGCTTTTCAAAAAAGACTTTTGCGAAGCTGTTTTACATAATGCAGGAAGCTATTTTTCTTTTCTTTTTTCTCAAATATACCCCTCCATATTTTTAAAGTTTGATATTATCCTTAAAATTTTTAAAAGCTCAACGTTGTCTAACACAGGCCAAACAACCAACAGCTTTTGTTCAACAGTACTTTTTACAAAAGCTCTACAGCTCAAAAGCTAAAATTTCACAACTAGGTCAAACAGAGCATTAAAGCCACAACAAATGAAACTAACTTTCATAGACCCAATTAAAGTTGGGAACCAAGATCTTGCCATAATTTGTTATAGGAATGTTGAAGCAACACCAAAAGAAGATGGTGATGCAACTTATGAGATAGGCAAGATCATTAAGTATGGGTAACATTGGAATTGCTATTCATTATATGCTTTTTGAATTAGTTTTATTGATTGATTTCTATTTATGATCCTAAGATGATTATATTTGATTGAAAGTATGTGCTTAAATATGTCTTGATGAACTTATGCTTGAAATGGTATATGCATGGTGATGGTATCTTAAGAAGATACATGTTTTATTTGTGTATCATGAACTTATATGCTTTAATGAGAAGTGAGTAGAGCAAAAAAAGGTTGTCATTTAAGGAAAATAAAATGAAGATTGATGCAAAAGAAAATGTTGTAGAGGATGATTTTGATGATTCACTTAGTGATATAATACAAATTAATGTATTCATTTGGAAAGTTTGTAAGGACTAGTGAGATTGTTAGATATGTGTCACATGAACTATTACTCTATGGGAAGATAAATGGTTTACTTGCAAATGAATCAATGTTGATTTTTGATACTATGAAAGGATAAATATGATAGTTGGTGCAAGTATGAAATGAGTGATTAATTTTTTGAAAGATATGCTCTGTGAATGATATACATCTTTTGATTTAAACTTGACCTTATGCTTGTTTGGATGAAAGTATATATGATACTTGATGAATAATCATTGATTGATTAAATATGACTGGATAATATGTAAAACTCTTTGATGAGTTAAATGAACAAAATTGATAACATGACATAAAAGATCAAATTTTTTTCTTGGTTCATTAGAATATTGGAAATGTGTAGTGATTGTTATACTTAAAATGTTTTAACTTTTTCATACACACACATGAAATTTGTCATGGACCTTGAAGCTACTCATTCATCTAAATGACAATGACAATACTTGATCATAACATAAAAAAAGGCTTGCTTGCTTAAGTTTAATCTTGAAAACATATTGAAAAGATATTGTTGCAAGCATAGATATTTGTTAAACATTTGATTGTTGATTTACAAGACTAATACATCTTCTTAAGAAAGTCTCTCTAAGAGCTTGCAAAGGGTATTCAAATTGAGAAAATGAGAAGAAAGTCAAAGTTCCTCCTCGAACATCCAATCAAATAAATCAAGAAGGTCAGAGTAGATCATGCAAAAGAAACTAGGAATCAAATGGGTACATCAACCAAGGTCTACATAAATAAGAAAAAGGTAAATTGGTTGATAAAAAAGAGTATAAAGGTATGCCTCGTAATCTATCATATTCTATAGCCTCTAGACTCAATATGATGATAGTTATGCGTTTATGTGCTTATTTGCGATATTATTCCAAAAATCTCATTAGAGCATTGTAAAAGAAAAATTGAATTGTCTTCCTATCTCTTTACTAACACGTTTATCATGACTTCTTGATGGATTGCGTTGTTGGTCATATTTGATTTCATGAACATATGAAATGCATGAGAACGTTGATGATTATAAGCACTTTGCACTGAGAAAGAATGATACTGCTATAGGTACTCAATAATATGAAACTCAAGGTGAATAGACCACGTCAAAATCACAAGAAAATGGATCTCTAAGTGTTTCAAAGGATACATCTAATCAATGAGATCAATCCATCGTTATGGGAGAGGAACAATCATCATTCAAAGAGAAAGAACAATCAATATCCCAATGCTAAAGCATTGATCAAAATCTACCAAGATGTTGGAAGCTTGTGAAGGATCATCAACGTGATCAAATCCTAGGTGATCCCACAAAAGCAAACAAATAAAGACATCTTCATAAATCAAGCCAAGCTCACAAAGGGAATAAATCAAGATTGGCCTTGCTAAAGGTAAAGAAAGTGCAACTTAAATTTATACATCAACCAAGCACTACAAAGATGAGATAAGGTAAATTGGTTGATGAAAAATAACATAGAGGTATGACCGATAATCTATTATATCTAATTGCCTCTTGACCCGATACAATTGTTAGTATGTGCTTATGTGTTTGTTTCAACCTTGTCTTAAAAGTCTTATTAAAATATTGAAACAAGAAAATCTTAAATGTCTTTCCATCACACACTATATATCTTTCATGATTATTTGATAGATTGTGTTGATAAACTACTTTATCTTATCTCTCTTACTATGCATATAGAATTTTATGGATAATCATTATATGAATTGGATATTTTATTCTAGCATGTTTTGTATACCTATGTGAGAATGACATATACATGCTTGAGATGAATCTATTGAGAAGAAGAATCTATACAAAAGTCGTAATTGTATGAAATATGGCATGTGCTTGTATAAAGATGTGTACGTTGGGGAGAAAAATATTATTGAACATATATACTATTATCATCTCTAGATTTTTTTTAATGGACTTTGATTCTTCTCTTGAACCAAAACTTATTATTTGTTTATGACGTTCAAAAAGGAAAAGAATGACATTTTGGTAGGGATGAGATGCCAAATGAATTTGAAAATATGATTTTCATGACAATAAAGGAAGGTGAGAAAAATTTTATTTAGCTTTGCTTTGGAATTCTTCTTGCTAAAAAGGAAAGGAATTGAAATTTATATAATGAATGCTTGGAATGTCACTCAATTCTCATAGTGCTAAATTTGTTATATGCTTTGGTTGAATACCAAAGGGGGAGATTTTATATCAAGTAGTATCTATTCAAGTGGTATCTTATATGAGGAAACTAATGATATTTATATCAAAGGGAAATAATATGCTCGTATAGGAATCACTTTGTATGTTATGACTTGTGTTATTTGTAAATAATTTCAATGCTTATAATGTGCAATGATAATATGATTGAAATATGCATACCAAAAGGGAAACTTATTTGCTTGTATGTAATCTTACTTGTTCATGGTCTAAGGTGATGTATTGATTTGGTGCTTAAATGTTTTTCATGCAATGTATGCAAGGTTTTAGCAAATGAATGAATATACTCTTTGTAAGGGGAAGGGGTCTTAGATAAGATCCCATTGTGATGCTGTCTTGAGTAAGATCTCATTGTGGTACTATCTTACAAACATGCATATTATATCTTATACCTCTTATTATGATTATTTGTTTTTGTTGATGTCAAAGGGGAAGAAAAATATGATATGTAATGTGATATGTGTTGTATGCGTATCATCACCCCATGGCATATTGATAAGCGGGGAGTTGTTGAAGTTATATTGGCATACACATCAATTGTTCGTTATCATAAAAAAGGGGGAGAATGTTAATCCTAAGGTTTCATACCAAGGGTGTTTGTAAGGTTTTGATGACAACTAAAATATGAGTGTAAGAAGATCGTATATGCATTGTGTGTTATGTGCATTAAGTGAGAGGGAGTCAAAGACTCCATATGTTCTTTATTGTTTAAACATTACTCACTTGGCATATAGTGTATTGAATACATATGTGAGGGGAGTTATGCCTTGATGACCCCATATTCGTGCTATATGTGCTTAACTTGTACACTATTGTTGTTATAGCATAGAGTGATTTATCATCGCCAAAAGGGGAAAGATTGTTGGCATGCCAAAAGATATGATTTTGATGATAACAAATTAAGAAAATTTGGATTTGTAAGTGTGTTTGTGCAAATATGTTTATATGCTTAAATACACACTTGTTGGCTTTTGTGCATTAAAAATATGTATCTTTATAAACCCAATTGTACTTTAATGTTTTGGCTTACGTGAATATATTGTACTACTAATTTTGTGAGCCAAAATATATTATAGACGCTTGGTATGAAAGAGAACGAGTATATTGCATGAAAAAAATAAATGTTCTTGATATCATAGAAGACTTGTAAGATTGAGAAAATGCAAATTATTTTGGCCATTGAGAAGAATCAAAGTTTGCATGATCAAGATCACCACAAGAATGAAGAAATGAAGCCTTGAAGAGTTGAAAAAATGAAGATCATATTTCAAGAATCAAGACTTGAAGATATAAAGACAAAGGCCCCATTGAGGTCGATCTTCAGCCGACTTCCTCTTCTTGTAGAGGCTTCAATTGAGACTCCAACTACTTGAGCTTCAATTTTTCAATAGTCATCGCCTTCATGCTATCTTGAAGGTCTTTTAGGGCCTTCTTGCTGTCTCGCTCGACTTTAATGCACAAACACTAATACCTCTTGTGTAGCTCAGTGTACAGGTCACCGATGACTCCCATGCTTTGTTGAATAGATGCAGCATGGGACACAACCTTGAAAAAAGAAGAAAAACTATTATTATCTAAGTATAAGATTGAAAATCAAAAAATTGAAATGAAGATGAGATATTGAGCTACTCAACGACACCGAAGCCTCCATTAGCTCCTCTAGCATCTTGGGGGAGGACATCTTGGTTAGTAAAATCTCCCAAGGCTACTCATCTTTCCTAGGGACCATCACAGGCTCTGAGGCATGGATATCTCCGAAGACTGTCCTTTTGGGTCTCTTTAGGTGAATAGATGGGCGACTTATCAACATCAATCATTACTGTCATCCCCCATGGGTGACCTATCTCTGTGGCTCTCTTTCGCTCTATAGCCGACCCCGAAGCAGCTGTTGAAAGGCCATTCTTCTTGCCCTTCACAAGGGTACCCGAGCTCACCCTTGGTTGTTTTTTAATAGGGGTAGACAATAGGGGAACGTCAGCTTTCCTCTTCAGTGGCTCCATGGTGGTCAGGCTAGGAAAGGAATTGACTCAATAAAAAGTCCTCTCGCTTACTCTGAAAGTACTAGGGCTAGGTTAGAAGACCCTCCAGTAGATGATATACTTCTCGAGGAATGACGGTTCCCCTAGGACTTAGCTGTAGCGGCCTTAAGGAACCTGAGCTTCTCCATACCTAAGATACACAATAAAAATTTGCCCACAGTTAGAAAATATCTTATGGCATAATAAGGCTATAGAAGCAGATCAAAAGGAATAAGGTCGGGAAACTCTCATCCTAAAGCAAATCTGCCCCTCTTTCTTTGGGCGCCTTTTCCTTTGGCCCGGGAGGCTTCAACCTTAAAAAGACCTAGGTGACATGTGTCTAATGGTGGGGGTTAAGAACCATACAACTCTGAGGCCTATATCTTTTTCCACTCAATAAAATACTTCAACTTTATGGTAGGACTTCCCTAGAGCCTTGTAAATACCGCTTTCTCAATATCAGACAAGTAAGGCACATTATTCTTTCTGTCATCGATTATCCTCCAAACAGTGGGCACATTTTATTCCTCAGGGCCAGTGATGAAATAATACTTATTATGCCATCCTTTGAAGGAAGACTTTTACTCCTTGAAGATGATACATTTGCTTCGAGAGAACAGTAATACCATCCCTTGTCGTGAGGGGTCAGTTTCAACGTGAAGAAGTATTGAAAAAATCTTTCGATCATCTTAAAACCCTTCCCATTTATGAAAACATAAAATGCCACCATCATGGCCCATCTATTAGGTGCGATCTGACCTAAACCTATTTCAAAGTGGTTTACAATGTTTGTTACGTGTGGAGGGATCTAGAACGTAAAATAGCTAAAAACATCATTATATATGGTCAACTGGCTTCTCTTTGAACAACAAGCTTCCTCGCCTCGATTTGGCACTATAACCCTAGAGTTGTGGGTTATAAACACATCACTCATCCACTTGTTTGTGAGCTCGGGAGTGGAATAACATGGTCTTTTATAGCAAGAGAATATTTTCTTCCTGAGGTAGGGGTTTGGGCGGTTACCTCCATGTTAGGTCTTAACAAGCCAAGGCCTACTAAGCCCAATGTAAGAACTAGACCTAGGAAGAGGAAAAGGATTTACTATAGGTTCGGTGTAGAGTTCTATACATTTTAAGTTATCTAAAAGGGAACTGCTAGTCCCTAACATCGGTAAAACATCCAATTTCCTTGGGGTTATCTTGTTCTTCCCTAGAATCTTCCCTATGTCTAAGCACAGACATGACATTAGAATCGGATCCAGACCTATCTTCCTAAAATCCCCGACCATAGGTTGAACACACATAATCTGAGAATCAGACTCGCTTCCCAACCTTGCCATTTTGCTGTAATAAAATGGATGGAAAAAAAGGACGTACCTAAGAAATGGGATCAACCTAAGCTCTAAGTGGTTGTGGAATGATACTATCGACTCAAGCACTAGGAAATGTTAGCGGTTGAAAGGCTGAGAGAATTATGAAAACAAGATGATGTAGGGGAAAGTGGAAAAAGAATTAGGACACTACTGTATATACAAAATGGACACAGGAATTTTGGTGCATGCACCACTATTATAGAAAAGATGAAGCATCGCGTCATATTAATTGCCCTTGACACGACGTGAAATTCGAAGTGATTGGTGGCTAAGAAATTATTGTGGCAAATTACATCATCTTTTGGCTTGGACTACAACTCCACGAGGCTCTTGTCGAGCCTCAATGAGCTGGGGGAAAAGTAATATGGGTAACTTCTCCACCTATAATTTAGCGCTCGACCAGCTTTAAGCGTTCTTCCCTTATGATGACGTGTCCAATAAGACAGATCCTCCAGATCTTTGAGACACACCATATGTCCCAAAAAATTCTCTATTGAATAGTATAAATAGCACACCAATAGTCACAAAAGGTAACTCATTCTTTACTAAAAATAGCTATCTAAATATCTATTGTTTGTGCTTTGACCAATTTATTTGACTTGATTGTCAGAGGAGGTGAATTTTGCTTTATTATGTGCTTTTACATAATTAATTTTATGTGAATTTAATTATACAAAATAGTCTAGCATTAAGTTTTGAATATAAGATTAAAATAATAGGAAATCTTATTAAGATTAAGTCCCAGATAGTCAAGTCAATAATTAATCTAGATTTAGAATTAGTCTAAAGATTAATTAAAGATTGAAATTCGTTGAGGAAAAATAATAAGATGACTATTTTACCTTAGAAACCTAGACTTGACTAAAGACTTAAAGAAAGCTTTACCTAGGGTCAGGTGAATAACCCATATTAGATTTATGTGATTTAAGGATTATACTTAAAGGTTTTAGACAAAATAATTATAGGCTTTAATCTAGTTTTTTGGAAAAAAATTAGAATTAAGTATTAGAGAAAATCACATAAGAAGAAACTCTTAGTTCAAATAATTGAGTGGGAGAGAAAAGTGGGAAATCCCACGGCTTTCCATGTCCGAATCATGTTAAAGGATGATGTCACCTCACCTTACCATGCGGTATGCTCAATTCGTAGAGTGACATCATGCCTAGACTTAGCGGAATGATCTAAAATTGGGAATTCATATAAAAGATGTTAGTGGAGCGACCACCCTATCAGTTGAGTCCTAGGCTATAGATCACTTTATAGATATTGATAAAAGTTACTTCCCCATCAGACGCTTGAGTCGAAATAATCTTAGGAATCGCATAAGAAATGGTATATACACTTGACTCAAGATAGGTGGTATCCTTCCTGCGGAGTAAGTGCTATCAGGTCTTGATAAGCCAAACATAAAAGTTATAGGGTTGTCACTAGGGCACTAATCATAGTTTAAAGGGTCATTTATCTTGTGCATATACATTTATGATTTCCTTTGTTATATCATCTCATGCATGCCATACATATTTGTCTTGCATAATTAGCTCATGTTTAATTATGTTGCATGAATATTTAGATAAAGATGGCATACAAAAATTCTATTCCTATGTCTATATTCGATCTAAAAGAAAATTTGACTAGATATAACGATAAATGCTGAAAAGAGAATTTGGACATAATACTTGAAAATCGATGGTATGCATATGTCCTTCCCTAACCATGTCATAAAGTTGAAGCCACTTTTGACCATTATAGAAGAAAGACAAAGATGCAATGGAGGTAGACCGACAAGCAAGCTGGCATTATAATTCTTGCCTCCATATCTGATACTCTGCGGACTCAACATATGGACATAGAGACTTCGTCTAACATAATAACATCTTTGGCCACATTAAGTAAACTCAAGACTACTAGGCTGAATGAAGGTGATTCCATCGAAGCTCACATATTAAAGATGATGGATACAATCACTTTATCCAGATCCCTTGGTGCCAGGATTAGTCTTCTAGAGTAAACAGATTTGATTCTTGAGACCTTGCCTAAATCTTTTAATCAGTTCATGTGACAATCCCAATCAAATGGGAGAAACTAGACGACTGAGTAGTTGATTAAGGAGTTGGAGGTAGCAAGGAGTTCCAAGAAGATTGAAGATCAAAGATGGCAATCAAAGGCGACAGTTATGAAAAAAGTAGGTAAAAGGCCTATTAAGAGATGCTTCGTCTATGGCCAAATTGTCATGACCCCCTTTTTCCTTAATTACTAAAACGGTCTCTGATACCATAATAATGACAAGGAATTAAAATTTAACCTTACGAATTCTCAAGCGTTCTGGGATCGTGATGGCATGGGCTTAGGAAGATCACTCTACCTAAATTCGTTAAGGCACAAGACAATAGTCCAAGTACTATTAACCATAAAATAAAATATCAAACTATGTATTACATCAATCCTAGTAATACACATTATAGAAATTTCATCACTAATAGATAATATTACAATCACCAAGTACAAATTTACAAGACCTGGATTCACTAAGTTACTTTACACAGGTCCAACAACTACAACTAGGTCTTGAAATAGTAATGTATCAAGTTAGGTACATAGTTAAGTGTCTACAAGATTAATACATTACATCAAACAAATCACATACTTAGCTCATTCTACTACAACAAAAGGTTAACCAAAACGGGCAATTGCTCTCAAGCTCCAAGCCCGAACAACTTGTAATGGTAGGGAAAAGGGTGAGCTACAACTAGATCAATAAGGGATAAAGGGGTAGGGAGTTTTCACAAGGTTTTATTATTTCGTAAATAGTTTGATAAAACGTGTTATGCATATATAAATGCACATAGGATAAACAACTTGTAAACTTGAATGTATAATAAGTATCAAGAATAGAAATATGATATACTCATTGTAAAAGGATATTGTAGTATCTGTGATTGCTGTTGAAGACGCCTTCTGCCTCGAATCGAATATTGAAAACCTGACACCACAAGAGAGGATCAAGTCCTCAATCGAATATTGGTATATACACTTGACTCAAGATCGATGGTATCCTTCCTACGGAGTAAGTACTATCAGGTCTTAATAAGCCAAACATATAAGTGATAAGGTTGTCACTAAAGCACTAATCATAGTTTAAAGGGTCATTTATCTTGTGCATATGCATTCATGATTTCCTTTGTTATATTATCTCATGTATGCCATACATATATGTCTTGCATTATTAGCTCATGTTTAATTATGTTGCATGAATATTTAGATAAAGATGGCATACAAAAATTCTATTCCTATGTCTATATTTGATCTAGAAGGAAAATTGACTAGATATAACGATAAAGACTCAAAAGAGAATTTGGACATAATACTCGAAAATCGAGGGTATGCGTATGTCCTTACCCAACCATGTCATAAAGTTGAAACCACTTCTGACCATTATAGAAGAAAGATAGAGAGGCGATGGAGGCAGGCCGATAGGCAAACTAGCATTATAATTCTTGCTTCCATATCTGATACTCTACGGACTCAACATATGGACATAGAGACTTCGTCTGACATAATAACATCTTTGCCCACATTAAGTAAGCTCAAGACTACTAGGCTGAGGGAAAGTGATTCCATCGAAGCTTACATATTAAAGATTTTGGATACAATCACTTTATCTAGATCCCTTGGTGCCAGGATTAGTTTTATAGAGTAAACAGATTCGATTCTTGAGACCTTGCCTAAATCTTTTAATTAGTTCAAGCAACAATCCCAATCAAATGGGAGAAACTGGACGACTGAGCAGTTGATTAAGGAGTTGGAGGCAGCAAAGGCAGTAACTACTGTCTTTCATCTGGGCTAGACTATTTGGGCGAGGCACCAACGTGTGCCTCGACCGGATCATGTACAAAACCCATATTTTGACTTGTTTTCTTGCTCCAAACTTATTTCTTCAAGCTTAACTCAAGTAGGCAACTCAATTAAGTCATAAACCTCATAATTCAACAAGTTTTCTAACTCCTAAAAGCTCATAACACAAGTACAACTCCTACTTCCATAATCAACACATTAGCATAACCACTTAAAGCTCAATCTTACTCTTCTTCTCTTTGCAACCAAATTAGACATGCTACACACATATAATACTTCATGTATCTCATGCCAAACTCTTCAAGATCCTTAAAAGTTATAAAATACAAGTCCAAGACAAAGATAACATCAACACAACAATTGAAGCCCTAGTTTGAACATATCAAGCTCAAATTCACCAAGTAAGCTTATATCTATCATCATCATGCTCAGTATACATATATAACACATAATCATGTGTCATATGACAATTACAAAACATTTTGAAAATATCCCTCACCTTTGTCTTAAGTTCTAGAAGCAATTGAAGCAAGAACAATCTTGAAGGGAGCTAGAAAATGCAAGAGAAATGCTAGGAATGGCTTGAAGTTGCTTGTCTTCCCTTCTCATCCTCTTCTTCTTTCTCTTTTCTTTCTTCTTTTCCTGATGGTTTGATCGTGTAGTGTGTGTATATGTGCAAATTGTGTATGTGTGTGGTGTAATGTATAATGTGTGTGTTTTGTATGTATTTGTTAGGTAGGAAAAATATATAGGTAAAAAATGACTAAAAAGCCCTTCTATCTTAATTCTTATTTACAAGCTTGTCATTTAGTTCAAATTCAATTGTTTTAGTTAGCTATTGTGACATGGTGGAATTTAATTAGTGCCTACGATATTGAAAACACGTAACTACACGTAAGTGAACATGAATGCACGTTAACCGAGACATGTACACGTAAAATGATGTAAATGCACATTAATTGACATAAATGCATATTTAAATGATGCAAAAATATATGAAATGTTATAAAATGCATATGGCCTCTGTACGGGGTCTCACATCCTCCTCTCCTTAACAGAATTGCGCCCTCACAATTCCTTCTTCATTCCCAGAACAACTTGAATGCTAAAAGCAACCTAGGAATCCCTACCAAATGAATAAGAATATGGTTCCATGAGAATAACCAGGCAACCATGAATGCATCAATACTAATACGAATTCAAATGATTGCCGATGAAGAATTCTAGTTAATAAATCCCAAACAAGAACTCTAGATAATACCATATAGTAATCCAGAACATGAATACCGCATAAGTATATAGACTAAGAATTCTAGATAGGGGTGTCGAATACTGAAGACTGAATATCAAATAAGAGTTCCTATAAGGAAGCCCAGTAAGAATTCCAAGGAAATACCACACAAGACTTCCCGAGAAAGGAGACCAAATAAAGGCTCCGAATAAGAATGCCAAGAATAATACTCAATAAGAAAATCGAATAAAGAATTCCGAAATAGAACACCATATATGATTGCTGAAGGTGGACATCAAATAAGAAGGTCATGTAGAATTCCCAAATAATGAATACCAACCACTGGATAAGAATCCCCAATTAATGACCCCTACTTGGTTGACTCGACCCTACCATTTCCTCTTTCTTTCCTTTCTCCGCTATTGTTGTAGCAGAAAGGGCCTCACCGTAGGTGGAAAACTGTAGAAGAACCAAGTTGTCTCGAATCTCTGGCCTTAACCCTTGAATAAACCTTTGGATTCTCTTTTCAGTAGTTTGTACCATTCCTAGAGCATAATGTGACAGTTGAGTAAACCGGGTTTCATCATAATGTGCAACAGTTAAATCCCCTTGTTTAAAGGTCATGAATTCACTTTTCCGAAGTCTTTTCACAATTGCAAGAGCTCTTCTAGCCATTATTACCTCACCAAAAGAGGCACCCCATAATATGATATGTATATATGCAATTATGTTACATGAAAAACAAGTAAGTACTTATATAATCATATCACATAAAATCAACTATAAATTAATGCATAATTGTTATATGATGCATCATTATCACTAAGGTACAACCTATATACATAACGCAATTGTAACATAACAAATACTTAAAGCATATAGTGCACATGTATCAAATAGACACATTGATCACCTAAAACACATGGTTCACATTTGGTTTACTCAAGACATAATACAGGCACACATCTCTCAAGGCAAGTTCACATCAAAACTACTAACCAAAAATCTGAGGTCTCTATCTCAGCCTACAAGCTATCTAAGTTTCAACTCTCCATGGTCTTAAATCCATCAGAGCCCTAGATCACCTTCACAATCCTCTACATACAACCATTACGGAATTAAACTTCCAATCATATTTTTATATAACCATAAAGTCATCAACTTGTTCACAAATGATGTTAACTCTAAGAGTTATGATTAATCTCACCTACATTATATTAAGTTCTCAAGGGTCCACTGTGTTTAAAATAACTTAGTCTAATATAAACCTTATAATTTATAAGTAGATCCATAAGTAACCCTTAAAGATGAAATACTCCAAATGTGTATCAACCAATATTAGTCATTATAAGTACTCTAAGATCGGGTTTTACAATCTACATAATGTCAAATCATTCATTTTCTATGACCCATAAACATCTTAAGCATCACATTCCCCTAGTCCGATAGATCATTGCCTATTGTTCTGGCCATCTATGACCTTAAAAGATTAGCTATAGGTCAACTCACATATGTAAGTCATGTCACGTAAAACAAAACACATTGAGCAAGTTTACACGTAGCACATAAACATATCGAACAAGCATAATCACCCAAGGCACATACTACCCATGGACTACTACCCACAATCCAAGGGTTCTAAACCTAGCTTATGCCTAGCTACCAAGCTAAGCTCGGAGACCACTCTGTCACGACCCCCTTTCTTCTTAGATGCTAAAGCGGTCTCTGATACCATAATAATGACAATGAATAAAAACTTAAGCTTACAAATCCTCAAGTGTTCTGGTTTCATGATGCCACAGGCTTAAGAAGATCACTCCTCCTAAGTCCTTTAAGGCACGAAACAATAGCCTGACCACTATTACCATAAATCAAAACATCGAACTATGTATTACATCAATTCTAGTAACACGTATTATACAAACTTCATCATTAAAAGATAATATTACAACCAACAAGTACAAATTTATAAGACCTGAATTCACTAAGTTACTTCACACAAGTCTAACTACTACAACTAGGCCTCGAAAGAGTAATGTATCATGTTAGTTACATAGCTAAGTGTCCACAAGATTAATACATTACATCAAACAAATCACATGCTTAGCTCATTCTACTACAACAAAAGGTTAACCAAAACGGGCAATTGCTCTCAAGCTCTAGCCTCGAACAACCTGTAATGGTAGGGAAAATGGTGAGCTACAACTAGCTCAATGAGGGATAAAGAGGAATGGAGTTTTCACAAGGTTTTAGTATTTCATAAACAGTTTGATAAAATGTGGTATGCACATATAAATGCATATAGGATAAACAACCTGTAAACTTGAATGTATAATAAGTATCAAGAGCAGGAACATGATATGCTCATGGTAAAAGGATACTGTAGTATCTGTGATTGCTGTTGAAGACGGCTTTTGCCTCGAATCGAATATTGATAACTCGACACCACAACCGAGGATCAAGTCCTTAAAGAAAACCCGACTCCAACTCCATCAACAACCGATCGTTCCGAATATTCCCCTTAAAGATAAGAATAGGTCCTTGGTGGTCATGGCTAAACCGGCAAGCCCGATACTACCCGGGGGCCATCAATCGCACTCAGGCCTTTAGAAGGTTACAACCTTGATAAATATAAATACATAATACCTAACTCTTCAAGGGACGTCACCAAGTGAGAGAGGGACTAGGATAGCAACAAAGTAGGTTGCTTTCGTCACAGCAGCAATATCAAAGATATGGCAAATAAGCATGTAAACCTCTTGCGGTAATAAATGATTAACCAATGGCATATAAGAAAGCATATAATAATCTACATATATAGCATTTATAGTGCCTCAAGTATTGTTGTGTATCATAAGATAGTGAAAAGTCATCAATAGGTTATTCAAAATCGCAACAAAACACAAACACGAGCAAAACTATGAAGCAACTTCAACGCTTCTGCACTAGCTTGACTTAAGCAATTAATTTCTCTACTTTCCCAAACAACAAAACACAAACACCAGCGTGTGCCTCGACTGGATCATGCACAAAACCCACATTTTGACTTGTTTTCTTACTCCAAACTTATTTCTTCAAGCTTAATTCAAGTAGGCAACTCAATTAAGTCATAAATCTCATAATTCAACAAGTTTTCTAACTCCTAAAAGCTCACAACACAAGTACAACTCCTACTTCCATAATCAACACATTAACATAACAACTTAAAACTCAATCTTACTCTTATTCTCTTTGCTACCAAATTAGACATGCTACACACATATAATACTTCATGTATTTCATACCAAACTCTTCAAGATCCTTAAAAGCTATAAAATACAAGTACAAGACAAAGATACATCAACATAAAAATTGAAACCCTAGTTTGAACATACCAAGCTTAAATTCACCAAGCATGCTTATATCTATCATCATCATGCTCAATATACATATATAACACATAATCATGTGTCATGTGACAATTACAAAACATTTTGAAAACATCCCTCACCTTTGTCTTAAGTTCTAGAAGCAATTGAAGCAAGAACAATCTTGAAGGGAGCTAGAAAATGCAAGAGAAATGCTAGGAATGTCTTGAAGTTGCTTGTCTTCTCTTATCGTTCTCTTCTTCTTCTTTCTATTTTCTTTCCTCTCTTCTTGATGGTTTGATCGTGTAATTTGTGCATGTGTAAATCATGTATATGTGTGTGTGTGTGTGGTGTAATGTATAATATGTATGTTTTGTATGTATTTATTAGGTAGAAAAAATATCTAGGTGGAAAAATGACTAAAGAGCCCTCCTAACTTAATACTTATTTACAAGTTTACCATTTAGTTCAAATTCAACTGTTTTAGTTAGCTATTGTGACATGGTAGAATTTAATTAGTGCTTACGATATTGAAAATAAGTAACTACACGGAGGTGAACGTGAATGCACGTTAAACGTGGCATGTACACGTAAAACGATGTAAATGCACGTTAATTGATATAAATGCATATTTAAATGATGCAAAAATATATGAAATGTTTTAAAATGCATATGGGCTCTGTACAGCTCTGTACGGGGTCTCACACAAATGGGTCACTAGAAGGACGATTGTTCCAAATACCTTGCCAATTACAAGATAGGTACGTGTTTTACTTTTCTCATTGAAACTTGTTTAGTGGTTGATTCTATGGATACCTGGATAGTAGATTCTGGAGCCACTAATCATATCTGCAATCCAATGTAGAGGTTTCAATAGACGAAGAAGCTAAGTAAGGGAAAGTTTGTTCTAAAGCTTGCCAATGGAGGGAAAGTCTGGGCTGCTATAGTTGGAAGAATTGTTTTGCATTTTAGTGACAGAAGTTTAGAATTAGACAATGTTTATTATATGCCAGACATGCGAAAGAATCTTATTTCAGTTTCGCAATTAGTTAATAGAGGTTTTTCTATTACTTTTCATCTTGACTTTACAATCAGTAGAAATGGAACTGTATATGTTTTGGGAGAATGCATGATAATTTATTCTATCTCTATCCAATTATTTCAATGTGCACAATGTAGAAACTGAATGCTCTAACTCCCTTAAAAGAAAGCTTTTATCGACCAACGACACATACTTTTGCCACCTATGTTTGGGGCATATAGACCTAAACAGGATTCAGAGATTGGTCAAGGATAGGCCCTTGGGCTCATTATATCTTGAACCATGGATTCAGTGTGAATCCTTCCTAAAAGGGAAATTGACCAAAAGGATGTTTACCTCTAATGTGATACTCCGAACCCGGCATGCATTTAATGGCATTTAATTGTATTTAAATTAAGTGTCATCTTAAATGTTAGCATTGAATTTCATGTTTATTTTTAGTTAAACATTCATTTCTAGCATTATTTTCATATTTCTTTTAGAAGTAATTAAATAATACTTGAGTTAATTATTTTAACGGAGTATCAACTACTTTTCATACTTATGTTACTTGGTTTTATTTTCTTGCACCTTAATGCTCGGTTTTCAATTAAATGAAAAAGTAGCTCTGAGCCTGGAGTGAATTTTGAACTATGTTACTTTTCAAAAATTATATTTTTTCTTATATTCCATAATACTTAGGTGTTATTCGTTCTTCGTCATTTTGTGCATTGCATTTCGAGAGAGATAGTTAGAAAATGATTTCTAGTCCTCAGCAAATAGTGAAAACTAGTATTTAGTGTGTTGATTTTGGAGTTTTAGTATTTTAGTAGTTAGTATTTAGTTGTTAGGATATTAGACTAGTAGTTTTATGCTTTATTTTAAGTTAAAAATGCCAAAATAGCTAGATTTGACCAAGCCAAGACCATTGACCTTTGACCATTTAAGCTTCTCATCTTTTAAATAGACAAAATAGCATTAAAAAAACAAAGGAAAAGCTGAAAAAAAAAGAGATGGTGGCTGAAACCATAGGAGAAAAGAAAAAAAAAGATTTCAATTTCAAATCTTCACATCTTTGCGAGAGCTTGCACGGGGTTGTTTTTTAGGCTTCCAACGTGGTTTTTCTAGCATCTAGTAGCGTCTAAGGTGAGGGAAGCATCTTTATTTACGCATTTGAATGTATGATATACAAACTTTAAATTTTGGGAATTATGCGTAGATTATTATTTTATCTATTTTATTGCTTAAATAATGTTCCTTGATGATTGTAGAACATGTATTTGTAGAGTTTTAGCATTTTCTGCAGTTGAATATAGAAATTGCAATTTAAATTGATAATGGAATAGTAAATTGTAAATAGTAAACCCCTATTTCGTAAAAGTTGCTCCGTTTTGCGTTCTGTTGATGTGAAAAGATGCTAGTTATGTTAGAATGCCTAAATGCATGATTTTTTTGGGTTGAGTAATGGAAAAACAAAAAAAAAATGGCTTGGTACATGTTGGGGTCGTTTCGGTCGAGTTTAGCGTTTTCTCATTTTGCGTGATGGCATTGTCGAGGTATGTCATGGAAGCAATTTTGGTACAGTTGTGAAATTAGTTGTGTGATCGATTGAGGTAGCTGTAGTTCAAACGAGCAAAGGGGGAAATCGGGGCTTTGCGGGAATTCTAGGGTAAAGTAGGGTTTCGTGGTCTTTAGACGTGCCTTATGGTGTCCTAGGAGGAGTGGTGAAGTCGGTTTCCAAAACTCGTAGCTCGTTTGGAAGTAGTAGCATTGAGAAAGTTGGGGTTATTTAGTGTTTTAGTTGATTTTTATAATGCTTGCTTATATAATGCTTATTGTGGATTATTATGCTCGTTATACTTGATTATGAATTAATTGTATATCAATTGTTGATAATGCCTGTTAGTGTTGTTCTTGTTATTTTATTGATTGTAAATGCTTATTGTATCGCATGTTGATACTAATCTACACTTCAGTGCCTTGCTCGATTATCGTTATATTCTTCGTATTGCATTGCATTGTGTCAGGCGTGTGAGTGACGGGCCTCTCTGGGTAGTCTTGAGCTGCCAGGGGTGGTTGCTCTAGCTCTGTGTCCTATTCTCGTTCTCGCTTGGGTTGCCGCCCAGGGAGTTTTAGGTCGTAGAATTGACAGAGTATGTCCGGAGTACTCTGACGGAAGTTATAAGGTGGGTGAGCTGGCGCGTCATCGTTAAAGTCATCGAAATCATGATCAATACATTACTCGTTCGAGTGAACAGAGCCTTCAAAGTGTGGTATAGCTTTGATTAGTTGTGTTAATGCTTTCTTTAATTGTTATTGTATTCTTGATTATATTGATTGTTGTTCTTATTGGATATATTGTTTAACTGTTTATTTGCATTGCATGACTTTCTTTCTCTCCACCTCGATATCTGTCTCGCCCTCACTGAGTATATGTGTTGTGTATACTCACTCCTCACCACCACATTTCCGAAAATTCCATGTTAGCTGGAAAGTTCGTGGTTACGTGAAAGATCATGATTGAAGAGTTGTCTTTCGTGTTATGCGGCTGAGTTGTAGAAAGATGCAAAGATGTATGTTTTCATGTATTGTATGTATTTAGTGTTAAAGGATATGTAATTAACTTAACTAGGTTTATTAGAATGGTATGATAGTTTATTTTATGCGATAGGTTAGTATAGTTTAATTGCCAAGCATGAATGTACTTATCGAAGATGAGAAGAGATAGGTTAGCTTTTAAACTGGAAATGTATATTTACTTGTGTTCGCTTGTTGAGAACCAAGGCTCGGATGGCCTTGAGGTGTTTGTATGGTTGGACACGGTGCTGGTCCACTTATATGCTGTCGCAGGTTTCCATTTTGCCTAGAAACAGGGGAGACTCCGTCCATCTTTCCCTAAATTTTATGCCCGGGTTTGGAATTGGGTTGTGATTAGATTGATTGATAGAACTCCTGGTCTCGAGTGGGATCGGGGTATTACATCTAAGGGGCATAGGGCAAGTGAAGTGTTAGAATTTTTACAACTGATGTATGTGGACCCATGAGGACATCGACTCAAGGCAGTTTTGAGTATTTCATCACTTTTACCAATGATTACTCTAGATATGGATACGTTTACCTAATGTGACGGAAGTCTGAATCCTTTGACAAGTTCAAAGAGTTTAAGGCAAAAGCGGAGCAACAATTAGGAAAACCCATAAAAGCACTTTGGTTTGATCAAGGTAGGGAATACCTCTCGAGTAAGTTCAAAGACTATCTCATACAACAAGGCATTGTGTCTCAGTTGACTACACCTGGTACTCCTCAGTAGAATGGTATATCTAAGAGCCAAAATTGGATTCTACTAGATATGGTAAGATCTATGATGAGTCACGCAACTCTATCCATATCGTTTTGGGGTTATGCCTTAGAGACGACAACATACATCTTGAACCTAGTGCCTTCTAAATCGGTACCTAAGATACTTTATCAGTTGTGGACGAGTCACAAGCCCAGTTTAAGGCATATCCACATTTAGGGGTATCCAGCTTATGTACTGAACAACTCCGCTTCCAAGCTGGAGCTGAGGTTTGAGATGTGTCATTTTATAGGATATCCTAAGGGAATAAGAAGTAGAATATTCTACTATCCCAAGAAGTAGAAGGTGCTAATAAGTACACATGTTAGATACTTGGAGGATGATAGTATAATTCATCGAGAGTTAAATTCAGAAACTACGCTGGAAGAAGTTTACGTTGAGACTTCTAGAACACTTGTACCTATAACCAACGCAGCAAATGAACAGCGAATTCCCCTAAGTACATTGGAGCCTCATCGTAGTGGAAAGATATCGATATAACCAGATCGATATTATGGAGAGTCTTTCGAGGCAGTATCTGATCAGGCTGACGATCCCACTAGTTGTGATGAAGCAGTAACGGACGTAGATGCAAATAATTGGTATAAGACAATGGAATCTAAGTTAAAGTCCATGTATTCCAACAAAGTTTGGGATGTTATAGTTGTACCTGAAGGAGTAAAACCCATACGGTGCAAATGAGTCTACAAGAGAAATAGAGGAATAGACAGGATGGTGGAAACCTTCAAAGCTAGGCTTGTGGCAAAAGAAAATACTCAAAAAGAGGGTATCGACTCTGAGGAGACTTTTTCACCGATAGTCATGCTAAAACTCCATAAGGATTCTCTTAGCCATCTCTTGTCATTATGACTACGAGATATGAAATATGGATATCAAAACTGCATTCCTTAATGGGAATCTTGACGAGAGCATCCATATGATGCAACCAGACATTTTTGTTATCAAAGGCCAAGAGAATATGGTATGTAAGCTTAAGAGGTCTATTTATGGACTTAAGCAAGCATCTAGGGAACAGAACATTCGATTCAACGAAGTGATCAAGGCTTTTGGTTTTGAGCAAAACGTTGATGAACCATGTGTGTATAAGAATAGGGATAGTCGTGTTGTTGTATTTCTTGTCCTTTATGTGGATAACATCTTACTAATTGGGGATGATGTAGGGATGTTGACATCCGTAAATATTTAGTTGTCTTCTCAGTTTTAAATGAAAGACTTGGGAGAATCTAGATATGTTCTAGGGATTAAACTCCTGTGAGATCACAAGAACAAGGTACTAGCATTATCCCTAACTACATATGTTGAGAAGATATTAGTTAAGTTTAACATGCAAGACTCCAAGAAGGGTTTGTTGCCTTCCAAACATGGAGTTTCACTTTCTCAATATCAGTGCCCCAAAACTCTTGATGAGGAAGAGAGCATGAGACAGATTCCATATGTGTCAACAGTTAACAGTCTTATGTACACCACGTTATGCACTAGACCAGATATCTGTTTTGTTGTTGGCATCGTTAGCCGATATCAGTCAAACCCAGGACAAGCTCACTCGGTAGCGGTCAAACATATATTCAAGTTCTTCGAAGAACGAAGGATTATATATTAGTCTACCGAGCTGAGGTTCTAACTCCGCTAGCATACACAGACTTGCACTTCTAGTCTGATAGGAATTCTAGGAGATCTATTTTTGGATACATTTTCACCCTGTCAAAAGGTGCAATTTTGTGGAAAAGCGTGAAACAATCATTCATTGCAGATTCTACCATGGAAGCTGAGTATGTAGCGATATTAAAAGCTGCTAAAGAACCTGTTTAGTTGAGAAATTTATTGTTAGAGTTAGGAGTCGTGCCTACTGTAGAGAAATCAATAGTTATATATTATGATAACAGTGAAGCAGTAACACAAAGCAAAGAGCCAAGAAATCATAGAAGGGGCAAACACATTGAGAGAAAATATCACTTAATCCAAGAATTTATTCAGAAAGGAGATATAGAGGAAGATAAAATTGCCTCTTCAAATAACTTAGTAGATCATTTTACTAATACTCTTACGGAGAAGGTTCTTTTTATAAATGTTGAGTTAATAGTATTAAGTTGTTAGATAACATAGACTAGTTCACTATCGTACAAGTGGGAGTTTGTTGGGATTAGGATATAATTAAGGTCATCTTATTTTATGAGCATGTTTCTTTCCTATGTGGTTGACTTATATATATGTGTATAAGGTCCTTGCTTCAGGTGTTGACTTAGGTATATGGTGATTACGTATAGAAGGTCTAAGTCATGGTTGTTTGTCAAGCAAAACTGTTTAGTCCATAACTAAGTAGTAGAGCTGGACACTCTATTATGGTAGAAGTTATTGTGAATAAGATTCCTTTACAATATGGTGATTTGTCTTGATCATGGATAGGGTTGCAGGCCCTTTACAATATGGTGATTTGTCTTGATCATGGATAGGGTTGCAGGCTTACCTCACACATTAGATGGGCCACCGTAGGTGTGATTTATAAATAAGTACTATCAAAGAAAAAGATCACATATACCTACCAACTTCTAAGTGGGCCATTGCTCCCAATCTTGAGTATATGTAGATGAACTGACGAAGTCAAGTACTTACACTCGAGTCACTATGGGTCAATAACTTTGTGATTTGGGTGTCTGGACTTGGTTAGAAGGGACATACATATGCAATAAGGAATCTATACAATAATCACTCCCTTAGAATGATCAAGGTTGATCATCCTAAATCTATGCATAGTGGTACAATTTGTATCGGATGTTACACTTATGTGTAGCTCCCTTGACCAAGTGGATAACTTCCATAAGATGGTTGGATTATGGGTTAGAGTTTCTAAAGAGAAAAAGTTGTAGTCAAGGAGGTGATAGTATAAGTGGTGTACCTATCTTGGCTATAAGTGAGTATAGAGGGGCAACATGGTCAATATCACTTAGTTAGTCTAAAGACTAAGCGTCATGTATTATTGACTAACTCTTGTTTATATAGTAATTATCATGTAATGCAGCCATAGTCTTTTAGTGGAATAGACTAAGGTTAAAGTGACAAAAATATTGCTAGGAATTAGCAAGGGTATTTTTGGTCATTTTCAGTGGAAAGGTAATTATGTCTTTAGTCCCTATTCTAGCCATTTACTTTATAACTATCACTACTAAACTTGAGTGTTATTAAATATGTGAGAAGAGAAGAATCCAATGACAACTAGAAGTCATAAGTAGACTTTCCATTCTTGAAAATAGTTTCCATTCTTGACAATTGACTGAAAATTGGACTTAATTTGTAATTAATTAATTGCATAAAGCTTGGGGGCTGAACCGTAGCTTGGACACATGGCTCTAGCGAGTGGAGGAGGACCCTAGGCGTTAATCTTAGGCATTGGATTCATGGGGTAGTGTGAATCCATGGTAGAAGAGTTTTTCCTATATTAAACTGGATTAGGATAATTCAAAGTCCTAAACTCTTTCTGACTTGTAAGTTGATTCATACAGAACTACCTTGCCTAGTTTTTCCTATATAAAGGCCCATACCCAAGCTCTACTGTTGCACCATCTCCTTTGAAATCTCTCTCTCTCTCTACACGTGTAAGCCTTTCAACAGAAAATATGAAACACTTTTCTTTTAATTTAATTTTGTAAGATCAAGTCTCACAACTTGGTCAACACTTTAGATAGGTTCTTGGTATAGTTGGAAAGATTAGAATAGCGGAGTAGAAGCTTGATGAGGGGCGTGTAAATCTTCCACAACAAAGGTGAAGTTTTTTCAAGTTTTGTTTTTATCGAGAACTACAGGTATTTCTACAATCTGTTTTATTTTAAACTATGAATTGTTTGAATGTTTAATTAATTGTTTCATGCTTTATTTGTTTTAAAGATTCATGCATAAATATTTTTGTTTTATTCAGTCCTTGGTTTACTTAGGATTGATATGTTTCATGTGTTACAACGTTTTCCCTCAAAAGCAGATCAATAACGACAACGAGAGGTAGAATGGCCTTGTTTGCGACAGATCTGACACTTTTCACGATACGACTTGGATGAGTTAGAAGCTGATTTGGACGAGTTGGCATCATAAGTGGTGGCTGAATTTTCGCTTGTGCTGGACATGACATGACTTTATGACTTGATAGAGTTGGTGGTATTGGTATTCACGGCAAGAGCATTATGGGACATAGAGTTATTTTGCGATTAAGAGAGCAAAGCATTGAAGGCAGTGTAAGGAGCAAAAGACGAAACAAGAGCATCAAAAAGGATACGCCGCTCATAAATGAGCAATTTTGCGCGAAGCTAACCAAAAGTAAGAATTTGATGCAGGTTCTCAATGGACGTGATGAACGGGAGGTATGATTGAGGAAGGCTATCAAGAGATATGAGTACCAAATCAGAATCTGAAATAAGATCCCCAATAGCCCCAAGTGAGAAGGAAAGAAGACAGAATTTTTAAAGGTAACCGACTATAGATAGAGTATCCTTACGAATGGTGCAAAGTTGAGAATGAAGAAGAGAACGACGAGCAAGTGATTGCTGGAAAAATAATTCTTCAAGAGAAACCCACAGAGCATAGGCAGACTCAAAACCCATGGTTTGGTGAACCAGAGATTTTGAGAACGTCACATTGATACAAACCGTGACAAAACTGTCATACGTCAGCCATTCATCGAGAAAAATAGATGAGGTAGCAGAAGTGGTAGAGACGGAGGAAGAGGAAGAAGATTCTGAGGCTGTAGTTGACTGGGAGGCTTTGGGTTTTGGGAGGGAGCCATTCATATAAGGCAGAAGGCCGTTGAAGGTGAAGAAAGTAGTGATTTGTGCCTTCCATGTGAGATAGTTGGTATGACCGAGATTAATGGTGACAAAGGTTTTAATTTGTGAAGTAGAAAGAGAAAAGGTAAATTCTTTGGAAGACATGATGGAAAAGGTTGAAGAGTGTAGTTAAAATAGAAGTAGAGACGAGACGTTAATCGTAATTCACTAATATCATGAAAGTTTTACGGGAATAAATTTGATTTCTATTCAGTATGAACTGCCATAAAGATACAGTCTTATATACAACAATGTATAGCTAATGTTTAGGATAACTATATACAACAACCAGATATATCAGAAATTCAAAATTAAACTTATCAAGAATATTTATCTCGTTATCACTAAAAAATTGACTTCGTCTATACTTACAGGGATGTGCTGAAAATAATAAATAATATAATAAACTCTCTCTAATAATTTAAGATTTTAAATGAAGTGGTCACTTAACACTAGTGTTCATTCAGTGTGAATTTGCAATGTTTGCAGTCTTGATTGTAGATTTATGTCTACAATATTAAAGTAATAATTCATGATATTAGGTCTCTGTGTAGAAACATACGTATTAATTTAATCAATTGTGTCGAGGTCGGAAACCTCGCAACTGAGTTGGACAGCTATGCTCGTCGAGCTAAATTTTTAGGTCGGGCTCCTAGTTAAACTTTCGGATCGGGCTCCGAGTTAAACTTTCGGGTCGGGTACTCAACCTGCACAAGGAAAAAGAAGGAAAAAGGCGGGGTTATGACCCGGATTTTTCCCTTGGGCGTGCGAATGATTAGTATGTCCGAGCTGGCAAGGTAGCTGAGAGCATTTAATGACGAGTTACCTCTGAAATGAAGGGGTGGAGCTTTATTTATACTAAATTCAAGCCTGACTGCATTTAATGCGGTGTAGCTTTATGTCCCATCAAGACTTTATGTCCCATCAGGGCAGCTGGCACTGAGGTCGGGGTTTTCCGGGGTCGGGGTGAAGTTGGATCAGCATCCAGGTTAGGCATTAGTTGAGTACGTTCGGCTCGGCTCGGATTAGCCCGTCTCAGCTCGGTGTGGGCATCTTTCTTCAGCTCGGGATCCCCCTCGTCAATCTCCCCCCTCCAAGTCGAGATCGAGGGGGTGAGATGGATGTGCCTGACCCCGGTAGAGTGGAAATGGCCACGTCAGCGATGTATACCATTCATATGGCTGACACGTCACCTGACAATTATGACAAGACGCGACGTTTAGGATTCCCGAGGCAGTTACTAGAGTCGCCTATAAATAGGGCTTTGACATCCGAGATTCATTTCACACTTTGCATACGAAGTTTAGAGCTTTCAGGTCGGATATCAGAGTGGTCGGATGATTTTAGCTCGACAAACATCTTCTTGGGATATCCAGCTCAGAATCCACCAGCTCGGAGCTAACTAGGCCGGGTCAGCTTTCATATCTTGAGACGTAGGTATATCCCGACTCCCTTTAGTTGTTCCTGTACATATATTTATAATTTGTAGACAGGATGGGAAGGTCGGAGTCGGAAGATTCCCAGGCGATGGAGGTGAGGTCCTATGGTAGGGACGAGAGTTCGTCTAGATTAGGGTCCTCTTCGGACAGGGGCCGAGGCGGCAACAACACCGACGAGTCTTCGGCGATTTGAGTCCAGGGGGAGTAAAGATGATTGCCAAGTTATTGAGGTCAGCAAGTGAGGGAAGAGGCCGAAGCAGATCCTTTAGCCGACCTGGGAGACTTAGGAGATAAGGAAGATGCGGAGCCCTTGAACCGGTTGGAGGGAGTTGAGATATCGGAGGAGTACCTGGCTGGAGCTTCCATGGCGGAGCCAATCGAGGCGACCCCAGTCAAGGCAGTCCACCCCCGGAGCTCGGCTACGGCCAATGTTTCTTCCGCTCGGGGGAAGAGGATCGAGTAGCTGTTCGCCTGCTGCAAACGTGAATGCCATTCCACGGTGCAAATGGCTAACGCCAGGCTGAAGAATTGGTTAGTGGACCAACACCACAAGTTGAAGGTTCTAGGTCGGCACCAATCGGCGTGCTATCCTCCACCCGACCATTTCACCATCTATGATCTTGTACTCAATGTTATCCAGCTCCCACTTCCCAGCTTTATTGTTAACATCTTGAACCACTTTGAGCTTAGCCCAGGTCAAATGTAGCCGAATGGTTGGGCCGTCGTGGTGGCGTTCTATGTGTTCTGTCTCGAGAAGGAAGTGGAGCCGACCCTGCGTCGGTTTAGGCATTTCTTTGTGTGCAAGCCCAACCCAAAACAGCTAGGGTGGTTTCATTTCGTAGCTCGGGTCGGCAACTCCATATTCACCAAGTGGCATTCTTCCAACAAGGGTTGGCATAACGATTATTATTGGGTGGAGCCGGCTGTGAATTCTGGCTGCAGGTCGGACTGGAATCCGAGCTTGAGAAAGAATGTAAATGACGATCCCAAACTTTCGGATGAGGAACTTGGAGAAGTCGTGGTGTTGAGGCCCGCCCTGGGGACGTTGATAAACATTGACAGTGTACTTAAATGGAAGCAAATCTGGAAGTCCATGTTATTTGGTAAGGAGCCCGACCTCTCGAAAGACCATCCCCATGTGCTTCCCGACCCCAAAGAGGACGCGGAGTCCAGCTCACCAGAGGGTCAGTTTGCAAGATCAGCGCCTGACCTCCCCATTATCCTAATCGTCATTGCCTCCTTAAGTCGGTTTTCGGCTATCTCTCACTTCCTTCTTCTACTATTTCGCAGGTATGGCAGACATGAGAAAGCTCGCATACGCCCAGATGAAAAAGAAGAACAAGGCCAGCAGCGAGGTTTCAGCTTGGTCTGGCTTGGGCCCCGCCGCTCAAGGGCAAAAGCAGCGGCCCAGCGGCCAAATGTGGGAGGTCGGCACCGAGGTCTCCTCGAAGGGGACATCGGGGTCCCCACTGCCCAAGAGGTCGGGCTCAGGAGTAGTGATCCCGGACCGTTTAGCATCCCGCCCTGATAGTAAAAAACAACCTCAGGTCGAATACTCTTGGAAGGACAAGGCCACAAAGGTGAGCCCTCCCAGTAGAGACTTCGTGGAAGCGACCAAGGTAGCTCACGACCCCAAGCTGGAGATGGTCCCGGCGGAGCAGCTTTCGCTCGACCTCAGGACAGCCATAGTCACGGTAAGTCTTATCAGAATGTTGCCATGGTTATGTTCTTTAACCCGGCTGACTATTTTGCTCTCTTTTATGCAGGCCGAGTCATACCTCCTTTCAACTCCTAGTTTTTTTGCCAAGGCCCAGGCTCACTGCGTCGAGCTCGAGCAGCGATACGTAGATACCTGAGCCGAGCTCGAGGCTCTGAGGGAGGAGGCCGCCCAAAGGCATAAGGAGGATGCGACGTAGATCGACCGACTGAAGAAGGAGCTTGAAGCAGAAAAGTCCCGACGCGAAGCCACGGCCAAGGACATTGAGCGCTACAAGTCGGAGATGCGTGAAGCCGAGACGAAGCTCCAGGAGCTGGTAGACCGGGTTAGCCTCCAAGGAAAAAAGGCCATAGAAGCTTTCAAGTCCAGTGACGCTGCTGTGGATTGGTTGGCCATGGAAGGTGGGGCCATAGCCAAGTACGCCGAGCTGGAGTATTACTTCCGGGGTTAAGTCGCAGCTCGGGAAAGAACGAAGACCTTCTTTCCTGCCACCAAGAACGATTACATCGAAGTCTTGGAGGCTCCCCTATCGGAGTTCTGGGAGATTCCTAAGCTTCCGGCCGACCTGACGTCGCAAGCCAAGGAGGTAATCGAATTCGTTCAGAAAGGCATGGACCAGGTCAGAGACGAAGCCGAGGCTACCACATCTGTCGCTCCGAAGTAAATTATTGTAATCGCTCAGGTCGGGCTTCTGTAATTTCGCCCAGGTTGTGCTCTTTGTAATTGTTTTTTAATTGTAATGAAATGAACATTTTGCGTTTTATTCGAGTTCGTGCTTGTTTAACTTTCTCTTCGCAAATTTTTCTCAAGTAAGTGGGGTCGGGCTAATATGATGGACCTTTCAAACTTAAGTATAAAGAACCGAGCCAGAAGTGATTAATAAATTTTTATCCTAATCCGAGCTGGTTAAATAGGCAACTATATAATCGTCGCCGATTTGGACTCGTCAATTCGATTAGAATTGGTCAAACTATCGTTGATAAATGTTAAGCTCGAGTTTAGACCCAAACTAACTTACTGACCCGAAGCCGGACTATACCGAGTTGGATCTTAATCTGAACTGGCGAAGTTAATCAAATTGGTATTGATTATACCCGAGATGGAACCTAGTTCGAGCTGGTTTACTTGGATTATTTTTAGCTCGTAATTAAACGTGGCCACCGCGTTAATTCGAGTCGAGAGTAGCTCAATAGCTGAGGCGCTCAGGCCTAGGTCGGGCGTTACACTGGTTTACAAAATATGCTTGTATTGAAATTGTAAATGAAGTATTTGGGCTCGGGGGCTGATTACAAGCAATGCTTCAGCTCGGGGCCTTAGCGAAAATTTCAACTCGGTGGCCGTTACAAAAGATTCCGGCTCGGGGCTGCTAAACAAAATATCTCTTCAGGTGCTCCGCGTGCCATGCATTCTTCAATTGCTTCCCGTATCTGTCGCGGAGGTAAAAAGTCCCAGGTCGGACTTCTTTCACGACTTCGTACAGTCCCTCCCAGGTCGGAGAAAGTTTGTTGCTCGAGCGCGGCAAAAAGATAGATTTTTTGAGGATGAGGTCACCAACCTTAATAGGTTTAGGCTTGACCTGTTTGGCAAAGCTCTTTGCATGGCAGCTTTGCTGGTTAGCATATTGATTTGAGCTTTAGCTTGGAGCTCTTCAGCGAGGTCGAGCTCTTCACGGATCAGTTGTCCATTTATTTCTGGATCATGGTGGAGGGTTCTACTAGTCGGAGACCCGATCTCCACTGGCAGCACCGCTTGAGTACCGAAGATCAGCTCGAAGGGCAATTCTCCCGTTGCTAAGCTGCTGGTGGTTCGTTGAGCCCATAGTACCCCGGGAAGAATCGATGCCCACTGGCCCTCCGCTTCTTCCAGCTTGGTTTTCAGGCCCTGCAAAATGATTTGGTTAGTCCTTTCAACTTGGTCATTACTTTGGGGGTGGGCAATAGATAAGAATCTGAGGTCAATCCCAATCTCAGCACATTTGCCTCGAAAGTATGCACTATCGAATTGCTTGTCGTGGTCAGTGATGATGACCTTTGGCACCCCAAATCGGCAAATGATGTTTTTCCATACAAAATCCCAAGCTGCCTTTAATGTTATTCTAGCAGCTCCTTCAGCCTTGGGCCATTTGGTGAAGTAGTCTACAGCTACGAAGGCGTGCTTCTTTTGGCCAACACTGGTCGGCAATGGGCTGATGATATCTAGACCCCACTGATAGAATGGCCATGGGCTTATCATCACTGTGAGGTCTACCGCAGGCTTCCTCTGTACGTTGGCGATCCTTTGGCAGGTATCGCACTTTTTTACATACTCTTTGGCATTTTGTTCTAAGGTTGGCCAGAAATAGCCTTGCCTCAATGCCTTTCGAGCCAGAGTTTTGCCTCCCAAGTGGTTTCCACATACCCCTTCATGGATCTCCCGGAGTATATAGTTTCCCTCCTCGGGTCCAACACATTTCAAGAGAGCCCAAGTGTAGGCTCTCTTATAGAGTTGCCCGGTAATTATGACAAACCTTGAGGCCTGTTTCATAAGCTTCCGAGCTGCTTTTCCATCCTCTGGGGTCATACCCCCCTCCAAGTAGTCCACGATTAGTTTGGTCCAATCTGGGCTTAGATTGAGCTCGGCCACGGCTTGTATTCCCCACTGGATATTTGGCTCAGCCACTTCCTTCACATGGACCATTGCAGGTTTGCTCTCACCCAAGGCCAACCTAGACAGAGCGTCAGCCTTCACATTCTCCTCCCTCGGAATTTGCTGTATCGTGAACCTCTTGAGCCTTGAGGTCAAATCTTTGACCTTGTTGAGGTAGGCCAGCATGGCATTGTCCTTGGTTTCAAACTCTCCCGATATCTGACTAGAAACCAGTTGAGAGTCGGTGCTCAGGTCAACTGTTTGTGCGCCCAACTGAGCTGCAATTTTCAGCCCCGCGATTACCGCTTCGTATTCAGCCTCATTGTTGGACGTCGGGAAGGCGAACTTGAGGGAGTATTAGTGCTCATGCCAGGTCGGGTCAAGGATGACTACCCCGGCTCCGCTTCCAGACTTCCCCGATGCCCCGTCCACATGAACCTTCCATATGTCCTCCGGGTCATGCTCGGCTCGGCCAGTGCATTCTACCATAAAGTCAGCGATGGCTTGGGCTTTTATGGCTGTTCTGGGCTGGTATGTAATGTTAAATTGACTCAGCTCAACTGCCCATTTCAGCAGCCTGCCTGACGCCTTCGGCTTGTGCATGATGGACCTGAGTGGGGCGTCCGTCATGACCTTAATTGGATGAGCGTCAAAATATGGCTTCAGCTTTCTTGCCGCCGTGACGAGCATGAGGACGAGTTTTTCCAAGGAGGAGTACCTCACCTCGGCCCCCTACAATGTTTTGTTGACACAATAGACTGGCTTCTGCTCCTTCCCTTCCTCCCGGACCATTGCCACTGCCACTGCTGTCCCTGAGCATGCCAAGTATAGTACCAGCTCCTCCCCCACCTCAAGTCGGGATAGCAGGGGTGGCGAAGCTAGATACAATTTTAGCTCTTGGAAGGCGTTCTGGCATTCTTCGGTCCATTCAAAGTTCTTAAGATTCCTCAATATCTTGAACAGGGGAGCACATTTGTCCGCTGACCTAGACATGAATCTGCTTAGCACCGCGACCTTGCCCGCAAATACCTGGACGTCCTTCACGCAAGTCGGCGGTGCCAGGTCAAGTATAGCCCAAACCTTTTTCGGGTTGGCTTCTATTCTGCGGGCTGTGACCATGAAGCCCAGAAACTTCCATGCCTTGACGCCGAATGCGTACTTTTTCGGGTTCAGCTTTATCCTAAAGTGCTCAATTACGGTGAAGGCTTTAGCCAGGTCGGCTTCATGGTCTTCTGCCCTTCTGTTCTTGACCAACATGTCATCTACATAGATCTCCATATTTTGGCCAATCTGGTTTTTGAAAACCTTGTTCACCATCCGAGTGTAGGTAGCTCCAGCATTCTTGAGGCCAAAAAGCATGACCTCATAGTAGTAGAGACCTTTATCGGTGGTGAATGCAGTCTTCTCTTTATCTTCGGGAGCTATCTTAATCTGGTTATAGCCTTTAAAGACGTCCATGAAAGAGAGTAACTCGAACCCGGAGGTGGCATCCACCATTTGATCAATCCGAGGTAGGGGAAAACAGTCTTTGGGGCAAGCCTTGTTGAGGTCAGTGAAGTCGATGCATAATCTCCATCCTCCTGAGGATTTGGCCACAAGTACCACATTGGATAATCAGGTTGGGTATTGGATTTCCCTTATGTGACCGGCATCCACCAACTTGCCAACCTCTTCAGCTATAATCTGTTACTTATCATAATGGAAGTGCCTGCGCTTCTGTTTTACCAGATAGTGATTCGAGTCCACATTCAGGTGATGCTCAATCACGGCTGGGTCAATACCTGTCATATCAGAAGCTGACCATGCAAATATGTGTTCATTTTTCATAAGGAATCGGCTTATACCTTTCTTGAGGGTATCAGAGAGTTCACTTCCGATCTTTGCTCTCTTTGTTTCATTGGAGAGCTCCACCTCTTGGAGGTCTTCGGCCGGGCTCCCTCTCTTAGAATCTCTCTTCTCTTCAGGTAAATCTGGTCCCCAGCCAACCTGATGTTTGGGTCGGAGGGAGTTTTTATAGCATTCCCGAGCTGAGAGCTGAGCTCCGCGGATGGTGGCCGTGCCTGCCGGGGTCAAAAATTTCAGGGCCTGGTGATAGGTTAAAGGGACGGCCCTGAAGTGGTTGAATGCTACCCGACCTAAGATCCCATTGTAAGTGGAGTTGCAATCCATCATAATGAAGTTGGCCTACATCGAGACCCGCTTGTTTCCATCTTCCAGCTTCAGAGGAAGGTTGATGACCCCTCCGCTCGGTGGACTTGTCCAGTAAAACCAGCCAAAGTACCCCTCAACGGCCTGAGTCAGCTTCTGTTCAACCCCATCTGCTCAAATGCTTTCAAAAATAGGACTTTTGCCAAGCTCCCGGTGTCTGGCACAGCCTTTTCACGGTAAAGTTGGCTATTTCAGCGCTGATTACCAGTGGGTCGTCATGGGGCAATATCATACTCTCCAAGTCTTCTGAGGAGAAGGTGAGTTCCTCTATCCCAGGAATCGGACCCCGCGCTGGTCCATACTCCCTCCTAGCCGAACATAACCTTTCCTGCCAGCCGAGGTCTCCCATCCCGATGCCAATCCGTCGGCAATGGTCTCAATCACAGCTAAATGCCCGTCCCCGGCTAGGCACCTAGGTAGACTTATCTCTCTGTCCTTCTGATCTTGGCTTTGGGTCGGCTGCTGATCCACGTACCTCTGGAGGTGACCTCGGGCTATCAATGCTTCGATCTCTTGTTTCAAGTCTTTGCATTCCTCGGTGGTATGGCCGTAGTCCATATGGTAGCGGCAATACTTGGTTCTATTGCGTTTCTCGGGTCGGCCTTTCATCCTGGGAGCTGGAGGCAGATGGTTCTGGTGCTGGATCTCCATCAGGATCTGCTCCCTCAAGGTGTTAAGGGGAGTGAACATCGCGAACCGGGGGTTCTACTTTGGCTGCTGAGGCTACTTGCCTCGGTCATTTTGTATTTTATTCCCTGGTTGGGCTCGAGAGGTCTCTCCTTTCTTTCCAGCTTCCTTCTCCTTATCATCATTCCTCTTCGCCTGATGGATCTCTTCCGAGTGTATGTACCCTTCTACTCGTACTATCAGCTCGGCTATAGTATCCACTGAGTCGATGGCCAATAAGGATGTAAGGGGTCCCGACCTGAGCCCACTCTGGTAGGCCATTAAGGCCATGGAGTCCTCCAAGTTGGGTATTCTGAGGGACTCTTCATTGAATCGAGCCGTGTAAGCCCTTAAACCCCTCTGTGCTACTTTACCGACAGCAACGTTGAAGTGTGGCGGGTAGTGCGTCGACTTCCAGCGAAGCGGGACAGGAAAACCTCAGCCAGCTGATGAAAACTTGTAATTGAGCCGGGATGAAGTTTTTGGAACCAGTCCAAGGCATTGCCAACTAGGGTGGTTGGGAATGTCTTCGTCTTCATGAGGTCGGACATGTCATGCAGAGTCATATGGTGGTCAAAGTTGAACAAGTGGCTGGCCGGGTCTCCATCCCCATTGTAGACTGCCAGGTTGGGCATCCGGTTGTCGGTGGGCAGCGGCGTGGCCAGCACCTCGGGTGAAAGTGGGCTTACGCCGAGCTGGTTAATGACCTTGGCTATGGCAGCCGCGGTCTTGGCCTGCTCGGGGTCGGCTTGAGCCGCCCTTTTACCTCTCGCCTCTTCAGGTCCCACCATCGGCTCTAGGATGCCTTCTTCGTCCCTAGCCCTCTTGCACCTTGGGTCGGGGATGCTGAATTGCGGACGCGAGGGCCGGGGCGTAGCTTCCCGCGGAGCCGGGGGGTCCGCAGCTAACCGGGCTACTTGCTCCTTGAGTTCCTCGAACATCCTCAGCATCATCCTTATCTTCGGCGACAAGCTGGAGTTGGGATCTCCATCGGTCATGGGGCTGGTTTGTGTGGCTAAGTGTATACGTTAACTCGTTCCAACGTCGGCTTGGGTTGGGTTTTGGCTAGGCACCTGCGTGGTTTTGAGGTCCTCATCCGGGTTGGGCGAATTCTCTACTAGTGCGCTGTGGCTTCTTGTTTGTACCATGATGGTTTCTCAATGAGTGGTGATGAGAATGATAGAAAGAACTCCTTTCCCACAGACGGCGCCAAACTGTCGAGGTCGGAAACCTCGCAGCTGAGTTGGATAGCTATGCTCACCAAGCTGAACTTTCAGGTTGGGTTTCGAGTTAAACTTTCAGGTCGGGCACTCAACCTGCACAAGAAAAAAGAAGGAAAAGGCGGGGTAATGATCCGGATTTTTCTCTCGGGTGTGCGAATGATTAGTATGTTCGAACTGGCAAGGTAGCTGAGTGCATTTAATGATGAGTTACCTCGAAAATGAAGGGGTGGAGCTCTATTTATACTAAATTCGGACCTGACAGCATTTAATGTGGCGCAACTTTATGTCCCATCAGGGTATCTGGCACTGAGGTCAGGGTTTTCCGGGGTCGGGGTGAAGTTGGATTAGTCATCCAGGTTGGGAATTAGCTGAGTACATTCGGCTCGGCTCGGATTAGCCCGTCTCAGTTCAGTGTGGGCATCTTTCTTTAGCTTGGGATCCCCCTCGTCAAATTGTAAAATATGTAATGGTGCAACTCATGACATGGCTGACCATGCAGGATTGTATGCATCCCTGTTAGGAGATGCTAGTTAAGTGTAATATATATAATATTCTCTTTTTATCGTTTGACTTAAAAAATAGAAGGCGTATCGGGACTTTATTGCGGTTTGATAAAATAAATTACGGATACAGCTGCGGTTTAGCTTGGAATTCGTAGAAGTTTAAATGATGTCTTCAAATTGTGTATAACTTATGGATCAAATTGGTCTTTCTTAATTAGTTAGTCAACCATTTGTTTTTCTTCTTGGAGCTATTGTTTATTTAATCGCTTAGACAAGAGCAAGATTCTGATTATCTTACCTTGGTTAGTAAAAAACAAGTTACAAGAGTTCACCACCAAGATACGATTTTCTTAAATCATAAAAAGAGATCTTCAATTATTTGAATCATCAGAAACCAACAACAGTGTAACTACAAAAAGTAACTATTTTTTTTTGTCAAAACAGGTCATACTTTATTGCCAAACAAAATAGTACACTAGCCAACACCTACGGGGTCAGCATCCCGTAATACAAGAGTCGATAGATCAGTGGGTAGACTGGTAGACCATGACAAAGGTAAACACCTTATTCTAACTGCACGAGCAGTCTAGTCTGCTACTTTGTTCACAAATCGAGCGATCGAACAAAAGGAGTAGCCTACAATCGGCGATAGGATAAAGTGAGAATTGTGGACAATCCAGGAGATCCTCCAGTTACACAATGTTGAATCCCTAATGGCATTAACAAGCTGAACCACATCCGATTCAATAATTGTCTTGTCCAAGGTTTGGGAGGAGGCAAGTAAAACACATGTTGTTTGAACAGCCAATGTCTCTGTTTGTAGAGAAGTATCACTCCGGACTGAACGGGCATGACCATCAATGATAGAGCCAGTGGAGTCGCGAACAACAACTGCGATACCTGTTAGGGAATCTGCATTGATGAAAAAGGCATCACAGTTGACCTTGAGAACGCCTCGAGGGGGTGTCTAAAGGGAAGTCTGCAATTGTTCCAAGTGAGCCAAAGTCAAAGAGTTATGTACCTATGGTGACAGACATCGAAGAGAGTCTAAATCTTTCAAGTGAAGTTGGATATCAGCCAATAAGGTAGAAATGGATATCCGATGTTGTTCGAAAATCCCCTTGTTACGAGCCCGCCAAATGGTCCAGCAGATACTAGAAAGCTGGCATGCTGCATAAGACCGCAAAAAACCCCCTTCGACACATCGTTGAATCATATTTAGAAACCATGTGTCAAACCTAGAAATATGGTGCTCCGAAATGTGTAACTGAAGAGGGGATGCAAACTGAAAACGATGTGTCCAGGGGCAGCAGAGCAAGACATGTTCAACTGTCTCGATTTCGACCTTACATATTTGACATATAGGAGTCGAGGCACACTTTCTACTGAACAAGTTTTCACGTGTGGCTATTGCTTCTCGGCATGCACGCCAAATAAAGTGTTTTTGTTGTGGGGATGCCGAGGAAGACCAGATGTTCTTCCAGAGCTGAGGGGAAGGCTGGTAAGAAGAGAAAGCAACCTCCATATGTACTTTTGTGGTAGATTGGAAAGCAAGAAAATAACCAGATCGAACATGATATATACCACTTGATGTAGTGGGCCAAACAACCCGATCTTTGAGCTAAGGAGTCCAAAAGGGCTAAATTTTCAAAATGCGCTCAGTAATATGTTGTGAAAAGAGACTTGTGAGTAGTCCCTTGTTCTAGCAGCCCGACGGTTATAATAGAAGATCTGCCACTGTTGAAAAATGAGTAGTCAATGCTTTCACCAAGGAAGAAACAGGACAAAACCAGCAATCAAACCAAATAGAGATGTTCTCCCCATAACCAACCAGCCATAGCCAATGCTCACAGAGAAAGGTAAAGCCCTTAAAGATGCTATGCTAACTCCATGACGCCCGATGTGGGACTGATGCGTGAGCAAGATCAGTATGAGAAAAATAAGAACTCTTGAAAACTTGTGATGCAAGGCCATCCGGGTGGTGGATAAGGCGCTATGCCTGATTAGCCAGCAAAACAAGGTTCATAGCCCGGAAGTCTCGAAATCTAAGACCTCTTTGTCTCTTCGATTGGGCAACAGTTGACTACTTAAGCCATGAGATTCCTATTGAAGAACCAGAACCCCACCAAAAGCAAGCAATCAACGATGATAATTTCTTATGGACTATCTTCGGGAAGAAGAAAATAGACGTAGCATATTGTGGAATAGCCTGCAGTACTACTTTGATCAGGATTTCTTTACCAGCCTTCGAAAGCAACTTTTGTTTCTAGCCCTGAATCTTAGCGATGACTCGATCAAGTAGCCAGGATAAAGATTTCACCTTGGAACGACCGTCGGGGAGGGGCAGGCCAAGATAAGTGCCCGAAGATTCACTGCTAGGCAGCCCAATGATTTCCATAAGTTGATCTCTAAGAGTAACGGGTGTGCCCCGACTAAACATAATAGATCACTTCTGGAAGTTCACTCGTTGACCAGAGGCAAAGCAGAATTGATAAACAGCTTCTTTTAATGCAAACGCCTCCTTAGGAGAGGCTTTAATAAAGAACAGGGAATCATCAGCAAAAAGAAGATGAGTGAGGGCTGGACATGATTGGGCAAGTTTGATCCCTTGGAGGGCACCATCCACTCAGAAATATTAAATGGTACTAGACAGACCCTCAGTAAGGACAAAAAGAAAGGGTATTTTTGATCTAGACCCCTTCTACAAATTGAAAGTGTGACTTACACCCCATAAATATTACAAAGTTTGAGAGAGACCCTTCTGTTACAAATTCGTTTAGTTTTCTGTTAAAATAATATAAAATATCTTTTATACCCTTAACTTTTCTTTTTTACTTTACTTTCTCATTTTGCCTCATCTTTTTCCCCTACTTTTTATTTTCTCTCTCCAACTTTTTCCCAACACCGTCCACAATACTCTCCATTTTATCTCCTCTCTCTTCATCAGCTTTACACTTTTTGCCAACACACCCATATATCCATATGTGTATGTATATTCGTGCTTCAAATTCCTTTTCTTTTTCCTCAGTGCCAGTGATCTAATGAAGTATGGTATGAGTACCAATTGGTGATGTAATGGTACATGAGGTTGGGTTGATGATGAGGAGAGGCTGGTAATGGTTTATCAAAAAAGGAATAATGTGAAATTAAAGGTGTTGAAAATTGAAAATAAAGAGAAGAACTGTAGCCCTTACAATCCCCATTTTCTGGAGAAGAAAATGTAGATTTCTTCTATTATATTGAGTTATCCTCCTGTTTAAAGAACAAAAAAAATCGAAGAAACATTATGAGTATAGGATCTGAAGTTAATAAGGGAATCTTAAGAATCAGTAATTTTTATCAGAAATGATGAGTTCATTAGTGCTGCATAAGATGAAGAATAAAAAGAAATATGGTTGGCCGAGAAGAAAGAGAAAGGAGTCAGTAACAAATTTACCTTTTTAGCCTTGAGTCGGACAGAAAAATGGATGGAGACCTAACAGAAGGGGTCTCTCTCAAACTTTGTAATATTCATGGGGTGTAAGTCACACTTTCAATTTGTAGAGGGGGTCTAGATCAAAAATACCCCAAAAAGAAAATGAGACAGAGGATTACCTTGTCGAAGCCCTCTCCCAGGGGTAAAATAAGGGAGTGACTCACCATTAAGCAGAATGCTATAGGTGACACTAGTGACGTAAGACATGATCTAGGAAATCCATTGGTCACAGAAGCCCAACTTACTCAGGAAGAACCGAAGAAAACCTCAATCAACCATATCATAAGCTTTGGACATATCCAACTTGATAGCCGCTATATGTGAGTTTGAACGACGTTTGCGCCGTAGAAAATGCCCCACCTCTTGGGCAACCAAGAGATTATTCGGAATTGTCCAGCCCCTAATAAAAACACTCTGCTGGGTTGAGATAAAGGAGTCCATATGGGGCCGAAGGCGCAAAGCGATTAACTTTGAGATAATTTTATAGCTAAAGTTAATGCAACTGATGGGGGTACTGTGAAATCTACTCCAGAGCCTTAACTTTGGGAATAAGGGCAATATGCGTTCGATTAAAGGATTTTGGTAGAGCACAACCATCAAAGAAAGATACGTACACTACATTTGTCCACAACAACAACAAACTACCAGACAAACCAACCAGACTAACAGTGTGCCAAAAATCAAAGCCAAGCCGAACAACAAAATGGCTAGCTCGAGAGTTAGACATTCGAGTATCTACAAGTCCTACTATCAACTGTTGACACTGTACACGGAGGTCCTTCAAATACCGGACTGTCACGGGGGACCGCAAACCCTGACAATTCCAAGACAAAAGCTTCACTTCTTTCCAGGAGACTGATGGTGAGTAGTCTCCGAACTCATAGTAATCGCACGGCGAGATTTCAATTTTTTGTCCTTTGCTAACAATTGACCTGTCTCAAAGTGCATTTCCAAAGGGATATCAGTAAGCTGCCAAGTTGTTGGAGTAGTTATAGGTAGACTTGAAGAACTACTAGCATTTGGGATAAGTGCAAGAGTGAAATGAACATTTTTTGCCTGGCGAGATGCTACCCCAGGGCCAAGAGGACGTTTCTTTGGTTGAGGTGAAGGAGATATAGGAATACTTCTCATGCGCGGCTTGGTTTTTGAAGGCTGACAGGCGACGACAGATGGTGGGGTAACTAGATGAGCCAATACTGTCGGCTGGAGTAGGCTATGGTGGGGTTGAGAGGTGGAAGGATTGGTGACGGGGAGCAGGTTGAGTGGATTGTGGGCAACGTTAACAGGCGGCTGGGGAACATAATTTGTCATGGCAGACTTCAATTTATGTTTAGGAAGTAACAAGTTTATGTCAATTGGGCCAGACTGCCCAGCGCTTATAGTTAGAGGCCTGACACTATGTTTTAGTTTAAGTTCTGGGCAAGGTTTGGGCAGTGTCCACAAGTGCTAAAAGGCTAAGTATTAAAGTAGGAAGTTGGGCTAAGTGATGAGAAATAAATGGGTAAGGTGGAGGCGGGTATAGACCTACAGCAAAGGTTTGGGTGGAGGCGGGTATAGACCTACAGCAAAGGTTTGGGCTACTATTGAGCTCAGAAGAAAAAGGCACAGGAGTAGAAAAACCTTGGGCCGATTATAGGGGTGGATTGGATGGCCCAGCTTAATGGTCATGGGCTGGTGGTCCATTGAACCAAGGATAGGGCTTAGCTGCCTGGAGAAGAGTAGGTACTGGCATCTAAGGAGCAGGAAGTGGCATTGCAGGAGGGACCAAAACTGGTACAGTAAATTAAGGTTGACACCTGGCAAGGTGAGCTGGCAAACGGATATGCACATCCAATTCAGGGGCCCGAAACTGAGCCCATTTGGTAGGGGCCCATAACCATGGCCCGAACTCCGAATCCGGAACAGGCTGATCCTGGCTGATCTCTAGCGGAAGAAAAGGACAATATTATTGGCTATGCCCAAGCACACCACAATAGTAACAGAAGGTACTCAACTTTTCATATGAAACATGAAACAACAACGGCGGCATGAAAGCACGAGGAGCTTGAAATCGAGTCACAAAAGGTTTAGAGAGATCCCAGCAAACCCAGATGCGCAAGCAGTCATGAAAACCAAGCCCCAGTTCATCTGCCAAATCAACTTCTTTGAAACCCCAAGCTCATTACCAATAGCAAAAGCATTTTCTTGAAAAATAAAACTAGCATGTAGGCCATAAACTCGGACCCAAAAGGATGTAGTGTTGAGGGCCAGATTGTCAATTGAAAGGTGAGGAGACCATGGTTGAAGAAAGATGTGATGACCTTGCATGGCCCACGGCCTATTTTCCCAAGCAATACGCTGATCCGCAGCATTGTGAAAAGGGAGATGAAAGGTATTAAAGCGGAGCGGAGAAGCAGAAAGAGGGTGACTTATGCCCCATGACTTACGAGCAATAGCTTGGAGTATCTGAGGGCTAGCAAACTGATCAGAAACCACTTGAGCAATTAAGGATCAAGCTGCTAAGGAGGAGGTAATTGTAGCAGCGATATATATATGAGATGCTTAGAAGTAATAAATATGAATCGTTAGATTTGACAAGAATTAAGTGAAGAATAATAATAATTAAATATGCAAAGTAGATATTACAATTTAGGAAAATAAATGATGATAGAAATCCAAACCAAATGAATATATTTTGATCGAGGCTTGAGTTGGACTCAATCTCCTTAAAATTTTAACACCCTGCTACAGTACTGACAGTTGATAGCGCAAGTCTTTCAAGATACAACGATCTTAACTTCTTATAATAGGAGCACACCAAATTACAAGAACCGACAAACCTAATAATGTATAACTCTTTATCACTTAAACTATAATGCAATAACTAATGACCTTACAAATAATTGTAAAGTTCTCTACTCAAGAGAATTGTTGTTTCTGTCTCTCTTGTCTTTCCTCCAACCGTGAATGCCCCATTTATAGCAAATTCATAGCACAATATGTTGACCAAAATATACAAGGAGCCAAATAAACTTTCTGTCTATTCTTCTTTTGGCATGAAATGGTTGACAAAACAGCCACCAATTAGCTAATCCTTCCGGCCAGGATTGAGCTTTGTCAAAATGAGCTGTAATGCTACATAGAAAGTAATATGGACAGCCATAGTTTTCCAAATTCCAGCTGCAATCTTTGAGCTCACCAAGTACACCAAAGTAGACTTTTCCATTCACATTGCCAACAGTAATATGAGTAGTTGCAGGGCAGAGGGTGAGGATTGAGGGGATAGGTAGGGGCTGTTGTGGTGGAGGGTGAGGAGGCCTTTGCGGAAGTGGTAGAGATAGTGGGGGAAGTAGTGGGGAAGGAGGAGGATGTGGTGGTGAGGGAGGCGCAGGGGTAGTACTGGACTGATTGAGGAGACGAATAATCTCCTCCATACAGTCAGAGGACGACATAGAGAAAGGTGAGTTCTGGTAAGGTATATACAGGCTAGTGGTGGGGGTTATTGAAAGGAAAGATGATAGTGGAGTATGGAAGCTCAAGTCATAGACTCTCACAAGAGAGAAAAGGCTTGAGAGAGAACTTACTACAAAAAGTAACTACACATTTAGAGATATGTTCAATTCTATCTTTTTACGAGTCATCATAGGAACTATATTAGACTTTTTTGTAACATTCCAAATAGGAGAATTAATTCATCATTCCCGTAACAAGAGAAGTGATTTTCAACACAATCCCCTTTATAAATTTAACTTATATTTAATGTTAAATTCTCTCACATCGGAACCCATATGTCAAAAAGACTACTTAATAAGATCATGTGTCAATTCCACTTGATACTAATTGGCTTTAAAATGAAAATTTATGATTCTTAATTGGTTTGACATTCTTCATATTAAATCTTTGTAGTACTTTCTGAATATAACTTTTCTGACTCAAATACAACTTGTCTGCCACTCTGTCCCTCTGAATTTCCAGCCAAGAATCTTCTTTGCAGCTCCTAAATCCTTCATTTCAAACTCTTCACTTAATTGAGCCTTGAGCTCTTTGATTTCACTTTCATTCTTAGTAGCTATTAACATATTATGAACATATAGAAGCAAATAAACAAAAGATTTATCATGCAATTTCTTCAAATAAACACAACTATTATACCTGCTTCTAGAGAATCTATGATTGATCATAAAGGAGTCAAATCTCTTGTACCACTGTCTAGGAGACTGTTTTGACCCATAAAAAGATTTCTTTAACAACCATACATGGTCCTCCTTGCCAATAATTTCAAAACCTTCATGTTGTTCCATGTAAATTACTTTATTCAAATTCTCCATATAAAAAGGCAGTCTTTACATCAAGTTGGTCAAGTTCTAAATCAAACATAACAACAATACCAAGAAGAGCTCGAATAGAAGTGTGTTTCACCACTGGTGAGAACACATATGTCAAATCAACACCTGAAACTTGGCTATTACCTTTTACAACTAGTCTCGCCTTGTATCTCACATCTTTAACACCAAGTGTACCTTCTTTCTTCTTGAATAGCCATTTGCAACGAATAGCCTTTTTACCCTTAGGTAACTTTTATAGCTGCCATGTCTCATTCTTATGAAGAGATTCAATCTTTTCGTGCATTGCAACCAACCATTTTTTAGAATTTTCACAAGTGATTGCTTCAGAGTAAGTAGAAGGTTCCTTTGTGGAGTCTATGTCTTCTGCCACATTCAATGCATAAGCAACCAAATCAGCCTCACCATATCTTTGGGATGGTTTGATATTCCTCATTGGTCTATCCTTGGCAATAGACTACTATTCTATCTGTTACAATGGTGGAACATCATGTACTAAAGCTGAATTTGAATCTGGCACTGTTGAACTCATAGTCGCAATCTCTAACTCCGTTTGAACGCCTTTTGATTGTTCATCTGAATCAACTGTAGATATAAGTGAAAAAGAATCTTTCCTCTTTTGAAGCATGTTAGTCTCATTAAACACAACATCTCTACTAATGATGACTTTGGATGTTTTAGGACACCATAACCTAAATCCTTTTACACCAGATGTAGGGCCAAGAAAAATACATTTCATAGATCTAGGTTTTAATTTTCTATCATTTACATGAGCATATGCTGGACATCCAAAGATTTTAAATCAGAATAATTAGGAGAGTTACCCGACCATACTTCTTCTGAAATCTTACAATTGATAGCCTTAGAAGGTGAACGGTTTTTCAGAAAACATGTTATAATTGCAGCCTCTACCCAAAAATATTTAGGTAAACCAAATTTGGAGAGCATACATCGCACTTTTTCAATCAAAGTTCTATTCATTCACTCACCTACTCCACTATGTTATGGTGTATGACGAACTGTCAAGTGTTTCGCAATTCTTTCTCTTTTACAGAACTCAATAAACTCATTAGAATAGAATTCTAAGACATTATCAGTGCGAAGACATTTAATCTGCTTTCTTGTTTGTTTTTTTATTAGAGTTTTCCACTCTTTAAATGTGACAAATACATCCCCTTTCTATTTCAAAAAGAACACCCAAACGTTTCTCAAATAATCATCAATAAAAGTAAGCATGTACCCGGCACCATTTTTAGATGGTGCCTTGGCTGGCCCCTAAAGATCTGAATGAATGTAATCTAATGTACCTTTGGTGTTGTAGGTGCCTTCACTAAAACTTACCCTTTTTTGTTTTCCAAATACATAGTGCTCACAAAATTCAAGCTTACTAATACTCTGTCCACAAAGAATCCATCTTTTGCTGAGTTCAATCACCTCTCTTTCATTCTTGTGTCCAAGCCTCATATGTCATAGTCTAGTAACATCTTCATATGACAAAAAAGAAGTAGAAACAACAGCAGAACCTGTAATAGTAGAACCTTTCAAAACATATAAGTTTGTTGCTACCTTTAGACCTTTCATTAAAACAAGGGTACCTTTACTGACCTTCAAAACTCCACATTTACTAGTATATACATACCCACAAGAATCAAGGATACTTAAGGCTATTAGGTTTCTCTTTAAATCAAGGACATGTCTCATATCAGTTAGTGTTCTAATGACACCATCATGCATTCGAATTTTCATAGTTCCTATGCCAACAACTTTGCACGAGGCACTGTTACCAACAATAACTGCTCATTTAAAGATAGTTTCATAAGTTAAAAACCAGTCCCGATTAAGACACATATGAAACGTACATACAATATCAAGAACATATTCAGAGTTTGCTCTGGAACCGTCATTATACACTACTAAGAGATCCCCATCACTATTTGTATCAGTAACAACACTGGTTTGGCTGATTTTCTCTGCTTGGTCATTATTTCTTTTTTTATTTTTATTCTGCAATTTAAAACAATTCCTTTTGATGTGCCCTTTTTTTCTTACAATAATTACAAGTCATGCTCCAATACTTGGATTTTGATCTACTTTTATCAATTGTTTTAGACTCCTTTTCTATAGATCGTCCTCTAACAACCAGACCCACTGCATGAGTTTTTACGGCATTAGTAATCTGCTTGTCAATTTTATCCTTTGACTTTAAAGCTTCTTGGACTTTATCTAACGTGAGTGTGTCACGAGAATATAATATTATATCTCTAAGGTTCTTATAGGAAGAAGGAAAAGAACATAACAATATCAAGGCTAGATCCTCATTATCATACTTAACATCCATATTCTCTAAATCAAAAATAATTTCTTTAAATTCATTCAGATGAATGAGAATAGGTGTACCTTCCACCATACAATGAGAATATCAACACTGCTTCATATGGAGTTTGTTAGTCAAGCTTTTAGATACATATAACGTCTCCAATTTCGTCCATAAAGCAGAAGCATATTTTTCTTTCATGACATCTCTTAAAATGTCATTAGATAAATGCAAATGAATTTGAGATAGAGCTTTACGATCCTTACTTGCCTTTATACTTTGATCCTATGTTGACAGCATCTTCTCAAATCCTAACAAAGTCTCTTCTAGATCTATATGGGTCAGAACTGCCCGCATCTTAACTTTCCACAATGAGAAATTGTTGTTGTGATCCAACAATGGAATGTCGTACTTTACTGAAGCCATAGCGCGGAGATTAATTTATGAGCTCTGATACCAGTTTGTTAGAACAAACGCAAGATAAAAAGAATAAAGTAGACTATATAATAGAATGATCACACAAACTTAACACCAAGATTTACGTGGAAAATCCAAGACGGGAAAAAAACCACAGGCAAAGGAGAGAGTTTCACTAATAATGGATGAACTACTAAGTTTGAAGAACAGGCATTTTAATTCTAAAATTGTCCTCTTACAAATTTTGGGATTCTCTCAACAAAAGACTTCATCTTTATTTATAGGCTTACAAAACTTGGTTCCCAAGACTTCTTGCTTGACTAGGAAACTTATCAAGACTTTCCATCCATTACAAAACTTGCATTCCAAGACTACTTATTTCCCAAGCAAGAGTAATTAAATTCGAGACATAACATAACAAATAAGAAGTCTAAAAATGTGAAATGAAATAAAATAAAATGATTTGGTAGTTGGCTTGAAGGGACTTTATTCTAAACCCAAATCAAACTAAACAAACTAACTTCTAATTAACCTAATCTAATTGGGTGTATGTATCAAATCCTAGATATGATGAGGTAGGAGTCAGTTAGGTTTAGATCATCACACTATGCATACTGCCAGGACTGATCTTACCCCCTTGGATCATGGATATCGAAATGAGGTCCATCATCTTGAGAATATGATCTCTAATGGGTGTCCTTTCTGTCATCCTTAATGTCATTGTCACATACATCCTCTAATGAGGTTAATATTTGAGTAGTAGTATGCATTGTTCTATGTGGAAACTTTAGAGTCTCAGACATAGAAGTCAACATATAGCATATATCCATGCATTGGCTCTCTTCTATCATCTTTCCGCCTCTTGCTTATGAAGGTCAAAATGGGCTAGCATTATAGGACGAGGTTGGGTAAGGACATATATGTACTCTTTGGCTTCGAGTACTATGTCCCAAAAAGGTTAGAGTAGCGACTAATAACAAGGGTACAGGTGATAAGTCCACTAGAAAGTGCTTCAAGTACAAACAAAAAGGGCACTAAAGGAAGAACTGCTAGCAAGACAGGTATCTCCTTAGCCTTTTACATTCAAATATGTTTGGTGGTTGATTCTACGGATTCTTGAATTGTAGACTCAAAAGCCATTAATTATATATGTAATTCATTATAGGTGTTTCGAATAATGCAAATGCTTTGGAAATGAGAATTCGTTCTAAGAGTTGGTGCCAAAGCAAAAATATAAGTTGTTGTAATGAGAGATGTTTTACTTTCTTTTAGTAGTGATAAGATATTAGTTTCAAACAATTGTTATTATGTTTCGATTTTTTCAAAGAATTTAATTTTTGTTTCTCAACTTTTGAATAATAATTATGCAATTTTTTCCTCTATTCTATTATGAACATCAATAGAAATGGTAATATAATTTGTTCTGGTAGATTACATAATAACTTAATTTACATATATCCTAGAACATCCTTATTGCATAACATAGAGCATATAAGCTCATCTTCTAGTAATAAGAGGAAGGTTACTTCGACCATGGATACTTACCTATCGCACTTATGTTTAGGACATATCAGCCTGAACAAGATTTAGAGGCTAACCAAGGAGAATCTAAGCTTATTAGATCTTAAACAACTACCACAGTGTGAATCATGTCTTAAAGGGAAGATGATAAAAAGGCTATTTTCTTCCAAGGAATAGAGAGCCAGTGAAGTATTAGAGTTAGTACACACAGATGTGTGTGGTGCAATGAGCACCCCAACACATAAAGGTTATGAGTACTTCTCCACTTTCATTGATGACTACTCTAGATATGGATATGTATGTCTAGTACGACACAAATCAGAATCTTTGACAAATTCAAAGAATTTAAGGCTGAAGGAGAGCGAGAATTAAGAAAACATATCAAAGTCATTCGATCCAATTGAGGTAGCGAATACTTCTCAGGTTAATTCAGGGAGTACCTCACATAACATGGTATTATGTCTTAGTTAACTATATCTAGGAATCCTCACCAAAATGGTGTAGCTGATAGGAGAAATTGGACACTCTTAGATATAGTAAGGTCTATGATGACCCATGCAACATTACCGATATCATTCTACGGATATACCCTTGAAATAGTGGTATACATTTAGAACTTGGTTCCTTCTAAGTCAGTACCTAGAACACTATTGGAGATGTGGACAAGCCGCAAACTCAATTTTAGGCATCTTCACATTTGAGATAGTCAACTTATGTACTGAGTAGAAATACTAAAAAGTTATAACCAAGTTTAGAAATGTGATATTTCATCGGTTATCTCAAAGGAACTAGAGGTAGGATCTTCTTTCATTTTAAGGAGAAAAAGGTGTTAATTAGTAGTCATGCTAGATACTTAGAGGATGATATCATGATCAGTCACTACCAAATTCTAAGATTGCTCTAGAAGAAGTATCTCATGAATCTCCTAATGTACATACACCTACTAGTAGGGAAACAAATGAACAGCCTATCACTTCAAGGACCCCGGAGCCTGTCATAATTAGAGGATAGTCAGGAAACCTGATAGATATTATGGAAAGCCTTTTTAGACAGCCTTCAAAGCTCAAGTTCTTGACCTTGTTAGTTACGATAAAGCTGCACGAACGTAAATGCTGACCATTGGCATCTAGCAATGAAACTTGAACTAGAGTCTATGTACTCTAATCAGGTTTGGGATCTTGTAGTTTCACCTGAAGGGGTAAAACCCATAGGGTACAAATGGGTCTATAAGAGAAATATGGAAAGGAAAGTGTAAACTTTCAAAGCAAGATTGGTTGCTAAAGATTATACTTAGAAAGAATAGATTGACTATGAGGAGCCTTTTCACCAATAGCCATGCTCAAGTCCATTAGGATTATCTTGGTCATAGCATGTCAATATGACTACCTAATATAACAAATAGACGTCAAGATCGTTTTCCTAAATGGGAATCTTGACAAATGTATCTATATTATAAAACTAGACAAGCTCGTTGTTAAAGGCCAAGAAAATATAGTTTGTAAGCTGAAGAAGTCCATCTATGGACTTAAGTAGGCATCACGTGCATGGAACATCAAGTTTGGTCAAGCAATTAAATCTTTTGGCTTTGATGAAAATATTGATGAGTTGTGTGAGAACAAGAAGGGTAATGGCAATATTGTTGCATTCTTAATCCTTTATATGAATGACATCTATTAATCAGGAATAATGTAGGGATGTTTTCATCTACAAAGATTTGGCTATCTACGTAATTCCAAATGAAAGATTTGGGAGAAGCTAATTATATTCTTGGGATCAAGCTATTGCAATATCGTAAAAATAAGACACTAGCATTGTCTTAATCGTCACACATTGAGAAGATACTACTCAAGTTTAACATGCAGGACTCTAAAAAAGGCTTACTACCTTTTAAGCATGGAGGTCTTCTATCTCGAGATTAATGTCCAAAAATACTTGAGGAGATAGAAAGCATGAAGAATGTGCCATATGCTTCGACCGTTGGCAACCTCATGTATGCAAACAAGACTAGATATTTGTTATACCGAAGGCGTGGTCAACAGATATCAGTCAAACCCCGGAATAACACATTGGGTTACGGTTAAACACATATTCAAATATCTTTAGAGAACAAAGAACTATGTGTTAGAGTACTATGCAGACGATCTGACACCATTAGCTTATATAGACTCCGATTTTCAGTTTGAAATAGATTCTAGAAAGTGCACTTCTGGATACATCTTTACTTTGTCAGATGTTGCTATCTCATGGAGCAGTGTCAAATAGAATTGTATTTCTAATTCAACCATAGAAGTAAAGTATGTAGTAACGTCTGAAGTTGCAAAAGAAGTTGTCTGACTTAGGAAGTTCTAAAAGGATTTAGAAGTTATGCCTATGGTCAATAGACCTACTCTTGTGTATTATGACAATAGTGGTTCTGTAGAGCAATGTAAGAAACCTAGGAATTAGAGAAAAGATAAACATATAGAGAGAAACTATAATCTAATCCAAGAATTTATCCAACAAGGGGATATAATGGTAGAGAAACTTGTCTCAGCAAGTAACTTAGCCGATCCATTTACCAAAACTCTTATAAAGAAAGTGTTTGTCATACATGTAGAGTCTATGGGTCTTAGAATAGGCAGTAGTGATTTTTGGTGCAAGTGAGAATATGTTGGGATTAGTATGCCCTAAAGACCACTAGCACATGACATTTTGGAATAAATGGATACAAGTTGTAATATGTTAGTATTAATAATACCATTCATCATCATTCTCTCAGTTATGTTTATGTGTATATGCTTGTATAGAGGTCCTTGATTCAAGTTAGTGACTTAGGTGCATAGTGACCCGGTGCGAAAGGTTTAAGTCATAGATACTTGTTTCTAGATCTAGTTCATAACCGGATTATGGAGCTGAGAACTTCATCAGGATAAGGTTATAGTGATAAAGTCTCTTGTATAGGGTGACTTGCCTTGGTCACTGGAGGTTTTTCGGACTTATCTCGCTAGTGTATATGTCAAACATTGAACTAGACTACTTTGGTATGATCTTTCAATAAGTACTTTCAAAGATAGAGATCAAATATACGTTATGCTACAAAATACCTAGTACTTTTAATCTTGAGCAAATGTGGATGAACTGATGAAGTCAAGTTCATGTACTTTGATACACTATGGGTGAGACCTCGATTGTGGGTCAATAGCTTTCTGTGTTTGGTATATGTGATTGATTAGTTGGGACGTGCATATGCAATATAGAATCTATGCCATCATGTAATGGAATAATCACTCCCTTGTGATAATTCAGAAGATCATTTAAATATAGGCTTAATGGTATATTTCATTCAGGGATATATAGTATATTTGGCTTAAGGGTCGCTCCCTAGATCAAGTGTTCCATAGCTAGTAGATGGCTACTTTATGGATTAGATGTCTTAAAGAGAAGATGCAATCAAAAAAGAGATAGTACATGTAAAATATATTTCTCGATTGCGAGTGTTACATAGAGGGACATTTTGATCATTTTTCTTAGTAGGTCAAAGACAAAGGTCGTATGTAGTAGGACAAGATTCTATGGATTACAATAATCATCCTGGAGTATAGCTATAACTTTTTAGTAGAATAAGTTAAGGTTAAAAGGTCAAAATGTTGCTAAGGGTCAATAGGGGCATTTTGGTTATTTTTTGAGCTAGGGTGTTTGTGTCTTTTGGTCTCTCCTCTAACCTATTTCCTATTTAGTTTTATTGCTATATTTTGGTGATTTCCCATGTGCCTTGGAGTTACCAAACATAGAGTCCTAATGCAACTAGACGTCTTAGTTATGAAGGAGTACTTTCCATTTTGGAAGTGCGGTTTCCTAATTAGATATTTGAGTTCATTATGAAATCATGTTGGAACAAATTTGGCAACTTGACGCAAAAAGATAAGCTAGGCATGTGGCTAAGGAGTAAGACATGTGGCTAAGGAGTAAGGCATGTGGAGAGTAGATCTAGACTTCTAAAACATCAAGAGAAGAGATTAAGAAGGACTGCTAAAGTCTAGGATTCATAAAAGTGACTAGGTATATTCCTGACAGGATTGTGACACTTATTCTTCACTACAAAAATTAAGTTGTTTTGTGACAGTCAGTAAATGTCACATTTTCGTCATAAAAAGGCATTTGCGACGAAATTGAAACGAAATTTAAGTTGTCGCGAAACACGGCGTGACAAAATCATTTTTCGTCACATTTTTGTTGCAATGTGACGAATTTGCGACGATTTAGAAAGCTGAAATTCTTCGTACCAAATTCGTCTTAATGCGACTAATTTGCTACGAACTATGATTGTCGGTAAATCGTGGCAAATATTTCGTGGTAAAATCGTGACAAGGTATTCGTGGTAAAATCATGGCCGAATGTTGTAGCAAATGTTTCCTCGCAAATTCGTACCAAACTATTTTCGTCACAAAATGGTGGCAATTTTTAAATTATTTTCGTCACAAAAGCGTGGCTAGATTTCATTTCTTTTATCACAAATTTGTGAGAATGTTAAAACTGTTTTCGTCATAAAATCATAACAGTTTTCAAATTGTTTTCATCACAAATTCGTGGCAATTTTCAAATCCACTATTCTTATATTGCTTGTAATATCATCTTGTTTGTCCTACTAAATTATAAAATAACATTCATAATTGAATCTCAAACAATTTCTGAAGGCAACCCCATAATAAATCTCAAATAATTACACAACCTATACATCCATTCAAATGAACACAAATCTACACCAAAGTAGTTAAATATACATAATAGCCACCATTCAACAAAATTATCTTCTTCAAACATACATTCTAAAAGAAATACTAAATGTACATCTATCATACCATCACCATCTTACTGTTCTGAGGGAGACTGAGATTAATACGGATACGGATGCGGTTGGGGTGGATGGGGCAACAATTGGGTCAACTGAGCGATCTATTGCTGAAACTTTCTAAATTGCTAGTTAACATGAACTGATAAAGGAACAGAAAAACAGTAAGAGGTAAGAAATACACTTTTTCATTAGTACATATACGTGATGCTCATTTATATTTAACGAGGGCGGAATAGTTGTTTTGAAAACTACATAGTTAACTCTCTAAATTCATGAGATCTTTACATTTTTCAATTTTCTATTATCATCTTCAGCCAACCTATTAACTATAGATAGAACATTACACACAATATAATTTCAACAAATTTGATCAAGTTGGTGATAACTCCAAACCAACTGCCAAATGACCAAGCTAATTTCTCTAAGCAAGAAACTAGTGAAAGAAAATGAAAGGAAAAGATATAGCATGAACTGATAAAGGAATAGAAAAATAAGTAAGAGGTAAGAAATAGAAAATAACAAAAAGAAAAAGACAAGTGTACAAAAGGAAAATGGATATCTTCTACTAAGCTATGAAAGAAAGGAAATGTTTGTTGGTTGAAACTTGATACAAGTTAGCAGATGGTTTTCTTAAAAAATTGTAAGCTCATCTTTCTAAATTCATTCAAGAGACCATATTCCATGACCATGTTACTTCATGCAGTGATTTGGAAATCGAAATGTTTGACTGAACGTGTCCATTTGAAAACCACAATCCAATTTCATAATAATCAATATTCAATCCTGGAAATCATGAAGGCAGAATCAATCACAGTCGTAAACATGGTAGCAACCCAATGATGTATGCAGATCAAGTATAAAGGTACAGTTTTTAAATCCTCCAAAGAAATTACCTTCACGATAGCAAGAACGAATAAAGAAATCCCAATATTGCGATGAGTAGAATACTAAACACCCTTCAACTCACTTCCAAGCTTAAGACCAGTCCCCCAGCCAACAACCCCAATGATCAGCCGATGGAAACGTCCCTAAGTACCTAGCAAGGATGATCCCCAAGGAAAACAAAATCCCCCAACTCACAGCATTAAGTAGTCCATGAATCTGAACAAAAATCACCAAATTAGTACTTCATTCAGCCATCATTAAACATCTCTCTCAAATAATATACCAATCATTGACAGAAAATACCTACCACTTTCAACAAATTTGATAAAATGGACTCAATAAAGTTGATGCTACATCTATTCAATAAATATATATACATGTACGTGTCAGCTAGACAGGCAAGGCCTAAACAGGTAGGAAAAGTTAACAGAACTGACTAAGTAACAACTAAGTGGCAATCTTAACTTTTGAAAAAGAATTAGTATGTTAGTAGTAGACAATTTGAAAGTACTCGGGTGTGATATTAGATAATTCCAAACAAAACGAATTGAAAATGCAAACTAATAGTAGGTCAGTACCACACATCATTAGAATCATATAGCATCTCAATTATAATTACTTAGCATTTAAAGACTTATTGGTGTTTAAGATGTTATTAATTTTTCGCCCCACTTAGCCTTAAGCCGAATCATCATGTCACATCCTTAGTTAAACTCGAAACACTTAACCTGCCACCACTGAAGCATCTTAATATTATAAAACACTTGAGCTCCAATTTCTATTTCTTGTTTTGTTCTCATTAATTTTTTTTGTTTCATTCTCGTATACTATCCTGTTGGTTATGAACATTGTGAAATTATCAAAAGATGCATACACCATTAACATATATTCTAATGAAAGTTTCAAAAAGCTAGATTTAGTTACGAAAATCAAAGACTTGAGCCCTAACTTCCATTTCTAAAAAAAGAGATGTCAGATGCTATGTTGTAAAGTTGGTGAACAAAAACAAAAAGGAGATGGAAAAGATGAAGACAAACTTCAGTTGGAAGAAAAATCAGATGTTTTAATTATTAGTCTAACTTTTTTTGGCCAAAACACAAAAGTGAACCAATATTGATCTGAAACAAGTCAAAAAATCAACAACTGAAAATACTACCAGTTGCAAGTAAGGCAACCAATAGTACACGAACTGTGAAACAACAACAGATAAAACAAGAAACCAGTTATAGAACAAGATGGTCATCCAATTCAGCTTTCAAAATTCCTTAGTTTTGCCACTACCAGCAAGTAAGCAATTTTGTCCCAATTTTTATTCAATGGGGTTCAACAGGAGACAAAATCACACAATTTAACATTTATATATACAAAAAGAAATTGATTCTTTAAGGAATCCTATAACCAATTTATATATATAAAATCACGAATATTATATCATTGAACTCAACATTGTCTTCTTAACCATTTCTGAAGCTATAATGAAAAATAGAACTATCATAATTTTTCGTGATATTTTACCACCCATCAAGTCTGGTTCTTCTACGATTTCTACAATTTTTCTGCCTAAAGACAATAAGTCCACATCACCTAAAATCAGTACTAAGGCACTCGAAGGATAACATAGCAATTTGCACGTCGTGAATCATGAAAAGAGAAGTTAGTAATCAAGCATTATCACATAACTCTATAGAGTATGCCATATATATTGGTTTATGCATTTGAAGCTTATAAGGGTTGACATAGTAAATAAATGAACACGCAAAAATTACCTGAACCAGCTCATCAGAAGAAGACACACAAATGGGCATTTATATATACAAAATCACGAATATTATATCTTAAATAAGCATTACCAATTTTAGATCGTCCCTCTTAACTGCTGATCAAAAATGTTTGCAAGCATCCATGAGGCATTTGGTAAATTGCTTCTTTAGGGATTCCTATAACCAATTTTCAAACTAATTAGCGTAAGTTGATAGAATAAACAAACAATAAGTTAGCTCGAATTGATAGAATCAACCAAAAATAATATTTAATGTTCAAGTTATGTGTTTGCATACATTTATATATCAAAGGCACCATACCCACTTTTTGCGATTGGCCCAATCGGCGTGAATTGGAAAAAATAAGTTGTCGCTGCTCAAAAAGATGCCTCTCTTGTTGCTCGTCTCTGCCAGGTGCCTTATTTAAACTTTGACATTGTAATAAGAATTTCAAATCTAGCAGTGAATGATTTGGAGAAGAAAGAAAAAAATACAAAGGGTTACCTTTTAGAACTTCCAAATGCGGTGATGGCAGGTGGCGGTGGCGCGAGGTGCGGTGGTACAAAGTGGTGGAGGTGTAAGGCGGTGGTTTTGGTAGTGGTGTGTAGGAGGGGGAAAGGGGTGGCTGTCAAAAAACGTATGGGTGAAGAAGCTAGGTTAAAAGGTCCCTATTTATTATGTGTAATTTTTTTTAGTTAAATACCAAAGTCATCACATTTTTGTAACAAACCCACGCATTAGTCATCTTTTCGTCACAATAAAGAAGTCGTCACCAAAATGTAGCAAATTTCAACCATTTCGTCATTGGTTTGTCATAATATTCGTGTCAAATATGTGACAAAATATTTATTCCCGCAACTAAATTAATTTCATCACAAAATCATAGCATATTGCCACAAACTTGTGACAAAAAAATCTAATTTCTAGAGTTGTCACAGATTCGTCACCGAAATTTGCCCGTCGTGGCCAAATTGTCACAAGATATGATGAATTTGTGACGAATTGTAAAATTCGTCACAGTTTCATCTTAGTTTTCCCGAAATTTGAGGACCAAAAATTTTTGTAGCAATTTCGTCCCAATTTGTGACGATTTTAGTTTCATCACAAAATTTTGTCACAAATCACCTTCTTTTTTTGTAGTGCTTGTCTTATTTGGTTTTTACGTCAAGCATTTCTCTCATCAATAAAAGGAGCTCTCCCTTTCAACTCCTAGACATACTCACACGTTCCAAGCAAGAGAAAAAGCACTCTTCTCTTTGTCCCTCACTCCACTCGCAGGAAAGAAAAAAAGATTTAATAAGATTGAATCTCACAATTCAATCTAGCACTATTCAACAAGGAAGAAAATTATAGGGAGAAGACCATTAGGAGATCCTCTCTTTCTAGGTGTGTAGAACAATGTGTGAGCATCTTCAAAGAGTTGTTCAATTTTTATTTGTTAAGTTATAAGCTAACGAGCTAAGTAAAATTCAATTAGTGCTGAATTTTTTATGTACATGATTATGATAGTATAAAGGTTCTTATTTATGCAATTTTTTAGGTAAATTATGTGGTTTGATCCATACTTTGCATGCTATTAGTTTCTATTGCATTAAAATAATTTTTTAGACTTTGACTATGTAGGTAGCATGCACCTTCATGGGGTAGGGTGGGGATTAACTTTTAATTCTCGTGCGGTGGTAGGGTAATGCGCAAGGATAAGCATTCTCTACCTCACACAACACGTCCTGCATACATGTATAGTTATTTTTATATCTTTAGTTTTACATACGTAGTGAAAGTTTAAAATTCTAAATATAGATTTAAAAAAAATAACATTAGACAAAGAATTATAAAATGGAGAAGAAAAAAAAATATTCAAAAGGATATCATTCTTTCAATTAAGATCACTATATGCTATTACGTGAGATTTTCTAGCATTTGACATGAATACCTCCATTTCACTATTGATCATAGTGGATTTAAGAGATTTGTTAGTTGTTCCTAGATGTACTTCAAAATAGTTTCAAACAACATAATTAAGGATGATATTTTAAGGATTTGCAATTACTATTTTACGTGGCATCTAATAAGAAAAAAAAAAGAATTATAATAATCAATGCGATCCCAATAACACAAATAAGTATTATTTTTTTACATATAGTTCTGATACACAATAGCACCCAAGTCATGGATCAGGCGGTTAAGGTGTGGAGAAGGCATGTGGTTGGTCCTGGGTTCAAATCCCTACCCTACCCTCGAGGTTCGCTTATTGACTCACCTGGTGCATCTTTGTGGTGAGGCTCTATACCCGGAGTTTTACTAGTTGGTAGTCGGGCTTCGCCGAATAATTCGATGGTCATGCTCTACCAACTAGGTTTCCCTTGTCTTTAAAAAAAATAGTTCTCATACACAATGATTTTAGTCAGAATTTATCTTAAATGGTTACGACTCGATTACTATAATATTATTTTTACTATTGAACTTTAAGTATAAACTCAATATATAATTAATATTTGACTTTTATTTAAGACCTACATTTATATATTATTACTCTAATTTTAATTTATATTTTGAATTTATGTGGTTCAAATTAAATTTAATATCATAAGGTTTAAAAAGATAATAAAAAAATCCTGGTAGTAATCCTCATTTCCCATAGAAACTCAGGAACAGGAGCAGACCTACTCTATATTAAGTTTAAGCCAAGGCTTACACTCAAAAAAAATTAATATGGTTCAGTGGTTAGAGAAGTGCGTTTAAAATCCTTAGGTGCTACAGGTCGCGGGTTTGAGTGCTTCAGGTTGTGGATTTTTTTTTTCTGCAGTGCACTTTGTTTTAGCTTGTAATGTATTTTTTTTATAAAAAAAAATTGCTCACTTTCCCAAATCAAAGCCAAACCCAAATCCAAACTCTTCTCTCTCTTTTACAACCACACGTACAAACCCAAACCCTTTTCTCTCTTTTTCAAATCACATGCACAAATCCATCAATATCCATCCCAGATTGGCAGATTCCCAAATCAAACCCATTTGGCAAGGTATCTTTTTTTTCGTCATGTTCTTTTTTTTTTCATTTGAATTGTTGTAAACGACTGGGAATTGCCTTTTGTTATTTGGAACTTTTTGTTGGATGCAATATGTGAACATCTTAACTGCTTTTAGAAATTTTTGTTGGATGCAATATGTCACAATTGACCTAGTTATATGTTTAGTATGTCTCATATGCATTTGTTTCTAGTGTAATTTGATGAGCATGAACAACAACTGGCTAGAAATGTGCAGGGTTTTATTTAATAGTGAATGACCACAGGCTCTTTTGGTTGTATGTTCATTGATACTTGCTGTAATTGAATAAGCCATCTGATAACCTTTGGGAAATATGTGAATAAGAACCTAAAGATAACCTTGAATCCTAAGATGAGAAGTCTCTATTATCAATCATCTTCTTCCACTTGCCCGCATTTGGACCTTTGACTAACATGCAACTGAGATGCCAATTTAAAGGTGGATGTCTGACAAATGGTTAGCTAGTAAACAGGGAAGCAAATCGTTAGCTACATCGGGAAAGCAGTGTAAACTAAAACTTTTCACTGGGACGAGAAACAAATATTAAATTATTTAATGTATTTAGTTACTCTGATTTTCCTGATTGGATGAGTAGTAAAGATAATGAACATCATAGTTCAAAACAACCTCGGATTGAGGTCAATGTAGGAGATCTACCTACATATCCTGGATTACGCCAAAAAATTACAAACTACCATCCAGATGATCAAGATAAAGTGCGGAGATATTATTTACAAAAGGGACCTTGTCAACCCCGTCATCATAATTTTCCTCAAAGAATGTTTGGTAATAAGGCTAGAAGATTTTGTCTTTTTTGGTTTAATGAATTTGGTTGTTGGTTAGAATACATCATAAAGAAAGATGCTGCATATTGTTTGCATTGTTATCTTTTTAGGACTGATGTTGGAAAATAGTCAGGTGGAGATGCATTTATTATAAATGGGTTTACCAATTGGAGTGTTAAAGCTAGACTTAATACTCATATTGGAGGTCCAAACATTGCACATAACAATGCTTACAAAAGGGGTCAAGACTTGATGAAGCAAAGCCAACACATTGAAACTGCTATCTTGAAGCAATCTGATCAAGTTCGTGAAATATTTCTGTGACACCCGAGAATTTCACTTTAAATTTATTATAATCGTTGCATACTTATGTGCGCATTTCTACGTGCATCATTTTTTCTTGTTTAATTGTTTTTATTGTGGGTCACTATTCATAAAATTTTTGACTGTTTCGAAAGCTTGATTTTAAATTTTTCCTAGGTCACTCGACATTTAAAAGGAGCCAAGAAATTTTCGTTTTGAACTTTCGAGCTTAGGAGTATGCGTTTGAAAAATAATTTCCGTGAGCCTTGAATAGTGTTACGTTAGAATAGTGATAGTATTTAATTAGAAAGCAATTGTAATTGCAATTAGCTTTAATTGATTAAGTTTTGAGATTTAATTGCTTAGAATATTAATTACCTACAACACATAAAACAACTACCTCATAAAATAAAATGGAACATAGCAAATTAGTCATCAAAAACAATTTCAGAAATGCCATCCATGTCCCCTGCTGGCCGTCCACTTCAAAGAGAGAAAAGAGAGATTTTTGCTTCTTCATCCAAGCACTTTGAGCTCATAGTTTGATCTTGGGAGGTTATTGAGCAACTTAGGACCTTCAACAAAGCTTCTACATCTTCAAAATTGTGAGGGAGTCTTACTTGTTTGAATTTAAAGTTTGTTTGCATATGTTCAAATTTATTGAATTGTCAATTATAGCAATATATCTTGTGTTGAATGCTTCCTATGAGTTATTTTAAGCCTCTAGAGCTAACTTTTGTGGTGTGATAACAAATTAAACGGTTGAATGTTGAGATTGATCAAAGAGACAATGAATAGTGCCTAAAACTAGGGTTTTGAGAAAATTTGATAATTGACTTGAATTGATGCCTCAATTAGGTGCTCTAGACCCTAGGGTAGGTAATTGAAAAGCCACGTTAGATTGAATCACCCGAATTCGAGCTTTAGTGCATAAATAGCTTACTTTAAAAAGGGGGTTTTGCACGTTAGGCAATCCGGGCAAATTTGGGCATCGATTTGGGTATTCTTGAGCTAAGGAAGCACCTTTGGTGCTTTCGTTTCGCGAAATTGGGGTTCGGTTAGTATGGCTATAGTTCAAACCCGTTCGGGGCCTTCCCGAACTTTTGCTTCAAAAATGAGTTTTTATGACTTTAAAGGGTACCTTTAAGCTTAATTAGGAATATAGAAAGACTAGGGTAGGTTTGAGAATCTCGAACTATGCTTAGGAGAAAGAAAGCTCGATTAAAGAAAGGGGAAAAGTAGTTTTTAGCCCTTTTAGTTGCAATTGGAACTTATTGTGTGTTAGTAGTGCCTTGTATAGAATATTTAGGATGTATTTAAGTTATTTGAGTGGATTATTGGGATTAATCATGTTGATTGTTTTCTTTTGGCATCTATTAGTTAATATCTTGCATATATGAGCTTTTATCGTGCATATATGTGAGGGCGGCCTACTTTGTCGTCCCTCTTACGTGTTATGTGATATCATTGCTTGCTTGTGACTTGTATTGGGTTGCGCAACCTATATCGGACATGGTAGCGTCGAGAAACACGGGCGGCATCGGGCTTGCCGTGCTCCCTCGACTACCATGGTGCCTATTCCCTTCTCGCTGAGGCATACTCCACTACCCCAGAGGCGTGGTTCACCTGCTGGGCATGGACCTACCTCGGGAGAAAGGGTCGTAGGATCGGGATACATCCGGAGTATCCCAAGTGTGGTGTTTGGGTTTGCCGGCATATTCGTGATACTCGTGGTTCGTGGCTCGTGATCGAAGACTTGGAAGTGGAACCGTATCCTTTTTAAAGTGATTAATAGTTTGATTTATTGTCTTGATGGTTATGTGTCTTGTATATATGTTTACTTGTGTTGCATATCATATTGCACGTTTACATGCTGCATCACCTCCCTCGCTGGGCAACTTTGTTGCTCACTCCTCATCTAAAATGTTTCAGGAGAAGCTGAGGTGAATCCCCAGCTATTAGAGGTAGAAGAAGAGGAAGAAGTTCAAGTAGATCAGAATCAGTGATCTTGTGTGCTGAGGTGGATTTATGTGCTTCTTATGTGGAGTTCTTGGTGTTAATGTATTTTGAGACCATAGAGTCTTGTATATATATGTCTAGTAAATGTGTATTAAGAGTTTAAGAAGGTTGTTAGATTGTAATAATGAATTCCAGACCTTATTTTCTCTTGCATGCTTGGAGTGTTTGTAGACCTTCATATGGAACTTAGAAGTTTATTGTAATTAACTACTTATAACTAAAAACAACTTATCTCGCATGCTTGTGTGCTTTAGTAGAAAATTGTTGCTCCAAGGCTCGGATGGCCTTGCGATTGTGTTTTGGCTTCGGAGTTATTGTGGATAAGTTGTTGCTTTTAGTTCGGATGTCTTGAATGAATGTTTGCAGGTATTAGTTTGTCCTTGGTACAGAGGAGACTCTGTCCGAGTGACGGGTCCGAGCCTGACTTAGCGTGGGGTTGGGTTCGGGGCGTTACACCTTAAGTGGTATCAGAGCTACTAGAATGCTTGAAGCCGGGTTAAATTCCTTGGCATGTGGGTAGAGGTCTATATGTGGAAATGAATTATGTGAATATGTAAGTGTTTAGTTGTTTAAGTACTTAGATATAAGACATGCTAGCATGAAAAAGAAGGATAAAGCTTAATATGATAAGAATATGAAAAGTTAGTATTGATTGTTGTTAAGTGTTTTATGTGTTCTTATGTGAGTAAAATGTTTGAAAACAATGTGTAAATTATCTTGCATAGTTTATTTGCCTATTATAATATGATGTTCTTCTAGCATTGTGATGAGGAGACGGGGTAGACCACGGGGTGAGCCGGATGAGGCTCCTAGACAGAATGTACCAGGGCAGGATGCTGGGGCAGCCGGGAATGTACAGCAAGGTCAGGAGCCGAGCACTGCCCAGATTTTAGCTACTATGGCTACTGCGATGAATACTATAGCACAGTTTGTGGTTCAGCAGGGTACAGCAGGTGCTGACAGAGGTAATCAGACTGCCAGAGCAGAGGGCAGTGGTACTGCGGGAGGTAACTTATTTGATAAATTTCTGCATCATGGAGCATACAGTTTTTATGGTGAACCAGATGATATGAAAGCAGAGTTGTGGCTGAGTAAATTCGAGAAAGTTGCTGCAATACTTGAGTGTGACGATGAAAGAAAGATCAACTGTGCTACATTTTTAATGGAGGGTGATGCCGAGGCTTGGTGGCGTACTATTAGAGAAAAATGGGATGCTGAGAGGGTTCAGCATGTATGGGCTGATTTTGTTTGTGAGTTTCGAGATAAGTATGTATCGGTTGTAGCCCGTGAGAGGCATCAGGATGAGTTTATAGCCTTGAAACAGGGGAACATGACTGTAGACCAGTATGAGGCTACCTTTACGAGACTATCTCGATATGTGCCTGCTTTAGTTCAGCCCGAGGATGTGAAAATTCAGAGATTTATTACAGGGTTGAGGAGTGACATCATGCTTAACTTGTCTTCACAAGATTATCCAAGCTATGCTGCAGTAGTTCGGGCTGCATCGAGATATGAGAAACGTAAGGCAGATGTGTTAGCTCAGTCTAGTCAGTCAAGCAAACGGCAGTTTCAATCTCAGAGTCAGGGTTATCAGAGGCAGACTCAGCAGCCTAGGCAGACCCAGAGCTACCCAGGACCAGTTCAGGTACAGTCACAGCCGAGACCAGCTCAGAGCCAGCCACAGGGACAGTCACAGACCCGACCAGTGACTGCTAGATCTCAGCAGGGCAGTTCTGCCACATCTACTTATAGGACCCCTACAGGAGGATCTGCTGCTAGGAAGAATTTACAGTGTACTCATTGCAATCGTAAGGGTCACACAGAGGCTGAGTGTTGGAGGAAACTAGGCCGTTGCACGGGCTGTGGTAGTGATCAGCACAGAGTTAGGGATTGTCCCAAGTTTAGAGGTGGTCAGGGTCAGACTTCAGGCCAGGGTGCCCAGACTAGAGCTTCAGGAGCAGCTACCGTACCGCGAGGTCAGGCACGGGTATTTGCACTTGACCAGGAGGAGCTTCCAGAGACGACAGTGGTGGTGGAAGGTACTTTTCTTATTAATAATCAGCCGGTAGTAGTTTTGATTGACACCGGGGCTACACATTCATTCATTACACCTGCATGTGCACAGTCTGCTACATTAAAAGTTGATAAACTGCCGTATGTGATTGAAGTAGGTAATCCTATGGGAACTAAATTTGTTACGGAGTCTGTATGTAAGGATTGTAATATTTGCATTGAAGGTTGCATGTATCCTATTGATTTGATTATCATGCCATTTCGGGACTTTGAGGTTATCTTAGGGATGGATTGGTTGGGGCGATATTATGCATGTTTGGACTGTAGGAGGAAAGTTTTGACTTTAGAAGTACCTAACCGACCTATTATTAAAGTAACTGGGAGTCGAAAGTCTACTGGGACACGTATTATATCATCCATTAAAGCTACTAAAATGTTGAGTAAAGGCTATGATGCATACTTAGCTTATTTTATTAATCAGCCTGGAGATAAATTGAAATTGAGTGAAGTACCTATTATAAAAGAGTTTCCGGGGGTTTTCCCTGAGGAGTTGCCTGGGTTACCACCTGATAGGGAGATTGAATTTGTGATTGACCTGTTGCCGGGAACTAGTCCTATCTCGAGAACCCCGTATAGAATGTCTTCCCCTGAGTTACAAGAATTGAAAATTCAGCTTCAGGGTTTGCTTGAGAAAGGTTTCATTCAGCCTAGTTCGTCACCGTGGGGTGCTCCCGTGTTATTTGTGAAAAAGAAAGACGGTACACTACGTTTGTGTATAGATTATCGGGGTCTGAATCAGGTAACGGTGAAAAACAAATATCCTTTGCCTTTAATTGAGGAGTTGTTTGATCAGCTACAGGGTGCTGTTGTGTTTTCAAAATTCGATTTGAGGCAGGGTTATTACCAGTTGAGGATCAGGAAAGAGGATGTACCTAAGACTGCATTTAGAACTAGGTACGGCCATTATGAGTTTGTTGTTTTACCATTCGGGTTGACAAATGCTCCAGCCGCTTTTATGGATTTGATGCAGAGAGTATTTCGACCCTATCTTGATCAATTTGTGGTGATTTTTATTGATGACATATTAGTGTACTCTAAATCTGAGTCAGAGCATGAAGAGCATTTGAGGATTGTACTTAAAACCCTGCAAGAACACAAGTTGTTTGCCAAATTTAGCAAATGCGAATTCTGGTTGAAACAGGTTGCCTTTTTAGGTCATATCATTTCCCAGGAGGGAATATCTGTTGATCCTGCTAAAATTGATGTAGTCATGTCGTGGAAAAGACCTGAAACTGTCACGGAAGTCCGTAGTTTCTTGGGATTAGCGGGATATTATAGGCGATTTGTTAAAGATTTTTCAAGGATTGCAGGACCTTTGACTACTTTAACCCAGAAGAAAACTGTGTTTAATTGGGATGATAAATGTGAAGCTAGTTTCCAGGAGTTGAAAAAGCGACTTACCACTGCACCTATCCTTGCTTTACCTGAGGGAACCGAGAACTTGGTGATTTATAGTGACGCTTCGAAAGAAGGGTTAGGTTGTGTTTTGATGCAAAATGGTAAAGTCATAGCATATGCCTCTAGGAAATTGAAACCATATGAACTCAATTATCCTACTCATGATTTAGAGCTTGCAGCTGTTGTCTTTGCTTTGAAGAAATGGCGGCATTATTTGTGGGGCAACAAATTTGAAATATTTACTGACCATAAAAGTTTGAAATATTTGTTTTCTCAAAAAGATTTGAATATGAGGCAAAGGCGTTGGCTAGAATTATTGAATGATTATAACTGTACCATTAGCTATTTGCCGGGAAAAGCTAATACTGTTGCAGATGCACTGAGCCGGAAAGCTTCTGTGTCTAGTTTGATAATCAAGGATTGGGAGATTGTGGAAGAACTGTGTTTATGGAAACCGAAAGCTTCTAGATCAGGTATTCAATTTGCTAGTTTACAAATCAAATCTTTATTGCTATCTAGAATCAGAGAAGCGCAACAATCAGATTCTCAGCTATTGAAGCTTTTAGAGAAGTCAAAAGGGGGAGAGTCCGACTTTAAGATGCATGATGATGGGCTTCTCAGGTACAGGAACAGAATTTGCATTCCTAGTAATTCGGTTGTGAAATATGAGATTCTTGCTGAGGCTCATGCTTCTAAATATACAATTCATCCTGGAAGCACAAAACTGTATAGAGACTTGAAACAGAATTTCTGGTGGAACAACATGAAGAGAGAGATAGCTGAGTATGTAGCTAAATGTTTGACTTGTCAGAAAGTTAAGGCAGAGCATCAGAGGCCAGCAGGATTGTTGCAACCGTTGGAGATTCCGGTCTGGAAATGGGATCAGGTTACTATGGATCTTGTGTCGGATTTACCGAGATCACCACGAGGTAATGATTCGGTGTGGGTTGTAGTAGACAGGTTGACGAAGAGTTCGCATTTTATTGCTACAAAGAAAACAGATTCTCTCGATAAATTGGCTGAGCTTTATGTTGAAAATATTGTGAGACTGCATGGAGTTCCATCTCAGATTGTGTCAGACAGGGATCCCAGGTTTACATCACAGTTCTGGCAGAAGCTACAAAAGGCTTTGGGGACTAATTTGAGTTTTAGTACTGCTTATCACCCGCAGACGGATGGTCAGTCGGAGAGGACTATCAGGATACTGGAGGATATGTTGAGAGCCTGTGTTCTGGATTTTGGCAAGAATTGGGAGAAATATCTGCCTCTAGCAGAGTTTGCTTACAATAACAGTTATCAGGCCACTATTGGCATGGCACCCTATAAGGCACTTTATGGGCGAAAATGTCGGTCTCCGTTGTATTGGGATGAGGAAGGTGAGATGAAAACAGATGATCCTGCTATTCTTCCGGAGATGGTTAAAATGGTGGATAACGTGAGGCTTATAAAGAAGAGGATGCTTACAGCTCAGAGTCGACAGAAGAATTATGCTGATAGACGTCGACGGGACTTAGTATTTTCTAAGGGTGATCATGTTTTCTTAAAAGTCTCTCCGCGGAAAGGTTTGATTCGGCACGGCAAGGGAGGCAAACTTAGTCCTAGATACGTGGGACCTTTTGAGATCACTGAGAAGGTTGGAGATTTAGCTTACGGATTGGCCTTACCTCCGAGTTTGGGTCGGATTCATGATGTTTTCCATGTGTCACTGTTGAGAAAGTATAATCCTGATCCGTCGCATATCATTGAGCCGGAGCCGTTGGAAATTGATGAGTCCTTAGCTTATGTTGAGAAGCCTCTTCGAGTGGTTGACCGAAAAATTCAGGAACTTAGGACTAAAAATATTCCTATGGTAAAAGTTCTCTGGGATCATCATGGGGTTGAGGATGCCACTTGGGAGCGAGAAGATCAGATCAGAGAGAAGTATCCGGAGCTCTTTGCCGAATCATGTAAGAATTGCGAGGACGCAATTAGTTTAAGGGGGAGAGGGTGTGACACCCGAGAATTTCACTTGAAATTTATTATAATCGTTGCATACTTATGTGCGCATTTCTACGTGCATCATTTTTTCTTGTTTAATTGTTTTTATTGTGGGTCACTATTCATAAAATTTTTGACTGTTTCGAAAGCTTGATTTTAAATTTTTCCTAGGTCACTCGACATTTAAAAGGAGCCAAGAAATTTTCGTTTTGAACTTTCGAGCTTAGGAGTATGCGTTTGAAAAATAATTTCCGTGAGCCTTGAATAGTGTTACGTTAGAATAGTGATAGTCTTTAATTAGGAAGCAATTGTAATTGCAATTAGCTTTAATTGATTAAGTTTTGAGATTTAATTGCTTAGAATATTAATTACCTACAAAACATAAAACAACTACCTCATAAAATAAAATAGAACATAGCAAATTAGTCATCAAAAACAATTTCAGAAATGCCATCCATGTCCCCTGCTGGCCGTCCACTTCAAAGAGAGAAAAGAGAGATTTTTGCTTCTTCATCCAAGCACTTTGAGCTCATAGTTTGATCTTGGGAGGTTATTGAGCAACTTAGGACCTTCAACAAAGCTTCTACATCTTCAAAATTGTGAGGGAGTCTTACTTGTTTGAATTTAAAGTTTGTTTGCATATGTTCAAATTTATTGAATTGTCAATTATAGCAATATATCTTGTGTTGAATGCTTCCTATGAGTTATTTTAAGCCTCTAGAGCTAACTTTTGTGGTGTGATAACAAATTAAACGGTTGAATGTTGAGATTGATCAAAGAGACAATGAATAGTGCCTAAAACTAGGGTTTTGAGAAAATTTGATAATTGACTTGAATTGATGCCTCAATTAGGTGCTCTAGACCCTAGGGTAGATAATTGAAAAGCCACGTTAGATTGAATCACCCGAATTCGAGCTTTAGTGCATAAATAGCTTACTTTAAAAAGGGGGTTTTGCACGTTAGGCAATCCGGGCAAATTTGGGCATCGATTTGGGTATCCTTGAGCTAAGGAAGCACCTTTGGTGCTTTCGTTTCGCGAAATTGGGGTTCGGTTAGTATGGCTATAGTTCAAACCCGTTCGGGGCCTTCCCGAACTTTTGCTTCAAAAATGAGTTTTTATGACTTTAAAGGGTACCTTTAAGCTTAATTAGGAATATAGAAAGACTAGGGTAGGTTTGAGAATCTCGAACTATGCTTAGGAGAAAGAAAGCTCGATTAAAGAAAGGGGAAAAGTAGTTTTTAGCCCTTTTAGTTGCAATTGGAACTTATTGTGTGTTAGTAGCACCTTGCATAGAATACTTAGGATGTATTTAAGTTATTTGAGTGGATTACTGGGTCTAATCATGTTGATTGTTTTCTTTTGGCATCTATTAGTTAATATCTTGCATATATGAGCTTTTATCGTGCATATATGTGAGGGCGGCCTACTTTGTCGTCCCTCTTACGTGTTATGTGATATCATTGCTTGCTTGTGACTTGAATTGGGTTGCGCAACCTATATCGGACATGGTAGCGTCGAGAAACACGGGCGGCATCGGGCTTGCCGTGCTCCCTCGACTACCATGGTGCCTATTCCCTTCTCGCTGAGGCATACTCCACTACCCCAGAGGCGTGGTTCACCTGCTGGGCATGGACCTACCTCGGGAGAAAGGGTCGTAGGATCGGGATACATCCGGAGTATCCCAAGTGTGGTGTTTGGGTTTGCCGGCATATTCGTGATACTCGTGGTTCGTGGCTCGTGATCGAAGACTTGGAAGTGGAACCGTATCCTTTTTAAAGTGATTAATAGTTTGATTTATTGTCTTGATGGTTATGTGTCTTGTATATATGTTTACTTGTGTTGCATATCATATTGCACGTTTACATGCTGCATCACCTCCCTCGCTGGGCAACTTTGTTGCTCACTCCTCATCTAAAATGTTTCAGGAGAAGCTGAGGTGAATCCCCAGCTATTAGAGGTAGAAGAAGAGGAAGAAGTTCAAGTAGATCAGAATCAGTGATCTTGTGTGCTGAGGTGGATTTATGTGCTTCTTATGTGGAGTTCTTGGTGTTAATGTATTTTGAGACCATAGAGTCTTGTATATATATGTCTAGTAAATGTGTATTAAGAGTTTAAGAAGGTTGTTGGATTGTAATAATGAATTCTAGACCTTATTTTTCTCTTGCATGCTTGGAGTGTTTGTAGACCTTCATATGGAACTTAGAAGTTTATTGTAATTAACTACTTATAACTAAAAACAACTTATCTCGCATGCTTGTGTGCTTTAGTAGAAAATTGTTGCTCCAAGGCTCGTATGGCCTTGCGATTGTGTTTTGGCTTCGGAGTTATTGTGGATAAGTTGTTGCTTTTAGTTCGGATGTCTTGAATGAATGTTTGCAGGTATTAGTTTGTCCTTGGTACAGAGGAGACTCTGTTCGAGTGACGGGTCCGAGCCTGACTTAGCGTGGGGTTGGGTTCGGGGCGTTACAATTTCGGTGTCGATTAACTGCTTCAATTACTTGTATTTGATATCTTTTGAAACAAGGACTACCTTTCCGTGGTCATGATGAATCTGAGGATTCTACTAATCAAGGTAATTTTCTTGAGCTTCTCAAGGTTCTTGCCGATAATAATGAAGCAATCGAAGAATGTGTTTTGCAAAATGACCCTAAGAACCATCAGTTAACTGCTCCTAAGATTCAAAAAGACATTGTCAATGCTGTTGCAACTGAGACCATTAAAGCAATTATAAATGATCTTGGAGATGAATATTTTGCTATTATTGTTGATGAGTCTCGTGATGTGTCAATCAAGGAAGAAATGGTCATTGCTATGTGTTATGTGAACCATAAAGGAAGTATTGTTGAGCATTCTCCCAGTATGGTGCATGTAAAAGATACCACTTCATTATCTTTAAAATGGGGAATCAATTTAGTATTTAACAAACATGGATTGAGTGTATCAAGGATTCATGGACAAGGCTATGATGATGCTAGTAATATGCAAGGTGAATTTAATGGTCTTAAGAGTTTGATTTTGAAAGAAAATCCATCTGCGTTCTATATTCATTGTTTTGCTCATTAGTTGTAACTCACACTTGTTTATGTAGCAAAAACTCATGGTCAAGTTGCTTTATTTTTTGGCTTAGTTGCTACTTTAATAAATATTGTTGGAGGCTCATGCAAGTGATATGACATGCTTCATGAAAAGTACACCTCTAGAGTTAAAGAAGGAATAAAAAAGGGTAAAATTCATAGTGGACGAGGCATGAATCAAGAAATTGGTCTAAAACGGAGTGGTGATACTCGTTGGGGTTCACATTATGGCAGTTTAATAAGTTTGATTCTAATGTATTCCTCAGTGATTGATATGCTTGAGATTATCAAGGAAGATGGAGTGACTTCAGATCAAATAGGTGAAGCTATTCGCCATTTAGACTCCATACAAACATTTGGTTTTGCATTTCTTTTACATTTGATGAAAAATGTGTTGTGAATTACAAATGAATTATCATAAGCATTGCAAAGGAAAGATCAATATATCATTAAATCCATGGGATTGGTTTGTATCTCAAAGGAACGTTTCCAAGATCTGAGAGATAGTGGATGTGAATCTTTATTGAATGAAGTCTCTTTGTTTTGCACAACTCATGATATTAGCATTCTTAATATGGAAGAGATTTTTTTATTGAAAGGGAGATCGCGGCGTAAAGTTCAAAATAATACGAATTTACATCATTATCGCATTGATTTATTTTATACGGTTGTGGATATGCAACTTCAAGAGCTTAATAACCGTTTCACTGAGTTAAATACCAGGTTGCTTCTTTGTTTGAGATGCTTGAATCCAAACAACTCATTTGATACATTTGACAAGCACAAGTTGATTGAATTTGCTAAGTTTTATCCAAATGAAATTCTCCCATGGATTTGGTAGTTCTTGAAATCAGTTGGAGACATATTCTTGATATGCGAAGAAGTGATGAAATCTTAGAGTTAAAAAGGACTGCTTGCCTTGCAAAGATGCTAGTGAAGACTGGAAAGCATCATGTTTATTATTGGGTGTAATATTGATATATTATTTCAGCACCTTTTCATTTAAATTTTGTTAGTTCTTGAGTAATTTGTGAGCAATTTGATTGGTTTTGTGTTTGATTTGCGATATAGGTGATTTCTATGAGAAAGTCTGAATTTTGAAGCAAAGATTGAAGAGAAATTGCAAAGGATTGACTTTCATGCAATTTGTAGAGAAATTGAAGAACAAATAGAAGTAGCACAGTCATAGCGCAGCTGCGCAGTGTCATAGGATTTTTAAGGGCAATTTTGTAAAAATGCGCGAAAAGAAGAAACCCTATGTTAAAAGATAAGAAAATAAACGTTTGAGAGGGGAAGCTTTTGGAGGCAGCCATCAAGAGAGGAGAAAAAACAATGTGCTAGAGGAAAAGAAAGCAGAGGATTCGCGAGTTGAAGATGGAGGAACGATCCAGAGACAGACTTCTACCCCAATTCTTCTCCAAATCCTAGTTTTCTCTATCTCTATTATCATGACTTATACTATGTCTTGGATTTTATTTAATTTCTTTATGATGTTCTAAGTTATTTTTCTAGGGTTACGATGTAGCCAGATTTTGAATATTTGATATTTTTAGTTTTGATTGATTGATGAACTATTTCATATATGCGTTAAGTATTTTATACTGGGTTTAATGCTTGTGATTGCCTGATCAACAATTCCATGATTCGTGGTTTAGTTTGATACTGAGAAGTGATAACTAAATTAGACCACGTGTGAAATACCATTAAATTGTCATAAGCTAGAGATAGTTATGAGATCTAGTGTAGCGCTTGAATTTCTAGGGCTTAATGCATTCCATAAGTTCACAGTTATCACAGAGATGTAGTTAGCTTACTTATTGGAATATGTTATTGATGCTTGAAAAAGATTAATATCTACCTTAGCGAAATTGCTGGCAACATAGGGAATAGGAGTCCATTGATTTAAATCAATAGTTTCAAGTAGGATTAATCTTGGCAAAATCGGAACCCCTAGTGCATTTTAATTCTTGATTTATCCTCTTTATTAATTTCGTATTCGCTTTAGTTGTTAATTCCAAAAGTACTTTATTTATTAGTTTTTACTCAAAATCTTTCATATTTGATTGTCCGAATAAAGTTAAAGCTAAATTAATTTCGGTAGTTAGTAATCACAGTCCTTGTGGGAATGATCTTTACTCATTACTTTATTACTTGTTACGATACGTGCACTTGCGTTAGAAATCACACAACATTTATCAATTGGTTTATTTACTTATTAAGCTGGCATTGACTTTACCAGTTGTTACAACCACAGTAGAAAGAGCATTTTCAGCGATGAAAATTATGAAGACTGAATTGCATAATCGAATGGAAGATGATTGGATGAATGATTATTTAGTCTCTTACATAGGAAGAGATGTATTTGAAGGCATCGACAATGGTTTAGGTCATGCGCGAATGCAGAAAGAGGACAAGGAGAAGTGCTAGTCCACTAACAAAGTTGATTATTCAATACTTTCAAAAATTGCATTCCCACCGGGGATAATTATGAAAGGTACTTTTTGTATTGATATACTTTATAGTTACTTTTTTCCTCTCTTTTGTATTTAAAATGTGCTTAATATATATTTGTTTACGTATATATAAGTTTATTTGAACATTTAGTTATTTATTATATTTTTGTAGTGTATATTCTGACCCCCGATACTTGAATTTGTCATTACTCAGGAACAAGGTAGAAGTGTGGGATGTAAGGTATTGATTGCGAGAGCGAGACGGGTGTTAAGAAAACTTTTAAGATGACAAGACAGCGCGTAGGAATAGCTTCGGCATCGGAAACCCGCCAAGAAAAAAGGAAAATCCTACAAGCTAGGATTTGTTTTCGGTCAATACAAACTAGGGTTAAAAATAATATCTATAAGAGTAAAAGTGCAAAAACGTGACTCTAAATAACAATTTCATTTTTTCAAGTGCAAGAGTATTTGCAATGAAAAGACAGGTGAGTATGGCTGGATCTATCTACTAGTACTAAAAATAGGAAAGAAGCAACGGCACCAATGTGGTTGTGTGGCCACCACCAAGAAATGTTGGAATCTCTAGACAGTGTCAGTATCACGTGGGTGGTGGGCCGTCCCCTTGTACACTAATCGTACTGTCATATCTTTGAGCAATAAAATCTGGTGTCGTGGCAGCCTCCGCCTCCGCTCCCCTCCCCTCTCCTCTCCTCTACTCCAACCCAGTCTTCTGCTTTGTCAGATTCGTTGGGCCGACTTCATCTTCCAATCCTGCAAACATCACATTCATTTCTTCTACGCATAGATCTACGCACTCCCATAAATACTATTTTGCGTATTTAGCAAGGTTATGGTAAAGTTGATTCTCATCACAGTCTATTTTTCTTTGTTAATAAAAAAAGATTGTCATGTAAATACGTGCAATATTATATCTCTTTTTTTGTTATTTAATTATTACTTTTTTACATGTGCACTCACATGATATATTATATATCATTTTTTTTAAGTTATTCAATTATTGCATTTTCTGTATACACTTAGTTTGTATTAAGTTGATATGTCTAAGTTCGTATAAATATAAAAAATAATAAATGAGTAACAAGAAAATGATAATATGTAATATTTCTATAAATATTTGATTAAGTTAATATGTTAATTACGTATAAATATAAGAGATGATAAATAAATAACAAAAAAGAAATGACAACATCTAAGATCTCTATAAATATTTTGTATGAATTAAAAAAATAAAAAAGTAAATGAATGCTAATTTTAAATCTCATGTACAGTTTTTGTCGAAAATATCTCATATTCTTCACAAGAGGAGTTTGTTTACAAACTTTATCAATCTAGAAACATACAAGCTGAAAAACTAATTCTTTGACATCTTACTAACACGAGCTAGAGAAGTGAAAAATGCTAAATTCTTATGCATAAGAAATATGAAAAATCATTAAAATAATATATCATGATTCATGAGAAGACCTTCAAAATATATAACTATGCATAATTTCTTGCGATCTTGAAATGCTAGTTTAATTAGCAAAATAATTTATTAATGACCATGATAAAAGATGAAATGCTAGTTTAATTAGCAAAATAATTGACTAATGAGCATCATAAAAGATGAAATGCTAGTTTAATTAGCAAAATAATTGACTAATGAGCATGATAAAAGATGAAATGCTAGTTTAATTAGCAAAATAATTTAATTATTTAAGATTTTGTTAGCATTAGCTATAAAAGATGAAAATTTCTTAATTTGTCTACGTATGTGGTGTAGAAATGAAAGAATATCTTATGCCAAGAACAAAAAGAGAATAAAAAGTCCATTATCAATATGGGAACAATCATCTCTAATTTTAAATTTTAAAAATCTATTTCAAATGCACATAGTCATTTTATTTGACTATGATATAATTCAATTATTTTTTCTAATTAAACTAGTCCATTATCAATATGAGAATAATCGTCTCTAATTTTAAAGTTTTTAAAATCTATTTCAAATGCAGATAGATATTTTATTCACTATCGATCTATGATATAATTCAATTATTTTGCTTAAACTAGCTATATTCTTTGGTAAAAAAAAATAATCTAGCTACATTCAAATGTGCTTCTCAATTTTGTGAAACATTCGAGATGATTTTGCATGGAAAGTTACATTTTCCCCTTCTTCCAAAACTTGATATAATATCTTTTTCTTTCTGGGAACATAGAAAAATTACAGTATTTTTCTTCTAATCCGCATAATTACCATTTAACATTAAACAAATCAAATAAAATAGTGCATTTAAGAGTTAAGTAGAATGGTCGAAAAGTAACTCATTACGATCAATGAGTTCTAACTAATATATTACTTGCACACATATGGCCTAATTTTTAATTAATTTAGAGTATGTATAGAGATGATTATAACAACACTAGATATATAATATGAGATGAATTTAATATAATTTTGTAGAATGTGAGTTCTCATCATAAAAATATGGATAAATGGCTTAAATAGTCTGTAACTTTTGACTATTTAGATATTTTGGTCTCAAATATTTTAAATAGGACACTTTAGTCTCAAACGTTTTATAATAAGGACACCGTTAGTCCGTTAGCTCATTTATGTTAAATTTGCACTATTAAACTCATGTGTTTTATATGTCGCGCGGAAAAAAACAAAAGCATGCAAGGTTATCAGTAAGGTTTTATAAAAGGGAAAAAAATGAGTTGGAAGTTAAACGATCATTTTAATCTTGCACGCTTTTTTTTTACGCGTGACATATAATATACTTGAGTTTAATAATACAAATTTATCAAAAATGAACTAATAAATTAATAGTGTCCTTATTATAAAATATTTAAAATTAAAATGTTCGATTTAAAATATTAAAGACTAAAATATCCAAACAATCAAATGTTAAGAATTATTTGTGTCATTTTTTCTAAAAATATTTATTAAGAAGGAAAAAGTGAGACGTATGATGTAGTGGAAAGAGCATTGACAATTCCTGTAAACTGAACATGTACAGATGTCGTACTATGAGTGTTGCATGAAAACAGAAGAAGAGGATAAGGGTGAAGTGACGCCGTTAACTATCGCCGTTTTCCGATTACCATTTTTTGCTATTTTTGTGCCGTCCGTGATATGCCGTTTGGGAGAAGTTGGGATATGTGAATAATTAGTAGTGACGGCCACGGCCGTCTGATGTTGACGGCGGGGTCATTTGGTCAATTAGTCGTCCTTTAAGTAGGTCAGCACTGACACTGAAAGCAATAATAATAATTTACGGTTAAAAGAAGCGACTTCCACGCGCTTTCGGACTTAGGTAAGCACGAGTAAAGAGAGGAGGAAAAGAGAAAAATATAAAATACCTTGCCATTGTAAAGGTTTTTTTAAAAATTTTTTTTTTTAAAGAAAGTCTAAAACAATTTATATAATTTAAAATGACACAAACTGCAAGAACAAATTATAAGATTTATCGCACATAAAACAATAATTATGCTATTAGATCAAATGGCCAGTAGCAAGGAAAAACAATTTTACATGTTAAAGAAATACAATTTTCTTTGTTGACAATCATATATTCTAAAATTATATCATATAGAATTTTAATATACATCACTTTTCACTAGATAATTTTTTGATAAAATCTCATATAAAAACGGTATCAAAGTTTGAGTCGCAGTCTAATCCTATCTATCCTATTCAACCTTTTCTCTCATTGACTATGTTCGTTTGTGTTAGCTTTGTCTATTAATTTTGTTATTTTATATCAACTCTTATACAAAAGGATCTTTTCAATCTCAGTCTTACAGAAGAAAAAGTGTTAAAAAATGTAATTTTCAGACATTGATAAATTAAAATTATAATATTATAATATAAGATGTTAGCCTACTTCATCTTATACTTCTTAATTTTCGAACAAAACTTTATATTTTTTTCCACTCGATTTGTTTCAAATTAAGATAGTTAAATTACTTTTTGCACCGTGTGATGTTAATATAATTTTTTTCTCTTTTTTTTTTTTTCATGTAAAGTATATCATTTCGACATGTAATGGCATTTGGTATTTCACAAATAAGGCAGCATGAATGTTAAAATTTCTCAATTTTTTTTTGTTGTACATTAAAAAGTTACTAAGTTGAACATGATGTTTGTATTCCATAGAGAGAAAAGGAATGAAAATTGAAATAATTATACTTAAAAAGAAAAGGAAAAGAAGGAATTTATGGTTTCTTGTTTAGATTGGAAAAGGAAAAAGAAATATACAGAAAATTTTACCTATAATACACAAAGATCAATAAGAGTGAGATGGGTACTTATTTTTTTGTTACGATAACAACATTTTTGCTCTTTTTCAAACCATATGTGACATTCCACATCGTTAGGAGATAGTATGATTGTGTGGTTTATAAGTGAGTATTATGGGTATAACGAATAATTTGAGTTGATTATTTTTTACTAATAAAAAAGTGACTCAATTAGTTATTTTTTTATACCTAATAATACTAATCTCGCTTGTCGGTTGAGGGTCTGGGTTCAGGGCAGACACCATCACTTCTCCTTTTTTTTTTTTTCAAGTTCACCATAATTTAAGAAGGAATAAAACTAACGTCATTAATAAAGAGATTTTCCAATTCCTCTATTTCCTTTCACCTTCCTGAAAAATCGATCAGAACAAGAACAATAATTCCTCTATTTTTTCCCCTTTCTTTACTTTCCACCCATTTTTTCCAATGCAATCATAATGAAAATATCATTTTCCATTTAAAGTAAGCTATGAATTAAGTTTGCCCTTCAATTTTAGATGGATTAGAAAATTATGTTGCACGTTTTCTGCACCTCCCGAAATAATGTTCAAGCCCGACACCCAACAAAAAAAATGAAATAATGTTCAAGTCTGAGCATAGATCATGGGAAGGGTAAATTTTACATTTAGTCTCTATAATTTATATATATATTTTTAATATAGTATTTAATATTTCAAAAAATTGATAACAATCTTTAATATTTATAAAAATGATTCAAAATGCTCTATTGTTTAATATTAATCAATTAGGTCCTTATTTTAAAAAAAATTAATTTAGTCCCTATTATTTTTTAAAAAAATTTCTTATTTGGAGACTAAATTAATTTTTTTTAACTAATAAAGACTAAATTAATTAGTTTTAAATAATAAATACTAAATTAATTAGTTTTAAATAATAAGAACTATTTTGAATCACTTTTTGTAAATATTAAAAATTAGTATAATTTTTTTAAAATATTAAAAATTAATTTAAAAAAAAATATAAATAATGAAAACTATATTGCATAATTTATCCTACATGGGAATGCCTCATCCTGCGTGCATTTGCATCAAACCTGTCAAAGTTATCCCCAAATGCAATGGTTGACCATTGATGATTGATGTCCAGGTCTTTCGACTATATCAACTTGCATTATTATACTAGTTTACCTACTACATTTTTAGGAAGCGCACATGGGAACTCAAGTTGCTGCCTATATTATATTGGTCACCAATCGTCTACTTGAATCAAGCATCTCTTTACTGATCTCCTCTCCATATTTTAATACATGCTCAGGCTTTTATTTTATTTTATTTTATTTTTTTCTCGACAGTAGTATAAAGCCCTCATGGTACTGAATTTTATTTGGTAATTTTAAAATTAACATAGATGCGATAAAGAAATCATCGAGAACAGTGATCACGAGCCAATACCCGAATGGCTAAAAATCAGGCAAAGACTCAACTCTAATATTATATTTTTTCGTTGAAAAAAGTAAAAGTAATTCATTAATTTCAAACTTAAAAGTATGTATAAAGCTCCATCAACTATCCAAAAATAACAAAGGTGTCTGGACAATTAATTATTCCGAAGCTGTCAGTTACAACTAAGTAATCTATTGAAAGTTGTGTTCGCAAACGTGTTACCTATACATAATCTAATTTTAATGGATGAAAATATGATATCCTAAATGTGCTCCTCAGTAATGAACTCAAATATTATGTTAAGAACACACGAGATTCAACTCTAAAGTTAATTAGTACTAAAAGTAATAAGTCAAGCCATTAGGGCTTTAGTCTAGCGGTAATGTTGCTTGCTGTGTATGCGATAAGTTATAAGTTTGAATCTCACTAATGACATTGTACGATGTTAAATAAAAAAAGTAGTAAGCCATGATCTTATATAATGGTTTTAAAACTTACAATTTTTTAATATGAAACAGCTGGATATTATATATATCTGTAAGTATAATTCAGCAAGTTGTAGTTTTTCATTCCTTAGCTTAAAAATATGAATCTTGACCTCGGAAAATTTTCAGCTTACTCAACAGTTAGCTTCTACCACTGTAGTAAGCTATACATCCGAGGTAGACCGATCATTACTGAAGGAATCGTTTAATTTTTAATTTGCAGGCTGTAACTTTCAAATGCGAACTTGGATTAATCTTGCTTTTGCAAGGAAAGACAACTTTGCAACTTCAGAAGATAATATATAGAATTTGACAAAAAAAAAAGAAAAAAAAAAAGAAGATAATATAAAGGATTGATGATGAAGAAATTTCACTAATGACATTAATTTGACAAAGTAGTTTGAAAATACTTTTTTGAGAGCAAATTTAAAATATTTTATACATCAAAATAATTATGTCTAAATAATACTGATTGCCAAAATTATTGAGATTAATAGAGATCTACTGACTTTTTCAATTAACAACATTTGAAACATTTTATATTATTTGTAAAATCAGTGAAAACTATAGTCTCGACATATGTTCCCCTTCTTCTTCAAGAGGGATTTGTTTAAAGGTTGCAATTTATTGCTTAATGTGCTTGATTCGGGCTGTCATCAACACTGTCAGTTATCCATAATTGACCTGATTTAATACCGACATCTTTTTCTTTAAGAGTTGTGAGTCTTTATTAGTGAATGTTTATACCCTATTAACCCTTTCGACTTTTCATCTTGAAATTTTATTTTTGGCATAACCATGTATGGATATTACTTGCCCAAAAATCGTACTTCATTTAATTCGAAAATTTATACATAATTAGGGCAAGTTCAATGGGGGCTCTAAAATGTAAATTTTTCATTTTTAGACATTTTTATACTTTTTTAGAGCCTCATACCCTAAAAACTACCACTATTCATGAAAAAAAGATGTGGGGTCCATCACTTTTGAGTTAAAAGATGTCCAAATAGTATTCTGGGCTCCAAAAAGTTCAGTAAGAACACTATTTGGGCATCTTTTAATCCAAAAGTAGTGGACTCTACGTCCTTTTTTCATAAATAGTGGTAATTTTTAAGGTATAGGACTCTAAAAAAGTATAAAAATACTTAAAAATAAAAATTTTTACATTTTAGAACCTCTATTAAAGATAGTTTTATGGCCCAAAAGTTCGTACTATGAAAATCTCAACTAATTTTAGTACAAGCCATTAATTGAGCAACTTATGGCCATGGTCATCGTACACAATAATCCCCAAAATCAGTTACTACTTTATGGTGACCTACTTTTTACAAGTGTGGTAAGTTACTAGAGTACAATCATAGCCCCACTATTCATTAAACACTCTCCTGAGAATCAAATTACAACAATCTTCAGATTACTTTGAAAAAAAAGAAAAAAACACAGAAGAAGAAACATATCCCTTGCTTTTTTCTAGCTTTGAGGAAGTAAATGATAAATATTAAAGAAAAGTTGCAGTATATTACTGAACATTTACTATTGCTGATTAATGCATGTGCAAATGTGATCTTATTTTGCAGTATAAGCGGTAAATAATACTTATTACTTTCAAATTGTCCAAATAATGTTTGATTTCTTAACTAGCAGTCAAGTATATTGAAAAAACAAGATCTTAATAATATAATCACATTATTGTTTCTTTTCATTTTGCAAATTGTTGGAATCAAATAATTACTAATTGGTCCTGATCAACTAAAAATCAGCCCTTTTTTTTTGTAAAGAAAATCAGCCCTTAATGTATATGAAAGTATGTGGTATTGCCTCTAGAGACATGGTCAACGGTAATTGGGTTGAAATTGTTCTTACCCGATCTTGAATTCGACACTATTTATTATTCTAGAGTTTCGTCTTTAACTGTCCTGATATATGTATGAGAACACACAGTTAAACTTAAAGATTTATTAATTGAATTCTCACGTTATCAAAAAAAAAAAAAAAGTACTATGTTGTATTTCTTATTTTTCACGTCTCTTGTGATATATATCACATCATCTGTTTTTTTTTACAACAAAAATTAGCCATATCCACATATAACTCTTGTTACATAATATACCGATTAGAAAATAAAATTTGAGTTAATACAAATTTGAGCAATATGTTTTGTTAATAAAATAAATACTCTAGAAAATAAAATTTGAGCAATACACAAAGTATTTACTAAATATTTTACAGCTGTGCAGTAAAAATAAATAATGTTGTTCACTCTTTGGTCCTCGTGCCCTGGTTCACGAGTCTCCTTAATTTCTCTCTCTATTCCATTAGTCCCCAATCGCATTTTTGTACCTCCTCAACCCCACCCTTCTTTATTTTTACTTACCATCTCTCTCTCTCTCTCTCTCCATAGCTTTCTGAGCAATAGCAATGACCCATAAGCCATAAGACTACTCCATCCTCAAAAACCGAGCACCCCTCACCCAATCCTCTAAAAAGTTGTGCACAAAAAATACCCAGAAATACAAAATCGAAGAAAATGAAGGGAGACCATCCAAATCACAGCGCCGCCTTTACTGGCGGCGGAGTTGGTGGTGATGGAAGCAGCTCTTCAATGAACGGTGGTGGTGGTGGTGAGAGCAGTTATCCAAATAGTTCGGGGAAGGCTAAGATTTGGGGTGAAACAGAGAAAGAGGGTGGTGGGCTTGACGAGTTAATGGCGGTGTTGGGATACAAAGTGAAGTCATCAGACATGGCTGAGGTTGCTCAAAAGCTTGAACAACTTGAACAAGTTATGTGTAGCGTTGAACAAGATGGTCTTTCTCAGCTCGCTTCGGAAACTGTTCATTATAATCCTTCTGATCTCTCTTCTTGGCTCGAATCCATGTTGTCTGAACTCAACCCTTTGGAAAATTCGACTTCAGCTTTGCAAGATCCCTTTAATACAAACAATCCTCAAAGCTCGTCTTCATCGGCTATCATCTTTGGCGGGTCGGCTTTCGATTCTGACCTCACCGCTATTCCCGGCAACGCCGTTTACCCACAAAAAATCCAGCCACCGCCGCCTCTGAAAACGGTGTCGCCGCCGTATCAAACGGTGGTGCAGCCGCCGGAAAACAAGGTGGCTCCGACGCGTGAGACGGTGGCGGGGGTAGGGGTTTCGCAGCCTCCCAACAAGAGGTTGAAGCCCAGTTCGATTAATACTTGGGAGATGATGCGGAACGAGTCGGTGGCTTCATCGGCAACTCCCCGGGGAACCGAGTTGACTCGGCCGGTGGTGCTGGTTGACTCACAAGAGAACGGTGTTCGACTGGTTCATACTCTAATGGCATGCGCGGAGGCCGTTCAGCAAGAGAATTACAAAGTGGCGGAGGCATTAGTGAAACAAATCGGGTTTTTAGCCGTTTCGCAAGCCGGGGCAATGCGAAAAGTGGCTACATATTTCGCGGAGGCACTTGCTAGAAGGATATACAAATTGTATCCAACCAACCAAAACGACTTAGCCTTTACTGATTACCTCGAAATTCATTTCTACGAGACCTGTCCGTACCTAAAATTCGCGCATTTCACCGCAAATCAAGCCATCCTAGAAGCATTTGCAGGCAAATCAAAGGTCCATATCATTGATTTTGGTATTAAACAAGGTATGCAATGGCCTGCTTTATTACAAGCCTTAGCATTAAGACCAGGTGGACCACCTAGTTTTAGGCTAACTGGGATCGGACCACCTTCGAGTGACAATTCAGATAATTTGCAAGAGGTTGGTTGGAAATTGGCTCAATTAGCTGAAACTATTAATGTTAAATTTGAGTATAGAGGCTTTGTGGCTAGTTCATTAGCTGATCTTGATGCATCATTGTTTGATATAAGGGAAGGTGAAACTGTTGCTGTTAATTCTATATTTGAATTGCATCAGATGTTAGCTAGGCCTGGTGCTGTTGATAAAGTGTTGTCAGTTGTGAAAAATTTAAGCCCTCAGATTTTAACTGTAGTTGAGCAAGAGGCTAATCATAATGGCCCAGGTTTCCTGGACCGGTTCACTGAGTCGTTGCATTATTATTCCACCCTTTTCGATTCGTTGGAAGGATGCGGTGGTGGAAGTGGTGGCGATGGTGGTGGTGCCGGTGGTAGTGGGGGTTCAGCGAGTGATCAAGATAGGGTGATGTCTGAAGTGTATTTGGGAAGGCAGATCTGTAATGTGGTGGCATGTGAAGGGGTGGACCGGGTGGAGAGGCACGAGACTTTGGCTCAATGGCGAGCCCGGTTTAACTCGGCCGGGTTCGAGCCGGTTCATTTGGGGTCCAATGCGTTTAAGCAAGCTAGTATGTTGTTGGCTTTGTTTGCAGGTGGGGATGGGTATAGGGTGGAAGAGAATAATGGTTGTTTGATGTTGGGTTGGCATACTAGGCCATTAATTGCTACTTCTGCTTGGAAACTCGGGTGACTCACTGAGCGGGCGTGGACCTCGGTGGTTATATGACTCAGTGAGTTGGTTGATTCTAACTCGGTCTTGATGTACCAACCCTTGAAGAGGAGAGTGGTCTTTTGCTGAGCTGGTTACCTCAGAGAGGGTGAGACCCACCACTCAATGTGTCTCACTTTTTTTTCTTTTTTTTTTCTTTTTCTTTTTTTCTTCCTGCTCTTTGAGAATCAATTTTTTTCTTTGTTTTACATTTTTTTTTGTTTTATTTTTGGGTGGAATCTTGTAATTTTCAGGGATGAATCTGAAAGGCCAATGTGTATTTATACATAGCTTTTTTTCTCTAATAAAAAGATAGGACCTTTTTTTTTAATTTTCTGGATTCGCAAATTGTGATTGTGGAAAGCAAGTTAGATATTTGTGGAGAGACTAATGGAAAAAGAATCACTTATTTGGCAATTCCATTCGGAACATGAGATTTTCAACTTAACTGCCAGTGGGACTATAAAGCCACACACGGCTTTAGCAGCAAGTTGCTTTTTCAGTTTTAGATCATTCTCAACAAGTTGTTATCTGAAAAGTGTCTGCTTTAATACTCTTATTATGCTTGCTTGTCAAGGTTTGGTGGAGTGGTCCGATAAATAACACGTCGTGACTAAAAGATTAGAATTATGCTGCCTTTTGACTGTGATTTTAATTATGTATGTGTTAAGGTATATTGGTACACTTGAGATTTATAATTTTAAAATAAATTTAATATTATTGTGTATGACAATTTTTTTCTCATAAAAAAGAAAAGAAACACTATTACTTGTTGATAATAGGAAATTGTTTTTCATCAGTTCGAATTGATGGGTTAGTATCTCATATAATGAGTGAGATTTACATGTATAAATCACATTAATATGTGAGAGATTGATATCAATTTAAACTGATTAAAGAGTTTTCCTAATAATAGAACATTTGACTTGAGAATTTTCAGTAAGTTCACAGCCAAACTCGAGTTATATGAGTGATTGATATCAATTTAAATTGATTAAAGAGTATTTCGGATAATAGAGCATTTGACTTCAGAATTTTCAGTAACTTACCGGCCAAACACAAGAGTTGGTTGTGCATAAGTGCACATTGATTGGAAGGCACAGACTAGCTGGAATGATGTGCTGCTTTTGACGAATAAAAGCTTGAGTTCAAAAGCGAACCACTTTAGGGCTACAGTAATTCTCCCAAATCAATAGTTTAACCAATATTTAATTGTTTGACAACTATATTGTGGATATTAAATTAATTAAATTTACATTAATAATTTTCTCTTTTATAGCAGGTTTTTTTTTTTTTTTTTCAAATTTTAAATTAAATGTCATTCATTATGGTATCAAAATAGTCTTGAGTTTAAATCTTCTTATTATAATTCTATTTATTATGTATATAGCTTAAGAAAAATATCGACTGCACGTAAAAGTATATTACATATATTAAACTATAAAAGCACACATTATTTAGATAAAGGGATTACAATTAATGTGGAATATGATTAGAGTACAAGTTTGATACAGATCATACAACTTGTATTAAAATATTCATAAACCACGTTTGCATCAACGCGATTAACATTAATTTAATATGTCACAATCTAGAGAAAAACTCATTATAATACTTTGTGTCATTGTCATTTGTGTGAGGTGTACTCCTGTTCAATCTTTTCCCTACATAAATTATCAATTACTAGATCTTATGTGAAACTTTGCCGTCTTTTTAACAAAACTATTATTCAAAGAACTATGTGTTTAGATTCATTGAATTATCATGCTAATGATGGCTATATACATAATTATAATTAGCGTCGTCAAATCCAACCCCACCTTGAGGAGAAAGTGATGGAAAGAAATAGAACTTCGAGAAATTTTTGCACATGGATTAGCGATGAGCAAATACATTAGGGTAGGTTCTAATACTTTTATCTCATCATGCTATGATTTACTGGTAAAGTACAAAGAAAACTTGCAAATTTGTACGTGTTTTAATTGATATAGGGTAAATCTGTCACGACAGAGGACCATGTTAGAATACTTAGAAATTAATAGAAAAGAACGCGAAACATGACACATCAAGATCTCGTCCCGACCAGATTAAACTTGATGGTATCAATTGACCAACCTCTTATTACATGTTCTTTGCAAGAGATATGACAGGACCCGCCATATGTTCTATAAGATTTTCTAACAAATAGTATAAATAGAACTCCAACTGTCACAAGAGATAACTCATTCTTTTTTTAAAATATATACTCTTTAAATTCTCATTGCATACAACTCGTGCTTGGACACTCTTAACTGACTTAACTATCAGATGATGTCTCTGAAAAAAACACCCGTGATTCTTTTATTTTTCAGGTTGCGTGCTTAGCTCGAACACAACGAAGTTATAAATTATACCTTCACATTAACTTTTTTCCTTTTCATCACACCCAAATCAAGGTTTCGAAACGAGTTATCTTCTAGAGCAATATATAAAAGAAACTTAACAAGCCAAACAATTTTTTTTTTTCTTTTTTATTCATTTATGCTGCTTGAGTTATATTTATATAAAAAAGAAACAGGAAATAAGGTTGGTTTAGTGTAATTAACCTGTAGAATTCAATATAAAGAGCTTGCGTTTGTTAAAATCTTGCTAATTTTGAATATTTTAATATTTTATATGTTATATGATGTTAGGAATTGGGTTGCTAAATGGCGCAGATATATTAAAAGCCTCAATATCGTTGAGTTTTATTGTTATGGTTTATGCAAATTTTGACAGATGATTCGAGCGATTGAAGAAATAAAAGTTAGGCAATGAATTGATAACTTTATTATAGCTTGTTTGGATTGGACTTTTTAAAGGAAAGGAAATAATGGGGAAGGAATAAAGAATCATTCCCCTTGTTTGGATTAGAATTTTAAAAGAGGAAAACGTTACGGAGGGATTCCAAAATCTCTTTATTTTCTTTAATGAGAAAATTTTTGTAATCCTTCCAAATTGGAGTGTTTTGGAGGGAAATGAAATGTTTTGTTATAAAAAATCTTTTTTGTCCCTATATGTCTCATTGTTATAAAAATAAAAAAAAGTACTTAAATAATTTTGCATTTAAAATTATCATTTTCCTTTCCTTCTCTAATCTAAACAAAATATCATAAAATCATTTTAGGAATTGGGTTGCTAAATGGCGCAGATATATTAAAAGCCTCAATATCGTTGAGTTTTATTGTTATGGTTTATGCAAATTTTGACAGATGATTCAAGCGATTGAAGAAATAAAAGTTAGGCAATGAATTGATAACTTTATTATAGCTTGTTTGGATTGGACTTTTTAAAGGAAAGGAAATAATGGGGAAGGAATAAAGAATCATTCCCCTTGTTTGGATTAGAATTTTAAAAGAGGAAAATGTTATGGAGGGATTCCAAAATCTCTTTATTTTCTTTAATGAGAAAATTTTTGTAATCCTTTCAAATTAGGGTGTTTTGGAGGGAAATGAAATGTTTTGTTATAAAAAGTCTTTTTTGTTCCTATATGTCTCATAGTTATAAAAATAAAAAAAAGTACTTAAATAATTTTGCATTTAAAATTATCATTTTCCTTTCCTTCTCTAATCTAAACAAAATATCATAAAATCATTTTAGGAATTGGGTTGCTAAATGGCGCAGATATATTAAAAGCCTCAATATCGTTGAGTTTTATTGTTATGGTTTATGCAAATTTTGACAGATGATTCAAGCGATTGAAGAAATAAAAGTTAGGCAATGAATTGATAACTTTATTATAGCTTGTTTGGATTGGACTTTTTAAAGGAAAGGAAATAATGGGGAAGGAATAAAGAATCATTCCCCTTGTTTGGATTAGAATTTTAAAAGAGGAAAACGTTATGGAGGGATTCCAAAATCTCTTTATTTTCTTTAATGAGAAAATTTTTGTAATCCTTCCAAATTGGGGTGTTTTGGAGGGAAATGAAATGTTTTGTTATAAAAAGTCTTTTTTGTTCCTATATGTCTCATAGTTATAAAAATAAAAAAAAGTACTTAAATAATTTTGCATTTAAAATTATCATTTTCCTTTCCTTCTCCAATCTAAACAAAATATCATAAAATCGTTTCATTTCCTTTCTATTATTATATTTTTGCAATCCAAACAAGTAATTCTTTTTTTTTCCTTTTTTTTTTTTTCCTCCACTTTACTTTCCTTTCCATTCCTGTGTGCAATCCAAACACTATGTAATGGGAAGTCTTCTCTTAAAATACTAAAGAGAAGGCAAAACTAACTTATCTACTAACTTATCTATGGGCCTTTTAATTCTCTTGATGGTAGCTAGATCTTGCAATTTACAATGCTGATTACCTCTTTGCATTCACAATTACCTGAAGATGCATTTTGTTGTTTTTTTTCCGTCTGTTTATTTTTTTTAATGGCGATGAATTCACTTGAGATAAATCAATCAATTAATCCACGGTGTAGTGATGCACTTCAAAAAATGCTCTAAGCTAGTCAGGGGCAAGATAATATTTAGAATACATGAGATGATATAAATTTAAATTTTAATCACAACGAGTTACCATTTACCTATTATAGGAGGACAGTGGCACTTCATTGTGCAGCCCCCACTCGCCGTAGTAAAAAGTTTAAATATTTATATAATTTTAATTAAAAAATTAATTAAACCCTATTAAAAGAATTTCGTAAAACTGAACAATTATGTGTTATTATTCTTATTGGAAGAAATTTCTAAATTCATTTCTGTAAATAACTCTACTCAATCTTTGGAGGTTTTGTGGTTGTTTGTATTTCTATGGGATTTACTTGAACTACCACTACTACTTTACTTTCCCAAGTCGCTATCAGATAGTTGTTTAGGATGTAGAGAAAAGGTCAATGTGACTTAGCCAAAAAAAAAAGGTCAATGTGGGTAATCTTAATCCTTTCGAGAAGAAAACTTTATTAAGTTGCGATCTTTGATGTCAAAAAGCAACTCGCCCTCGTGCCGTTATTGCAATTACGATGACAATAACCGTGGGGTAAAAGTTGAAACAGCTGAACTTGCTCCTTAAATAACTTTGTAAAAAAAAAAGCTCACACTCTATTGGCAACTGAGCTAAGCTCCAAAGTGATGTGATACCATGACAAATAAATATTGGTTGAAGAGTTTATGAATTTCACCTCAAAATGCACGAAAGGGAGAGGGGGACTCATAAATTTCTATGAAGTTTTTGTAAAATTTATTTATTGTGATTTTAAGATTTTAGAGTAAGAAAATCACAATCATTGTACTAAATTTGACACATCGTTTCAATTTTCCTTTTATTTACGAAAAAGATAACCAAAAGGTCTTTATTATTTACATTTTTTTTTTGTCATAAAAATGAAATTGCATAAATGGTAAAAGATTACATTAGCCAATGTTGTTAGTGACATCCAACACTTGAGTCCTAATTTTGATTATATACGATTAGATGTTATCAATTAATGTTGCAATCATGGGACGAATTTGTTCTCTCTCTAGATTGTTTCTCTCCCTAGAAAGTTGAACTCAGGTGACATTTGGATCAACTCGGCACAGTCTGACCAAATCGTGAGTTGAAAAAAATGAGTCCAACTCAGTATAAATATTTAATGGATTGAGTTGGACTGGACTTATTTAACAGAATATAGGATCCAATTCAGCCCACAAGCCCGCTACCATAAGTCACGATTTGGGTTAGGCTGAGATGGGTCAACTTATTTTTTTGTGATTAGTGTATTCTAAATATATATATATATGTGTGTGTGTGTGTGTGTGTGTGTGTGTGTTACTTGGATTGGATAGTTAGATTAATAATTAAAAAAATAAAATTTAAACTTAATATTTTTAAGAAAACTTAATTTAACTATTAACGAGACAGTATACAAATTGATTGATAATATTAACAATTAATATAAATAATAAGACATTACATAACAAACTACAAGTTAATGAGATATAAATACATTAGTCATATAAACATAAAAATAAAATATTACATAAATGTTTGAGAAAAGTTAGTGTAAAAGTTCTTCATTTTGTTATGCTCCTTGTACGGATGTTGAGCCTACTGTTAGTGGTAGTGGGTTTGGTGGTGGCAGTAGTTGAATAACTACTTCAAGATTAAAATAATTTGTAACATTTGGTTGTTAAGCTACAAGGTATCTTGCAACTATCTAAGTTCCAAATTTACGTATAAATATAAATTGATATTTATAATAGTTATAAATTACATACCTCTGTTCTTCAAAGTACATAAGATGATTCCAAACTTTTGACGAATGTAATCGTCGTGAAAGATTTTATTCTTCTATGAACATATTTATATATAATGTTGTAGACTTGTAGTAAAATAAAGCTGAATATACTAAGTGACTAAAGTACTGTTACTAAGTATTTATAGAAAAAATTATATGCACAATTATAAAAATTGTACCTAAAATATTTTTTAAAAAAATTGCGTGAATGGACTTAAAATTGCAATATTATAAAAAATGTTTGATAACAAGTCATTTAATATTAACTTAAAAAATACATTTGCTACTTTTTATTATTAATTTGTTAACAAATATAATTACTACGACTTACTAGTTTGTTTTTAAAAAAATAGTTACTACGACTTGCATTGCATGCATAAAGCATAATGTTTTAATTTATTTTAATAAGTGAGCTCAAATTGTACTTAATTTGTACTGGGCCCGAGTTGGGCTGGAGATGGGTCTTATCTGAGCTCAAGATGGGCCTTATTTAGGCTTGAGTTGGGTCTCTGCTGGGCTCGAGTTAGGCTAGACTTCGAGCTGGGCCGTGCTTCGAGCTGGGTTGACCTGGGCCTGAGCTCAAATGGGCTAGGTCAGAAATTATATAACCTAACTCGACCCACATATAAGTGGTAGGTTGGGTCGAGTTGAGCCCACTATCAATCGAGATGGGTTGGGCTCGAATTTTCGTGTACTAGGCTGAGTTGGGCCTGTGTCGGCCCAGCCCAAATGCCACATCTACCTTGAGGTTACATTCTCTTTCTTTTCCTTCCTCTTATCCTTTCTTCCTTTTCCTTCTTATATGATCTTCTTTTTCTACTATCTATTCCTTTCTTTCTACTCTTTTTTTTTTTCATTTCCCCATCTCTGTCATGGGAAAGAAATGGATTCCATTGACGAAATCACTAACTTACTCCATAACACCTCCACAAAATCAACACCAATCTTCCTACAACTTTCAGCTGATACAAAAAATTTCTCAGTTTGGAAAACTTGCTCTTGTTGGTGTCTCTAGTTTTCTGAAAAGGAGGTCAACAATATCATCATAAAAAATATAGATGTTAAAACATAGGGTCTTAGGTATGAAGTTGAGATACTTAGACTTAAATTAAATGTCTTTGTCCTCACTGTCATCAACCTCACAAATGAAAGAAGAGCATGTAACCTTGGCCATAGACTATTCATGGTTTTCACTCCCTCCTCTAATAGTGGCAACATGAACTTACTGTTGAAGAAATGCAACTGGATACATCATCCTTCTGGATCCAGGTACATACTTATCTCTTAATTACATTACCAAAGAAAATGCCCTCACCCTCAATTGCCATCTAGGGGATCTAGAAGATATTGATCTTGTAGATGAGGACTTAAGGCTCTGTTTGTTTGCCGTAAAAAAACTTGTTAGGAAAAAATATTTTCTTGAAAATTAGAATACTGAAAAATATTTTCTAGTGTTTTGATATACAGTGAGTTTCGTAAAATTTTTTCTTCTTCTAAAGGATGAGTTTATATTTTATAAAATTTTGTACTAGCCGCAATTGTTGACTGTAAAATATTTTACAGTTGATTAATTTTTCGGTGTTACCAAACACCGTAAAATTAAACAAAAGCAGCCGTAATTGTTGACTGAAAAATATTTTACGTTTGACCAAACTTTACATACTACCAAACATCGAAAAATGTGTAAAACATTTTCTAGCAAAATATTTTACGGCAAACAAATGGAGCCTTGGTTTACATAACTGCCGCAGGTTCTAGGTCAATTGGAACATTCACCAACCTCTTAGCCCAGGTTCTCCTAGGACTAGAAAAGGTAAGCTTGATGTCTAGATACGTTTCAAGTATGAGAAGCTTGGGGAATTTTGTTTCTATTGTGGAAACCTAGGACATGATAATAAATATTGTCATGAATTCCCTAAGGTTTCATCCCGGCTACTAATAAGGGCAATGAGCAAATCTACTCCCAGATAAGCTCATACACCTTTACATGAGCAGTACATGGGCCCCTCCAATTCTAGTCCTTGCCCAGTGGATCATGAGAATGATCACAAGAAGTAGTCTGTCCCAATCTGAAAGGCTACTTTTTGCTCCTTGGTCCCAGTACCTGGCACATCATCTCATGTTACTAACGCTGAGCGATATGACAAGTATTTTTCTTCTCTTGACACTCTTCCCAAACCTTTCAAATGTCATTTAACCAATAAACATTCAGCCCATGTTGATGAATATTCCTTGAACCAAATTAGAGACCCCCCTAATAACCTGTACATTAATTCCAAATAAGAGTTTGGATACCCCACAATCAATATGGTCTCCAAAAATGTGTCAACTAGGCCAATAGCCCAACTTAACACATAAGCCTATGTCACCATACAATTGGCCTTCCTTACCCTCCAAGTCCACATTGACACCCCTAATAACCAAACACATACTTAACCCATTGATACCTACCAAAATACCAAACCTACCAACCTTGCGTAGGCTTGTTAAACCTACATTACACATCCAAGATAAAAGCTATACAAGAAATAGTAATTCCACCATTTAGCCTATCTTTAGCAATTGACTCACAAAAACTCAATAACCAATATTTAATTATCAATAGCCAAAACTAGACAATTCCTACCTTTACCTACTCACATCTTACACCAATATCACATCTACAGTTTAAACCTAGCACTATCTAAATCATTTATGAACCGCTCAAGAGGAAACTAGCTCATGATCAACAAGCTTAAGGAAGGAAAAGTCTTAAAGGCAAGGGGACATCGTCTCCGTATCAACAGCTAGTTGTTGAGGGAAAATATGAGGATATAGTTATTAACAATCTCTCTGTGGTTGATGTGCCTATTATGGAGAATATTCATATTTCTTCAATGACTGATCCAAAGGATACAAAAAGGTGAGAAACATTTAGCAAGCAAACCATTTGGCCAACACTCGACATTCTACTATGGTTCGGGGCGCTGTCCTTAAATAGTCCCCAAAGTCATCATGAAAATCTTGAGCTGGAATTACGAGGACTTGGGCCATCCTTGAAAGTTCAAAACTTGAGAGACTTAGTCTCTCAATTCTATCCTCAAATAATTGGCCTTATGGAAATAAAACAAAAAAAAAATAAAAAATGTTGCTAGAATCTTTAGATGATTCAACTTTAAAAACTATGCTATACTTCCCCGCTTTGGTATTTCTAGTGGACTTGTACTTCGCTAGAATCATGAGATGAATCTTGTGATTCACAAACAAGAGCAACATTTTATTCATGCTGAAGTTACTACTCAAGCCAAAAAAAATGAAACCTAACACTATTGATAGGGATCCAGTTGTTAATTGCAGATGAGCCCTTTGGAATAAGATTCAAAAATCTTGAGAATGGCTCCCCTTGATCATGGGGGACTTAAATGACATTTCTTCACATAAGGAAAAAAGAGGTAAAACTAAAGCTAGTAGTCATATCTTTTAATTCAAAAACTTCTTTGATTGTTGTAGAATGATAGAAGTTTCCTCCAAAGAATATGACTTTTCTTGGAAGAACAACAGAGTAGGATCAACTGGTATTCAATAAAAACTTGACAGAGCAATATGTAATCATGAATGGAGAATTCTCTATCCAGATGATTGGGTTGGAATCCAACCTTACATTGGCTCTAATCATGCTCCTTTAGTGTTGCCCACTTAGAAAACCTATGCTAAAACTGATAAACAATTAAAGGTGGAGGCATTCTGGCTTGATGACAAAGAATGTGACAAAGTGGTCAAGAAATGATAAAAGGCCTAGTAGTCAGCATCCTCAATCTTCAGATTCAGTAAGAAGATCAAACTTTGCACAATAAATCTCAAATCCTACAGTAGGACGCATGCAAAGAACAACAGAAAGGACCTCTAAAACAATGAAAAAAATATTGGCCACTCAGGTCTTGTTAGAATATGCACTTGCCCCACATAGAAAAATCATAAATTCTTAGACCACCTTATAAGATCCTGGGTTACACCATTTGGCACCAATTGGTTTTAGGATGGAACCTGAATTATCTTAACATAGTATTAGAGCTGGCCTATGGTCTAATCTTATTCATCTACTGTGTGTGTCCCACGCATCTTCAATATTTCATGTGTTGGCCTTTCCACGTGTATTCAATCTCTTCCACGTGCAGCCTTTTCCACGTGTATAATTTAATCTTCCATGTATGACCCCTTTTAATCAAGTCACACTTGATGGAAAGTGTTATAATATGCACTTGTCCCACGTAGAAAAATCATAAATTTTTAGAACATCTTATAAGATCCTGGGTTACTACACTTGACACTAATTGGTTCTAAAATGAAATCTCAGTTATCTTAACAAGTCTAGACTATAGTAGCTGAGGTGAGGTGACAAAAATAGCTCGTTCTTCCCTGCCACTACAATTCAACGAAGATCCAAAAATAAGTTTTTGAGGCTGGAAACCAAGATGGAGAATTGACTGAGGAACTTGAGATGATTAAGCAAACTGTACAAAGTCACTTTCAAAATGTTTACTGTCACGCCCCGACCTGACCCCGCAAAAGGCCAAGCCCGGACTCGACACACGGACGGAGTCTTCTCTGTACCATGGACGTTCCGAAAACCCTACATTCAACATAATACTTGCGAAAGCCATAATAAACATTTAAAACAAGCCAACTTTCTTTTAAAAACATACATCTTCTTATTAACCAACTTTGCAATCCAAAATGTCATGCATACTACCCAAGTACTTATGCCACTAGACAGTTAAACCATTAGTATGCAATTCTTTACTAGTCATAAGAGTATATTTTTACAACTTTACATTCTTTCAACTTATACAACATAAGACCATAGAGGCCTCAAAATAGAAACTACATACAAGGCTACAAGCCTCAAAATAAAGCGTCAACCAAGCATTATACACATCAAGCATGGCCCGCACAAAAGTCTGGCAACCAACCACCAGCTAAGCAAAGAAAGTGCTATCAAGGAAACACCTCCACTTGCTCATCCTCCTCAATTACCTCAATAGGATCCGGTTCAACTACTCCTGTAAAATATAGTATGGAAATGAATGAGCAAAAACTATTCCTCAGCGAGGGCAATTGGTCTCAAGGATGGAGGTGAGAGGAGAATGCAATGCAAATAGTCAAGCAATTCATTCAATTATCATATAAAGATACAAACAAGCCAACATTATAACAAGACAAGCATTAAAACTATAAACACTCATTCAAAGAATACGGTTCACTTTCCACGAGCAACTTTCAATCACGAGTTCTATGACGACGCGCCGGCCCAAACCACCTTATAACTTCAGTTTGGAATACCCCGGAAGTATCCATCAATTCTACAACCTAAATCTCCCTGGGAGACAACCCAAGCGAGAAAGGGAATAGGACACGGAGCTAGAACAACCAACACTGGCAACCCGAGACTACCCAGAGAGGCCCATCACTTCGCCCCTGACTCTATGAATGCAATACAATAGACAATGCAACATTCGAGCAATAAAGCCTCACGTGGGAGAATAACAAAGTAGGTTACTCTCGCACGCAATAGCAACAATTGATAAACATTTCAACCAAAATCAACTATAACAAGCATTAACAAGCATTCTACAAGCCAAATTCTATGAAAACCAACAAAACAACAAAACGACCCCAACTTACCAAACGCTACTACTTTCAAACGAGCCACGAGTTTTGGAAACTGACTTCACCAGCCCTCCTAGGTCACCATAAGGCACGTCTAAAGACCCCGAAACCTTACTTTACCCTCGAATTCACGCAAAGCCCCGATTTTCCCCTTTGCTCGTTTGAACTACCGCTACCCTAACCAAACACCCAACCAATACCACGATCGCACCAAAAGTGCTTCCATAGTCTCCCGAGACAGTGCCATCACGCAAAACGAGAAAATGCTAAACTCGACCTAAACGACCCCGACTTTCACCAAGGCATTTTTCTCATTTTTTCCATTACACAATCCAAACAAACCATGCATTTAGGCATTCTAGCACACTAGCATCTTTCTACATCAACAGAATGCATAACCGAGCAACTTCATCGTTTCAAGAGTTTACTATTCACAATCTACTATTCAACTAACAATTTAAATTGCAATCTCAACATTCAACTGCAGAAAATGTTAAAAAGCTATAAATACATGTTCTACAATTGTCAAGGAACATTCTTGAAGCATCAAAACGATTAAAACAACAACCTACGGATAAAACCCAAAAATCACAAAGTTGACATACATGACATTTAAATGCGCAAATAACGTGCTTCCCTCACCTTAGACACTCCTAGTCGCTAGGAAAACCACGCTGGATGCCTCGGAACCAACCCTGCACGAGCTCACGCGAACATTTGAAGATTGAAGATTGACATTTTTTTTTTCCCTCTATGTTTCGGCCAGCAGGTTCTGTTTTTGTGCTTGTTTTTTATTTTTTTATTTTGCTATGTTATAACTTAAATAAGATGACAAGCTTGGTCAAAGGTCAAGGCACTTGGTCAACCTAACTTAATTTGGTCAATTTAGCCTATTTTCATGCATTTAAAAGCTAAAACAAACATCACCAAATTAATTCTAGCTAACAACAAATAAAATTTAAAATTTAAAACACTAAAATACTAGTTTTCACTATTTGCTGAGGACTAGAAAACACCCTCTAATTATCGCTCTCGAAATGCAATGTACCTTGCGACAATAAAGAAATAACAATTTGATTTTAAAGAATTTAAGAAAATATAATTTCTAGAAAGATAAACAAGAAAATTCTACATTCCGGGCTCGGGTATTACACCCTCTCCCCTTTAAAACAATTGCGTCTACGCAATTCTTACCTGGTCGACAAACAACTCCGGATACTGACTCCGAACCTAGTCCTCTCTTTCCCAAGTGGCTTCCTCAAACCCATGATGATTCCACAGAACCTTTACTAACGGAATACTCTTTCTGTGAAGTTCCTGAACTTTTCGATCCACAATTCGAATCGGTTTCTCCTCATAAGCCAACTTTTCCTCAATCTGCAAAGGCTCTGGTTCAAGTACATGTGAAGGATCTGGATGATACTTCTTTAACATTGACAAGTGGAAAACATCGTGCAGTCTCGACAAGCTCGGAAGTAAAGCTAACCGGTAAGCCAAAGGACCCACTTTTTCGGTGATCTCATACGGACCCACATACCTGGGACTAAGTTTCCCGCTCTTACCGTGCCGAATCAATCCCTTTCGAGGAGAAATCTTAAGAAACACCCAATCTCCCAAATCAAACTCAAGATCCCGACGGTGCTTATCCGCATAACTCTTCTGACGACTCTGAGCTGTAAGCATACGCTGGCGAATAAGGTGAACATTATCCACCATCTTAATCATCTCAGGTAACACAGTCGGATCAACTGTTCTCATTTCTCCAACCTCTTCCCAATACAATGGGGATCTGCATTTACAACCGTACAGTGCCTCGTAGGGAGCCATACCTATAGTAGATTGATAACTATTAATGTAGGCGAACTCCGTTAAAGGAAAAAACTTCTCCCAATTCTTCCCAAAGTCTAACACACATGCCCGAAGCATGTCTTCCAAGATCTTGATAGTTCTCTCAAACTGGCCATCAGTTTGTGGATGGTATGCAATACTGAAGCTCAATTTAGTTCCCATGGCCTTTTGCAACTTCTGCCAAAAATGAGATCTGAATCTGGGATCTCTATCTGACACTATACTCTATGGTACACCATGAAGTCTCACAATATTAGTAACATAGAGCTCAGCTAGTTATCAAGGCTATCCTGTTTGTTCACGGGAATAAAATGTGTAACTTTAGTCAAGCGGTCCACAACAACCCAAACAGAATCACATCTTCTCGGAGATCTAGGAAGATCAGTCACAAGGTCCATTATTATATGCACCCATTTCCATTGCGGAATCGACAACGGTTGCAGAAGCCCGGCTGGCCTTTGATGCTGAACCTTAACCCTCTGATAAGTTAAAGACCTGGATACATACCCAGCAATCTCCCTCTTCATATTGTTCCACCAGAAGTGTTGTTTCAAATCTCTATACATTTTTGTACTGCTCGGGTGCATCCTATATCTCGAATTATGTGCCTCAGACAGAATCTCATTCTTCAAAGTCGGATATCCAGGAACACATACCCTGTCCCTGAATCTAAAGATACTATCTGCATGAAATTTAAACTTTGACTCTCTCCCTTTTGCTTTTTCTTGGATTTTCAAGATGTGAGGATCAGTCTTCTGAGCCTCCTTGATTTGTGCTAGCAACCCTGACTAAATCTGTAAGCTAGCAAATCGAATCCCTACCTCAGTAGCTTTTGGCTTCCATGAACAAATTTCCTCCAAAGTCTCCCAATCCTTGATAATTAAACTTGCAACAGTAGCCTTTCGGCTCAAAGCATCAGCAACAACATTTGTCTTACCTGGCACGTAGTTTATAGAACAGTTGTAACCACTTAATAGCTCTATCCATCTTCGCTGCCTCATATTCAAATCTTTTTGTGAAAATAAATATTTGAGACTCTTGTGGTCAGTAAAAATTTCAAATCTGCTACCCCACAAGTAATGACGCCACTTCTTCAAAGCAAACACAACTGCAGCTAACTCAAGATCATGTGTAGGGTAATTGACTTCATAAGGTTTCAACTTCCTAGAAGCATAGGCAATCACCTTACCATTCTGCATTAAAACACAGCCCAAACCTTCTTTAGATGCATCACTGTAAACAACAAAGTTTTATGTACCCTCAAGTAAAGCTAGTATAGGAGCTGTAGTTAGTCTCTTCTTCAATTCTTGGAAACTGGACTCACATTTAGCATCCCAGTTGTAAGTAACTTTCTTTCGAGTCAACTGGCTTAAAGGCCCAGAAATTTTGGAAAAGTCTTTAACAAACCTCCGGTAGTAACCTGCCAACCCAAGAAAACTCCGAATTTCTGACACCGTTTCAAGTCTCTTCCATGACGAAACAACTTCAATCTTAGCTGGGTCCACTGAAATTCCTTGATCTGAAATGATATGGCCTAGAAATGATATTTGATTCAACCAGAATTCACACTTGCTGAATTTAGCAAAAAGCTTGTTTTCTTGCAAGGTCTGTAGCACAATCTTCAAATGTTGTTCATGCTCAGCCTCATTCTTAGAGTACACTAAAATGTCATCAATAAAGATTACGACAAATTGATCAAGATACGGTTGAAAAACCCTCTGCATTAAGTCCATGAATGCGGCTGGTGCATTCGTCAATCCAAACGGTAACACAACAAATTCATAGTGGCCATATCTAGTCCTGAATGTCGTCTTAGGTATATCGTCACTCCGAATTCTAAGTTGATAGTAACCCTGCCTCAAGTCAAATTTGGAGTAAACACTCGCACCCTGCAACTGGTCAAACAATTCTTCAATCAACGGCAAGGGGTATTTGTTCTTAATCGTGACTTGATTAAGTCCCCTGTAATCAATACATAACCGTAGCGTGCCGTCTTTCTTTCTCACAAACAACACAGGCGCACCCCACGGTGAAGAACTAGGTTGTATAAACCCTTTCTCAAGCAAGTTCTGAAGCTGAATTTTTAATTCCTGAAGTTTAGCCGATGTCATTCTATAAGGACTTCTAGAAATTGGCGCAGTGCCTGGCACAAGATCAATCACGAACTCAATCTCCCTATCCGGTGGTAAACCCGGTAATTCCTCGGGAAATACACCAGGGAAGTCTTTAACAATCGGAACCTCATTCAAATTCAACTTATCAGTAGGTTGATTGATCATATAAGCTAGGTAAGCTTCACAACCCTTATTCAACAACTTAGAAGTCTTAATTGATGATAGAAGAGGAATTCGGGCAGCCCTGCAGTTCCCAACAATCGCCAGTACCGGTAGGTCAGGAACCTGAAGATAAACAATATTTGTTCTACAATCCAACTGAGCATAGTACTTCCCCAACCAGTCCATTCCCAAAATGATTTCAAAGTCACGAAATGGCAGTATAATTAAATCAGCAGGAAAATTACGGTTCTCAATGCATATATCACAAGATTTGCAAATAGACTCAGTAACAAATTTTGCACCAAAAGGCGTACTAACTTCAACTTCATGCAGCAGTTTATCAATGCAAACATTCACAGATCGTGCACATGCAGGAGTTATAAACGAATGTGTAGCTCCGGGATCAATCAAAACTTTAACTGGCTGAGTATTGAGAAGAAAGGTACCTTCCACTATTGCAGTAGTATCGGGCAGCTCTTCCGCATCTAGCGCAAAGACCCTAGCCTGTACCCTCTGTGCTGGACCTGTACCTGCAGCCCTATTCTGCACACCCTGGCCTCCAATACGGGCCTGAACATTCTTATACTTAGGGCAATCTTTCACCCTATGGTCATCACTCCCACAACCAGTGCATTTACCACTCTTTCTCCAACAATTAGCCTCAATATGCCCCGATTGATTACAAAAGTTACACTGCTGATTTTGTCTTACAACAGTGTTTCCCGTAGGTGCGGGGGCTCTGGAAGTAGTAAGAACTATACCTCCCTGCTAGGGTTTAGTCACAGCTGGCCTCCCCTGAATCTGATACTAAGGCTGATACAGACGTTACTGAGGAGCCTGAACAAGAGTCTGATACTGCCTCGGCTGACTCTGGCTGCTCTGGCCTAAATACTGTTTCTTACTCGGCTGGCTACTCTCAGCTATCATCTCTGCCTTCCGTTTCTCAAACTTCGAGGCTGCTTGGAATGCCTCGGGAAAAGTAGTATAAGTCTGCCCAGTCAAATGTAGCTGTATATCCATTCTCATCCCACGAACAAACCTATAAATCATCCTCCTAGCTGGCCGTACCAGCTCAAGCATATACCTCGACAGGCTAACAAACCTAGCCTCATACTGTGCAACAGTCATGTTTCCCTGCTTCAGGGCCACAAACTCGTCTTCCCGCCTTTCCCTAGCCATTTCGGGAATATACTTGTCCCGAAACTCACTCACGAAATCATCCTATAAATGCGGAACATCCTCACAATCCCACCTCATCCTGACAGTGTTCCACCACTGTTCTGCATCACCCTCAAACAGAAATGCCACACAATCCATTCTTGCCTCATCAGTGTACCTCAAAGCAGCGAAAATTTTCTCAACACGGTTAATCCATTTCTCGGCTGCCTCATCATTCGGCTCTCCAAATAACTTACCCAGCTCGTGCCTCAGGAATTTCTCTAACTGGTTATTCTCAGCCCTGTGCCCCTGTCCACCAGGATTAGCTTGATTTCTCTAGGGATTATTCCTGTCCTGCCTCTGCTCATACAGTACCTGTGTAATCCGGTCAACTGCAGTGGTCAAAGTAGCCATAAACTGTTCAGGCAAAGGTTGCTGACCCTGTTCTGCTGCCTCTTCATCTGCCCCTTGACCTTGAGTACTATGACCTGGCGGCATAGTAACAACTCACAACAGCTGGCAGTATATAAAAGCAGTTTATAGACAGAAATATAGCACATAAGATTAGGTAACACTCAAGTCAAAAACAATCAAATACCCAATTACACATTTGACATAACACAAGATTGATATGCCAACTAATTAACTTAAACACATAAACACTCCAAATTCACATAGTCATGCTATAACATTTTCTTTTCACTTAACAATCACACAATAATACTTTAGCATTTTAGACCTTTACCCCACAGACTGAGAAACATATCCCGGCTCATGCAAGACTATCATGCTCTCACCTAAAGATGTCACACCCCAACCCGACCCCGCAAAAGGCAAAGCCCGGACCCAACACACGGACGGAGTCTCCTCTGTACCATGGACGTTCCGAAAACCCTACATTCAAAATAATACTTGCGAAAGCCATAATAAACATTTAAAACAAGCCAACTTTCTTTTAAAAACATACATCTTCTTATTAACCAACTTTGCAATCCAAAATGTCATGCATACTACCCAAGTACTTATGCCACTAGACAGTTAAACCATTATTATGCAATTCTTTACTAGTCATAAGAGTATATTTTTACAACTTTACATTCTTTCTACTTATACAACATAAGACCATAGAGGCCTCAAAATAAAAACTACATACAAGGCTACAAGTCTCAAAATAAAGCGTCAACCAAGCATTATACACGTCAAGCATGGCCCACACAAAAGTCTGGCAACCAACCACCAGCTAAGCAAAGAAAGTGCTATCAAGGAAACACATCTTCCTCCTCAATTACCTCAATAGGATCCGGTTCAACTACTCCTGTAAAATATAGTATAGAAAGGAATGAGCAAAAACTATTGCTCAGCGAGGGCAATTGGTCTCAAGGACGGAGGTGAGAGGAGAATGCAATGCAAATAGTCAAGCAATTCATTCAATTATCATATAAAGATACAAACAAGCCAACATTATACCAAGACAAGCATTAAAACTATAAACACTCATTCAAAAGATACGGTTCACTTTCTACGAGCAACTTTCAATCACGAGTTCGATGACAACGCGCCGGCCCAAACCACCTTATAACTTCAGTTTGGAATACCCCGGAAATATCCATCAATTCTACGACCCAAATCTCCCTGGGAGGCAACCCAAGCGAGAAAGGGAATAGGACACGGAGCTAGAACAATCAACACTGGCAACCCGAGGCTACCCAGAGAGGCCCATCACTCCGCCCCTGACTCTATGAATGCAATACAATATACAATACAACAATCGAGCAATAAAGCCTCACGTGGGAGAATAACAAAGTAGGTTACTCTCGCACGCAATAGCAACAGTTGATAAACATTTCAACCAAAATCAACTCTAACAAGCATAATAAGCATTAACAAGCATTCTACAAGCCAAATTCTATGAAAACCAACAAAACAACAAAACGACCCCAACTTGCCAAACGCTACTACTTTCAAACGAGTCACGAGTTTTGGAAACCGACTTCACCAATCCTCCTAGGTCACCATAAGGCACGTCTAAAGACCCCGAAACCCTACTTTACCCTAGAATTCACGCAAAGTCCCGATTTTTCCCTTTGCTCGTTTGAACTACCGCTACCCTAACCAAACACCCAACCAACACCACGACTGCACCAAAAGTGCTTCCATGGCCTCCCGAGACAATGCCATCACGCAAAATGAGAAAACGCTAAACTCGACCTAAACGACCCCGACTTTCACCAAGGCATTTTTCTCATTTTTTCCATTACACAATCCAAACAAACCATGCATTTAGGCATTCTAGCACATCTAGCATCTTTCTACATCAACAGAACGCATAACGGAGCAACTTCATCGTTTCAAGGGTTTACTATTCACAATCTACTATTCAACTAACAATTTAAATTGCAATCTCAACATTCAACCGCAGAAAATGTTAAAAAGCTATAAATACATGTTCTACAATTGTCAAGGAACATTCTTGAAGCATCAAAACGATTAAAACAACAACCTACGGATAAAACCCAAAAATCACAAAGTTGACATACATGACATTTAAATGCGCAAATAACATGCTTCCCTCACCTTAGACACTCCTAGTCGCTAGGAAAACCACGCTGGATGCCTCGGAACCAACCCCGTGCAAGCTCACGCGAAAATTTGAAGTTTGAAGATTGAAAATGTTTTTTTTTCTCTTCAAAGCTTCGGCTAGCAGGTTCTGTTTTTTTGTGCTTGTTTTTTTTTTATTTTGCTAAGTTATAACTATTAAAAGATGACTAGCTTGGTCAAAGGTCAAGGCACTTGGTCAACCTAACTTAATTTGGTCAATTTAGCCTATTTTCATGCATTTAAAAGCTAAAACAAACATCACCAAATTAATTCTAGCTAACAACAAATAAAATTTAAAATTTAAAACACTAAAATACTAGTTTTCACTATTTGCTGAGGACTAGAAGACACCCTCTAACTATCGCTCTCGAAATGCAATGCACCTTGCGACAATAAAGAAGTAACAATTTGATTTCAAAGAATTTAAGAAAATATAATTTTCAAAATAATAAACAAGAAAATTCCACATTTCGGGCTCGAGTATTACATTTACACATTTGTGGGGCCTTGCAACTTCTTTCTAATTCTGGATTGCATTAATCCATCATCACCTCATCCATGAATAATAGCTTATTAGACCCCCCACCAACGAAGAAATCAAAAGTGCAGCTTGTTCTCTTGGCTCTACCAATGCTCCAGGTCTTGATAGGTACCCTGTCTTTTTTTATAAAAATATTGAGGCACCTTAGAAAATGACATCTTCATCATTGGTTACAATTTTATGCGAGGAAACACTAATCTTTAAGTTGTTAACTAGAATCTTTTTACTCCAATTTTAAAAGTTTAAGTGCTTAAATCTATTAGCCAATTAATCCCATCTCTTGCTCTAACTTTATTTATTAAGTTATTTGATGCATTCGAGGTCAGCAATATAAAAGCGTGCAAATTTGGCCAAGTTTTAAATAGCCCGTAAGTGCACGGATCTTTGTAGTGTAGTATGCACTTAGTACAGAATCGTATCCACAAGGAATCTCATTAGTTAGTTAGTGAACTATTGTGTGAAAGTGTTAAAGCAATTAAGTGACAGTTTTGAAATGGCGTTTGAGTAGTGTGCGAAAATGTAATCTAAACTACAAGTAAACTAAACGGGAAAAGCCATTTTGCTCCCTCAACTTTGTGTAAAAGGCCATTTTGGTCCCTCATGTATGGAAAATACCCATTTTAATCCTTCATTTTAACTACCGTTAGTCTAATATTAATGATCAAACCTTTGACCTTGTTAAAAGACAATATTACCCTTGTATATTTTGGGAATGAAAGAGAGAGAGAGAAAACAAAGAAATATATGTAATAGCCATTAGGTTAAATACTTGAAACCCAACAGTTATTTTGGCATGGCTGGGTATAAATACTTTATACCCAGCCATGCCTAAGTCTTGATCTCATTTATTTTTTATTTTTTTATTTTTCATATCTTTTCATTTGATTATGCTTGCTGCATCAACCAAAATTAAAATAAAATATTAGAGGCAAAAAAGCACAAAACTATATTCGAAAAAATTGCTCAAATGTCTAAAATATCATCATTAACGTCAATTGGTAGGGAATATGTAAATGAATATTTAATTAAGTTTAAAAACAAAAGATACTGTTGTGGATACAAAAGTAATGTTCGTATCAGAATCTTGCAATAATCCATTCAAACTATATTTATTTTTTCTTGAGATTAAAATGCTCATTTTATAGATTTTGGCTACCCGATTATCCATTCAAACGACAATTGACACAATTCTCTAGAGACATTGACGACAACAACACATAACAATCGAGCAACAAATTAGAAAATATAAATTACAAATTTCTCAAGTTTAACATCATACTCTTTGAAGTAGCACTAGTTATGATGCTAATAAACATGAAAATATAATGTAACTTCTAAATGTAATTCATTTCATATGTATTATTTATCCTTTACAACAGGTGCATGTACAAGAACTGACAAGCCTACTAATATAATTGTCCATATGCAGAATGCAAAATGCAAAAAGATATTCGTTCATCTCAAAGTTTTGGAGAATTAAACTGCAACTAGAATAACATCCTATAGATATAGTTTGTAGTTTATTCCTCCAAAATGAACTTCAAAAGGCATTAGGCTGAAATGTCATTTTGCCCAAAAAAAATGATAGCATAACCCCTAGAAGCAACACAATGTTTTGCAAAATAGATAAATAGTGCATAAAAGATAGTCTAAAGCATGGAAAAAAATAAACAAAGTGCCAAATACAACAACGCAACACCAAGTGCCATAAAAATCGATAGATTGAAACAAAAAGTGAACCCCATCAGAAATAAGCTAGCACATTTGCCTGCATTAGACCAAAATAGATAAATGTATTAGTCGCGAAAATATGGTTGGGTATTAATATATGCATGACGAAATTACTCATGCATACTATACCTATGCAAAAGAGATTCGTCAAAACCCCTTGAAGAAGACTGAGAATCTTGGAAAGTGGAAACATTTTTGCTGACCTAGTTATATATATGAAACACAAAAATTACTTCAATTTGATACATATAAGATGAGTAATTAGACAGATGCAAGAATAATTAAAAACTCCAAAGTAAGAAGATAGGTTTAAAATAAAAAAAGATGAAAAAACCTCTTGATGCGAAACATGGTTTGACCTCCTCCTTCTTTTTTAGCTATATGTCCCAGCTCTTCTTTGTGCGCAAGTTGTTTTATTATGGCCCACTAAGTGACACAAGGAACATTTGCCATGTACTGACCTTTGCTCCCTAGATGGTACAGTTTTCCCTTCTTCTCTTGTCCTTTGAGATTTTGGTCTTCCCCTTTTCTTGAGTTTCTCTGGAGGTTGCCATGGAGCACAATCTACATGTGGCCACATTGATGCATCAGGGACCGGGTGAATCATGCCTTCGTATGACCTTTTGTAAGCATCAACTGTCAAATATGGATGTACATATTGATGAGGTTCATATCTCATGCATGTGATGCAAATCATAGCATGTTTGCAAGGAATGCCACTAACTTTCCATTCCCAGCATTGGCAAGTCTTCTCCAACAAGTTGACCATATAAGACCTACCATCAACGACTTGAAACATTGTTTCTGATGTAGGTATTAGGCACAAATGTCTACCATCTTGAAAATTCTTATTTATTCTCTCCATAACCTCTCTCCATAACCTATGGTGGAAGAGGTGTATCCTATTTCAGTGCTTTTTGATATCTTGTGTGTAATCTTTTCATGACCTTGTTCCGAATCCACTCCAGCATGCTTAGAATAGGCATGGCTCTTCTAGGACCAAGTAGACTGTTAAATGATTCAGACATATTATTAGTAACATGATCATTTTTACTCATTTCATCAAAACCATGTCTTGCCCACCTTTCAACATCCTCTTGGCAATCTACCATCAACCATTTATGAGCATCTGGGTCGGCATTGAAGATTTCTCCCATAATGTCATTGAAATCGAATATGCTATATGTTTTTTATGCAGCCCAGAATAGTCTCCGAAGCTTTAGTCCTGCAAATGTTTTTCTAAAGTTGGCATATAAATGTCTTGCACAATATCTATGCCTGTCATTCATACATACATTGCGAATAGCATTTTTCAATCCTTTTTGTCTATCGCTCATGAATGTGATAGACCCTTCAATACTAACATATCCTTGCAAGCACTCAAGAAAATAACTCCATGTTTCTTGACATTCCTGCTTGCATGCAATGATTGCAAGTGGAAAAATACCCGAATTTGTATCAAGACAAACAACAGAAAGAAGTTGACCACCACATGGACCCTTCAAGAAGCAAACATCAAGGCCAATTGTTGTCCCTTAATTAAACCTAAGGGAGGGGGGAGGGAGGGAGGGGGGGGGGGGGAGAGGGGTGAATTAGGTTATATAGGCAATAATACAACTTTTTCGATTAGACAATATACTAGCAATACTTAATCAAAAAAAAATTTAAGCAAATGTATACTTTAGCAATATAAATAGTGAGTGAGGCAATTTATGAAGAAAATAGGGCAAAGAAAGAGTTGAGAGAAAGAGATTGCAAATCATGATTTTAGCGTGGTTCGGCCCCCGCTAAGTCCACGACCTAAGCTCCCCGCTTAGGATTTCAACAATCTTTACTATAATGGCTCTTCAAATGTTGGTGAGTCCACAATCCAACTACAATAGTAGTTCAAGCTTTTACAGTAGAAAAAATCTCTTCTAAAAAACAAAGCTTTAACTCTAACACCTTTGACAAGGAAATCCTTCATTTCAAAGTGTTTTAACTCCCTCTTTTGACAAGTGTTTGAGATTCACAATAAAAGCCTTCTTTTAGGGTTGATAAATACAATGAATGCCTCTCTCACAATAATGCTCACAATTTCTTGCTCAAGTATAGCTCAATGATGATTCAAAGATAAAGATAATGAAAGAACTCAAGTATAATTGCTTTGAATTAATATTTTCAAATTTTTGCAGTTGAGAGCACTTAAGAGAGTTGAAAAATGGTATAATTAATGCTCTTAATGTTCACAAACAGCTATATTTTGAATCAGCATTTTTGGCCCGATCGGTCGACCCCTGTTCGTCGGTCGACCGGTCGAGAGACCCTCGTCCGGTGGACAGGTCTCAGGCGTACTACCCTTTAGCTACCGGTCGACCGGTCACTGAGGGGTCGTCCGGTGGAACCAAGACTGTCAAGGTTGGATTTTTTTTAAATGATTATTTTAAACAGGTTTTGTAAGATAAACACACATTAAAAAAAAACGTTGTTTAAGAATCACTATTAAGCATATACTATTTGCAAGCCCCAAAACCCCAGTCAAGTCCCAACCGGTACCCCTTATGACTTCCGTCTCCATCCTTATACCTCCATCTTCATTCTTTGAATTTTTTCCTTGAATTGATGAATGTTCTTCTTCCTTCTTTAGCCTGATGATCTTGGAATCGGAGTCAATCTTGATTCATCTTTGATTATGCACACTTAACAAATTAATTAAACATATTTATGGTTTGTAATCATCAAAACCAAGATTTAGAAGCCTTTTGACTAACAATCTCCCCATTTTTGATGATGACAAAACTTACCTCAAATAATAACAATATAAACATAATAAGTTTGAGAGAGTATTTAGCATTTTGTGCAATTTGAGTTTGTTTGAACCTAAGATATAAGTTTGTTCAAAAATTTCCCCTCAACAGGTGCATACATAACAACTCCCCCTTAATGTATGAGTTCTTTTTAGATATGCTTCTATTATTTATACAATTTTTGGTATTATCTCCCCCTTTTTGTCATTAGCAAAACATGAAGATCATACACACAACATTAACAAGCAAAGAAAAGCATGTCTAGATTTGAACACTAAACACTTGACACAAAGTCACAAAGTAAAGCAAGTCATAGAAAGGAAAACTACCAAAGCAATGGAGTTGAAATATAAAAAACAAAGTATCAAAAGAATGCATGAAGTAAAACATGATTGTTGGAAAAAGAAAGTTGCAAAGTTTAATGAGAAAGGGGAAAAGGAAGCATCCTAAGCATCGCATGGTAAAGGGCTTAATCCTTCATGAATTTCTCATAGAGCTTCTCAAACATCTTGTTCATGCCCTTCATCTTGGTCTTGACTTCACCAACAGTCAAGAATAACTGGTCAACTTTTGAAGTCAGATTATCAACTTTGGTATTGACTTCTTCAAGAGTGACTGGATGGAGTCTACTTCTTGTAGACGAACTAGCACCACTAATATCAACCCGTGAATGACCAATATTAGCATCTCTTCCTTCGTGATCTCCTTCATCACTACTCTCACTCGCAGCTTCACTTTCATCACCCTCTTCCCCAAGGTCATAGTTCTCTAGATCATCAACTACCTCAGATTGAACCTTACGGAATTGACGTTGCTTAATGTAGACAATGTCATTATTTTCGTGAGCCATGGTTTGTCTATCCAGGCAGTATTTGTCAAGGAGGTATGTAGAATCATTTAAGGATGCAAGCTGACCAACACGATCATTTCCCTTAAGACGGAAGAAGTGACACAAAAGCATCCCATAGGGCAAGGATTTCTTTTTAAAAGCCAACATGTGACTAAGCATGATGTAGGGAAGGTTGATTTTTACCTTTGTGTACATGAGGTGCATCACATAACCTGTGAAGGATGGAATTGTCCCATCTCTTACAATGCGAGGCATGATGGAGTGATTTAGAATATAGAGGAGCAAACGTTTCTCGGCACAGAGTTGATCTCTCTTTAGCATAAACTCTTTCGATCTTCCTGAGTCTTTCCACAAAGTGGTAAACATCTCTGTTGGGGTAGTGTCGTGTAATCCGCTTGGTAAGTTAGCGACAAAATAGAGTTTTAAGCCAATATTTGGTATCCCAAGCAAATCATCCAAATTCCGTTCTCCCACAAATATGTTAACTCCATTTACCCTACTCTTTAGCCCACGCACACCCCTATCTTCTCATTCTACCAAATATGCATAGAATTCCCGAACCCACATATCACAATTTATGTCCTCTAGTCCAAAAAGAGGAAGCCACCTTTGATATCTAAGCAACTTATGTGGACGAGTGTTATACAAAAAATCTGAAGGATCAATACGCTTACCCCATATTATTTTCTTTTTAGAAAAATCACCCAGTGCGATGACGTACATAGAATACCATGGATCAATGGTATGAGGCCTAAATGCGGTCCTTTGTCTCTTGGATGCTTGTCTAGATGATGATGCCATGAGGAGACGAGAGAATTTGCAAGATAAAGCAAGAATTTTTGGTTGGGTAATTTCGTCGAGCACTGGGTGTGCAGGAGAATTTTTGAGGAATTTTGAAAAGGATTTGAAAGAGAATTGAGTGAGTTATGAAGATTAAAAGCTGGTATCTTTTGTTTGCAATGCAATAACAGAATTGTGAATGTGATGAGTGACAATGAAAAGTTATAGAATTTGAGTGGAAGAGAATTAGGATGAGTTTTGATAAAGAAATGATTTTTTGAATGAATTTTGAGGTTTTAAAGCTTTTGCATGTCAGTGCCACGACCGGGCGAGGGTGAACACGCCAGTCATCCGGTGTTATACCATTATCCGCCCGAGGCATGTTCACCGAACGAGGGTGTACTTCATCGGTCCACCGGTGGACGACCCTCTTCTGGTGGTGCACTTTCTGTCTGAAAGTGCAATACATCCAAAAAAAACTTCAAGTTACATTTTTCAACACATTTTAAGCATACCTAACTCTCTTGTTATCGCACAAAATTGATTCTCATACAATGGTTTGGTAAAAATATCACCTAATTGATTCACGGAATCAACAAAGTTGAGCACAACATCTCCTTTTTGAACATAATCGCAAATGAAATAATACCTAATTTCAATATATTTTGTTATGGAGTGTTGAATGGTATTTTTAGTGAGATTAATGACACTTGTATTGTCACGTTTAATAGGCACACTATTGTAAACAAGACCATAATCAAGCAAATTTTGTTTCATCCAAAGAATTTGTGCCACACAATTTCCAGCAGATACATATTCAACTTTAGTTGTAGAGAGAGCTACACTATTTTGCTTTTTACTAGACCAAGAGATTAATGAATGTCCTAGAAATTGACAACATCCACTAGTACTTTTTCTATCTACGCGATCTCCTGTATAATCCGCATCCGAAATCTATAGTCCCCTTAAGATATCTAATGATTATTTTTACAGTATTTAAGTGAGACTCTTTAGGAAATGATTGAAAAATGAACAGATAAGCACACAACAAATACAATATCGGGTCTAGAAGTAGTTAAATAAAGAACGCTTCCAATCATACCTCGATATTGCTTTTCATCTACCTTGTTACCTTCATCATCTTTGTCAAGTTTGATTGATGTTGACATTGGTGTACTCATTTCTTTTGCTGACTCAAACCCGAATTTTTTGACAAGTTTTCTAGTGTACTTGGCTTGATTGATGAAAGTATCCTCTTGCATTTGCTTGACTTAGAGTCCGAGAAAGAAAATCAATTCTCCCATCATACTCATCTCAAATTCTTTGTGCATACACTTAGAGAAATACTCACAAAGAGATACATTAGTAGTACCAAAGATTATATCATCAACATAAATTTTTACAAGCAATATATCTTTGCCTTTTATTTTGACAAAAAGAGTGGAATCTAATTTGCCTCTTGTGAATCCTTTTTCAAGAAAATAGTTGCTAAGCCTATCATACCATGCTCTAGGTGCTTGCTTAAGGCCATATAATGCCTTATCCAGTTTATATATATGATTTGGCAAGTTAGAGTCCTCAGATCCGGGTGGTTGTTTCACATATCCTTCTTCCTTAAGATAGCCATTTAGAAAGGCACATTTTACATCCATTTGATATAATTTAAAGTTCATAAAACATGCAAAAGCAAGAAGCGTACAAATGGATTCAAGTCTAGCCACTGGAGCAAAAGTCTCATCGTAATCTATCAATTCTTCTTGATTATACCCTTGAGCCACTAGTCTAGCTTTGTTTCTAGTTACAACCCCGGATTCATCTAACTTATTACTAAAAACCCATTTTGTACCAATTATAAGATAGTCCTTAGGTTTTTCAACTATATGCCACACTTTACTTCTTTCAAATTGATTTAATTCTTCTTGCATGGCAACTATCCTATCTTCATGATCTAAAGCTTCTTTAACATTTTTAGGCTCTACTGGAGAAAGAAAAACAACATGTTCACAATATGCATTTAGATTAAAGCGAGTTCTTACTCCCTTTGAAGGATCACCAAGAATTTGGTCATTTGGGTGATCTCTTACAAACTTCTAATATTTTGGTAGATCATCATTTATTGTCACTTCTTGGTCATTTTGTATTAGTTGTACATTTCCTAGTGGATTTTCTAAAGTTTCACCATCCTTTGAGGTTTGACCCTCTTCAACATTTGTCTCATTTTGATCTTTTGAGATTCCCTCATTGCCAATGGTTGTAGGCAAGATTTGAGTGTCAACTTCAGAAACACCTACATCATCACCATTCTTTCTCGGAGCGAAATTATTAATTTCATCAAAATCCACATGCATAGACTCTTTGATAAGCATGTTTCTTTTGTTAAAGACTCTATAAGCTTTACTTCTTGAAGAGTAACCCATAAAAAGTCCTTCATCCAATTTCGAATCAAATTTGCTAACATGTTCTTTTCTATTAAGGATGAAACACTTACAACCAAACACTTTAAAATGAGATACATTTGGTGTTCTACCTTTCCATAATTCATAGGGTATTTTCTTTAGAAAAGGTCTAATTAGCATACGATTTAACACATAACATGCGGTATTTACGGCTTCACTCCAAAAGTATGTTGGCAAGTTATTTTCTTTCAATATTGTTCTTGCCATTCTTGTAGTGTTCGATTCTTCCTTTCTACTACCCCATTTTGTTAAGGAGTTCTAGGAGCCGAAAAATTATGTTCAATGCCATGTTCTTCACAATAATCCATTAAAGATGCATTTATAAATTCAGTGCCTTGGTCACTATGAATGCAATTTATGTAATAGCCTTTCTCATTTTGCACTTTGTTACAAAGTTTAGCAAATTCATTGAAAGCATCATTTTTTAGTGCAAGAGGTCTTACCCATGTGAATCTAGTATAATCATCTATAATAACCTCAACATCTTTAGATCCACCTAGACTTGCCACATCCATTGGACCAAATAGAACCACATGTAATTTTTGTAAAGCTCTTGATGTGGTTACCTTGCTAATTGTTTTGAACAATGTCTTATGTTATTTTCAAAATTGACATGCATTACATAGATGGTCTTTTTGAAATCTAGTCTTAGGAAGACCTATGACAAGTTCTTTTCTCGAAAGCTTAGCAAGTAAATCCATATTAGCATGACCAAGTCTTCTATGCCATAACCATGAATCTTCATTAATGGTAACTAAGCATGTCACATTTTGGCACTTCAATTCATGAAGATTGATTACATATACATTATCACATATATCTCCAACAAATATTACGTTATCATCTTTATCATACACCTTGCAACATATAGATAGAAATTCAACTTTAAATCCATTATCACAAAATTGACTTACACTTAGTAAATTATGTTTAAGACCTTTAACATATAAGACATCATGAATAAAAATAGAGTTTATATCTCCTATGCTACCCTTACCAATGACTTTGTCTCCTTCATTTCCTCTATACCTAACTTTACCTTTGAAGTTTCTGTCAATCTCATAAAAGAAAGATACATCTCCCGTCATGTGCCTTGAGCACCCACTATCAATAACCCAAGTATCTTCATATTTTACCTTTAGGGCAGCCTATCATTTATAGAAACAAATCAAGTTCATTTTGGTCCCCAAGGTTCTATTGGGTCCTTTTATGTTAGTACGAAATCCTAACACATCTAACAACCCATTTAGGTCTAAGCCATATAGGCATATGAGAATCTTTTCTCACCATGTTTCTAAATCTACATCGTGATGCATTGTGACTAATTTTCTCACAATAAGTGCATCTTTTAAATGATTCTCTTGATGTTGAGGCTTCATTCCAAGAAGATGATGCTTTGACAAAATAATTTTGCAACCCTTTTTGATATGGCTTATAGCCAATTCTCTTTTTGTCAAATTGTACGTTTTGCGATTCATTTAATGGTGGATGGACAATTGAGGATTGAGAAGCTTTTACAAAGATAGTTTTTGAAGACTTTGGTTTAAAAATGGCTCATAGCCAATTCCACCTTTGTCTAGTGTTGATTTTTGAGAACCAAGAATTTTATCCAAGGCCTTTGTTCCTTTTGAAAATCTAGCTAGATCATTTAGTAGGCCAAGAACTTGTTTTTCAAAATCTTTGATTTCTAATTCATTTTTGGACTTTAAATGATAGTATTCACACATTTCTTTGATAAGAGTATCATTTTCATCTCTAAGTTCCTTAATTTCCTTTTGAAGTTCATCATTTTCTTTTTGAAGATTCTTTACTTTTGAATGTGCAAGAATAAAACTATCATGTAGTTTTGAAAATTTATTTGTTAGTTCTTCAAATGTACATTCATCATCATTATAAGACAAAGAAGAAGATTCATCAAAAGACGAAAAAGTTACTTCATCATCTCTAGCCATGAAGCACACAAAGTTGGTCACTTCGGTTTCGCTTCTACTTTTATCACCAGTTGATACATCATCCTCAACACACGCCTTCATTTCTTTTTGCTTTCCTTTGATCATTTTTGGACATTTTGCTTTTATGTGTCCCGGTTTGTCACAATTCAAGCATTTTATCTCTTCTTTGGTCTTTTCTAATTTTTCTTTGAATATTCTCTTGACTTTGTTGTTGATGGGCTCTTCTCTCTTCATCTTTTTGCATTTCAAGAACTTCTTAAAATTATTTGCAAGAAGTACAAGTTCATCATAATCGTTATCATCTTTGTCTTCATCACTCGATTGAGATTGAGCAATGAGAGCAAGTGATTTCTTGTCTTCTTTTCTTCTTCATCTGGTATTGTTTCTTGATTTAATACAAGTTCCTCCATTTCAAGGTTGCAAATGAGCTCATGCACCATAATCGTGGAGAGATCGGTTGATTCTCTAATAGACATCACCTTTGGTTTGTATTCCTTTGGAAGAGCCATAAGAATCTTCCGGTTGAGTTCTTCATTGTATACTTGTTCCCAAGAGCACTTAAGTTGTTTACGATTGTGGAGAATCTTTGATGCATTTCATTTAGTGATTCTCTGGCCTTCATACAAAATAATTCATACTCATGAATGTGAAGATCAATTTTGGTATTCTTAATAGAGAATGTTCTTGGCTCTTGAGTTCTTGGTCATCATACTAATGGCTTGATCATTGAACTCTTTCCTTTCCTTGGGCAGTTGAATGGTTTTGACTTTCTCAATTCCACTTGTACTTGGGGCATCTTTAACCGTTACTTCCTTCATTGGAACATAAGGACCATCTTCTACTAGTGACCATAAAGCATAGTCAACGGATTGTATGTATGTCTCTATCTTGTTTTTCCGATAATTGAAATTTGTACCTATAAACAATGGAGGCCTATTAGTAGAGTAACCTTCAAAATAAGAAGAAGTAGTATTGTTTGCCATTTATCTTTTCTTTGCTAAATGTTAAGCTATATGCAAAGTCCTAGCTCTTGATACCACTTATTGTCCCTTAATTAAACCTAAGAAGGGGGGTGAATTAGGTTATATAGGCAATAATATAACTTTTTCGATTAGACAATATACTAGCAATACTTAATCAAAAACAAATTTGAGCGAATGTATACTTTAGCAACATAAAGAGTGAGTGAGGCAATTTATCAAATACTTAGTGTGCATAAAATAGTGCAAAGAAAGAGTTGAGAGAAAGAGATTGCAAATTGCGATTTTAGCGTGGTTCGGCCCCCGCCTAAATCCACGACCTAAGCTCCCCGCTTAGGATTTCAACAATCTTCACTATAGTAGCTCTTCAAATGTTTGTGAGTCCACAAACCAACTACAATAGTAGTTCAATCTTTTACAATAGAAAAGATCTCTTCTCAAAACAAAGCTTTAACTCTAACACCTTTGACAAGGAAATCCCTCCTTTCAAAGTGTTTAACTCTCTCTTTTGATAAGTTTTTGATATTCACAATAAAAGCCCTCTTTTAGGGTTGATAAATACAATGAATGCCTCTCTCACGATAATGCTCACAATTTATTGCTCAAGTATAGCTCAATGATGATTCAAAGAAAAAGATAATGAAAGAACTCAAGTATAATTGCTTTGAATCAATGCCTTCAAATTTTGCAGTTGAGAGTACTTAATAGAGCTGAAAAAATGGTATAATTAATGTTCCCAACGTTCACAAACGGCTATATTTTGAATTAGCATTTTTGGCCCGACCGGTCAACCCCTGTTCGCCGGGCTATCGGTCGAGAGACCCTCGTCCAGTGGACAGGTCTCGGGCGGACTACCCTTTGGCCACCAGTCGACCAGTCGCCGAGGGGTCGTCTGGTGGAACGAAGACTGTCAGGGTTGGATTTTTTTAAAATGATTCTTTTAAACAGGTTTTGTAAGATAAACACACATTAAAAAAAACGTTGTTTAAGAATCACTATTGAGCATATACTATTTGCAAGTCCCAAAACCCCAGTCAAGTTGCAACCGGTACCCCTTATGACTTCTGTCTCCATCCTTATACCTCCATCTTCTTCCTTGAATTGATGGATGTTCTTCTTCCTTTTTTAGCTTGATGATCTTGGAATCGGAGTCAATCTTGATTCATATTTACTTATGCGCACTTAACAAACTCATTAAACATATTTATAGTTTGTAATCATCAAAACCAAGATTTAGAAGCCTTTTAGGCTAACACCAATGAATGGTCTTAATCCATTTCTAAACACATCTCTTTGAGCTTTAAAACTTATAAGAAATTTATCAACCATTGGTGTTCTCAAATGCAAACCAATACATGAATATTTAACGCATGCGGAAAGATTGCTTTCAATGATAGCTTGAACATACCTAGGCAACAGAGCATAACTTTCATTCCAATTTCCCGATGCTAAATCTACCGCCTTATTCTTTGCCCTATACAACTTATTTCTCCCTACTTGAACCCCAAATCTATTTTTTAGATTTACGTGCATCTCATCTACGGATTTGGTGATGTTGACTTTAAACTCGTCGTGAAATTCATTAGCAATCCATGTTGATGATACCCCAACACCCTTCAAATTTTTTAGGCACTTGTTCTCTCCTTTGATTGACTTTATCTAAAAAGTCTTATCACCAACATAAGTCGACGCATGAATCCTCCAATTGCATCCTTTATTACTACACTCAGCCGTGAATCTTGATGTATCATTTTTCTTTTTAGACAACTTAAAACCCTCTTGCAAAGCATATTGTTGAACTATCCTCCGAAAATGGTATACATCATCAAACAGTAAACCTGGACGAAGCTCCATATTTGGCTTTCCTTGATCATCAAATTTCATTTTGAATAAATCCCCTTGCATTTTTTCACTCCATTTTGTCATTCGTCTTCCACTTGAATGACTATTATCACTTGAATCAGATATCACACGCTAACAATTTAAATCTTTCTCGGATCCCAACTTAGACAACTCATCTTCACTATTACTAAGATCCAATAAATTAGTCTCATCATTGTCTTGAATTTTATTTCCCGATGAATCAGTATTGTTATTCCAACCAAAACATTCACCACCATCACTCTTGTTATCAACTAGGTTTTCTATCTCATTTTGAACAAGTTGATATGCAATTGATGGATTGACTTCTTCTTCTAGGTTTACAAGTGGAGTCATTTCCGATTGTTGTGAACCACATGCATTCATATTAATATTCATATGTACATTTCGGTCACCTTAAAAAGGTACCACCTAATAACTGTTTTCACATCTTTATCATCTTTTATTTTCAACTTCTCTTGTTTCTTAGGATGTATACCCTAAAAATATATCAATTTCCCCAACCATTCTTCACCAATAGATGTGCATATATCATTCAACATATCAATATAAGAATATCCATTGGACTCCAAGTTTGGAACAATATTCGCCGAGATAGTGAATATTGAAGTGGAATAACATTTTTTATAACTGTAAAAAATTTCTCATTATATCATAGAAGTAACAAGAATTACCTGAAATAAATCAACTCCAAAATAATACATCAAAATTTAGCATTATGTAAGTTCTAAACTGAAATTAACATGTCAACATTAACAACCCTTCTTGATTGAGTTCTGATCACATTCCTGATTGAATTATATTATGTTTTATGATTATCATATCTGTTACTGATATTAATGTAGTTCATCTGGGTTTTTAGTCCACATCATTCACTTTTGAGTTTATAGAATTACTGTAATTTGGTTCATGCTGAATTTTGTGTACAACACAGATTGTCTACCTCCTCATCGTTTGTCTGTAAATATTGTGCATTTAGGTTTATTCATTTTCATTTTCATTATATGTGTTACATGTCACTAGTAATTCACTATGATGCTTATTGGGAATCGAAACTAATTAGTACTTATCCAGTCGAAAAGATAAAGTGGAATTTTGACATTCAGGTTGTTTGAAAATGGTTTTTGTCATTTACTTGATTATAAAATGATTTCTTCTGTTCATCTTTCAGAAATGGATTTTTGAAACATGGTTCGTGAGAATAGGATCTTGTTAATAACGTAATATAAGTCATTAGTCTAACTTTTTTCACGAGTCACTAGTCCAACCTTTTTCACACATACACAATCTCACACAGGTAAGTTGATCAAGCCATTAGTATAGAAGCCAAGATTATTGGAGTGAAATGGCTTTTTTTCATTCCACTGCTGTGTACTGTGTTAAATACATGTACAGGAGAAGATAAGATAAATAATTACAACAATGTAGATAAGCAACTACAACAATACACCCTTAGCCAAGGGGATAACAACAATACGAATCAGCCTGCTTTTAGGAGATAGTTTTGAGTGTTATTATCATAGGACTCTTTCCCAATAATTAACATCTTCTAAAATGATAAAACAAAACAAATACTTTAAAATATTTAAAAAAACTTCCAAATACATCACATGCAAAGCTAAAATGCACCAAAATGAGACATAATATATCCAATAATAGCCAAGAATATATAACAATATTTAGTTATTCAAAATATTTAAGCAAAAACTAAACCCTAAATCCTAACTTGAAAACTTACCTTTGAAATTGGGTAGGTATTTTGTGCCAAACTTATCTTCCGGATGATCAAAAACTCTTCAAAGCTTATTCACATACTGCTATATATATATATATATAATGTAAAGTATTTTTGCTTTGCTTCTGTGTGTGTGTTAAGCTTATGCGTGTCCCTATTTTGTATAAAGGTGATGGATGACAAAAAGCAAAATGTCTTGTCACCTTAAAAAAAAAAAAAACCAACAAACTTGAGTTGAGTTTGCCGGCAAAAAAAGGGACTGCTGTCGTGGCTCTTCCCTGACCATCTATTTCGAATCAGTTTCTTTATTTTATTTTATTTTTGTTAAAAGATGAATTTACCCTTATCAAAGTTAAATTTAATGGAAGAAATTAAACAGAAGGACTAAAGTGGACATTTTCCATACGTGATGGACCAAAATGGCCTTTTACACAAAGTTGAGGGAACAAAATGTCCTTTGTCCTAAACTAAACTAACTAAGTATTGTTGAATATGAGAGAAAGGAATCTAGGGGGATGGATATGCAAAGAGGCAGTCAATATAGGCTCGGCATTCAAGTTCTCTAATTCTATGCAAGCATTAACCTAGTCAATTATCTTAGTCTATTAAAATCCCGATTACTAACTCTATTGTAGGTGTCATTCCATCTATGAGTCCGTTATATAGCCGTAGTATCGATCTGTCATTCTAACCTAGCGTAAAAGGTCTGTTTCAACTAAGTAATCAATATCTCCTTACTAGTCTAGAACTATGGTATAACCTATAGTCATGGATCTAAGATTGTCAAGCTATTGATTCACTGTTAAAGCATGGATATATGGCACGAAAGTAAAACAATCATAACATCTACTAAAAAGTATTACGTATGAAAGATAATATTGAATTAAAGCAAGCAATATATTGCAATTGAATTAAATAAACTGAATCTAAGATCATATATTAAAAGACCATCATTTATAATATCCTCCCATAGATAATAGTTCTACTCATACATAATAATAAATACAAGTAGTACAAATAACAGAGTCAAGAAAGGCTCCCCTGATATGACGAGTTTATATTTCTGATTCCAAGAATTTGAGCAGAGTTCCGACGCAAAATAACTATTCGGGCAGATTTTCCCTTGAATAAGGGCTACTTGGGCAGAACTTCTCTTGAATAAGAGCTTTTCTATTAAAAACTATTCGAGCAGAACTTCTCCCGTATTCTACAATTACTACTAAATTAATCTAACTAGTTAATTAAAACTAAAATTAAAACTAATTAACTAATTAAATAAAATAAATTATACATCTAAAATTATATATTATTTTGGACCGGGGATAGGGGTATTTATAGGCAAGATTTCAGGGGCGCGCTCTGCTCCTACGGCCAATTTTATGACACGTGGCTTCCGGAACGTTGTGGAATGTTGTGAAAAAATATGGGATAAGGCACTCGAGCGCCCTTCTCTGGAAATTTTGACTTTGACCAGATCGTTGACCGAGGTATTTTCAGGCATTTTTTTTATTGTTTTGACCCTCCAAACAATGGAATTTGACTAAAATTATGTTGCACGCAGGACAAAAGCCTGCGTTTTGCTCAGAAGGTCGTTTTTACCCAAAAACGTGGTATGATTTGTCAAAAATGGACAAAGGTCACTTTTCGAGATCATCCAAGTCAATGTTCTGAATCTGATTTCGTGCTAGTTTCGGCCAAAATCTTTCTCTACGGATTTCATTCTTCCACCAATTCCTGAGTTTCCATGTTCTCAACTTCTTGACTTGCAATTTGGATCGTTTCGGGTCCGATTTTTCACTTTTTGATATCATCCTACATTGCATCGAAAGTACATAAGTGTTGCATTTATTCCTAAGTTAATATGAAAATGTAGTACAAATACAATGGTTTGAGTGCTACAAATATAGTCACATTATTATTTCCAAGGTTCTTGTCTGTATGACGAAGCCTTTTATGAACATTGCTCTAACTTTATTTATTGAGTTATTTCTAGGGTTATTGTTTGTAGAATAAAGCCTTTTATGAACAATATGATTAGTCCTATGCAAAGTGCCTTCATTAAAGGACGAAGGATACAAGAAAATATTATAATTGCATAGGAAAAAACTCACTATCTCAAAAAGAAAAAGCAATCAAGAAATAACTCAGCTGCTTTGAAACTGGATCTCAACAAAGCTTTTGATCAACTTGAATGGGATTTTGGGGAAACTCTCTATGAAAGAATGAGAATATCTCTATGTTGGATTAAATTGGTCATGAATTGTTTGACTACCATGACTTACCAGATGGTGATTAACAGGGAACCTCAAGAAAATATCACTTCCTAAAGAGGCATTAGATATGTCCCTCATCATCTTTTCTCTTACCACAGAGGTATTTTTTAAACTGATTGATAGATATACAACAAGGCACATTCTAAGGACTCAAGCTTGCTAGGACTTGCCCTTCATTCATGTACCTTCTCTTTGCTAATGGTATTATCTTCTTTTGTAAATCTACTATTGAGGAAGCCTTTACACTTAAGGATACTCTTTATCAATTTTGCTTTGCAAGTGGATGAATTGTTAATTTGAATAATTTTGGCATACTGTTCAACTCTAATACTCCTCAACAACTTAGGGATTGCATTTGTGACATTTTTAGGGTCAAACGACTTAAGTCTTTGGGGAGATACCTAGGGCTTCCTATTGAAACAGGTAGATCCAAGGTTGCAGCTTTAAATTGGATCCAAGAAAGGATTTTGGGTGAGATTGAAGGGTGGAAAGCCAATCCTCTTTTGGAAGGAAGAAATGAAGTACTAATAAAGTCTATACTTCAAATCATCCCAAAAAGCCTACTAAGCTATCTACTCTAAGATTGCCTCATTCTGTTGGGTTTAGGAGGACATGAAAGAACACACTGGATCAAATGGGGTATGATTATAAAAGAAAAGAAGGATAAAGGCTTTGGATTTAAGGATTTCGAAATTATGAACCTTTCTCTTCTTGCAGCCTAAGAATGAAAGATTGGCCAAAATTCTCATTATCTCACAACAAAGATTCTTAAAGGGATTTATCATGCTCGAAAGTCTTTCTAGGCTACCTCATCCCAATTAAAGCTTCACGGTCCTAGAAGAGCATTATCAAGGGGCGAGACCTTATTCTTAAGGATGCTAGGTAGATTGTGGGAGATTTTAAAAGTATTGGGATCTGGATGATTTTTGGCTTCCATAATCCAAGTCAGTTGCTTATCGTGGTAACTATAACCTGAAAACAGTCAATGATAGTATCCAGGATCTACCTAAGAAATGGAATACTATTCTAATCAATGATCACTACCCATAAACATTGACATAGTGATATAGTTATTTGAGTTGTAATAGATATTAGACTTGGTCACTTTCTAAGTCAAATGTGTAATGTCTTGAGGATGATTATATAATGGATTAGAGGTTTTAAGGATAAGATTTAATTAAGAAGGTGATAGTACAGGTAAAAGAACCTATCTTGATTATTAGTATTACATAGAAAAACATTTTGGCCATGTTGTTTAGTAGGTCGAACATAAAGATCATACTTGATATGATAAGCATTTGTTGGATATAAATATTGTCTTGAGTGAAACTATGAAGCTTTAATGGAATAAACTAGGGTGAAATTGGCTACAAAAGGTAGCTAGGGTTTAGCAAGAGTATTTTGATCATTTTGAAAGCTAGGGCGATTATGTATTTTGGCCTTTCTTTTAGCTACTTTCCTATGTCTAGTACAGGTGTTATATATGGCCTTGCTAATAATGGGTGTGGATAGAGAAGAAAAATAATGGAAAAAGTTCTATCAAGACTAAGATTTGGACATTAGGACAAGAAACATTATCTCTTGAAGGGAATGCTTGTACTGATGGCTCAAAGGTTCTTGCTTCGAATAGGATTACTATATATTTTGTTCTTCTAATAGAGATAGGCATGTGATTGATAAAGAGATAGAAAAATGTAGTAGTTGGGATAAGGTACGTGTTTGAGTGACATTAGGAATATCTTTAGGATAATTCTGCTCAACGATGACTCTAGCTTACCTGTCTAACTAAGACTCCTACCTTGTTTCCAATATCCTAAGCCTAGACAAGTTCTATAATCAAGCACACTAGCATCACACGTCCTTCTCTTCTAAAACATACACATATTCGACCATTGCAATAAAAAAACATAAACAATTACTACAAAGTTACAAACTAGATTAGTTTTGCCGAGAGGAATGGAAGTAAAGATCAAGATGGTGTCTTGTCTTCTTGCATAACCATGAAGTGTGATTTTGAAGCTCAATTAAATCCTCTACCCATCCATCTTTTACATTTAACAAGGTGTCTTTGTTGTGTATACAGACAATAAAGAACGTATAATCACCCTTACAAGATTCAATCTAGCATGAATGTTGTAGGTTGTTTTAGTTTAATACTCCCTCTTTCAGTATACAAGTGAAATAGATGAACACTACTTCTGTTGTACCCCTACACCTAGAGTAAACTTTGTTCTTTGACATCACACCTCCAATACATGCTTGAAGAAAGACATATTACTGGGTTTGATTCTTATATCTGAACCTTATTCAAATTTGTAGATCAATAATGTCACGCCCCGACCCAACCCCGCAAAAGGCCAAGCCCGGACCCGACACACGGACGGAGTCTCCTCTGTACCGCGGACAATCCGAAAACCCTAAAAACAATATAACACTTGCGAAAGCTATAAAATAATCAAAACAAGCCAACTTTCTATAAAACATACATTTCTTATTATCCATCTTTCCAAACCAAAAATGATATGCATACTACACAAGTACTTATGCCACTAAACCATTAGCCATTAGCATGCAATCTTCACTAGTCATCCGAGTATAAGTTTACAACTTACAAACTTTAATCCATTTCAACATAAAACTAATAAAGATCTCAACTAGAAAATATATATACAAGGCTACAAGCCTCAAAATTAAGCTTCCTTCACGCAATATACATAACATCAAGGCTTGCACAAAACTGGTAACCAACCACCAGCAAAACAGGTAAGTGCTATCACGGAAACACCTCCACCTGCTCCTCCTCCTCAATTACCTCAAGAGGGTTTGCCTCAACTACTCCTGTAAAAACATAGTATAGAGAGGAATGAGCAAAAACTATTGCTCAGCGAGGGCAATTGGTCTCAAGGACGGAGATGAGAGGAGTATGCAATGCAATTAGTCAAGCAATACATACAAAACATATAAAGATACATCCAAAGCCAACAATAAAGCAAGGCAAGTATTTAAAGCTGCAAACACTCAATCAAAGGATACGATACTCTTTTCACGAACCACTTTCAAACACGAATTCGATGACGACGCGCCGGCCCAAAACAACCTTATAACACCAGTTTGGAATACCCCGGAAGTATCCATCAATCCTACGACCCAAATCTCCCTGGGAGGCAACCCAAGCGAGAAAGGGAATAGCAACGGAGCTAGAGCAACCAACACTGGCAACCCAAGGCTACCCAGAGAGGCCCATCACTCACGTGCGAGACACTATGCCATGCAAGACTCGATACAAGACAATAAACAAGCAATAAACAAGCGATAAACCACACGTGGGAGAATAACAAAGTAGGTTACTCTCGCACGCAATAGCAGCAATTTGATAAGAAATTCAATCCAAAACAACTCAAACAAACAATTCAAGTAATTCTAAGCATTCTATAAGCATAAAGACAAGTAAACACACAAAAACACAAATCGGCCCCAACTGTCAAAATGCTACCATTTCCAAACGAGCCACGAGTTCTGGAAACCGACTTCGCCAACCCTCCTAGGTCACCATAAGGCACGTCTAAAGACCTCGAGACCTTACTTCACCCTAGAACTCGCGCAAAGCCCCGATTTCCCCCTTTCTCGTTTGAACTACAACTACAACAACCAAACACCCAACCAACGCCATAATCGCACCAAAAGTGCTTCCATGGCATCCCGAAGCAATGCCAACACGCAAAACGAGAAAACGCAAAAGTCGACCTAAACGACCCCGACTTTCCCAAAGGCTTAATTCTCGTTTTTTCCACTACGCAACCCAAACAAACCACACATTTTAGCATTCTAGCATACCTAGCATGTTTCTACATCAACGGAAAGCATAACGGCGCAATTTCAACGTTTCAAGGTTTTACTATTCACAAAGTACTATTCATATCACAATTCAAGTTGCAATCACAACATTTAACCGCAGAAAATGTTACAAAGCCATAAATACATGTTCTACCAATGCTAAGGAACATTTTAGAAGCATCAATTCGCTTTAAATAACGATCTACGGATAAATCTAAAAACTGATAAAGTTAACTAACACAACGTATAAATGCGCAAATAACATGCTTCCCTCACCTTAGGTACTCCTAGTCGCTAGGAAAACAACGTTGGTTGCCTCGGTAATCACCCCGCACGAGCACACGCGAAGATTGATCGTAGAGAAGTTGAAAGGTTTTTTTTTTTTCTCTATGGAGACTCACGGCCTGCTGCTGCTAGTTGCTTCTGTTTTTTTTTTTATTTTGCTTAATAAATTGCTTAATTAAAGGTCAAAAGGTCAAAGGGTCAAAGGCTAAGGTCAAACTACTTAAAACTTGGTCAAAGGGCCCTATTTCGCGCGTTTTAAAGCCGTTTCAGCTATGGTAAGTTCAAATAAAGCTAGCAATATTTAAAATATAAAATTTAAGTCATCTAAATACTAGTTTCACTATTTGCTGAGGACTGGAAATCGTTATCTAGCTATCGCTCCTTAAATGCAATGCACGTTGCGTCGACTAGAAAGTAACAGTTAATTCACAAAGAATTTAAGGAAATAAAATTTTCAAAATAATAAACAAAGAAAATTCATATTCCGGGCTCGGGTATTACACCCTCTCCCCCTTAAAACAATTGCGCCCACGCAATTCTTACCTGGTCAACAAACAACTCTGGATACTGATCCCGAACTTGGTCCTCTCTTTCCCAAGTCGCTTCCTCAAACCCATGATGATTCCACAGAACCTTCACTAACGGAATACTCTTTCTGCGAAGCTCTTGAATCTTCCGATCCACAATTCTAATCGGTTTCTCTTCGTAGGACAACTTCTCTTCAATCTGTAAAGGCTCTGGTTCAAGTACATGTGAAGGGTCTGGATGATACTTCTTCAACATAGACACGTGGAACACATCGTGCAGTCTCGACAAGCTCGGAGGCAAAGCTAATCGATAAGCCAAAGGACCTACCTTTTCGGTGATCTCATACGGACCCACATACCTGGGACTAAGCTTCCCGCTCTTACCGTGCCGAATCAATCCCTTCCGTGGAGAAATCTTAAGAAACACCCAATCTCCCAAATCAAACTTAAGATCCCGACGGTGCTTATCTGCATAACTCTTCTGACGACTCTGAGCTGTAAGCATACGCTGGCGAATAAGGTGAACATTATCTACCATCTTAATCATCTCAGGTAACACAGTCGGATCAACTGTTCTCATCTCTCCAACCTCTTCCCAATATAATGGGGATCTGCATTTCCGATCATACAACGCCTCGTAGGGAGCCATACCTATAGTAGATTGATAACTATTGTTGTAGGCGAACTCTGCTAAAGGCAAAAACTTCTCCCAATTCTTCCCAAAGTCAAGCACACATGCCCGAAGCATGTCTTCCAAGATCCTGATGGTTCTCTCAGACTGGCCATCAGTTTGCGGATGATATGCAGTACTGAAGCTCAACTTAGTTCCCATGGCCTCTTGCAACTTCTGCCAAAAACGAGATCTGAATCTGGGATCCCTATCTGACACTATACTCTGTGGTACTCCATGCAATCTCACAATATTAGCAACATACAATTCAGCTAGCTTATCAAGGCTATCCTGTTTGTTCACGGGAATAAAATGTGTAACTTTAGTCAAGCGGTCCACAACAACCCAAACAGAATCACATCCTCTCGGAGATCTAGGAAGATCGGTCACAAGGTCCATTGTAATATGTACCCACTTCCATTGCGGAATCGATAACGGCTGTAGAAGTCCGGCTGGCCTCTGATGCTCAACTTTAACCCTCTGACAAGTCAAACATCTGGATACATACCCAGCAATCTCCCTCTTCATATTGTTCCACCAGAAGTGTTGCTTCAAATCTCTATACATCTTAGTACTGCCCGGGTGAATCGTGTACCTCGAATTATGTGCCTCGGACAGGATCTCATTCTTCAAAGTCGGATCACTAGGAACACATACTCTGTCCCTGAATCTGAAGATGCCATCTGCATGTAATTTAAACTCTGACTCTCCCCCTTTAGCTTTTTCTTGGATCTTCAAGATGTGAGGATCAGTCTTCTGAGCCTCTCTGATCTGTGCTAGCAATCCTGACTGAATCTGTAAACTAGCAAACCGAATCCCTACCTCAGTAGCTTCTGGTTTCCATGAACAAATTTCTTCCAAAGTCTCCCAGTCCTTGATAATCAAGCTTGCAACAGTAGCCTTTCGGCTCAAAGCATCAGCAACAACATTTGCCTTACCTGGCACATAGTTAATAGAACAGTTATAACCACCCAATAGCTCTAGCCATCTCCGCTGCCTCATATTTAGATCCTTCTGTGAAAACAAATACTTGAGACTCTTGTGGTCGGTAAATATTTCAAATCTGCAACCCCACAAGTAGTGACGCCACTTCTTCAAAGCAAACACAACTGCAGCTAACTCAAGATCATGTGTAGGGTAATTGACTTCATAAGGTTTCAATTTCCTAGAAGCATAGGCAATCACCTTACCATTCTGCATTAAAACACAGCCCAATCCTTCTTTAGATGCATCACTGTAGACAACGAAGTTCTCTGTTCCCTCAGGTAAAGCTAGTATAGGAGCTGTAGTTAGTCTCTTCTTCAATTCTTGGAAACTGGATTCACACTTGGCATCCCAATTGTAAGCAACTTTCTTCCGAGTCAACTGGCTCAAAGGTCCAGAAATTTTAGAAAAGTCTTTAACAAATCTCCGGTAGTAACCTGCCAATCCAAGAAAACTCCGAATCTCTGGCACCGTCTCAGGTCTCTTCCAAGCTGAAACAACTTCAATCTTAGCTGGGTCCACTGAAATTCCTCGATCTGAAATGATATGGCCTAGAAAAGATATCTGGTTCAACCAGAACTCACACTTGCTGAATTTAGCAAAAAGCTTGTTTTCCTGCAAGGTCTGAAGCACAATCCTCAAGTGTTGCTCATGTTCAGCCTCGTTCTTCGAATACACTAAAATGTCGTCAATGAAGATCACGACAAACTGATCAAGGTAAGGCCGAAAAACCCTCTGCATCAAGTCCATGAATGCGGCTGGTGCATTCGTCAATCCAAACGGCAAAACAACAAATTCATAGTGGCCATATCTAGTCCTGAATGCCGTCTTTGGTATATCGTCACTCCGAATTCTAAGTTGATAGTAACCCTGCCTCAAGTCAAATTTGGAGTAAACACTCGCACCCTGCAACTGGTCAAACAATTCTTCAATCAACGGCAAGGGGTATTTATTCTTAATCGTGACTTGATTAAGTCCCCTGTAATCAATGCATAACCGTAGCGTGCCATCTTTCTTTCTCACAAACAACACAGGTGCGCCCCACGGTGAAGAACTAGGTTGTATAAACCCTTTCTCAAGCAAGTTCTGAAGCTGAATTTTTAACTCCTGAAGTTCAGCCGATGCCATCCTGTAAGGACTCCTAGAAATAGGCGCAGTGCCTGGCACAAGATCAATCACGAACTCAATCTCCCTATCCAGTGGTAAACCCGGTAATTCCTCGGGAAATACACCAGGGAAGTCTCTAACAATCGGAACCTCATTCAGACTCAACTTATCAGCAGGCTGATTGATCAAATAGGCTAAGTAAGCTTCACAACCCCTATTCAACAACTTAGAAGTCTTGATCGCTGATAAAAGTGGAATGCGGGCAGCCCTGCAGTTCCCAACAATCTCTAGTACCGGTAGGTCAGGAACTTTAAGATAAACGATCTTTGTTCTACAATCCAACTGAGCATAATACTTTCCCAACCAGTCCATTCCCAAAATGATTTCAAAGTCACGGAATGGTAATATAATTAAATCAGCAGGAAATTTACGGTTCTCTATACATATATCACAAGATTTGCAAATAGACTCAGCAACAAATTTTGCACCCAAAGGAGTACTAACTTCAACTTCATGAGGCAAATTATCAATGCAAACATTCACAGATCGTGCACATGCAGGAGTTATAAACGAATGTGTAGCTCCAGGATCAATCAAAACTTTAACTGGCTGAGTATTGAGAAGAAAGGTACCTTCCACTATAGCTGTATTATCGGGCAGCTCCTCTGCATCCAGTGCAAAGACCCTAGCCTGAACTCTCTGTGCTGGTCGTGCACCTGCAGCCCTATTCTGAACACCTCGGCCTCCACCACGGCCCTGAACATTATTAAATTTAGGGCAATCCTTCACCCTATGCTCATCACTGCCACAACCCGTACATTTTCCACTCTTCCTCCAGCAGTTAGCCTCAATATGCCCTGGTCGATTACAATAATCACACTGCTGATTTTGCCTAACCGCAGTGTTTCCTGTAGGTGCTGGGGCTCTGGCAGGGGTAGGAACTGTACCTCCCTGCTAAGGTCTAGTCACAGCTGGTCTAGCCTGAATCTGCTGCTGTGGCTGATACGAACGCTGCTGAGGACCCTGTGCAGAAGCCTGATACTGCCTCGGCTGACTCTGGCTGCTCTGGCCCAAAAACTGCTTCTTACTCGGCTGACTGCTCTCGGCTAACATCTCAGCCTTCCGTTTCTCAAACTTTGAGGCTGCCTGAAATGCCTCGGGAAAAGTAGTGTAGGTCTGTCCAGTCAAATGCAACTGTATGTCCATTCTCAACCCACGGACAAACCTATGTATCATCCTCCTAGCTGGCCGTACCAACTCGGGCATATATCTCGACAGGCTAACAAATCTAGCCTCATATTGTGCAACAGTCATATTTCCCTGCTTTAGGGCCACAAACTCATCTTCCCGTCTCTCCATTGCCATCTCGGGAATATATTTGTCCCGGAACTCACTTACGAAATCATCCCATAAATGTGGAACATCCTCACAATCCCACCTCAGCCTAACAGTATTCCACCACTGCTCTGCATCACCCTCAAATAAAAATGATGCATAGTCTATTCTTGCCTCATCGGTATACCTCAAAGCAGTGAAAATTTTCTCCACTCGATTAATCCATCTCTCGGCCGCCTCATCATCCGGCTCCCCGAAAAACTTTCCCGGCTCGTGCCTCAGAAATTTCTCAAGCTGGTTATTCTCAACTCTGTACCCCTGTCCACCAGGATTAGCTTGATTACCCTGGGGATTAATCCGATCCTGCCTCTGCTCATGTAGTACCTGTGTGATCCGGTCTACTGCAGTAGTCATGGTAGCCATAAACTGCTCAGGCAACGGCTGCTGACCCTGTTCTGCTGCCTCTTCATCTGATCCTATACCTTGAGTACCACGACGTGGCGGCATAGTTGCAACTCACAATAGCTGGCAACATTTAAAAGCAGTTTATAGACAGAAATATAACACATAAGATTAGATAACACTCAAGTCAATAACAATCCAATATTCTATCACACAATTCACATAAAACAAGTTTAACTTGCCAAACTATTTCACTTAAACACATAAACATTCCAAGTTCACAAAGTCATGCTAGAACATTTTCTTTTCACTTAGCAATCATTCATAAACACTTTAGCATTTTAGACCTTTACCCCACAGACCGAGAATCATATCCCGGCTCATGCAAGACTATCATGCTCTGATACCACCTAAAGATGTCACGCCCCGACCCAACCCCGCAAAAGGCCAAGCCCGGACCCGACACACGGACGGAGTCTCCTCTGTACCGCGGACAATCCGAAAACCCTAAAAACAATATAACACTTGCGAAAGCTATAAAATAATCAAAACAAGCCAACTTTCTATAAAACATACATTTCTTATTATCCATCTTTCCAAACCAAAAATGATATGCATACTACACAAGTACTTATGCCACTAAACCATTAGCCATTAGCATGCAATCTTCACTAGTCATCAGAGTATAAGTTTACAACTTACAAACTTTAATCCATTTCAACATAAAACTAATAAAGATCTCAACTAGAAAACATATATACAAGGCTACAAGCCTCAAAATTAAGCTTCCTTCACGCAATATACATAACATCAAGGTTTGCACAAAACTGGTAACCAACCACCAGCAAAGCAGGTAAGTGCTATCACGGAAACACCTCCACCTGCTCCTCCTCCTCAATTACCTCGAGAGGGTCTGCCTCAACTACTCCTGTAAAAACATAGTATAGAGAGGAATGAGCAAAAACTATTGCTCAGCGAGGGCAATTGGTCTCAAGGACGGAGATGAGAGGAGTATGCAATGCAATTAGTCAAGCAATACATACAAAACATATAAAGATACATCCAAAGCCAACAATAAAGCAAGGCAAGTATTTAAAGCTGCAAACACTCAATCAAAGGATACGATACTCTTTTCACGAACCACTTTCAAACACGAATTCGATGACGACGCGCCGGCCCAAAACAACCTTATAACACCAGTTTGGAATACCCCGGAAGTATCCATCAATCCTACGACCCAAATCTCCCTGGGAGGCAACCCAAGCGAGAAAGGGAATAGCAACGGAGCTAGAGCAACCAACACTGGCAACCCAAGGCTACCCAGAGAGGCCCATCACTCACGTGCGAGACACTATGCCATGCAAGACTCGATACAAGACAATAAACAAGCAATAAACAAGCGATAAACCACACGTGGGAGAATAACAAAGTAGGTTACTCTCGCACGCAATAGCAGCAATTTGATAAGAAATTCAATCCAAAACAACTCAAACAAACAATTCAAGTAATTCTAAGCATTCTATAAGCATAAAGACAAGTAAACACACAAAAACACAAATCGGCCCCAACTGTCAAAATGCTACCATTTCCAAACGAGCCACGAGTTCTGGAAACCGACTTCGCCAACCCTCCTAGGTCACCATAAGGCACGTCTAAAGACCCCGAGACCTTACTTCACCCTAGAACTCGCGCAAAGCCCCGATTTCCCCCTTTCTCGTTTGAACTACAACTACAACAACCAAACACCCAACCAACGCCATAATCGCACCAAAAGTGCTTCCATGGCTTCCCGAAGCAATGCCAACACGCAAAACGAGAAAACGCCAAAGTCGACCTAAACGACCCCGACTTTCCCAAAGGCTTAATTCTCATTTTTTCCACTACGCAACCCAAACAAACCACACATTTTAGCATTCTAGCATACCTAGCACGTTTCTACATCAACGAAAAGCATAACGGCGCAATTTCAACGTTTCAAGGTTTTACTATTCACAAAGTAGTATTCCTATCACAACTCAAGTTCCAATCACAACATTTAACCGCAGAAAATGTTACAAAGCCATAAATACATGTTCTACCAATGCTAAGGAACATTTTAGAAGCATCAATTCGCTTTAAATAACGATCTACGGATAAATCTAAAAACTGATAAAGTTAACTAACACAACGTATAAATGCGCAAATAACATGCTTCCCTCACCTTAGGTACTCCTAGTCGCTAGGAAAACAACGTTGGTTGCCTCGGTAATCACCCCGCACGAGCACACGCGAAGATTGATCGTAGAGAAGTTGAAAGGTTTTTTTTTTTTCTCTATGGAGACTCACGGCCTGCTGCTGCTAGTTGCTTCTGTTTTTTTTTTTATTTTGCTTAATAAATTGCTTAATTAAAGGTCAAAAGGTCAAAGGGTCAAAGGCTAAGGTCAAACTACTTAAAACTTGGTCAAAGGGCCCTATTTCGCGCGTTTTAAAGCCGTTTCAGCTATGGTAAGTTCAAATAAAGCTAGCAATATTTAAAATATAAAATTTAAGTCATCTAAATACTAGTTTCACTATTTGCTGAGGACTGGAAATCGTTATCTAGCTATCGCTCCTTAAATGCAATGCACGTTGCGTCGACTAGAAAGTAACAGTTAATTCACAAAGAATTTAAGGAAATAAAATTTTCAAAATAATAAACAAAGAAAATTCATATTCCGGGCTCGGGAATTACAAATAAGGTCTAGATTAGGTAAGGTAGAAGTTATATATGTTAATGTTAGTTGGAAAATTGGAAGGAATATCCTTTTCTTCATAAAGGTATTCCAACTGTTGCAATTTTAGTTGTCTGACATGCTATTGTTACTTCAAATGTGGAGTTAGTTCTCATTGTCACAAAGATTCATCTAAATCTCTCATGTTCATTTGTAATCACAATAGTCATTTCTTGTTCTTATATTCCATTTATAATCGTAGTAGTCCTTTATTGTAACTAGCCAATAAAAACATGGTGAAAACACACATGTGCATAAGGTAAAAGAGTAGAAAAACTAACTCTATTTTAGTGAGAAATGACAAATGGTCAAAGTGGCCTCCAAATTAACATTATATTACAAAGTCTATTGTGTAAAAAAGTTTTTCCTTAAATTTTGAAGTGAATTGCACCTAAATTGCTTAAAGCTTTCTGAAACCTAATAGCTACAAAATTTGAAACAAATCCTAAGAGATTGGATGCATTTTATCGAAGGATATAAGACTAGACAACTCCCTCTACATCGTATGTAGAATTATCAAAATGCACTTCACATTGTTTGATTACGTCTCAAGATTGTGTTATACTACAATCATAATTTTCATATAATCGGGTTTCTTCCTATATCTATTTCTTTTTAGTTGAGATATGTAATAGCGTTAGATTATTTTTTCATCCTTGGGTAGCACAAGTTGGTGCTTGATTTGTTATAGACATATACTACAACTGCAAATGTAACTTTGTGCCTAGGTGTTTTTATGCTTGCATATTTATGAAATTTAGAATTTTCCTTCTCTCTTGTGCCTTAAGTAGAGATTCAAAAACTAATTTACATATATGTTTGAATAGTATATAACTTTTTGTTCATGTGGGGAAGAGGGCAGGGTGAAGGTATATGGAGTAAGAAAATAAATAAAATTAACTATACTAGCCCTAAAATAAACGTCCTACTTTTGCCTACCTTTAACATGGTAGTTCAAGGAGACTTAAGTTGTGAAGTAGAACATTTGGGACTAAAGTAGAAAATTTTAAAACAATGAAGATCTAAACAACACTTGAAGTACATAATAGCAACCATTTAAATAATTATCCTTCTTTAGAACAATAAAATATAATTACCTTTAGCTATCTATGATATACCATAATATTTCATTGGTAAGTTGGACAAAGCTCAAAGTTGATGCATATTTGGATCCTTTAAAATGTACACTTCATAATTCATTGACTATCTTGAATTCAATGTAAGTTATCAAACTAATTATTTTGTAGAGTAATTTAAATCAGGAAAGCCATTTGCTTTAGATACTTATCATATAGTTTATAGTATAAAAACGGAAACATTGTTCTCGATTTTTTGATGTACAAGAAACTAATTTCTTTTAAGCTACTTACAATTCACTTTTTATGAAAGTTCTTTTCATACTTGGGTTTCTTTTGCATTTTTTTTTCCTTTATCTGTTTGAGGTCATGATTAATTATATAGTTCGCTATACAAGGTCTTAAAGGGATACCGTCTTTAAGTTGTAGGTAGTGGTTAAATATAAGCTCTTACTAGAAAAATAAGACATCATTAAAATATCTAGAGTTACTATGTGGGAAACAATAATCTATTGAACATAGAAAGAAATAGAAAAAACAGGAAGGATATAGATTTCTAGGCTAAAATTAGTGTATTTACATGCTTATGTACAACCTATACACGTATAGACAAAATCCATAATCCATAAGCAGAAGAATCTACGAATCATGCAATTAACATTGCCGAAATCATGTATCTAGTGCTAGAAATGGTTGTATATGAGATTACCTTCTTGTGTTGGCTTAAAATCTCAACACAAAAGCAATTAATGGACTGTATGGTGGCTGGAAAATTCGATCAAGGCGTGAGAATCCTGGCAATAAGCTCCTTGAGTCTTCTCCCCTATTCCACGAACCTTGCAATAGTGTGCGAATTCGGTGGAAAATTCTCTCTTCTTCTTTTTCTTCTTCTTCTTCTCTCTTTGGCTGTGTGTGTATAGCGTTGGAGACTTAAACGTGTGTTAGCCATGTAGTGCATGGGCTAGGCTAGATATTTTGGTCGTTTATCTTAGAGAGATGGAGATAAACGAAATCTAGAGGCATAGTGAGCATTACCAAAAAAGGAACCCACACTTATTCGCACTATATTTCCACAAGTGCCAAAGCCAGGAATAGAAAGTACACTAAAAGGGAAAGTGGCTAGGAGAGGGACTTGAAGACATAATTGTCATGACTTCAAAATGACCAAAATACCCTTGCTACTCACTTGCTGTATTTTGACCATTTAACCTCAACTTGTTCCACTAAAGAGTTAGGGTTGGACTCTATGAAAATTAATAAACCTCCGAATGAGGTTCTCTATCTTGAACCTACCAAGTAAAATGACCGAAATTCCCTTCTATGTATCACTCGCAATCAAGAGTAGGTTCTGCATTCGTACTATCATCCTCTCTTGATTATATTTACACCTTGGACATTTATCTTTCATAAAATCATTACCTAGATACTACTATCTTGTTTTAGGGAGTGGCCCACAAGTTTAGTACCTAATATAGTCCTAATTATATTACTAAGCGCTTAGATTTAGATGATTACACATATTACTCCAAGAGAATAGTACTCTATCATTATGATAGCATAGAATCGATGACACATATACATGTCCCTAATGAATCAAGTCTATCTATTCAAAACACTGAGCTATAGACCCATATAAGATCTTATATATGGTGAATCAAAACATATGTCTTAGAATCCATTGGTTTATCCATATATGCTCATGATGTTGAGCATTGGCCACATAGATTAAGATGTTTTTAATCTCAAACAATAATAGTACTATTCACTAAGATCGCATCTACTATGGTCCAATCTAATGTATTCATATGCACAAATGAGAGGAGTCCAAAAAGGCCTCTAATGACTAAGGTAGGTTGCCATACAGATATGAGACTCTCTTGTTATAATCTTATCATAGTGAAGTGCCCAGTTTCACTTTTCGGTTATGAACCTGAAGTTTTGATCTAAGCCTCATGGTATAGACCTTTTGTGTGTATCACCACGTTCCTATGTTATTCACTTGTATCATGGAGCTTTATTCTATACATACATCAAATATTATGAAAAATAAAAATGCTCATAATGAATATACTGATTTATTAACTGAATAATATCAACATACACTAAGATGTCTTAGTGCTAGTGATTTTTAGGACATACCATTCCCAACAGAACATACAAAATGGTGGGATAAGAATTGGTGAAGAAAATAGATGAGATTGAATATGCAAATAGAGAGTAAGCGTTCGAAACCATTCCCTCTTAAATGATACTTACAAGTATTTATATAGAACAAGGGGATTTTTTTTTACAGTGACATTTATCTCGATGAGGTAATGACATGTAACATAACGAGTTACAACATTCACATAGTCTTGTCTTGACACATATTGTCGATAAGTACCATATCATATTTTATGGGATATAGATCCAATCCTAGTAAAAGTGTATCCTAGTACTTATAAGCTAAGATCTTAATCATCCAACTAATAGAGTGGTTGAGATTGAGATGGAAGAAAGAGAGAAAAAAAAAGGAAGAGATAGGGGAAAGAAAAGAAAGGAACTTAAAGTTTTAAAACAGATGGTTGAATTGATTCATTCATGAGGTAGATGGTTAGGATCTCACCTCATAGACAAATAGAGATATGCCCACCAGAAAGGATCCTAATCTATATTTCTTGCATCGACAAGGCATATAAAAGGGAATCCACTTTGGTGAGTCACTGGTCTCCTCAACTCTATCCCAATGATCCATTTTTAAATTCATCAATTCCATATACCATTGTTATTTTCAAAACACAAATGAGATCCCCTAAAGCCTTGTATACAAACTTGTCTGAGTGATCAAGGTCATTGACACCCTTTTATCTAAGAAGAGCAGACTCTCTTAGTGCACTCGAGAAAACACCAAAACAGAGGTGTAAAATGAAACAGAGGTTGATGAAAACTCAAGGTGCTCTTTGACTTAAGTTGTCGCTAAGCATCTTAGGAGGACTTAGCTTTTGGACACCCCGATGAAAGAGTTGGCTAAGGCATGAATTCTTTTCAATGATTTTTCCTATCTCAATTTTGTCTATACAAGTTCCAAACTTAGCTAATTTTCATGCATTTTAGTAAGTGTAGTTTATACTTGGTCATTTGAGTTACTTTTTCCTATTTCCATGACCCTTAGGTAATATGCATACATGCATCATGAGCTATTGAACATTGTTATATGTTACCCCATTTTCACCACTCATAGATCACCGCCTATGTGAATACTTAGTTGGCATGCTAAAATAATAATTCTTTTTTATTTCTCTCTTGTCTTTTAGCATGACAACTAAACATCCACATAGGAAGTGATAAACAAGTGATGAAAATAGGTGACCGTTTCCTTGGTGTAAGGAAAATTAAAGTGCAAAACTACCAAGTTAAACCCGCAAGTGCACAGATCTATGCAATATAGTGTGCTAGAGTACAGGGTCGAATATCCACAGGGAGGCTCCTAAGTGATATCTAAGGTATATTCGTGTGAGAAGTGGTCTAAAAATGTGAAACTAAAAAAAAATGATTTAATAGTTGGATTGAAATGGGTTCAAATCAAAATTAAAATCAAAATAAGTGAAAATAGTAAAACTAATTAGCTAATCTAATCTAAATGGGCATGTGAAAGTATCAAATCAAAGATTGAATGAGCAGGGAGTCGGGTTAGGTTTAGATCTATGTGTAAAACCTATGAACTATATGTAGATCCTAAATTTGAAAAGTCAACCTACGGTCAACCGAATTACAAGTTCGTCTAGATGTGGTCACCTAACTAGCCAATTAGCCTCGCTTAAACCTAGGTGCAACTTCGTCCGTCTAGTCACCCTAAAGGCCGAGGTGCGGTTTTGTCCAAATAGTCCTAAGCTCGATTAATGAGGCTATGTGGTCAAATTGTGGTACAACCTACAATTTGTTTTAACATTAAACTCATTTCCTAAGGGGTTGTAGTGATGCTTTGAAATCAAATCCGCTACACGCAATTTTTAAGACGTGAAAACAAAGCATATAAACAAATAAGCTCATATCCAATTGAAATTCATGTCCATATCGTGATGAACAATCAACTACATGCTAGTTACAAGCATATGATTGAAAGTCATTGCAAAAATAAATCGAATCTCAAAAGGATAACGCCACCCATAAGAAATTCCACATCCAAATATCCAAATCTCGTATCTAACATATATTACATAAATAATCCACAAAAGATTCTTCCCTTAGAGCATCCTCAATGCAAGGCTCTAAATCTAGGTCTCTATCTCTATATTTAGAGACCCTGCCAATTTTAGAGACTCTAACTAAAACTCAAGTGTTTTTTTGGGGCTCTAAAAAAGATTCATCCCCAGTCTCGGTCTTTATTTACTTGAGTCTCTATATTGTGTTTAATTTAATTTTACATACTAATTTGATTATGTGCTATTTTTTTGCGTGTTAATTTTTTTATATTTTTCCAATTTTTTTTTTCGAACATTTTGAACAAAAATTAAACTAATTCCGAAAATGATAGCATTTATCCACATGGATGTCGTTTAATTACATCCGATTACATTGTGTTTTTTTATTTTCAATCTCATCTGTTCATTGGATTGGATATTCCTTAGTCAATCTTATCCGTCTGTTTGCTATCATAAACTAAAATCTGTTATCCAAATAAAGGCCATTGGATTGGATTTTCCTTAGTCAATCTCATATGTCTGTTTGCTATCATCAATTAAAATCTCTTATTTGAATAAGGGCCATTGGATTGGATTCTCTTCTCTCAATCTCATCCGTCCGCTTAAGTCATCTTTTCCATTCATAAAATTATATATATTACATCCTCAGACCTTTCACAAACACCATAATCAAATACTACAATCTATATCACTCTCTATACAATGTCCCAACAAGGAGTCGATTCCCTTCCAGCCAATGATGGCATCCATGGCCACGCTAATGACGCCATCTATGGCTACGCCAATAACAGAATCCATAGGCACACGATGATGATGATGATGATGTACGCATAATATCAATCTATGATGCATATTGCATATCAATTGAGTACGGAGGAACATGGATGTACATTTTCACGTCGACAATCTATTGAAAGAGATCGGGTAGGTGCCCATAATAGGCTTATGAATGATTATTTTGTTGATTGTCCTTTATATCCTGTTTCTGAATTCAGAAGACGGTTTCGCATAAGACGCGAATTGTTTCTCAAAATTATGGGAGATATCGTGCAGTATGACAACTACTTTAAACAGAAACCAAATACAGTTGGAAAGCAATGGTTGTCACCACATGTGAAGATGAAAGCAGCGCTTCATATGCTTGCGTGTAGAAAGCCTGCAGATGCAAATGATGATTATCTGAAAATTGCAAAGACTACATCTTTGAAGTAGATGAAGAAATTTTGTCGTGCTGTCAACGCACTATATGGCAACGATTATCTACGTCATCCTAACAATGCGGACCTAGTTAGGCTTCTCAGGAAAGCTGACCAACGTGGCTTTCCTGGAATGCTAGGTAGCTTAGCCTGTATGCATTGGAATGGAAAAATTGCCCAACTATGTAGGCTAGAACATATGCTGGACACCATGGTTGACCAACCATAATACTTGAAGCAGTTGCGTCATACGACACTTGGATATAGCATTTATTCTTCGGAACGCACGTAACATTCTCAATATATTATATAATTCACTTGTTTTTTTGGATGTTCTTGAAGGTAAAGCTCCACGCATTCGATATACACTCAACGGTAGACAATACAAGCAAGATATTATCTTGCTGATGATATATATACTCATTGGTCCACCATTGTTTAGGCATATCCTACGGCACAAGATAGGGATAAGATGATATTTAATCAACTTCAACACGCATACCGTAAGGATGTCAAAAGGGCCTTTGCAATCCTTCAGGGTCGATTTGAAATCATCAAAGGACCATGTTGTTTTTGGCATAAGAATGATATCAGAGAGATTATGAAGACTTGTATAACTCTTCATAATATGATAGTGGAAGACAACCGGGAGGAAGAGGACGATGATTTCGATGACAATCCATCACGTTATCATGTAGAAGAACCCCCTATTGAACTAAATCGAGACCCATTAACTATTACTAAATATCTAAACAATGGTGCTCAAATAAGAGACGAAGTTGCTTACTATATGCTCCGAAATGATCTTGTTCAACACGTTTGGAATGAATATCGTACCGAAAATATCAATATGTAATTGCTTGGACTGTATTAAGAAGACATTTAATTGTTAATATTTTGTATGCGGATCTTTTAATATTAACATATGTTTCATCTTTGTTTGCCGTATTTCTGACGACCTAATTGTCAAACGGTAGGACATTTTTTCTATAATTAATCAAACAAACAAGTAATTGAAGTAAAACGTTAAGACCAACTCATTAATTAAAACATGACATTGAAACAAGGAAATGAATTAAATGCTACAAATACAAATACGATTTTTGGGTAGCTTAAGTCATATTGGGCTCATCAGACATATCGGGATGATATACATCATCTTTAAAGTTTATTGAACGGGAGGCCTTTTTTGCAATAATTGTTGATTGTTGCTTGATCATCCATGCCCTTCTAGCTGGAGTTTCAACAGTGGAGGTCTTCATCGCCATAATATTGAAATCTGTAAAAGTTTCAAACCTCTCATTGTATTCATTCATCGTTTTCTCCATATTTTTGTCTTGCTCCATGATATACCTTGCAATATCCTTGCCTGTTTAAAGTTTTTTGGCCTTCTTGTTTCCGATCGACCTTAAAGACGAGGGTACAGTTAAGATCACGGGCACCGACTCATCCGGATCATCATTTTTGAGAGAAACTGGAGTCTTAGACTGCGTCATACTCGCATTTGTGTCATCTATCGATTCACTATGAAAGAATTCAACTTCGATAATTTTCCTCCACTTTTGACCGTGCTGTAATATTTTCAACAATGATCGAGGTTGAAATTTTTACCGACAGCAGAGTATAAGCGTTTTGCGTCATCTATCTATAAAACAAAAAGAATATTATTAGTAATCGTTAATTACTAAATATATACAAATTAATGAATGTCACTAACTAATATTATGTGAAAAGAACGAACAATGTCAACAGCATTTGTTTTACTCCTCGGTCTGATATTGATTTGAGCAATACACTCCGCAAATTTCATGCACTTTTGGTTAATCGGAGTCCATCGGGACTTCAGACTCTTTGATGCCCTCTTTTCAAGTGGATTGACATAGGGGTAAAATTCTTTGAATTTTTCAGCAATGCGATTCCACATTGTCGCCGATGTTTGGTTTCGACCGATTAATGGATCTTCACTTATAGCAATGTAAGCGTGACACAAAGATATATCTTCTTGAATACTGAAATTGCAACTCCTAGAACCTCCTTCGTAAATCTCCATATCCTAAAAAAGAATTGATAGTTAGTAATCACAAATAAAAAAATAAAGTTAAATTAAACATAAAAATAAATAAAGTTAAATTAAACATAAAAAAATAAAGTTCAATTAAACATAATAAATTAAAGTTAAAGTAAACATAAAAAAATAAAGTTAAATTAAACAAAAAAAATAAAGTTAAATTAAACATAAAAAATTAAAGTTAAATAAAAAAAATAAAAAAAAAAGTTAAATTAAACATAAAAAAATAAAGATAAATTAAGCATTAAAAATAAAGTTATAATTGAGCATTAAAAAAATAATTACAAAGTTAAAATTAAGTATTATATAAATTTAAAAAAAAAATCATAAAAAAATAAATTAAAAGGAAAATCATAAAAAATAAACAAAAATAAAATCTTTTTTATAAAACCTAATCTCTCTCCCCACCCACCCACCCACCCACCCACCCACCCATTTTTGCCGCCACCATCACCTTCCCCATTCCATCAACCCTAGACCACACCCCACCCCACCCCTCCCCTCTCTTTCCCATTACCCTCCCCCACTTTCTCCTATCCCGTTACCCCCTCCCCCACTTCTCCTCCACCCTTTCCTCTCCCGTTACCCCTCCCGTACCCCCTCCTCTCTCGTCAGCTCTTCCCTTACCTCGCTCTTCTCTCGTCAGCCATAGCAGCATAGTTCACATGGAAAATGTTTTTTTTTTTTTTTTGGTTGAGTCTCAAAAGTTTTTTTTCTTTGTTAAATCAAATTTGACCATCTAAATCAACGACTCTTATTTTTAATTTTTTTGGGTTGAATCTCAATGGCTCTTTTGATTTTTTTTTTTTTTGTTGTTAAATCAGATATGACGATCTGAAGATGTCAGATCGTCAGATCTGATATATCTCATATGATGCCCGAGATTTTGTCGTACTTCTAGATAACTGTTGCATCCACTATGTGTGCATTTCTTCTGTGCTTTAATTACTGTCTTCTTTAGTTACTATTCTTTTCATTTTTCAACTGCATAATATTACCGAATTAGCATTTTTATTAAATCATATTAATTATTTTAAGAATGAGAAAATTGTGTGATTGAGCTAAGAACGATAGGAGCCTTCGTTTAGAAAATGGTCTAGTGAACTAATGAATAGTGTTACGTAACTTAACTTAGTGTTTTAACTGGCTAGCACAATTGTTGCACCTTAGACTCATTTTAAGCTACCTATGCTCATTTTAATAGCCTATATATGCACACAACTTGACCCACACTAATATATACTCAACCTTTAACAACTTAAGCTCATAATACATAAAAGAAAAAAAAAATAAAAGCTGAAACAGTAGCAGAGAAACCCGATAGCAGCAAGTGTGGAGAAAAAATAATTTTTGCTCATCAATTCACCATTTCAAGCCTTTACAAGCCTAGAGCAAGTAGTTTAGGGTGTGTGCAAGCCTTCTAGGTGCTCCTACGCGCTTTAGGTGAGGGTTTTCATGATTATTTATGCATTATAGAAATGTTGTTATTTTATTGAATTGACAAAAATGCTATCAAATGCTATTGCAATGCTTATCCATGTTATTGTATATTGTATATAAGTGCTAAAAACACATTTAAACTATTGATTCGCATTTTAAACGATTGGAATCATTACTTTGATTATATGAGGTGAATAGTGATGGATTTTTAGGGTTTTGTGTAATTGTGCATATTGGTTTGCTTCATTGCTTCTAATAGATGCCCTAGGTGTGACGCCCGAGATTTAGCCATGCATTCAATTACTGTTGCATCCTTTATTTGCGCATCTCTTTCTATGTCTTATTAACTGCCTTCTTAAGTTACTATTCACTTCATTTTTAAACTGCATTCTATTGGTTAATTAGCATTTTTATTAAATCATATTAATTGTTAAAGTAGTGGAAAAAATGTGCAATTGAGCTAGAGGCGATAGGAGAGCTCGTTTAGAAAATAATTTTTGTAGTTGAATGAATAGTGTTACGTAACTAACTTAGAGATTTAATTAGCTAGCTCACATGTTTCACTTTAGGCTCATTTTAAGCTTACTACGCGCATTATAATTGACCACTTAAACACCCAAACTTGACCCCACCCAACCATGCACCTTAAATATCAACTAAAGCTCATAAAATGCAAAAGAAAAAAAAAATAAAAGCTGAAAAAACAGGCAGAAACCCGACAGCCCTTCTTGCACTTGGGAGGAAATTTTTCTTCATCAACTCTTCAATCCAAGCCTAGCCAAGCCTTGAGCAACTAGTGTAGGGTGTTTGCAAGCTTCCTAGGTGCTCCTACGCGCATTGGTGAGGGATTTCACGGCTTATTTTCGCATTTCTAAATAGTTGCTATTTTCTTGATTTGTTGAAAATGTGTTCATATGCTATTGTATTGATGATCTATGCTATTATACCATGTATATGAATGCTAGGGAACACATTTAAGCCATCGTTTCGCTTTTTAAACGGTTAGAATCGTTAGTTTGATTTTTAGGGTGAATAGTGACGGAAATTCTAGGGTTTTGTGAAATCGCGCGTTTTAACTTGATTCAATACTTCTAATAGATGCCTTAGGTGCTAGTGAAGGTAGTCTAATAGCCCCGTGCACTTGCATTGTCCTAAAATCGCATAAAACGTAAAATAGTCAACTTTAACAAAGGGCTTTCGGGGTTAATGCGAATCCGGGTGGATTCGGGCTTCACTTCTAGTATTCTTAGGCTACTTAGGTGCTATAGAAGCTTTGATTTGATATCCCTTGTTTGAAGTCCGGATAAGGTATGTGTAGTTTAAAGCCATAAGAGGGAATTTGGGGCTTTCGGGGTAATCGCGGGCGTTTGAATGAGTTAGAGGGTTGAGAGGGTACCTTGAAGGTTAGTTAGAAGGTTGGGAGAGTTTCCATCGAAAATGAAATCATTAACTTTGGTTTGGAAGAGAAACAGTTTGTGAAATAAAGGGGTTTAGGTGCAATTTCGGTTGTCTCACACTTCTAAACCCATGGCATAACTTCTTGAGTGTTTATATGTGGTTTCAAATTGATTTGGAGCTTTTGGTATGATTCTATGCTTATTTTGTATATGTTCCTTTGTAAACTGCTTATTAGCTTATATAATTGCTTCTATTCTAATTGCATCGAGGTCAACCTACTTTGTTGATCCTCTTACGTGTTAATGCTTATATTATTGCTATTAACTTGCCATTGTAAAGTGCATTGCATAGTGGTTGCGCAACCATAGTGTCAGGGGCGGATGTGTTGAATATCGGCTGGGCGGCAGAGGGCTTGCCGGTGGATATTCAAACTCCGTACCCTATTCCCTCACTCGCCTGGTCCGGAGATTGCCAGGGGGTGTTGGGTCGTAGGATTATCGGGGTACATCCGGAGTACACCCACTGAAGTGTTTGGGGTTATGCCGGCTTATCGTGATCGTGCTCGTGGTTCGTGGTTCGTGAATGAAGACCAGTGAAGATTGGTGTATAGGGGTTATGTGAAATGTATCCTTTCAAATGTGTGGTTATTTAAGCTATCATTGGTTCTTTAATTGTCTAATTGTTATTGTTGTTTAACTGTATTACATGTTGCATTGCACGCCCTGGGACTTTATTCCTCACTGGGCAACAGTGGTTGCTCATACCTCGCTAACATGTTTCAGGTGGCACAGTTGGTGGAGTTGCCTTAGCTGCTGTGTGATATTTGTCTGAGGTGGATGTGCTTTCTGGTTGCTATGTGAAGAATTTGTTGTTCTATGTATAATCTATTTTGGGGCCTTAAAGCTCATGTATATATTTTAGTAATATGTAAGCTGGAAGTCTGATAATGTAGTAGCAGTGGTAATTCTATGGCTTGTAATAACTTATATTTCTAATTCTAGTTGCTTTGCATGCTTGGGAGTGAATGGCTTAATGTAGAATGTTTTATCTTCTAAGTATGTTTTAATGTTATCCTAGGAGGTCATGACTATTAGATTATGTTGTAAACAATATTACTTGCATGCTTGTGTGGTTTTGGAACTATTGTTTGCTTCAAGGCTCGGATGGCCTTGAATCTTTAAATATTTAGTTATGAAAAGTTCATTTATCTTGTGGTTATCTCATTTGAGAGTTTACAGGTTTTCAGAATGTCCATAGTACAGGGGAAATTCTGTCCGTTTTTCCCTAAAATTTTGAGACCGGGTTGGAATTGGGTTGTGATTAGATTGATTGATAGAACTCCCGGTCTCGAGAGGGATCGGGGTGTTACACTAGGTGACAATGAAGGTAGTCCAATAGCCCCGTGTCCTTGAATTGTTCTAAACTTGTATAAACGTGAAATAGTCGACTTTTAAAAGGGGGTTTCGGGGGTTAATGCTAATCCGGGTTGAATTGGCCTTCACATTTAGTAATCCTAGGCTATTTAAAACTTAACTAAGCTTTGCTAGTTCCCATTTGAGTCCCGATTGAGGTATTTGTAGTACAAAGCCAAAAGAGAAAATTTAGGGCTTTCGGACTAAATACGGGCATTTGTATGATTTTGAGGGTTCTAATGGTGCCTAAGGGGTTAACTAGAAACATGGTATAGTCCGCTTGCTAATCTAGAACCATAACATGAGTTTGGAAGGAAAACGGGTTGGGTTACAAAGGGGTTTAAGTATAAATTCGATTGTCTCACGCTTCTAAGACCTTGGTATGATTCCTTGTGTGTTTAAATGTAGTTTCAAGGTGATTTGGAGCTTTTGGTATAGTTCTATGTGGATCTTGAATATGCCTCTTTGTAATTGGCTTAATTGCTTATATAAAATGCTTCTATTCTAAATGTTTCGAGGTCAACCTACTTTGTTGATTCACCCACGTGTTATTGCTTATATTGTTGATATTGTTTTGTCATTGTTAAGTGCATTGCATATTGGTTGTGTAACCATAGTGTCAGAGGCGGATGTGTTGAATATAGACTAGGCGACAGAGGGCTTGCCAATGGATATTCAAACTCCGTACCCAATTCCCTCATTCGCCCGGTCCAGAGATTGCTAGGGGATGTTTGGTCATAGGATTATCGGGGTACATCCGGAGTACACCCACTAAGGTGATGGGGAATTTGCCGGCATATTGATCGTGGTTCGTGGCCAAAGATAAGAGAATCATAGAGTTGGGGTTAAGTGTATCGTATCCTTTGATATGTGTGGTTATTTACTGTTTTAAATGTACTTTACTTGTTTTTCTTGTTAACTGTTATATTTGTTGCATTGCACGTCCCGTTTGGCCTTTATCCCTCATTGGGCAATAGTGGTTGTTCATACCTGGCTAACATGTTTCAGAAGACACTGTGGGTGATCCCTAGCTAGATTTGGTTGAAGGAGAAGAACCGGAGATTCAAACTGAACCATTGCCTTAGTTGTTGTGTCTAGTTTCCTGAGGTGGTTTATGTTCTTGTTGTTTAATGAAGAACTCATTTGTTTACTTTATGTTCTATTTTGTAGCCTAAGAGCTATGTATATGTTATGTAGTTGCAAGTTGAAAGATAGATGTTGTAGTAGTAGATTTGGAACCATGGTATGTAATAACTTATGTTTTTATTTCTAGCTGCTTTGCATGCTTGGAAGTGAATGTTCTAATGTATGTTTGTTTTCAACTTCTAAGATTGTTTCAATGCTATCATGGAGTAGCATGATAAGTGGTTTTGAAAAGAAGTTAAGTTGGATGCATGCTTGTATGAACCTAAACTACTGTATGTTTCAAGGCTCGGATGACCTTGAACCTTTGAACTTTAGTTATAAAAGCTTGTCTTGTTATATTGTGGCTTTATTGAGTGTTGTGGGTTTTTTTTACCAATTGGGGCTCTCCCTTCACCACTTTGAAACAACAACGATTAATTACTATTGCTATAAAACAAGCCCGTTTCAGGTTTTCAGAATGTCCACGATACAGGGGAGACTCTGTCCGATTGTCGGGTCCAGACTTAACCTTTAGCGTGAGGTTGGGTTGGGGCGTGACATTTTGGTGGTATCAGAGCTTATAGAATGCATGAAGCCGAGTTAATTTTCTCAGTCTGTGGGTAGGAGTCTATTAAGTTAAGGCGTGATTACATGAATAAATATTTCTTTGATTGGCTAAGGGAATGATTGAATGGTTAAAGCACATGCTAGCATGAAAGAGAGAATATGAAAGGTCTTTTATGAGTTATTGTGTAAAAGTGAAAAGTTAAGAATGGAAAGTATGATTAATTGCTTTACTTGTGTCTTTAGTATGCAAGTGTTTGTATGACCCTATTTGTGATCTTATGTTAACTTATTTGAACTTATTCTTATGTGATTTAACGGTGAATTACACATATGCTTGTCATAATACCTTGCATTCTAGTTATCTGGAATGGGACCCCGCCGTCGAATTGGGAATCAGGATGTTGATAGAGAACCAGAGGAGACTCTCGGGCAAGAAGCCGGTATGGTAAGAAATGACCACAAGTTCAGGAACTGAGTAACGCGCAGATCTTGGCCACAATGGCCAATGCTATGAATACCATTGCCTAGTTCGTGACTCAACAGGGACAGACAGAGGCTGCCAGAGGTAATCAGGCTGCTACTACTGGAGGTAATTTGTATGATTGGTTTTTACATCATGGGGCCTATAGTTTCTTTAGAGAGCCAGATGATATGAAGGCTGAATTGTGGTTGAGAAAGTTTGAAAGGGTAGCTGCAATACTCGAGTGCAGTGATGAGAGAAAAATTACCTATGCCATATTTCTTTTAGAGGGTGACGCCGAGGAGTGGTGGCGTACTATTAATGAGAAATGGGAAGCAGAGAGGGTTCAACATTCGTGGGCTGACTTCATCCATGAATTCTGAGATAAGTATATATTAGTGGTTGCCCATGAGAGACGCCAAGCAGAGTTCATAGCCTTAAAGCAGGGAAATATGTTAGTGTATCAGTATGAGGCTACTTTTACTAGGCTCTCCCTTTACATGCCGACTTTGGTACAGCCAGAGGACATGAAAATACAAAAATTCATCATGGGGTTGAGAAGTGATATTTTACTTAATCTGTGTGCGAATGATTATCCTAATTATGCTGCAGTGGTCAGAGTCGCCTCGAGGTATGAAAAATGCAAGACATATGTATTGGCCGAGACTAGTCAATCGAGTAAGCGACAGTTCCAATCACAAAGTCAAGGGTATCAGAGGCAGACTATTTCAGTTGGGCAAAGTCCGTAGCTGAGGCAGACACAGAGTTATGCATGGCCTACTTAGACTCAGGCACAACCGGTTCAGAGTCAGAATCAGGGGCAGTCTCGTCCAGTTGCAGCTCGATATCAGCAGGGCAGTTCAGCTACCTCTTCTTACAGAGCTCCTTCGGGAGGCATTGTTGCAAGATGTCACCAGCAGTACAGCTTCTGTCAACGCCAGGGTCATACTGAGGAGAATTGTTGGAAAAGATTGAGCCGATGTACAAGATGTGGCAGTGATCAACACAAGGCTAAAGGCTGCCCGAAATTCAAGAATACTAGGGGCTAGACATCTGGTCAGGGTAATCAAACCAGGGCGTTAGCTACAACACTAGTACCACGAGGTCAAGCCCGAGTATTTGCCTTAGATATAGAGGAACTTCCGGATACGACTGTTATAGTAAAACATACTTTTCTTCTTAATGGTCAATCGGTTAAAGTTTTAATTGATTCCGTAGCTTTGCATTCATTTATGTTTTTATTTCTAGCTGTTTTGCATGCTTGGGAGTGAATGTTCAGTGGTATGTTTGTTTTCAACTTCTAAGATTGTTTCAATGCTATCATGGAGTAGCATGATAAGTGACTTTGTAAAGAAGTTAAGTTGGATGCATGCTTGTGTTAACCTGAACTACTGTATGTTTCAAGGCTCGGATGGCCTTGAACCTTTGAACTTTAATTATAAAAGCTTGTCTTGTTATATTGTGGCTTTATTGAGCATTTACAGATTTTCAGAATATCTACGGTACAAGGGAGACTCTGTCTGATTGTCGAGTCCAGACTTAACCTTTAGCGTTGGGTTGGGTTGGGGTGTGACATTTAGGTGGTATCAGAGTTTATAGAATGCATGAAGCTGGGTTAATTTTCTTGGTCTGTGGGTAGGAGTCTATTAAGTTAAGGCGTGTTTGCGTGAATAAATGTTTCTTTGATTGGCTAAGGGAATAATTGAATGGTTAAAGCACATGCTAGCATGAAAGCGAGAATATGAAAGGTCTTTTATGAGTTATTGTGTAAAAGTGAAAAGCTAAGAATTGAAAGTATGATTAATTGTTTTACTTGTGTGTTTAGTATGCACAGTGTTTGTATGACCCTATATGTGATCTTATGTTAACTTATTTGAACTTATTCTTATGTGATTTAACTGTGAATTACACATATGCTTGTCATAATACCTTGCATTCTAGTTGTTTGGAATGGGACCCCGACGTCGAACTGGGAATCAAGATGTTGATAGAGAACCAGAGAAGGCTCTCGGGCAAGAAGCTGGTATGGCAAGAAATGCACCACAAGTTCAGGAACCGAGTAACACGCAGATCTTGGCCACAATGGCCAATGCTATGAATACCATTGCCCAGTTCATGACTCAACAGGGACAGACAGAGGTAATCAGGCTGCAATAGCTGAGGGTAGTGGTACTACCGGAGGTAATTTGTATGATAGGTTTTTACATCATGGGGCCTATAGCTTCTTTGGAAAGCCAGATGATATGAAGGCTGAATTATGGTTGAGAAAGTTTGAAAGAGTGGCTGCAATACTCGGGTACAGTGATGAGAGAAAAATTACTTATGCCACATTCCTTCTGAAGGGTGACGCCGAGGAATAGTAGCGTACTATTAGTGAGAAATGGGAAGCAGAAAGGGTTCAACATTCGTGGGCTAACTTTGTCCGTGAATTTCGAGATAAGTATATATCAGTGGTTGCCCATGAGAGACACCAAGCAAAGTTCATAGCCTTGAAGCAGAGAAATATGTCAGTGGATCAGTATGAGGCTACTTTTACTAGGCTCTCCCGTTACGTGCCGGCTTTGGTACAGCCAGAGGACATGAAAATACAGAGATTCATCATGGGGTTAAGAAGTGATATTATGCTTAATCTGTCTGCAAATAATTACTCTAATTATGTTGCAGTCGTTAGAGCCACCTCGAGGTATGAAAAACGCAAGGCAGATGTGTTGGCTGAGACTAGTCAATCGAGTAAGCGGCAGTTCCAGTCACAGAGTCAGGGGTACCAGAGGCAGACTATTTCACTTGGGCAGAGTCCGCAGCCGAGACAGGCACAGAGTTATGCAGGGCCTACTCAGACTCAGGCACGACCGGTTCAGAGTCAGAATCAGGGGCAGTCTCGTCCAGTTACAGCTCGATCTCAGCAGGGTAGTTCAGCTACCTCTTCTTATAGAGCTCCTTCGGGAGGCACTGTTGCAAGACATCACCAGCAGTACAGCTTCTGTCAACGCCAGGGTCATACTGAGGAGAATTGTTAGAAAAGATTGGGTTTATGTACCGGTCGTGGCAGTGATCAACACAAGGCTAAAGACTGCCCGAAATTCAAGAATACTAAGGGTCAGACATCTGGTCAAGGCAATCAGACCAGGGTGTCAGCTGCAGCACTAGTACTACGAGGTCAGGCCCGAGTATTTGCCTTAGATGCAGAGGAACTTCCGGATACGATTGCTATAGTAGAAGGTACTTTTCTTCTTAATGATCAATCGGTTAAAGTTTTAATTGATTCCGGAGCTTCGCATTCATTTATTACTCCTACTTGTGCACAAAATGCTAAACTGAATCATGACAAACTATTGCATGAGATTATGGTTTACACTCCTATTGGTCTGAAGTTTGTTATTAGATCTATTTGTAGAGCATGTAATATTTTTATTGAGGGTCGTGTTTTTCCTGCTGACTTGATTATTCTACCCTTCAATGACTTTGAAATTATATTGGGGATAGATTGGTTAGGTAGTTATTATGCACAGCTTGACTGTAGAAAGAAGATTGTGAGATAAAAAATGTCTGACCACCCTGTAATTGAAATAGTTGGTAGTAGAAAATCAACTGGAACTCCTATCATTTCTTCTATTAGAGCATCTAAACTGTTGAGCAAAGGTTATGAGGCTTATCTTGCATATTTGATTAATCAACCTATGGACCAGTTGAAATTGAATGATGTACCTGTTGTGAGAGAGTTTCCGGGGGTCTTTCCTGAGGAATTACCAGGTTTACCACCCGATAGAGTGATAAAGTTCATGATTGATTTATTGCCAAGGACTACACCTATCTCTAGGACTCCGTATAGAATGGCTCCACCCGAATTGCAAGAATTGAAAGTTTAGTTGTAGGGCTTGCCTGAGAAGGGATTCATTCAACTGAGTTCTTCACCTTGGGGTGCACCAGTTCTATTTGTAAAAAAGAAAGACGGATCTCTTCGCTTATGCATCGATTATTGGGTTCTTAATCAGGTAACTATCAAAATCAAATATCCATTGCATTTGATTGAGGAGTTATTTGATCAGCTGCAAGGTGCTAGGGTATTTTCTAAATTCGATTTGAGGCAGGGCAATTATCAATTAAGGATTAAGAAAGATGATGTTCCTAAAATTGCTTTTAGAACTCGCTATGGTCATTATGAGTTTATTGTTCTGCCATTTGGGTTAACTAATGCTCCGGCCGCATTCATGGATTTGATGCAGTTGGTATTCCGTCCATACCTAGATAAGTTTGTGGTTATATTTATTGATGATACTATTGTATATTCTAAATCTGAGGCGGAGCATGAACAACATCTCAGAATTGTATTGCAGACTTTTCAAGAGCATCAGTTATTTGCAAAGTTCGGAAAATGCGAATTCTGGCTTAAGCAAGTTACTTTTCTAAGCCATATTATTTCTCAGGATGGAATATCTGTTGATCCAGAGAAGATTAAGGTTGTCATGGCATGGAAACGGCCGGAGACTGTTATAGAAATTCGTAGTTTTTTGGGCTTAGCAGGTTATTACAGAAGGTTTGTCAAGGATTTATCTAAAATTGCTGGACCATTGACTCAGCTTACTCGAAAGAAGATTGTATTTGACTGGAATAAAAAATGTAAGGCTAGCTTTCAGGAATTGAAGAAGAGATTAACCACAGCTCATATTCTTGCTTTACCTGAGGGTACTGATAATTTGGTAATCTATAGTGATGCTTCTAAGGAAGGATTAGGCTGTGTATTGATGCAGAATAGAAAATTTATTGCCTATGCTTCCAGAAAATTGAAACCTAATGAACTTAATTATCCGATGCATGATCTTGAGCTTGCAGCTATCATCTTTGCACTAAAGAAATGGCGTCATTATCTTTGGGAAAATAAATTTGAAGTCTTTACTGATCACAAGAGTCTGAAATATCTCTTTCTCAGAAAGAGTTGAATATGAGGCAGAGGCGTTAGTTAGAATTGCTTGAGGATTATAATTGCACTATTAATTATTTGCAGGTAATGCCAATATTGTTGCTGATGCTTTAAGCCGAAAGGCTACAGTTATCAGTCTAATCATCAAAAATTGGGAGTTCATGAAAGAATTATGTCTATGGAAACCTGAGACTTTAGATTCTGGTATTCAATTTGCAAGTTTGCAGATTCAATCCCTATTATTATCCAGGATTAGAGAAGCTCAACAGGCAAATCCTCATTTGTTGAAAATCTTAGAGAATTCAAAAAGGGGAGAGTCGGATTTCAAATTGTATGATGATAGTCTCCTTAAATTCAAAGACAGAATTTATATTCCTTCTTAGCCAACTTTAAAGAAAGAAATTGTAGAGGCTCATAATTCTAAGTATACTATCCATCAAGGTAGTACAAAGATGTATACAGATTTGAAGCAGAACTTCTGGTGGAACAACATGAAGAGAAAAATTGCTGACTATGTTGCTAGATGTCTTACTTGTCAGAAAGTTAAAGCGGAGCATCAGAGACCTGCAGAGTTATTACAGCCTTTGGCTATACCTGAATGGAAGTGGGATCATATTACCATGGATTTCGTCTCCGATTTGTCGAGGTCTTTGAAGGGTAATGACTCAGTTTGGGTTGTTGTGGATAGATTGACTAAGACTTCTCATTTTATTGCTAAAAAGAAGACTGATTCTCTTGATAAGCTAGTGGAGTTATATATTGAGAATGTTGTCAGACTTTATGGGATTCCAAAGAGTATTATGTCAGACAGAGATCCCAGATTCACATCTCAGTTCTGGTAGAAGATTCAGAAAGATTTGGGCACAACATTGAGCTTCAGTACTTCTTATCATCCTCAAATTGATGGAAAATCTGAAAGAACTATTCTAATACTTGAGGATATATTACAAGCGTGCATTCTGGACTTCAATAAGAGTTGGGAGAGATACTTACCTCTTGCAGAATTTGCTTATAACAACAGTTATCAAGCTACTATCGGTATGGCACCGTATGAAGCTTTGTATGGGCGTAAATGCAGATCTCTTTTATATTGGAATGAAGTTGGAGAGTTGAAATCTATTGATCCTACTCTATTGCTAGAGATGAACAAAATGATTGATAATGTTCAGCTTATCAGAAAAAGAATGCTTATAGCGTAGAGTCGGTAAAAGAGTTAAGCAGATAGATGCCATCGTGATCTGAAATTTGCCGTAGGTGATCGGGTATTTCTGAAAATTTTTCCTTACAAGGGTTTGATTCGGCATGGTAAGGGAAGAAAACTCAATCCTCGTTATGTGGGATCGTTTAAAGTAACTGAAAAAATTGGTGAATTGGCTTATCGACTAGCTTTGCCTCTAGCTTGGGCAAAATTCATGATGTCTTCCACTTTTGTATGCTTTGGAAGTATCAGCCAGATCATTCTCATGTTCTTGAGCATGAGCCATTAGATATTAGTGAAACTTTGACCTACACGAAGAAACCTCTTCGAATTACAGATTGGAAAGTTCAGGAGCTGAGAACTAAAAATATTCCGATGGTTAAGGTTATGTGGGATCATCACTGGATAGAGGATGCTACATGGGAAAGAGAGGAGGAGATGCAAGAGAAGTATCCAGAGTTATTCGTTGAATCATGTAAGAATTGTGTGGGTGCAATTAGTTTAAGGGGAAGAGGGTGTGACGCCCGAGATTTTGTCATATTTCTAGATTACTGTTACATCTACTATATGCGCATTTCTTCTGTGTTTTAATTACTATCCTCTTTAGTTACTATTCCTTTCATTTTTTAACTGCATAATATTACTGAATTATCATTTTTATTAAATCATATTAATTGTTTTAGGAGTGAGAAAAATGTGCGATTGAGCTAGGAAAGATAGGAGTGGTCGTTTATAAAATAGTCTAGTGAACTAATGAATAGTGTTACGTAACTTAACTTAGTTTTTTAATTAGCTAGCACAATTGTTGCACCTTAGACTCGTTTTTAAGCTACCTATGCTCATTTTAATAGCCCATATATGCACACAACTTGACCCACACTAATATATACTCAACCTTTAACAACTTAAGGTCATAATACACAAAAGAAAAAAAAAAGAAGCTGAAATAGTAGCAGAGAAACCCAACAACAACAAGGGTGGAGAAGAAAGAATTTTTGCTCATCAATTCACCATTTCAAGCCTCTCCAAGCCTAGAACAAGTAGTTTAGGGTGTGTACAAGCCTTCTAGGTGCTCCTACGCGCTTTAGGTGAGGGTTTTCATAATTATTTGTGCATTTTAGAAATGTTGCTATTTTCTTGAATTAATAGAAATGCTATCAAATGCTATCAAATGCTTATCCATGCTATTGTACATTGTATATAAGTGCTATAGAACACATTTAAACTATTGATTCGCATTTTAAACGGTTGGAATCGTTACTTTAATTATATGAGGTGAATAGTGATAGATTTTTAGGGTTTTGTATAATTGTGCATATTGGCTTGCTTCATTGCTTCTAATAGATGCCCTAGGTGCCAATGAAGGTAGTTCAATAGCCCCATGTCATTGAATTGTTCTAAACTTGTATAAATGTGAAATAGTCGACTTTTAAAAGGGGGTTTCGGGGGTTAATGCTAATCCGGGTTGAATTGGCCTTCACATTTAGTAATCCTAGGCTATTTAAAACTTAACTAAGCTTTGCTAGTTCTCATTTGAGTCCCGATTGAGGTATTTGTAGTACAAAGCCAAAAGAGAAAATTTGGGGCTTTCGGACTAAATACGGGCGTTTGCATGATTTTGAGGGTTCTAATGGTGCCTAAGGGATTAACTAGAAACATGGTATAGGCCGCTTGCTAATTTAGAACCATAACATGAGTTTGAAAGGAAAACGGGTTGGCTTACAAAGGGGTTTAAGTATAAATTCGATTGTCTCATGCTTCTAAGACCTTGGCATGATTCCTTGTGTGTTTAAATGTAGTTTCAAGGTGTTTTGGAGCTTTTGGTATAGTTCTATGTGGATCTTGAATATGCCTCTTTGTAATTGGCTTAATTGCTTATAGAAAATGCTTCTATTATAACTGTTTCGAGGTCAACCTACTTTGTTGATCCTCCCACGTGTTATTTCTTATATTGTTGATATTGTCTTGTCAATGTTAAGTGCATTGCATATTAGTTGCGCAACCATAGTGTCAGGGACGGATGTGTTGAATATCGGCTGGGCGGCAGAGGGCTTGCCAGTCGATATTCAAACTCCGTACCCTATTCCTTCATTCTCCTGGTCCAGAGATTGGCAGGGGATGTTGGGTCGTAGGATTATCGGGGTACATATGGAGTACACCCATTAAGGTGATTGGGAATTTACCGACACATTGATCGTGGTTCGTGGATCGTGGTTTGTGGCCAAAGATAAGAGAATCATGGAGTTTAGGGTTAAGTGTATCGTATCCTTTGATATGTGTGGTTATTTACTGTTTCAAATGTACTTTACTTGCTTTTCTTGTTGATGAATTTAGAGACTTTCCACTTTTTTGGGTTAAAATCTCTATTTTTTACAGACTGGGCTGTAAATTTTTTTTACAGACCTCTATTGTGTGAATTTTTTTTCCCAAAGTCTCTATTTTACAGACTGAGCTATAATAATTGCAGTTTACAACCCTGCATTGGAGATGCTCTAACCACAATAGAATCTAGTTCATACTCAAAATAAAGCTAAGAACATGAAAAAGATAAAAGAAGAACTCCCCATGTGAATAACCTCCTTAATGCTTCTAGCTACTTGAACCATTGCTCCAATTTGATCACCAACCTTTGATTTGTGAAGGAATGATGTGGGCTTAATTAATTTTGGGATTAATTGAAGTAAGTGTTGTGTGTATGTGTTTAATTGTGTGTGTGTCGAAGTGGGTGTGAAGGTGTAGAGAAAAGTGTGTGTAAAAAATGTGTAAATATGTGTGTGTGAAAGTGATGAGAGTGGATGAGAAGATAAGGATTAAAGTGGATGTTGAATGAGTGGTTCGATCAGCAGATGTATGTTGAAAAAAAGTGATAGGTCGGTGGAGTCAAAATGTGAAAAGAAAAGAAAAATGGTCAATGGTTTGGTGATGCTTATTTTGCTCAATGGCTGGTTCTGTACAATAATGTGGCGTGATGATGTCGGCTCGCGTGTGGTTCGTTGATGGTTCAATGGTGCTGGTTGGTGATTGGCCGTGTTTTATGGCTTGGCTCGTGCATTTGTGAAGTGGTGAAGCCGAGTGGTGCTGGTGTTTGGTGATTAAAATGTGCTGGTGGGGTTGTGGGCCGTAAGTGCCAAAGCATGCGAGTAGGTGTGGTTGGTTCGTTAAATGAATATCCTGGTTCGTGCAATTATAACTGTGCTTTCGTGAATGTGATCAAAATGCATGCATTAAAAAAAAAAACAAAAAACAAAGCTTTGACTAAGTTTGAAAGTATAATTTCTTTATTTAGTATTTTGTTATTATATATATATATATATATATATATATATATATATATATATATATATATATATATATATATATATATATATATATATATTATCTTCCTTTTTTTCTTTTTGTTTTATTTCTTACTCCGATCTTTGTTTTCGAGCTTCACTTCATTGCAAACACCACCTTTTTTTTTCACGAGTATGACCTAAATCATAAAACATTTACATTAATTAACTATTTGAAATATTAAAAATAGAAAAAGTCAATTTATTCACAAATGCTACAAATAACTAATAAATGTAATTAAATAAATACAAAATACCTTAAAAATGTATTCAATTAAATTCAAAATAATAAACACATCAATAGGGTAATATATAACATTTCTTTTAGTTGTTAGTGATTAACGATGATGCTCTCTTTAAAACTCTCATTATTAGTTCATGTAGGATATGACATGGGCACATTGTGAGGTCACTAGTATGAGTTGGCATATATGTGTTGGTCATAATTTTAACCCCGTTCACAAGGTAATAAATATGATTGTGTGGAGACATGTAAATTCTCTATAGCTTTGTCTAGTGAAGAATTATAGACTAATTTTATCCTTAGTTTGTACAACCATTCTTCGATAATTTGACATTTTGTTTCTCTATGAGGGCCAAAGAAAGGACTTTGCGATTGGGTAAAGCACTAGCCAAGCTAAGAGAATTATAGACTAATTTTATCCTTATTGTTCAAAAGATACTTTAGATTTATGTCGAGAGTTATGATTGAATTTCGCAAAGAAAAATTTTAAAAATATATAATTTTCATTTGGATAATACCTAGAAAAATGCATGACTCAGGGAAAAGGGCAATATCGAAAGAGAAATGATATATACCACTTTAATTTTTACACTCAAATATCACTTCTTATGTGTATGCTGAGTTGACATATTAAAAGAAGAGAGAAAAATCAAAAAGTTAATTATTTTAACATGCTAACTAAGTATCTACATAAAAAGTGATATTTAAGTGTAAAAATTAAAATAAAATATAACAATACTCATATCGAAAGGATCGTGTAGCGAGAAACAAGCAACAAATCTTAAAATATTTAAGAAAGCAACATCTCCCCATGAAAAGTGAAGCTATGACCAATATAAATACATCATTACTCCATATATATTGGCATTGGACCAAATATACGTTCCTTTTTCTATCCTTTTTCGATCAATGACCATACATACTTTTACGTAGCATGCACAACCGTAATGGTATATACCATAATGTGCACTACTTATGGATGTCTACCAACGCAATTCGTCAACAATTTAGACTCGTCAAGCTAAACGCTATATTTATCACCTTGATGGACCCCACTGATCATGTATTATTTTATTTTATTTTATTTTGTTAATGTGATGAAACATTCTTACTCAACCAACTCACAAAATATAGACTAGATTAGTCACCACTCATTGATATTGAATGGGATACACCGGCATCCTCTAGTTGACCTAACGACTAATATAAAACTCTTAAGATACAGCAGCTCGACCAAAGGTATGTATCAGATAAGTCAAAATATAATATCCAACAGTAATAGTCATATTTAAATCCAAGACCTCTTAATAAAAGAGTCTGACCACCACCAATATAGCGACCCTTGGGATCATGTATTATTATTATTATTTTTCTCCTGAACTTATCATTTATTATTGGAAGATCACATTGTAACCATTTCGATCCCCACATGTCGCTTTTGATGCTCTCCCTTTCTACTTATAGAGAGAAAAAGAAATGTGGAATTCTTGAGAGCTAGGTGTAATAGGAAGCCAAGTCAAAGAAAATTTTCTGAAATTTCTGGTTCAGAAGCCACAGAAATCAAGATCATGGGGGCGAGAAAGTCATACTGAAATTGAAATTTTAAGATACTGTCTAGATGCGGATGCCACTCGTGCATATTTGCAATTTTCTATTCTAGATATATATAATGGTCTCATAGATTTACATCATTCATAATGTTATAAAATTATAATCATTGGCGGAGACACTTTTTCATCATGATGCGCCTGTACACACCCTGACTTGGGGAAAAATATATATTTGTTTTGTTTTGTTTTGTTTTGTTTTTTAGTATTAAATCAATGAAACGTGATAAGAAGTAAAAGTGATGGGAGGTGAAAAAGTAATGGGAATTGTCTTATTTTTATTTTTTTTCCTAATAATTCTTTTTAATTATGTTCTTTTATTTTCTTATATTGAAAATGATGTGTTTTGTACTTCTATTGAAAATAATACGTTTTGTATTTCCATTGAGAAAGGAGAAAAAATAAAGAGAAAAAGATAGGAAAAATTGGGCAGTCTTCATTGAACATAAGATCGGACAATAATTTCTAATCCAATTGATTTTAAATATAAAATCAACAGCTTTATTTTAAGTTATTAGTTTATGCATAAATAAGTACCCAAACCCTTGGTTACTAACTTCACCACTATAGTCGCTACCCTGATCCTCGATACTTGATTATGCCACTAATTAAATATAGTATTACAAGAAAATTTTAATAATGGTAAATTAATAATAGAGTTACGATAAAATAATTTATATAATTCACCACTATTGAATCTCACTTATAACTTATAACATTATAAAAGAATTGCTTGAGCACTTTACTATTCATAACTCAAAATGGGTAGAGCTTGAAAAGTTGGATAATAGGTCCCCGTAATTAGTGTTTTACGATGATCATTCAAAAATTCTTAAGAATTATCCACATGATGTTTTCCTTATTTCATAATCCGGTGAAGTGCATTAAACCCCCCTGTACTTTAGCAAAAGTACACAACATCCCCTTATACTTCCAAAACCCCCTGAACTAGTCCTTGTGATTTTTAAAAGTGCACAACACCCCCTTACAGTTAAAAAATCCATCATATTTAATAGATTTTGTAAAAAAGACGTAAATACCCTCAATCTTTTTTCATTTATCTTTTTTGTCCTTTTCTCTTCTGTTTAGACCAAAAAAATAAAAGAAAAAGACATATATATACAAGAAAAGATATATATATATATACACACACACAAAAAAAAAAAAAATACACACATACAACACGGTTGGGTATGTGGGTGGGGAAGGTTGATGGGCTGGGTGGGGGTAGAGGTGGGGGTGGGGGTGGAGAAGGGGGTGTGGGTGACGGGCTAGGTGTGGGGTGGGAACTGATCAGCCAAGTACTAGCTAGACTTTCCCTACATGTCATCATCAACATAAACTACACACATATTCAATGAAGAAAATAGAAAGAATTAATGAAGAATGGCGATGCGTGCAATGCATTTGGAAAAAAAAAATCATCTCACTGCCAAACTCGCAAGAAACTAAACTCCATGTACATGAACATTTTCCACAATGAGTACTCATTCACTAGCCGAATTAACATCTGCATGAATATTGATCAGATAGACAAATTCTTCAACTTGGAAACAGTGCATGGAAATATGTCATATAACATTGATGACCGTATTAGGCACGTATGAAGGTGATAATGCTAACATTACTAACAATGACGGGCTGGGTGGTGGGTGACGGGGTGGTATGGGATGGGGACGTTTGGGGGGGGGGGGGGGGGGGGGTTGGGGAAAATGACTATCTTTTTTTGTTTTTAAAAAAAAATAGTAATTTGGTCAATTTTTATAATTATTTAATAGATAAATTCATTAAAAATTAATAAAAATCTCACTTAACTCGTGTGAAGTACACTCTCCGTTAAATTTAATAGATTTTTTAATGGCAGGGGGTGTTGTGCACTTTTAGAAAACCACAAGAACTAGTTCAGGGGATTTTTAAAATATAAGGGGGTGTTGTGCACTTTCACTAAAGTACAGAGAGATCTGATGCATCTCACCCTTCATAACCTTTGGAGGTGAACGCACCCTGCAACAGCCTTACAGGCCAATTATTGAAGATTGAAGACTGATTTCACAGCAGAACCCCGAGTTCTGGATATGCCATATTTTTCGTGAAACAAATGCATGTACGGATTGAATTGCTACACCTTTTGGCTCAATCAATTTCTTGACAGTTTGATTATATAAAATATTCCTTCAGCACTACACACCTTGTTGGAGAGAGATAAAAGGGGTGACATTACCCTAGGCTCATAGCCGAGTAGCCTCTAACAGCTACTCGTTATATTTGATTTAGATCGGCTACGCCTTCTTCATTAAATAAAAAATAAAAATAAATAAAAAAACTTAAAAGGTCAACGTAGATTGGGTTTGCAACAGTATGCATGATGTAGATAGGGGTATATAAAAAGACCAGTGCAGGAATTGCCACAGTGTATTTAACTGTTTCAAAACATTCGATGGAATTAGACAAGCAATAGATGAGAGGGCTTAGTGTGTCAGCATCACTCGTGAGGTTCCAATAGTTGGGAATGTCAGGAGGTTTCGAAAACGACATTGAGGAGTCTAATTATATGCTTCTCTGAATTTTTGCGCAATTTCCACTAAAATATCCCACTATGTAATGTTTCCACTGGCTTTAATGGACCAAGAAACAGATCTTCATCTGTCTATACCATTGTTTGCCATTGGACGATTAGAAATTTTTGTCTTTTTTTTTTTTGTCGGCAAAATAGAACTTGCATATAATCGAAAAGGAAAAATCAACCAGTCCCTCTAGGGCAAAGGTTATGGTACAAGATAGATGAAAGTTCGTTAGAAATGTTGTTAACTCAATTTATAAAAAGATGATTATACCTAACCCGCTTAGCAAATTAATTAGTCGTACAATTAATTTGTCTCCTAACAAAAACAAGGCTAAAGAAAGAATTAGAGGACAAGATATTCCTAACATCATAGGACATAAACTCTCAATCCTCCAATCATTTTGTCTTTCGTTAATAGCTAATTTTAATTCGTTTGTATCTAGGGTTGAAATAAGCAAGTCAATTCATTTCAGATAGTTCTATTTTATGAATTTGCATGGCTGGTGAGTAACTTGATCTCTTTTCCCTTGATACATAAAAGAAATACCTACCTTGCCCTTCCCTTATTTTCTCAGAGCCAATTGAATAAGTTTTATGTCATTTCTTTACCTTTTCTTTACATGATAACAATTCAATTATTAAATTTCAACTTCATAATTATGTATATGATAAAAAATTTATTAAATAGAGGAGAGTGAAGAAAAGAAGGGATGATGTATAATAATATTCATGCGAACTGAAGACTCTTCAATGCAGGTTGATTTTCATAAGATTGAGCAAAATAAGTGGCATTGAAGAGGTAACAAATTTGTTATCAAAATTAAAGTAATATTCTAATTAGGGTAAGACATGTACGTAGAATGAATATATACAAGTACATACCTATATTGGTGGGCACATAATTAATTTCGAGACCTCTCATATCTAAAGTAAGAATCATACCACTAGATCAAATGGCCAATGGTCTCAAGAAGCCTTGAAGTGCTAATAGAGATGATTTTACAGTGACAACTTCACTGACTAACTGTAAAAGATATTTGATTTTTTTTCCTCCCTTTTCCTCTTATCTTTTTCTTTATTTCCCAACAACGAATAGCCTGAGGAACGTGGATCAATATTGTCTCATCTCTCTCACCCATTTTTGTAAATTGTTTGGGAGGAGAAACAGGGACTGATTCAAAATTTTTGTTCACTGAAAGCTAAAAACACACAATTTTATATTTATATATTAATATTTTTTTTTAATGAGGGTTAAATTAAAATTTTCAACTAAAACTATCTAAAAATTATATGTATTTTCGAAAACAATTTGGAGTAGGAGCTATACTCATCAATGTATAGTCCGCCTGTGAGGACAAGTAATAAGTCCACGGACACTGTTATTTTATCCTGCAAACTCTGAAAGCCGGCCACAATGAAAGAATCTTACATTGTGTTTGGATTGGGGGAAATGGGGGGAAGGGAGTAGTTGTAGAAAGAGGGCTTTAGTCCTTTCTCTTGTTTGGTTTTAGGGTTAATGGATGGTGAGGGTAGGCAGTGGATGGGTTTAGCCCCTCCATATCCTGAATATACCATCACCCCGATTTGGAGTAAGATGAGGGGAGAGGAAAATCTGATTTCTTGTAAAGACAATTTTACCCTTCCATTTCAGAAAAATTACCATCCTACCAACTATATAATAAAAACAAACCCTATTTTTCCTCCACTTTTCTCACCGCCGCTCCTGATCTTCACAAGCTTCATCCAACAAGCTAGACCAGGTATACAACACTTCTATCTTTTCTCCACTCTTCTCTACTTTTCTATATAGATCTGATCTTGTAGAGCTTCACTTCTAGGTCCGCATCTTGGCATAGTTGTGTCGATCTCACCACTCTAGGAGCAAATATGTTCCCCATGATTGTTGATGCATTTTTCTTCAATGAAAAAGTCATTAATTTTATTAGCTTCTTAGAGTTCTTTCAATTTACTAACAAGATACGTGACTTTGCCGTTGGATGTTGATTGTCAATCAAGATTCTAGTCATCCTTTGATGCTACTCGCTGATTCATCCAAAAAAAAAAAATCAAACACGATGTCCTTATGCAACGTGAAATAATGGATTAGCATATCTGTTATTGTAAAACCTAAGCTCCATGTATCAACAGAACGGAAGGTTTGGATTGGCATTATGATCCAACAAGAAAAAAAGATTGGCATTATGAAAGTTTATTATAATTTAAGAAAATGGTGTAAAAGTCATTTTACACAAAAAAAATTCCATTCCTTCCATTTTCTTTTTAATCCAAACAAAGAATACTCATCATCCTTTATGATTCTCTCATTTATAAAATTTTGCAATGCAAACATAATTTAACCCTCTTTACTCATTTTTTTTATAATACTCTCTCTTCCTCTCCTTTATTAAGCTTTCTCCCCCTCAATCCAAACGCACCCTTTAAAGCACTAGGATACAGTAAGTCCAAGGGAAGGAAAATGTCACCTTTAGTCCAATTATTTTCTAAAAGTTTTAATTTTATTTTTATTATTTAATTTTTTTTAATTTCGTCCTTATTATTTCTCGAAATTTTTTAATTTAATCTCTATTATTTTTTAAAAATTTTAATTTTGTCTTTATTGTTTTTTTAAAGTTTTATATTCGTCCCTATTATTCAAAATTAGTCAATTTATGTCATATTATTTTCTTAAAAAATTTAAATTCATCTCTATTGTTTCTCAGAAAATTTTAATTTAGTCCATGAATAATAGGAATAAATTTGAAACTTAAGAAAAATAATTTTAAAAAAATAATAGAGATGAAATTGAGAAATTCTAAACAATAAAAACGAAATTAGTTTTTCTTTTAAAACAATAGGAACTAAATGTGCTATTTTCTCGAATATAATATATTATTTTTCTTTTTTCGATAATAAGAAATATAAAACTCCATCGTATAACTGTGCAGTCCATTATATTCATTGTTTAATTAAGGGTGAGGTTAGAACTCAGGTTGTTTCATCTATGAGTGAATACTTTATCGTTTTTCTCACTTTTGAAAGCCTAAGAAAATACATTTTAGTTATACCCTACGACAAGATCGAGAAAAATGATATTTTATTGGCACAGGGTTACACGGGCTCCAACTAATTCAAACTGGTGCATGTAAAAAATAGTGATAAAATTTTAATCTTTGCAGTTCTATATTTATTGGAGGCAATCGAGTTTTATTTATTTATTTATGGGAAATCTAAATTCGTACAACGTAACTAGTAAGACTCAAATTTATAATATCTCACTTCAATAGTGAATAAATACTACTGAACCAAAGTCCTAGTGACGGAGGCAATCAAAATTTACAAATAATCAATGAAGCATTTATGATAGTTCTCGAGATGTATTAATTATCTTGTCTTATTGATGAATGTATATATACTTTATACCAAAAAAAATACATACCTACCACCTACATTACATTAGAAATTTTATTATTCTCATTCTTCATATAAACCCGTCCATTATGATTATAGACAGAATTTAATATCTATAAAAAAGAAGAAAAAAAAAAAACTCGTTGTTCTAAAGATTGGTCTCTTAATATTTTGGGCCGTGGACTTTGAATATGGTAGGCCTTCTAACATGTGGGGAAAAATCACAACTTAAAATTACTTAGTTGTTAAAGTATATATATGTTTTAGTACAATAACAAACCTTAGACGTGCGACTCAAGAGTACTTTGGGACAATTTCCTCTCTCGATTCCTACCTGTTGGGCTTTCCTATGCATGTAAAGCTACTTACTGACCCAACTCCCTAAAGGTAATTTGGATTCCTTCAAGTCATTCCCCTTGGCCCATCCATCCTTCACCAATGGTGCGGATGCCAGAAATGTGATTAATGCTCCATTTGTTTGTCGTAAAATATTTTTAAAAAAAATATTTTTGTAATTTTTTTTATATTTGGTAATGTAGAAAAATTGAATAATCAGAAAATATATTTTGGTAAAAGAAAAATATTTAGTTAAAAAGAGTGAAAATATTTTTATCTCAATTGGGACGTGCACAAACAATATAGAATCCACGCCATAGTACGATAGAATAATTTTCCCCTTGTGATAATCCGGTAGATCATCTAAATCTAAATTTAATGGTATACCTTATTCAGGAATATATCAATCATTTGACTTGTAAGAAAACCCTAGATGGAGTGGATCGTGACCAGAGGATGGTTATATTATGGATTAGATGTCTCAAGGAAAAGATGCAATCAATAAGGTTGTAGTGTAGAGTAAAAGGCCTATCTTGATTGTGGTTGTTACATGAATGAGTATTTTGGTCATTTTTCTTAGATCGGAGACAAAAGTTATACTCGATATGATATGCGTCTTTGGATACAGTAGTTGTCATCGAGTGTAACTGTAACTCTTTAGTGAAATGTGAGAAAGGTCAAAATGCAGTTAGGAGTTAGTAGAGAGGCATTTTGGTCATTTCAGGAGTTAAAGCGATTATTTCTTTTGGTCCCCTTTCTAGCCGCTTTTCTGTTTTTAGCATACTTGCTATAATTTATGTTTCTAAATATGGCATAAGATTGACAATCAAAGAGTTTTAATGCTACTAGAAGTCTTAATTAAGATAAGGTTTCCATTTTTAATAAATTGAACTTCCTATTTCGGCTGTTGTGCTCATTATGGAAATTGATTGTATTTTTGGCAAGAGAGGCGTATGGCATGCATATGGTAGGCATGTGGTTAGCATATGGTAATAAGATATATAAGATGATACAAAGTTTAAACTCAATAAGAAGTATTTAAATACATTCCCATTGCAGTTAGCATATGGTAATAAGATAAGATGATAAAATGCCATAGCCTTTAGCAAAAATATAAGACAATTCCCACCAATTTTCGAAAACTAGAATAGCTAAAAAGTGGAATAAAAAGGGAAGATCGAAAGCTTCAATGCAAGACCTATTTCCGAGGTATTCTAACCACTTGAGCATGCTCTTTAAGACTTGTTACAGGTCTGGTTCGTTGAGTTCTAAGCCAACGGAGGGAGGTAAAAATTGAATTAGTGCCTTACATATTTATTTTATGCGAGTTAATGTTATGTATGCTTTCAATTGTGATTATAACATGTTCTCCATGTGGTTCGATTTCTATATTGCATGCTATATCATTCTGCTGCATGTAAATTTAGTTTTGAACTTAGGATTACCTTAGTAGAATGCTTCTTAGTGGCATGCCACATTAATACACATTATTTGGAATGTATGTACATATAAATCGCGTAGAAAAAACTCGTTGGTGTCCAGTTTTAAAGCACGATTACATGCCGTATTTTTAATATCAATATATATGGTAAACTGTATTTGTGATCATATTATTTACATAATTACCTTCTTGCAACAAGGTTTAGCCCTCTTTTGATGGTTCGTATGCATGTTATGTATGATTTTTTTCAATCTAGTTGTAAGATTGCGTTCATTAATAATACAAGGCATCTTGTAATGCTTTTAATCTTAGATTGAAAGGTGTAGCTTTCTTGAGAAGCATAGGAAAGTGGATGTAATTATTTTTTAGATTTACTTTACATGCTTTCTTAGTTTACATGAATATATATATATATATATATATATATATAGATATATATATATTTTATGGAAATTCTGTAAAATCTCCACGCAAGGTGGTTCTGCCATGGTGGATCTTGGTGGACTGCATTGGCACGTTTTCAAAGGTCTTTTAGTATTGAGTAAAAAAACTTTAGATCCCTCATGTTTTGTAAAAATAATTTTTTGGTTCTTTAATTTTTGAAAAGTAATCATTTGGTCCATTTTTTACAGAAAATGTTAACTTTTTTGTGATTTTTATATTTTACCCTTGAACCCATTTTCTCTCTCATGCATGGCATTATGCACCATGTTGGCAGTCATAAGATATCACCAAAAATCAGAAAAAAATCACCAAAAAATTCACAAAATATACTTGTCCAAACCAAAACAAAAAAATATAATTTCTACAAAATGACTTCAACATCATCATCCACCACAGTTAGAGAAGAAATAAACGGAACAATTATCAAGTTAAAAAATAGGATATATTATTGTCGGTCAAAAGCAACTGATCGCATATCTGAATAGGAAATATGATAGTTCGTCGTTAAATCCGTCGCTAATTAGTAACGGAATTAGCGAAGTAAATAAGTATTTATCTTGAAAAATAAATGTTACAAACCATAATTTCTTATAAAATGCATTTTACACTCCGTTGATAATATGAACAAGTATTTTTTAACTTAATTTGATGTCCGAGCCATTTTCAGAATGAAAATCGACAAAATCGGTTTATTTTATTGCTTATCTTTAAATTTTTTCTAAATTATGTCGCTATTTAGTGACGAATTTAGTGAGAGAATTACGACATGCCGTTACTATTCCGTCGCAAATCTATCGGCCATCACTAATCTGTCGCGATGTTACGAGAGATTAGTGACGAAATTTAGTTATAAATTTTTCTGTTACAAAGTCGTCCCTAATCCGTTACTAATTAGTAACTGAATGTTTTCCTCGCTAAATCTATTGTCATTTAGTGACAAAAAAAAAAATTTGTCGCTAAAATTCGTCGCCCGTTTCAATTTTTCTTGTAGTGGACCACTTCATTTTTTTTGTTTTGATTTTAAAAGAGAAAAATCAAAATATTTCCTATTTTTTAACTTGATAATTGTTCCGTTTATTTCTTCTCTAACTGTGGTGGATGATGATGTTGAAGTCATTTTGTAGAAATTGTATTTTTGTGTTTTGGTTTGGACAAGTATATTTTGTAAATTTTTTGGTGATTTTTGATGATATCCTATGGCTGCCAAAATGGTGCATAATGCCATGCATGAGAAAAAAATGGGTCCAAGGGTAAAATAAAAAAATCACACAAAAGTTAACATTTTCCATCAATTTTTCGTAAAAAACAGACTAAATAGTCACTTTTCAAAAGTTGAGGGACCAAAATGTTATTTTTACAAAACCTGAGGGACCTAAAGGTTTTTTACTCTTTTAGTATTGGTCATGGTGCGGTCAAAGCTGATCAATGGTGGTCAAACAATTGGAATTGACTTGGTGGTGTAATTTCAAGTTGCTAAAGATTTGAGGAAAATTGAAAATTTTACATTTTTTGAGAGAGCCATCAAAGAAGGGACATATTTTTAATTATTTATTACGTTTTAATATTTGTTATTTTTATATATATTTTACATTTAGTTATTTCATTAAATTTATTATGTGAATGGATGATCAAATGTCACCTAGAAATATGTCGACTAATAGGATTTAAAATTGGTTGATCATATTCACTTAGGTCATTGGATAGTTATGGATTAACTAATTAATCTGATCTTAGATCAATTCTCAATCTAAGAATTAATTATTTAAAAATTGGCTAGGGAAAAATGACAATTTTAACCTTAGAGACCCAACTCTTATCAATTAACGAGAACAACCCTTGCCTAGAGTTCCAATAAATCCAGATTAGGTAATATGATTTAAAAGCATACTTAAAATGTTTTAAATCAAATGTTATAACATTCAAGTGGATTTGTACTATGCCCAATATACATGCGATTACTACTAACTTATATTTTTTTAGATCAACACCTAAAATTGAAGTATTAAGGTAAATCATGAAAATTCTAAAAATAAATAATCAAGTGGAAGAGCGAATTTAAAAACTCCATGACTTTCCAATTCCAGTTTGTACTAAGGAATGGATATCACCTTACCTTACCATACTTATGCTCTCTATTTGGGATGATATTTCATTTAGATATTAGTAGACAAAATTAACATGAATATTGGTAAATAAACTGTTAAGTGAGTTTGGCCATCCCATCGGTAGAGTTCTACACTAAAGAGCATTTTTTAGGATGTTGACAAAAGTCACTACCCTATCGGAGGGCTTAAGTTAAGAACATTTAGGGAATATCATAATAGGGTTAATACACTTGACTCTAAGAAAGTAGTATTCTCTGCATCGAAGTAACACTATTATTCTAGGGAAGCCAAACCAATTAGTGTTTGGGTTATCATAAGATAACATATATCCAGATAAGTCATAATCCAAATAAACAAAGCTTAACTAAATAGTACAACAGCCTTGATTAACCCATCCATGGAAGGACTGTAAGAAGGATGAGACACGGTTGCACAAATGTAGTCTAAGGGTTAACTACGAAGGCAAAAAGTTAGGATGTATGTATTTTTCCATTTACATCATATATAATATACTTACATCACAGATAAATGCTCATTACTAATTATTATTATACATGTATCAAAAAATGTCAATAGTTTCTTTTAGTCCTCTAGCCTTTACTCTCAAGGATAATAAGTTAACAGGCCCAAACTTCTTGGACTAGAAAAGAAATCTTGATATAGTACTCGAGACTGAAAAGTACAAGTATGTCTTGAACCAACCTTGTCCTCAATTACGAGCTAAAGTTATCAATGCTTAGTACGAGGCTAAGCAAGGTTGGAAAAAATCCAACAAAAGGGCCAAGTGCTATATGTTGGCTTCCATATCCAACATCCTACCAATACAACACAAGGGCATGGCCACTGCTGCCCAAATCACGGCCCCATTGACCGAGATGTTTGTTGATAAAAGTAGACCAGTTAGGTCAGCTATTATGAGGGAGATCATGATTACTAGGATGGCAGAAGGAGCTTCTGTCAAAGAGCATGTGCTCAAGATGATGGATCATTTCAATGTTGCCGAGATCCTAGGGGCTAGGATTGATCCTGCTAGCAAGGTAGATATCAACGTAGAGACTCTCCAGAGCCTTTTAGTTAGTTCAATCTTAACTACTATATGAGCATGTTGAACATTACATTCTTTGAGCTTACGAAGGAACTCCAGGCAGCAGAGGCAATCATGAAGCCCAAGGGCCATGTACTTGTAGCCCAAGCTTCTACTTTTAGCTCCAACCAGAAAAGGAAAAAGCATAAGAAGAAGGGAAAACAAATGTATGGCAATGAGTAGTAGAGTGGTAGAGCTAGTAAGAAGAAGATGGCAGCAAGTGACAAGCCCAAGGAAAGTGCTTCAAGTGTGGGCAAAATGGTCACTTGAAAAAGAACTATCCTAAGTACCTTGAAATTAGCAAGACAAATACTTCCTTAACCTTTTTCATCAAAACATGCTTCATGGTTGATTATGCATATTCTTGGATTGTAGATTTGGGAGCCACTAACCTTATTTGCAATTTTTGCAGGTAGCAAGGGGGAGTTTCTGAGAGTTGGTACCAGAGCGAAAGTATAGGTTGCTACCATGGGAAATGTTTATTACATTTTTCTAATGAGAATATATTATTTTTAAACAATTGTTTTTATGTTCCTGATTTTCATAAAAAATTAATTATTGTTTCACATTTATTAGATAATAATTATGTAATTTCTTTCTATTCTAGTGTTGACATATATAGGAATTGTAGTATAATATGTTATGGTAAAATGTATAATAACTTATTTTATTTATATCCTACAACATCTTCATTGCATAACATAGAGCATGGAAGCTCAATTTCTTAAAAGAGAAAGGTTTCTTTAGCCAATGATACTTATTTGTAGCACTTACATTTAGGTCACATCAACCAAAACAAGATTTAGAGGTGGGTCAAGCATGGGCCCTTAAGCTCACTAGATCTTGAACACTACCTCAGTATAAATCATGTCTCAATGAAAAAATGACCAAAAAACCAATTTCTTCGAAGGGGCAAAGAGCCAGTGAAGTATTAAAATTAGTTCACACTGATGTGAGTGGTCCTATGAGTACTTCATCAGTTTCATTGATGACTAATCTAGGTATGGATATATATATCTAATGTGATGCAAGTCTAAATCCTTTGGCAAGTTCAAAGAATTTAAGACAAAAGCGGAGCGCCAATTAGGGAAACAAATCAAAGACTTCGGTCTGATCGAAGTGGTGAATACCTCCTGGGTGAGTTCAAGGAATACCTTGTCACGCCCCAACTCGACTTCACTTACAATCAGTCAGTATGCAACAGAATTTCGGCATTATAATGTTTGTAATACAGACATCAGGGCTCAAAACCAACCCTTTATAATATCATACAACCATCTCCAAACATCAACAACAACTCCACAAATACTTCAACAACAAACAACACAACTGATTACATATATTAAACAACCATTCAACAACCCAACCATAGATTACATGCCTCCGTTTCAACAACAACATCAACAAGTTAAACCATATACATACATAACATAATATAATAGCTTAACAACCTAGACAAATTCCAAAAGTAAGACAACTAAACTTGCATAACACTTTTACTATTTTTAGATCAATTTATACAAGACAATCTTTAAAAGCTTGAAACTTTACAGCATAAGTTATACTACAAAATAGCATAAAACATTCCAGCTAAGCATCAAGGATATGACTCTGGCACATAAGACTCTTCAACATAAGTCACATTCTTAGCTTCCTGAGGCACGTACCCGTAATTTGATTTAGTAACACCTGATTGCAGCAAACGAATGAGAGTGAGCTTATATAAAACAAAGCCCAGTGAGGAATTTGATAGATCTTTGAAAACATTTACTTTACCACTTTGGAAATCATCATATGAGCAATAACACGCATTAATCATCATTAACATCAACAATTCATTTCAAACCACATAAATGATCATTCATTTGAGAAAGGATACTCTAGTTGGTGTAGCTCTATACGCTATCACGATCTCAACCAACTTCTTATAACTCCCATAATACATAACCGAGGTACCTCATCTAGCCCCTCCCTCCATGGCATCTCCGTCAAGTGAGCTGGGGGTAGTCTATGATAGTCATGCCGTTATCAACCCGACAACCCGATGTTGTCCGAGAGGTGGCACACACTATCAAGACTCATGACAATAATAATAAACATTCATATTTTGCGAAGACAACAAAGTAGGTTGTCCTCTAGAGGACCATTAATCATCAATTAGTTAACAATATTTCAATCATCATAATATCAATTAAACAACTAAGACAACCAAGTTAGATGACAAAGTAGGTTATCCAACTTAACACACATATCAACATGCATTCGATCCCGAACCTACTCAACAACAATACAAGAAACAACTACTCAAACACTACCAAACAACTAAAGACAACATTTAAGCATTTCAAAGAAAGACTACACAAACTTCAAAAATTCATAACTTATAATCTAGAAAACCAATAACCTCTAAACCACTTTCTATCACTCAACCACGCATGCAACTACATTAATCTCCTCGGAAACCCACCAAAAGCCATCCAAATCAAGCCCAACAACCCTATTTTGGAAATGCTACAAGGCTGAATTTTTTAGACTTTTGTTCCGACGTCCAAATCAAAAATTCGGCATTACAACATTACTACCCCATAATTAACAAACTTTTAGAAGCAACAATCAATCAATTCCAATCAGTACAACAACAATTATTCAACAATGAACCTAAATTTCAATTTTAATACTTGAAAAAATATAAATACATGCTACTACCGTTCAAAACTTATATAAACACACATAAACGATCCTTGGCATCTACTAAGCAATAATATAAAGACAATTTAACATTTCATCGGATAAAAATTTAATTATATGAAAATGACATAAAATAACATTTTGCGATCTAGAATTTTTCTCTCACATTTGATGCCAAATGATGTTATAAATGTGTGCAATGGGTGCCCAACAAGTGAAATCAAGCTTTGAATGACTCAATTCCGCTTTGAAATGCAAAATCTATGAGAAAAATGCATTGACAACCTTGAAAATGTTCTTCATCTTTCTCCTCCAAGGTGCCACGGTTTTTGGTGTGTTTTTATGGTGTTTTGGTTGATATTTGAGTATATATTAATTTAAGTAATAAGTCAATGCAAAAAGAATTGGTCAAAGTTGTCAAAAATTGGATTTTTAATGCCTAAAGTCTAAATTAGCCTTTGTTCTTAATTCTAATTGAAATTTTACCCTAGTAAAATATTTAAGATAATGAAATATTTATTTACAATATATACTTGGTCAACAAAAGTTAACGCAAGAATCGGATTTAGCAGAAATCACTATTTGACCCAAAAATACTACTTTTCGCTCGAAAAGTCTATTTAAATTTCTATTCCGTTTCATAACCAATTTTTATCAAACACGGGTCTATTAATAATAGAGGACTAGGTTTTAAGACGTTTAAAACACCCGTGTCAAAATTTTAGCGGACTTGTGCTCAAATACTATTCATAAAAATCGACGATAAAATTTTCAATGCAGATTTTTATGAAAATTTCATTAATGTTCACATATCATGTAATAGAAGTAATAATCACATAATTAGCATATTTTAATTCAGATAACATATAAACAGGTAAAAACATGTAATTGTAAATATGGGCAAATTCGGGGTCTCATATTCCCCCCCCTTAAAACAATTGCATTCGCGCAATTCCTGTTTGATCCTCGAAACAAATCAGTGTTGTTGGCTCAAACATACAAAACGAGAGACCAAATACCAAATTTCAAATACCAACTAAGAATACCAAACAAGAACACCGAACAAGATCGTCAAATAAAAATTTTCGAATAAGAAGTTTGAATAAGAATGGCGAATAACACCGCGAACTAAGACGTTCGAATAAGAATCCCAATAAAATTGTCGAGGAAAAATGCAAAGTATAAATCCTAAAATAGAACACCGATCACTAATCCCAAGATGAGAACCCTAGATACTACCACATAAAAATACCACATAAAAAATACCAAAGAAGAATTCAATGAAATATACCGAATAAGAATCTTCATGTAGAAATCTTGAAGAAGAATACCGAATAAGATCACCAAGCAAGAATTCCAAATGAAGATACCGAAGAAAATACCAATGGCCGATTATGAAACATCAAGCTCCGAGCATTGAGTACCATATATTGATCACAATCTAAGAGTCCCTATAGTCAATATGTAGTCGTCAAGTAGCTTGATCTTTAATCGGAGTTTCACATACTTAGGTTTCACATACCACTCAGTGACCAGCTAATATTTTGCCTGTGCTAACTTCAATCATACAAGGCAAACTTTTTACTGGCATACTAGCACGTTGCACTCAAGTAAACATGATTAAATAATGTGTAGCACTGGAATCATTCAATACCTTAACTAATTGATTGAGAATAAGAAATTACCTTTCACTACTGTTGCTGCCTCTGGCAACTCCTCCATGACAATTGCGTAGGCCAGAGCCTGAACCCACTGCTGTTGGGGTGCACTGCCTACAGGTCTACCCTGATAACCCTAGGTCGCTGGCTGTCCTTCAAACTTCTGCCTCCTAGGACAATCTTTCACCCGATGTTGGTTGCTGCCGCAACCCAAACACATCCCTGCTTTCATCCGACAACTAGACTCGAGATGGCCTTTTCAGTGGCAGAAAGCACAATATTTAACTTGATCCGCAGCACGATTCCCAGAAGAATCTGGAATCAAGGAAGTAATTGAACCATCTTGTTGAGCTCTCACAATAGTAGGTGTTTCCTGGGCATCCCTGACTGTGGTCAAACCCCAATCATTTTGCCATGTACAACAGTCCTTTCTCATGTGTTGATCACTGCCACAACCTAGACATATTCTCGCTTTCTTCCAACATCTGGTCTCAACATGACCCTTCTTGGTACAGAAGGCACAAAATGGGATATGAAGGGCAACATTGTGACCTGCAAAACCCCGAAATGACGAAGCCACTGAACTGCTCTGTTGTAACCTCATAACTACTGGCCTATCCTGCCTCTGGAGCAGACTCTGCCAACTTTGAGGATGAAAATATCTCTGCTTGTCCTGAGGTTGAGAAGGTCTTCTACCCAGCTGACTAGGCCCCGTACCTACCTCATTCTTTGCTTTCTCAATTCTTGTTGCGGCAGTAAGGGCTTCACCGTATATAGAAAACTGAAAAGAAGTCAAGCTATCTCGAACTTCCGGCCTCAACCCTCGAATGAATCTCTGAATCCTCTTTTCAGCAGTTTGCACCATACCCGGAGCATAATGTGACAGATTATGAAATCGGGCCTCATACTGCATAACAGACAGGCTACCCTACTTAAAGGACATGAATTCATTCCTACGAAGTCTTCCTCTAATTCCGAGAGCTCTGACAGTCATCTTTACCTTACCCAAAAGAACCACCCACAATTATAGTATATATACAATCATATCACATGAAAACAAGTACAACATAATGCATAATTATCATCTAATACAACATTATCATATAATGCACAATTTAGTACACAGGAAGCCAATATCATGTAAACAAGTTATATTACGTAAGCAAGTTAGAAATAATTAAAGTCACATAAGCAACATACTGCACATAAGACAAGTTGATCACGTAACTCACATTGGTCACTTAAAGTACATTGAGCACCTCAAGCACGTTGTTTCACATAAGCTAGTTATAAACAATTAAAACCACATAAGCAATTAACTTCACACAAGACACTTCAATCACATAAAACACATTGGTCACATAATACACATTAATCACCGAATGCACATTGGCAGCATACAACACATTGAGTACATAAGGCATGTTGTCACATAAGCATATTGACCACATTAGTTCACTTAACACATAAGGCATATTGATCACATAGAAAGTTATTCACATAAGCAAGTTAATCACATAAACATATTATCATGTAATTCACTTTATACTTAGTACATGCATTCGTGCTAAGACCACTACTCACATTCCGAGGATATACCGGCTGACAGCTAAACATGCGCTCTGATACCACTTAATGTCACGCCCCAACTCGAGCCCACTTATAATCAGTTAGGACACAACGGAATTTCGGCATTACAACGTTTGTAATACGGACATCAGGGCTCTAAACCAACACTTTATAATATCATACAACCAACTCCAAACATCAACAACAACTCCACAAATACTTCAACAACAAACAACACAATCGATTCCATATATTAAACAACTATTCAACAACCCAACCATAGATTACATGCCTCCGTTTCAATAACAACATCAACAAGTTAAACCGTATACATACATATCATAATATACTAGCTTAACAACCTATTCAAATTCCAAAAGTAAGACAACTAAACTAGCATAACACTTTTACTATCTTTAGATCAATTTATTCAATACAATTTTTAAAAGCTTGAAACTTAACAGCATAAGTTATACTAAAAAATAGCATAAAGCATTCCAGCTAAGATTCAAGGATATGACTCTGGCACATAAGACTCTTCAACATAAGTCACATTCTTAGCTTCCTGAGGCACGTACCCGTAATTTGATTTAGTAACACCTGATTGCAGCAAACGAATGAGAGTGAGCTTATATAAAACAAAGCCCAGTGAGGCATTCGATAGATCTTTGAAAATATTTACTTTACCACTTTGGAAATCATCCTATGAGCAATAACACGCATTAATCATCATTAACATCAATAATTCATTTCAAACCACATAAATGACCATTCATTTGAGAAAGGATACTCTAGTTGGTGTAACTCCATACGCCATCACGATCTCAACCAACTTCTTGTAACTCCCATAATACATAACCGAGGTACCTCATCTAGCCTTTCCCTCCATGGTATCTCCGTCAAGCGAGCTGGGGGTAGTCTATGATAGTCATGTCGTTATCAACCCGACAGCCCGATGCTGTCCGAGAGGTAGCACACACTATCAAGACTTATGATAATAATAATAAACATTCATATTCTACGAAGACGACAAAATAGGTTGTCCTCCAGAGGATCATCAATCATCAATCAGTTAACAACATTTCAATCATCATAACATCAATTAAACAACTAAGACAACCAAGTTAGATGACAAAGTAGGCCACCCAACTTAACACACATATCAACATGCATTCGATCCCAAACCTCCTCAACAACAATGCAAGAAACAACTACTCAAATACTACCAAACAACTAAAGACAACATTTAAGCATTTCAAAGAAAGACTACACAAACTTCAAAAATTCATAACTTACAATCTAGAAATTCAATAACCTCCAAACCACTTTCTATCACTCAACCACACATGCAACTACATTAACCCCCTCGGAAACCCACCAAAAGCCATCCAAATCAAGTCCAACAACCCTATTTTGGCAATGCTACAAGGCTGAATTTTTCAGACTTTTGTTCTGACGTCCAAATCAAAAATTCGGCATTACAACATTACTACCCCATAATTAACAAACTTTTAGAAGCAACAATCAATCAATTCCAACCACTACAACAACAATTATTCAACAATGATCCTAAATTTCAATTTTAATACCCGAAAAATAAAAATACATGCTACTACCGTTCAAAACTTATATAAACGCACATAACGATCCTTGGCATCTATTGAGCAATAATATAAAGACAATTTAACTTTTAATTGGATAAAAATTCAATTATATGAAAATGACATAAAATAGCATTTTGAGATCTAGAATTTTTCTCTCACCTTTGATGCCAAATGATGTTAGAAATGTGTCCAAGAAGTGAAATCAAGCTTTGAATGACTCAATTCGGCTTTGAAATGCAAAATCTATAAGAAAAATGCTTTGAAAACCTTGAAAATGTTCTTCATCTTTCTCCTCCAAGGATCCACGGTTTTTGGTGTGTTTTTTTGGTGTTTTGGCTGATATTTGAGTATATATTAAGTTAAGTAAAAAGTCAATGCAAAAAGAATTGGTCAAAGTTGTCAAAAATTAGATTTTTAATGACTAAAGTCTAAATTAACCTTTGTTCTTAATTCTAATTGAAATTTTACCTTAGTAAAATATTTAAGATGATGAAATATTTATTTACAATATATACTTGGTCAACAAAAGTCAACACAAGAATCGGGTTTAGCAGAAATTACTATTTGGCTTAAAAACCCTACTTTTCGCCTGAAAAGTCTATTTAAATTCCTATTTTGTTTCAAAATTAATTTTTATCAAACACGGGTCTATTAATAATAGAGGACTAGGTTTTAAGACGTTTAAAATACCCGTGTCAAAAGTTTAGCGGACGTGTGCTCAAACACTATTCACAAAAATCGACGATAAAATTTTTAATGCAGATTTTTATGAAAATGTCATTAATGCTCACATATCATATAATAGAAGTAATAATCACATAATTAACATATTTTAATTCAAATAACATATAAACAGGTAAAAACAGGTAATTACAAATATGGGCGAATTCGAGGTCTCACATATCTCACACAACATGGTATAACATCTTAGTTAATTGTACCTGGGACTCCCCAACAAAATGGTGTAGTTGAGAGAAAAAAACTGGACACTTTTGGATAAGGTAAGATGTATGATATGTCATGCGATATTACCTATATGCTTCTAGGGATATCCCCTTCAACGACATACATCTTGAACTTGGTACCTTCTAAATCAGTACTTAGTACACCATGAAGTTGTGGACAAGTCGCAAACCTAGTTTAAGGCATCTCTACATCTAGGTGTCCAACTCATGTACTGAGTAACAATACTATAAAGTTTGAACCAAGATCTGAGATGTGCTATTTCATTGGTTATCCTAAAGGAATTAGAGGTGGGATCTTCTACCATCCCTAACAACAAATGGTGCTTATTAGCACTTATACAAGATACTTGGAAGATGATAGCATAATCCAAACACAACTAGATTCTAGAGTTGCTATAGAAGAGATACTTCAGGGATCTCCAAAAACACATGCACCTTTTATTTAGAAGGTGAAGGAACAACATGTCACTTTTAGTATCCCAAAGCCTCCTCCCAGTTGGAGGATAGTCAGGGAACCTAATAAATACTATGCAAAGTCTTCTCAAACTATCTTCGGGGATCAGATTTCTACCCCTAGTAATAATGAAGAAATTGATGGTGTATGTTTCTAGATTTATCCTAAGTCTCAAAACCATGATAATACATAGAGGAATATAAAAATCATGATATAGAATCGAACCATATAATTTACATGTTCAAAATCTAGACTAGTTTGCATATAATGTCAGATAATCGCGTAATACGTAATATATAATCAAGGATTAATGCATATACCTCTTTGTTGGCTTAATACACAACAAACACAGTAAGCAAACCCTTTGGTATTCACATGTATAAGGCTACAACACTTTAACAAATATAGCACGGGGATCAATGCCATTGATCTTCTATCCAATCATCATTTTCTTGCGTTTTTAAATATGAACAATTGGTGGGAATCGTTCTTCTTGTTAATATGGTTTATAGGACGTGTAGTATGCTTAGAGAACAGAGGGAGAGGTATGTAACTCAGATCATTAGGAATAGAAGATGAATTGTAGGTTAAAAAACCTAGGAGAGGAAGTAGAGTGCCAATAGGATTAGTCAAAGTTTTAATTCAAATTTACTAGCTTTATTTTTCAAACAAAACTAATTAAAACTCTTTCTTACCCTTAATTCTCTACCTCCACACGCCAAGAATATGCCCCACACATCCAACATGTCTTGGTTACTAAGTAAAAAGCCTAAATTAAGTAGGATAACAAATTAGGAGATGTTACTCACTAAAAATGGACATTCCATCCCAATTGCAATCCTATTTGAATTATGACTCTTTACATTGCCAAAATGCCTCATCCAAATACCATATTCAGAAACACCAAATATAAAAAAATTGCTAAACAAGAAAGTGGCTTGAAGAGGGACAAAAAGATAAAATTACCATGGCTTTTAGAATGACCAAAATGCCCCTACTAGCCACTAGCATCATTTTGACCACTTTAAATTTAATCCATTCCACTAAAGGATTATCACTGCACTCTAGGACAATCATTGTATCCACATAAGTGTGTCACATCAGGTACGACTCTTTGTTTTAGAACCACTAATCGAAATGACCAAAATGCCACTTTATACTCAATCATAACCAAAGTAGCTCTTTTGCTTGTACTATTACCTCTTTGATGACCTCTTATCGTTAGAACCACTAATCTATGATTTAACCATCCACTAGATGTAATTCACTTGACCTAGGAAGCGATCCACAAGTGTAACAATTGATATAGTCTACATACCATACCACTATGCATAGGTTCAAGATAATTAACTGGATAAATCTAAGGGAATAATTATAGTATAGATTCTATATTTCATATGAATGTCCATTTTAATCAAATCCAAACACCCAAATCACGGAGTTGTTGATCCATAACATAGGATCTCACCCATAGTGACTCAAAGTGCAAGAATTTGACTTTGTTAGTTCATTAACACACGCTCAAGATCAAGAGCATTGGTCCAATCAATAGCTATAGGTGTATATGATTACTATATGTTAGCCCAAGATATCCTAAGGGGAGGGTGAATTAAGATAAAAAGGCAAATATACTATTTTCTCGGATATGATAAAAACCAATGAATTCTTTTAAACAATTTATCAAACACTAAGCATGCACAAAAATAAAGAGTTAAGGAGAGAAAAGAGAAAGAGATGACTCGTTGATTTTTAGGTGGTTCGCTAATCTACTCCACCATCTAAGGTCTTCATCCCCTTAGGCTTTCCACTAGCTCCACTAGTAATGCTTCTTCACAAGTTGGTGAAACACAAACCAATATTACAAGACCTCTTGACTTTACAAGAGTTTGTACAAACCTCTTTACTTCTTTGAATCCACAAAGAAGATTTCAATCACTCCCTATACAATGATTTTCTCAAAGCTATAACAGCGTTTATCTCATATCAAGAGTGAATAAATGATGAGTACAACGAACTCTCTTTAAAAGTGGATAGATACAATTTAATGCTCTTGAATGCTCAATTGATTTGCAAGTTAAAGCTCAATAAATCTTCAAATAAATGTGTTTTTAAGATTTGAAAGCTATAGAACAATTGTTTGTAGTTAGAAGAGGTGTATTTGCTAATGGGAAGTGGTTGTGGTTTTAAAGAATATAAGTAACGAATATCTCAACAACTATATTTTTTCAAACTATCAGAGCCACGGTCGTGTTACTGATTGTGTTCATCACGACTGGTATCAAGACCGTAAAACATGATCCACCCATTCTCCAAGGGGCAGTCGTGTTCATGGAATTCCGTAAAACAAATGAGCTCACTGACGGTTGTGTTCACAGTTGTGTTCTACACGACCAGGTCACAAGAAAATTTTGCAAATCATTTTGTTTGAAATGTTGTTTTATAAATCCTTTGAAAGAAGATGAAAAACTTTGTTTTTCAAAGATTTTTTTGTGACCAAACCTTGAAGTGTGAGTTTGCCAAAAAGAATTACAAAACTTTTATGAGCTTTAAAATCAATTCAAAGGCAAACTACAAATATAAAGTCGGTAGCCCCTTATGTCGTCACTTCTCCACTTATAACTCCCTCTTCAATTTCTAAGATCTCGACTTGAATCTTCACATAAGCTATTTAGATTTTGACATTTGAGAAACTTGAGCTTGATCATATTCGAAGATTTGGAGTTTGATCGAACTTCTTTCACTTTTGAAGTCATCGAAAATGCTTCCCATCTATGACTAATTAAGATCGTATAAACTTTGAACAAGTTATGATTAGTCAACATAAATCATTTAATTTAGATTTAGTTCCCATTTTTTATGATGACAAAAGCTAACGTGTATAAGCATGTTTCATTTTGAAAGTGTAGAATGATAAAGAAAAGTAAGCTTAAACAATTCAAAGAAAAAATTAAGCTCATGCTTTCTTGCATATGTTCCCCCTCACTATATGTTATATGTTATATCTCCCTTCATATATATGTTCATTTATCTCCCCCTTTTTGGCATCAACAACTAAGCAATACAAATAGAAACAAGAGAAAAACCAAATAAGATGAGATAGTGAGCATGTCTTGAAATAAGCTAAAGCAAGAAGAAAAAACCAAGATGAGTAGTTTAGATTAAGAAAGAACATTAATGAGCCTAAGCAGGAACTAAGCATTAGGAGGAAGTCGACGATTGATTTCTTACACTTTATTCTCCACAGACACCAAACGAGTATCAAGCCCCTTGACCATCACTATCAAGCTATCTAGTTTAGCCATAATATCTACATTGCTCGGACTTGCTTGAGAACCTCTATGAGAAGCGCTAGTCGCAGCTCGTTGTTCTCTAAAGGCTTGGATTGTGTCAGCCATAGTAGTCACCTAACTCTTATGCAAGACGACGATTTTCTTCCTCAAAGCTCACATATTCATCATAATCCAATATGACATTTTGATACACGACCAAGCCCATAGCTTTCATCCCAACGTCATTCAAATAGTAAGTATGATGAAATTTCTTTGTAGGACCATTTATGGGGATGTTGAGATGATTGAAAATATAAAGTAGCATTAACCCATAAGGAAGACATATAGAGTCATTTTTCACATGAACCATATGATGGAGCATGAGATATGGAAAATTGATCTTGATTCTTTTGGATATCAAATACATCAAGTAAGCATTGAACCATAAGATGGTATTGTCATGAAGCTTCTTTGGGAGAATGACCGAAAAGAGAATATTGAGCAATAATCGTTTATCTGCAAGAAGGCCATTCCGTTCAGGAAACTTATTGCCTAGATGACATATCTCATTCCAAATATACTCCAAACATTCTTCCTTAGTAGAACCAACTAATTGATCAGGTAACATATTTTCATTTACTTTTATACCTTCAAGAGGAACATTTAAGAAGGCCCCAATATCATCAAGAGTCAGTTTGATGTCTACTCCATTAACATGACTATAGATGACTTTTATAACACCTGAATTTGTACTCAAGTTTGCATAAAACTCACGAATCATTATGGCACATGTAGGCATATTAAAACTCATCAATTGAAACCAACCTTGAAAAATAAGAAGTTCATGAAAATTTGTACATAGGAAGAAACTTTCCTTACAATACTTTCCCCATATGATATCCATTGTAGGAAAATCATCTGGATGTGCCCATTGAGTTTGAGGTCCTCTTACAAAGTGCTTCATCTTTGATGGAGTTTGAGTTGATTGCTTTGGTGGAGCCATGAAGAAACTCAAGATTTTGATTTGTTAGTAAGTGGGTAAGAATGAAATAGAAGAGATTTGAAGAAATTTGATGAATATTAGAAAGAGAAATTGAATTTGGGACTAGAGTTTTGTTAAAGAGGGTTTGGGGGTTTTGAAAAGAGGGAAAAAACCTTTTAAAGACCCTGAAATCGCGACAGGGCGGTCATGTATGCGGTCGTATGGAACACGACCGGTATCGCGACCATCAGTTTGTGTTGTATTTATGCAGTCGTGTTGCAACACGACCAGTATCGCGATCATGGTTTTCTATAGAAAAATTACTTTTGTTTTTAAAACATTTTGAGGATTTCAATCAAGTTTTTGCATGCCTAGCTCCTTTCGAATAACACAAAATTGATCCCCGTTCAAGGGTTTTGTAAAAATATCCGCTAATTGATGCAATAAATCAACAAATTCAAGTTCAATATCACATTTTTGCACATAATCACGTAAAAAATTATGTCTAATCTCAATATGTTTAGTTCTAGAATGTTGAATAGGATTCTTAGAGAAATTATTAGCATTGGTATTATCACATTTAATAGGCACATGATCATATTGTAACCCAAAATCAAGCAAAGTTTGTTTCATCCACAAAATATGAGCAACACACTTACCTACGGCCACATATTCGTCTTCCACCGTGGAAAGTGCAATGCTATTTTGTTTCTTACTAGACCAAGAAACTAGTGAGTGTCTTAAAAATTGGCAACTTCCACTTGTACTTTTTCTATCTAGTTTACAACCGGTGAAATCAACATTCGAATATCCCATCAATTCAAAAGATGTTCCTTTAGGATACAATAAGCCCAAGTCCCATAAGCCTTTAAGGTATCCAAAGATTCATTTTACGACTCTTAGGTTGTGACTCCTTAGGACAAGATTGAAAACGAGCACATAAGTAGACAACAAACATAATATCGGGTCTAGAGGCGGTTAAATTGAGAAGACTTCCAATCATACCTCTATATTTTTTCTCATCAACTGGTTTACCTTGTTTATCCTTATCAAGCTTGATTGATGTTCCTATTGGCGTGCCAATCTCTTTAGCATTTTCAAGCCCAAACTTTTTGATGAGTTCCCTTGTATACTTGGCTTGATTTATAAAAATACACTCATTTGTTTGCTTGATTTGAAGTTCGAGGAAGAAAATCAATTCCCCTATAATGATCATCTCAAACTCTTGTTGCATACATTTAGAAAAATACTCACAAAGAGACTCATTAATAACACCAAAGATAATGTCATCGACATATATTTGCACAAGTAAAATATCTTCATCTTTTCTTTTGATAAATAAAGTTGAATCTAATTTACCTCTAGTAAATCCATTTTCAAGAAGATATCCACTTAATCGATCATACCATGCCCTAGGAGCTTGTTTTAATCTGTAAAGGGCTTTTTCAAGTTTAAATACATGATTAGGTAAATTGGGATCCTCAAATCCGAGAAGTTGTTTCACATATACTTCTTCTTGAAGAAATCTATTTAAAAAGGAAATTTTGACATCCATTTAAAATAATTTAAAATTTATAAAATATGCAAAAGCAAGAAGTATGCGAATAGACTCTAATCTAGCCACATATACAAATGTTTCATCATAATCTATTCATTCTTCTTGATTATAACATTGAGCAACTAATCTTGCTTTATTTCTAATTACTATTTCGTATTCATCTAATTTGTTTCTAAATACTCATTTAGTACCAATCACCAAATAGTCATTTGGTCTTTTAACAAGTTTCCAAACTTTGTTTCTTTTAAATTGACTGAACTCTTCTTACATAGCCATTATCCAATCATCGTGCAATAAGGCTTCTTTCACATTTTTAGGCTCAATTTGGGAAAGAAACGCAATGTGTTCATAAAATGTGTTTAAGTTAGAATGAGTTCTTACACCTTTGGATGACACCAAGGATTTGATCATTTGGGTGATCTTTCACATACTTCCAACACCTTGGTAAGTCTTGATCGGTTGCAATGGGTTGAACATTTGATGTTGGTTGATCCCTTGTTGGTTGGTCTTCTTCATTTGATGTATTCTTTGGATCATTTGGAGATGTCTCATTTATTTGATTTGATGTGATAGGTTGATTTTGAGTTTCAATTTGTTGGATACCTATATCATCATCATTATTTCTCGACACAAAGGGATTAGTTTCATCAAAATTCACATGCATTGATTCTTCAACTACTAGAGTTCTTTTGTTATATACTTTATATGACTTACTCCTAGTTGAGTATCCAAGAAATTTTACTTCATCAGATTTAGAATCAAATTTTCCAAGATGGTCTTTGGTGTTTAAGATAAAGCATTTACAATCAAACACTCTAAAGTGTACAACATTTGGTGTTCATCCTTTCCATAATTCATAAGGAGTCTTCTTAAGAAAAGGTCTAATTAAGTACATAGCAAGCCGTATTAACGGCTTCACCCTAAAAGTATGTAGGCAAGTTGTTTTCTTTCAACACGGTTCTTGCCATTTCTTGTAATGTTCGGTTTTTTCTTTCAACTACCCCATTTTGTAGAGGAGTTCTAGGAGCCAAAAAGTTATACCCAATGTCATATTGTTCACAAAATTCCACAAAAGATGAATTTATAAATTTTGTGCCTTGGTCACTATGAATGCAAGTGATATAATAGTCTTTATCATTTTACACTCTTTTGCATAATTTCGCAAATTCATTGAAGGCTTCATTTTTATGGGGCAAAAACATAACCCAAGTATACCTAGTATAGTCATCTATAATAATATAGACATACCTTGATCCTCCTAAGCTAGCCATATCCATTGGTCCAAAAAGGTCCATATGAAGTTTTTGTAATGCTTTAAATGCAGTTACTTTATTTATGGGTTTAAAAGATGTCCTATATTGTTTTCTAAATTGACATGCATTAGATAAATGATCTTTTTCAAACCTAGTTTTAGAAAGACCTTTTACAAGCTTTTTTCTAGAAAGTTTAGTGAGTAAGTCCATGCTTGCATATCCTAATCTTTTATGTCATAACCAAGACTCTTCATTCATAGTCATTAAGCAATTAACATTTTGGCATATAAGATCCTTAAAATTAATGGTATAAACATTACTACGCCTATTTGCACCAAACAACACTTTGTCCAAGTTATCATAAACAATGCAACAAGAAACTTTAAATTCAACTCTATACCCATTGTCACAAAATTGACTCACACTAAACAAATTGTGTTTCAAACCTTTAACAAGTAGCACATTATGGATATATATTGAATGTTCATCACCAACGCTACCTCTTCTAATAATTTTACCTTTCACATTGTCTCCATAGCTCACACTTCCTTTGATTTTCTTATTGAACTCATAGAAGAGGGATGAGTCTCCAGTCATAGGTCTTGAGCATTCACTATCAATGACCCAACTTCCTTCATACTCGATTTTTAGAGGAATCTAAAATACAAAGGCATACACATGTTGTCCTTTTTAGGTCCCCAAGTTTTATTGGGTCTTGTGTGTTAGTGTCAAGCCCTAACACATTTAATAACCCATTGGGCTTAACCCAAGAAGGAATTCTAGCATCTCTACCAATCATGTTCCTATATCTACAATGAGATACAATATGACCATGTCTTTCACAATATGTGCATGAGTTTTGAAAACCTCTTGATGTTGAAGCTTCATTTGAAGAGGTAGGTGCTTTAACCAAATAGCTTTTGAAGAATTTTCGCTTTGTGAATGATTCATAACCAATTCCACTTTTATCAAATTCTATTTTTTGAGAACCAAGCATTTTATCCAAAGTTTCTTTTCCTTTTGTAAATTTTGCTAAACTTTCATTTAAACTTTGGACTTCTTTTTCAAGTTTTTCAAGTTTTGCTTGAAATTCTTCTTTCTCATTGTAGTATTGAACAGTCTTTTTATGTGCACAATCACATTCCTCTTCAAGTCTTATATTTTCAATCTTCAATTCATCTTTTTCTTTTTGAAGTTCTTTGATTTTTGAAAGATCAATTGAAAAGTTGTCATGCATTTTTGAAATTCATTTTGTAACTCTTCAAATGAACATTCATCATTATGTAATGATGTGGAGCTAGAAGAAGATCTAGAACAAGAACTAAAAGAATAACATACCTCATCATCCTCTTTTGCCATGAGGCATACAATGTTGGTTACTTCTTTTTCCTTTTCACTTTCTCCATTAGTTGAGATGTCGTCTTCAATACAATTTGCTTTCATAACTTTTTCTGCTTTGAACTTGATTAACTTTGGGCAATTTGCTTTCATATGTCCCAGTTTGTTGCAATTGAAGCACTTTGATTCTTCCTTTGGTTTGTCTTTCCACATTGGATTATTGTTCGATGAAGTTCCTCTTCTCATCTTCTAGTATTTCAAGAATTTTGTGAACTTCTTAGCAAGTAAGACTATTTCATCACCATCATCATCATCATCATCTTCATTTTCACCTTCATCTTTATCATTTGAATGAGTTTTTTTATGCAAGGAGAGCAAGTGACTTCTTTGCTTTCTTTTCTTCTTCATTTCTTAGTCTCTCTTGATTGAGGACTAGTTCTCCGGTTTCAAGGCTGCAAATGAGCTCATGCACCTTCAATTTTAAGAGATTTGTTGACTCTCTAATTGATGTCACCTTTGGCTAATACTCCCTTGGTAGTGCAAGAAGAATATTTCGGTTGAGTTCTTCATTTAGATAGGACTTGCCAAGAGCACTAAGGTTGTTGATGATTTTTACAAACCTTTGATGCATCTCATTTAGTGATTCTCCAACTTTCATCCGAAATAATTCATACTCATGAATGTACAAGCTAATCTTTGTATCTTTGATTTGAGTTGTTCCTTGATAAGATAGCTTAAGAAGTTCCTATATTTTATGAGCCGATGCACATTGACTTACTCGGTTATACTTCGTTTCATTGAGGGCACAATAGATGATATTCTTTGCTCTTGAGTTTTTGGTCAACATGACCATATCATTTTCATCAAACTCATTTTTGGTTTTTGGAGTCTTCTTTTTTAACTTGCTGCCATCTTCTTTCTCAATCTCTGTGATTTTGATTAGAACAAAGGGACCTTATTCTACAATCCTCCAAAGACAGTAATCAACCGATTGAATATAGGTTTCCATCTTGTTCTTCCAATAAACAAAGTTTGTACCTATGAAAAATGGAGGTGTATTAGTTGAATATCCTTCCATGTAAGGAGATGTAGTAGTATTTGCCATGATCTTAACTTTACCAGATGTTAAGCTATATGTAAAGCCCTAACTCTAGATACCACTTGTTAGCCTAAGACATCCTAAGGGGGGAGGGGGTGAATTAGGATAAGGAGGCAAGTATACTACTTTTTCGGGTATGATAAAAACCAATGAATTTTTCTAAGCAATTTATCAAACACTATGCATCACAAAAATAAAGAGTTAAGGAGATAAGAGGGAAAAAGATTACGCATTGATTTTTAGGTGGTTCGCTAATCTACTCCACCACCTAAGGTCTTCTTCCCCTTAAGCTTTCTACTAGTTCCACTAGTAGTGCTTCTTCACAAGTTGGTGAAGCACAAACCAACACTACATGACCTTTTGACTCCACAAGAGTTTGTACAAGCTTCTTCATTTCTTTGAATCCATAAAGAAGATTTCAAACACTCTCTATACAATGAATCTCTCAAAGCTATAGAAGTGTTTATCTCACAACAAGAGTGAATAAATGATGAGTACAACGAACTCTCTTTAAGAGTGGATAGATACAATTTAATTATCTTGAATGCTCAATTCATTTGGAAGTTAAATCTCAATAAATGTTCAAGAAAATATGCTTTTAAGATATGAAAGCTATAGAATAATTGCTTCTAGTTGGAAGAGGTGTATATGCAAATAGGGGAAGGTTGTGGTTTTAAAGAATGTGAGTAACAAATATCTTAACGGCTATATTTTTAAAAAATATCAGAGCTATGATCATGTTACCAGTTGTGTTCAACACGACTGATATCAAGATCGTAGAACACGATCCACCCATTCTCTAGGGGTGGTCGTGTTCACAGTCGTGATACATCACAACCGGGTATAACTCTGTAAAACAAATGAGCTCACTGATAGTTGTGTTCACGGTCGTGTTCTATACGACCGGGTACACGACCAGATCACAAGAAAACTTTGCAAATTATTTTGTTTGAAATCTTGTTTTATAAATCCTTTGAAAGAAGATGAAAAACTTTGTTTTTCAAAGGGTTTTTTTGTGACCTAACCTTGAAGTGTGAGTTTGCCAAAAGCATTACAAAACTTTTATAGCTTTAAAATCAATTCAAAACAAACTATAAATATAAAGTCGGTACCCTCTTATGTCACCACTTCTCCACTTATGACTCTCTCTCCAATTTCCAAGATCTCGACTTCAATATTCACATAAGCTATTTGGATTTTGACATTTGAGAAGCTTGAGCTTGATCATATTCGAAGACTTGGAGTTTGATCGAACTTCTTTGGCTTTTGAAGTCATAAAAAATGCTTCCCATCTATGACTAATTAAGATCGTGTAAACTTTGAACAAGTTATGATTAGTCAACATAAATCATTTAAATTAGATTTAGTTATCATCAAAATATAAGATCAAAGCCTTTAGGCTAACACTATACTTTGATAGTACTATTCTAGAGATCACACCTATGGTGGTCCGATGCAATGCACGACATATGTACTAGTAAGATGAGTCCAAAATCCCTCCAACGACGAAGGTAAATCACCCTTTTATAAATGAGACTCTCTCACTATAACTTATAACATAGTGAAATGTCCAATTTCATTACTCAGGTATGAACTAAGTTTATATGAACTAGTAACTATAAATTGGACCTTTTGTATGTAACCACCACGTATCCAAGTCACTCATTTGATCTAACGGACCTTTATAAATATATATCAATACAATTATGAGATAAATCATGCTCATATAAACATAATAGTACTAATTATTAAATGAAAATATCCAAATATTACTATGATAACGTTCTAGTGGTGTTTAGAGCATATACTAATCCTAATAGAAGTAAAAGACGTAGATGCTGATCATTGATATCAAGCGATGAACTCTAAATTATAGTCCATGTACTCTAATCAAGTCTAGGATCTTCAGGTTGCACCTGAAGGGATCAAACCCCATAGAGTGAAAATAGGTCTATAAGTGAAAGAAAAATATGAATAGGAAGGTGGAAACCTTTAAAACTAGGCTAGTTGCAAAAGATTATATTAAGAAAAAATGGATCAACTATGAGGAGAACTTTTCACAAGTAGTCATGCTTAGTCCATTAGGATTCTCTCAACCATCGTAGGTCATTATGACTACAAGATATAATAGATGAACGTGAAGATCGTTTTCCTAAACAAAAACCTTAATGAGTGCATCTATATGATGCAACTGGACAAATTCAAGGCTAGAGGCCAAGAAAGCTTTAGAAGTCTATCTATAGACTTAAGCTGGCATCAGGTACATAGAATACCAAGTTTGATAAAGTCATTAAATCTTCTGGTTTCAATCAAAACATTTATGAACCTTGCCTGCACAAGAAAAGTAATAGCAATACTGTTGCATTCTTAGTCCTCTATATGAATGATGTCCCAACTTGCTTTGAGGAGTTAGTATACACACTCTCAATATTTTTTCTTTTATATTCTTCAACACTGATTAGAGTGCAACAAAAATAGTCTAAATGTTACCTAAATTGGACAAAATTATATGAAATATCGTGACTGTAAAAGAATTATTACAAAATGAAATAAGACGTATGTTCAAACCAAAAACTATAGATTTATTTTGTACTCGTAGTACACAGGCCATGTTTCTCATTCTGTAAAAGAAATTAATTGTCTGACAAAAAAAAATAGAAAAAGATTAATTGAAATCACCTGCACATAGTCGTGAACAATTCAACTACGCTCAACCTTCAAACAAGATTCCAAGAATCATAACATAAATCTGTCTCTGGATTACCATAGTGAAATGCCAATAAATCGCTCCATCATCATTATCAACAACAATATCTATTTGGCCTAATTGGTGAGAGTCTTTGACTTTTTTTTAAAAAAAAAATTGCTAAACCATCTCTCAAACTATTAAGTTACCACATCATTTAAAAGTTTAAACTGTTAGAGAGATGTTTGTTATATAATTTATTTTATTCAACATGCCTCCATACATGTAGGTGGCCTTCATTTTTTAGCTTTATATGTGAATAGTTTTTAATATTTTTAAATGGGTGGAGGTGAGATATGAACTCATGAACTTTTGACACCTAAGTTCTATTTGGAATTGTGACAAACCAAATAGGTCGTAGCATTTCCACGACTTTACCAACCAATCAATTTTGTTCATGATATCAAGTTACCACCTCATCTAAAAGTTTAAATTGTTAAAAAGAGGTGTTTGTTATATTATTTATTGTCTTCAATACAAAATAACATGATCAACAAAGACACCATTTGCTAAGTCAATTACATATATAATCTTATTCATTTGAATAGAAATAAATTTAATTTATGATATAAAATATAAAAGTCGATATTCATCAAGAATAAGTACCTTGAGACCACGAATTTCACAAGAGAAACTTGTGACTTGTAGCAATATTTCAGTTTTCGAGTGTTTGGAAGCACTTGTATGAAATTCATTTGATTTATAAAGGAATTCTATGAGAACTTGTATGCACAAATGAATTCTCTTATTTGAAATTATAAAATAGTATTAAGTCAATAATATAATTCGTAAATATATTTATTATTGGTATTCTATTTCTATCCCTATTTTTTGGAATTTTACTTTTGAAACTTTGACGCGAATATGTATTCCATCAATTGTACTAATCAATTTTAAAATTGAACTTAAAAAATTAGTATTAATGAATAGATAACACGAATAAATAATCAATAATTTTATATGGCAAAGTATGTTAAAACTACCTGAAAATGATAATGGATGAATAAATAATTCATAACTTAGGCTTTTAATTTGAAGACTAAAAAGAAGCTTCGATTAAAAAATATGAAAAAATACACTGTGAAGACGCTCAGAAGAAGAATAAGAAGAATTAACTATATAGGGAATGTGAGCAAAAGAATTAGAACATTTAGAAAAAAAAAAACTTATAGATAGTTTAGTCTTTAAAAGATGAGCAACTAATTTGGTGGCTTAGAATTGCAAATTTCAACCCTTCAGCAAGGATTTGAGTAAAGTTTGAATAAACCCAAGATTTACAAATTTTGAATTTCTAATTTTTGTTTAAAAGATGTTTCTAAACACAAAAAATTGGATTTGCAAATGACTTTCGCAAAATTTTATATAATTTATTTGTTCCAAACAGTATGTTAGTATATTATGAGAAAAGCCCTACAAAACCGAACATCACACATGGGCAGTTACCATACTAGAGTTGTAAGTGACTTTGTGATGGACTCTACAACCATCTGGTTGCACCAATAAGCCATTAGTTATATGTTGTCAAAAACTAAAACTTGATAAAATAGACCCCACAACTACTCCACCAAATAAGGCATGAGTTTGATCTCAAATACAACTACAAAAGTTTGAAACCATGCTTCACATAGAAAATCCACAATATTTTACAATATTCAATTTTATGGGACCAAATGCCACCAAAATCACGAATCCTATTGCCACGATACATAAAAAACTTCTTAGCATTTTGTTAAGAAAAAGGAACAACCTTTCCCTACGTTAACAGGCCAAAGTCTATAGAAGGAGAAATGTTACTGACAGATCATATGTAAGCCCAACAAAAATTAAATAGTATCATCATACTTGTGGGCCTTATATTGGCCCATTAGAAATAGTTGGATGCTCTACTCCTCTATCTTATTACCAGAACTTTGCCATTAACATGTTTTATTCTAACACTTCTACGAATGTGTTTACTACATTAAGTATTTTTTTGCTAAATCAATAAATGAAGACTTTCATAAGTGAAAAAAAGTAGGAATTACAAAAGTTTGTACAAGCTGAAGCAAAAAGAAAAAAAAGAAACCATGTACAAACGAAAGAAAAACAAAAGAAACCAACTATACATGGTCTCAAAACAACAAAAATAAATAAATCAAAAAGCACAGAGCACTACAAAATCAATTGGAGTCAAGTACGATGAAAATCAATAGAAGTTTTATCCACAAAGTGTCTGTCGAAAGAAGAGTCTTTGAAACGTTTTTCAACTTTGGTCTTCAAAAGAACTTCTTCTCTAATGTTGGAAATAATCTTATCCTTAGTGAAAACACCATCCTAAAACAACTGCTTGTTCCTTTCCCTCCAGCTATGGTAGACAGATGCATAGAAAATGAGTCGAGACATGTATTCCTTGATGTTCCCTCTAGTAACAAGAGAACAATTAAGCATTAAAATCTCATTAAATGAAATAATGTGAGAATCAATAAAAACTAAGTTTAAACATCCCTTCCAAATTCTTCTTGTAAAGCAACTATTAGAGACATGCCCTAATGCTATAATTGGATGACTTATTTTATGGCTGTTTTGATGTATACTTATTTATTTAATGGCATTATTTTATCATTCATATTCTCCTTTAATTATATGAATAAGTCCATAGTCTTCTTGTGAGAGAAACGTATTCTCAAGTGTTAAGAATTTGTTGACATGTTTCTTTAGTATGAGAATTCTTAAATGGTTCGTAATCCTAAGATTATTTAATTAGTAGACTTTAATTAATCTAGTACGGACTATCATATTAGTTTGTTACTTTTGATTAATATAAGATATTAAAGATAAAGAATAGTGAGTCACATACCATAACAGTATAAGATACGATTAACAAACATGTGGGTGGTTATTAGTTGAATATTCATTGAAAGTGACGTGAATAACAAATCATATGGCATGAGATTAATTATTTGTTATTCGTTGCGATGATGCAAGTGATCCTTTGACTTGCAGTAATACGATTGTCATATGTATTGGTGTTTGAGATTAGCTTTAAACCAATGCTTGTCCTGTTCACAAGCAAGACACGTTTGCTCGCAGTTTCATTCGATCGGTATAGTGAGTGGCAAGTGACTTCCAAGATAGGATCTATTACCTCTAGGGTGAGGTAATGTCCTATACGATTTAATTGTGGATGTTGAATGATGAAATCCTTGGCCAAGGTATGATTGATGGAAAAGTATTTTTCCATTGTTGTCATCTCTCATTTCACCACATTGAATCTAAGCATAGAATTAAGTCTATGAATTTAATCGGACCATAGTTCTTACTCAATCAGGACATATTAATTGAATGATTGAATTGCACGATAATCGTCAACTAAATAGGTTCACTCAATTGATGATTTCATTGTCTTATAAATTGTCTTGATAGGTTGTTAGACATCATTCAAGATCTTTAAGGGTGTTTCGAGAATGAAGGAGACATTCTCAAAACAAATTGAGTGATTAACATTAACGTCGTTTAATATTTCCTTAATGCTATTTGGCGGTGAACCTAGAAGGTCATACACAATAGAGTATAGTGATTTGATTTTAATTGAACTTGTATCTTCATCTCAGAAATTGTTAACGAGTTAGCAATGATATTTGAATCATTAAAAGTTAATGAGGCTAATGTGTTATTATGGGATATGTATGTGGACTTAAGTGCAATAGATAGAAATGTGATTTCCATGATTTAATCTAATAGAGATTAGATTAAATATTACTTGTGTCAATTACACAAAGGTTAAAGAGTTAATTTTGAAAAGTCATGGTAAAAGGAAGATTTTGAATTATGTAAAATTCCATTAACTCTTTCTTTATATATGATATGACTAAGCATGACCCATTTGAAAGATTGATTATTTTATCTTGACTTTTCTTCTGCAAAAGGAAGACAAGGCCTACCCCATGGAGTTATCATGAATTCCATTAAGCCTTCCTTTTGTATTCTTGACAAGTCATAAAGATGATGAATCATGTTATATAGATGTTTAAATATACACATATATGTATATCAAATAGACCCTAGTGTATATTGTATACATAAAGTTATTGATGTATATATGTATATGAATATGTCTATATAAAGACATCTAGTGGAAAGTTACTATAACATATGTTGTTTGTGAGAAAGAGAAGGATTATCAACTAAGTGTGTTAGTGGAGAAATACTACAAGAGTTGTGAGTATTTTAGTTTTCTCTATACATAGAATCAAGTTCATATCTTTTCTTTAAGGAACTTGCTAGCACTATAGTTTAAAGGAGAAAAAAGAAACTTCATCACTTGCTTGGTATAGACTAACTTGGACTTCTACACTTGTGGAAGAATGTATCTTGCCCAGAGTATTTCTAACTACACTTCAAGTTAAGATCTACAAGAGGTATGTAGATCTACTTTGATCTACTTATATTTATGTATATTACATGTAATATCAAGTTATGAGATTGTTATATGTGTTCGAAAAAATTATTTTTCATAATTTCTTCCGCTGTGATTTATTTGTATTATACTAGCAATCCCTATACCTATCCTTTAGCAGCATTCGAAAAAAAGATGGTCATGTGTCTTCGGTCCTTGGTGGTAGAAGATATAGTGAGCTCAGGTAATGATCCCCCAACAGAGAAGACGATATCTAGTTGTAAGTCGATCAAGGCATGCCAACCAAGTGATAAAGTTGTGTCAGAGAATGTTGTTGGAGAACCAAGCAATGGAAGAGTAGTAATTGATATGACCTTTCTCTCTAATGAAATTTCAAACTTTTTCGAATGAGAAAGAACTGCTATTGGTCAGCTTCCAAATAAAAGTATCGGGGAGGTCCGACCGACAAGGAAAAGAGGGATGGATCCAGACAGGTGATTATGGAAAAGCCAGTTTCATCTGTTATGCATGATCACCTCCGAAACTCTAGCATTCCAGGCAATGAAGAAAACATGTGCCAAAGAAAGAATAGAGAGGACCTTGGTGGTGCCAATTGTCGTGCCAAAAAAAGGTATCACTACTGTTGCCAATTTTGTGAATAATGAGGTTCTTGACAAGAGGCTTGAGCTTAAGTAGCTTCCTCTAGGACCAACAAGTGTTCTCCGAGATTTGTATGTTCCAAATGCATTTGTTCTTCATATGATTATTCCAAATCCAGGAACCACAAATGGATTCTCTCATGGAGTTTGTGGATTCTCTCATGGAGTACATTCTCCAAAACAATTTCATGAAAGTAACTCGATTGATGTCCTCAAGTTTTTTGAGACCCAATCCTCCCTCATTGAAAGGTTTGCAAATATTTTCTCAAGCAACTTTCGGACCCATATCTTTCCAAAGAAATGTTGCAAACTTTTTCTCGATATTAGTAAGACACACTTCGGAATCAGGAGGGCATTGGTCCAAAATATATGCATATAGTTTAGGACTGATTTGATAAGTTGAAGCCTTCCTGCAAAAGTAAGCCAATTATGGGTCTAATGATCGATTTTCTTGGAGACTTTATCAACAAGGATCTGACAATCCTGTCTCTCAAGTCTTCTCGAGATAAAAGGCACACCCAGATATCGAACAAGAAGTTTGCCCTATTTGAATCCCAAGAGATCAGTAATCGAGTTTCTAAGACCATGAGATCCTCCTCCAAAGAAAACTTCACTCTTTTTCACATTGTATCTCAACCCCGGAAGGCGATGAAAGATGTTGAGAGTGTAGACAATACCCTGAATGGTAGGGAGATCAGACTTACAGAAAATTAGGAGGTCATCGATAAAGCATAGGTAACTGATCTTAAGTTTGGCACATCTGGGATGAAAAGAGAACTCTCTTCTGGAGGCAAGAATATTAAGCATGTAGGTGAGAAATTCCATGGCAATGACAAACAAATAAGGTAAAATCAAGTCGCCCTATCTAATACCATTACCACCCTTGAAATAACCTTCGAGACTACCATTGATAGCAACTGAAAAGTGAAGAGATATAATATATGAACTAATGAAGTCAATTAATGTAGACTCTTGGGAAGCCAAAAGCTTGTAGAGAAGCTAACACAAAATCCCAACGAAGAGTGTCAAACACCTTCATAAGGTCAACCTTGAAGGAGCATTTGGGGTTAGAACTTTTCCTATTGTAGCCTTCAACGATGTCTTGAGCACCGAGGATATTCTCAACAATAAGCCTATTTTCCAAAAAAACGGATTGATTCCAAGAGATGATGAGAGGAAGACAACCCTTGAGATTATTGGACAAAATCTTGGTGATGCACTTGTAGATGGTGTTGCAACATGAGATGGGCTTGAAATCCTTAACCATACATGGGTTAAATATTTTAGGAACCGAAGTAATAAAAGTAGAGTTAACCTCTTTAAGGAGGGAAGATGAATGGAAAAAAGATTGAATTGTCGTGACAACATCTTCCCCCATAATGTCCCAAGCTGATCTATAGAAGTGGAAGATGTAGTCACTGGGCATGGGCTCTTGTTGCCATTGAGACTAAACATAGTGTCTTTGATCTTTTTTGCAGTGACTGACATAGTGAGATAGTTGCTCATTTCAGGAAGGATGGTCTTGTTCACAACGGGTTGGATATCTTCAGGCCTAAACTGTTCCCTACACACATTTGAAGATCCAAGGAGGTTAATATAATAGTTAAGAATTTCATTCCTTATCCTATCCTCCTTGGTGAGAAATCTGCCATTTTCATCCGCCAATCTAGAAATGGTGTTCTAGCTTGCCGACTTTTAATGGATTGTGGAAGAAAGCTGAGTTCCAGTCTCCCTCTTTGATCCATTGGACCCTCGACTTTTGGAAAATGATGACTTCATGTGCATCTGTAAAGGATTCCACTTCTCGAATAAGATCCTTTTCAAGCAGGATATCTTTTGGAGTAGCAGTACCTGAGAGGATGTCCTGTTGAACAAAAACAAGTTTTTCTCTAATAGAAGTAATTCTACTAGAGAGGTTAGAGAAATATATATGATTAAAAGATCTGAGCACAAATTTAAGTCTCTTTTGTTTTTGAACAAGACGGTACATCGGAGACCCTTCAATATGACGATCTCAAATACCTTTCGCATTCTAAGAACTTGCTTTTGTCTTCAAACTTCTCCTAAATTTTTCATAACTGCACATTTCTTTAGACATATCCTCTTTGAGTAAATTGTTTACTGCCCCCTGTGTTTTGCTCGAAATACTCATTCATCCCCTGTGTTTTTAAAATAAGCTCATTACCCCCCAGTGATTTTCGGAATGTAGCTAACCGCCCCCCCTCCGTTAAAAAAACTGTGTAATTTAACAGCAATTGCAACACACACTCTTAAAATACGATTTTTTTATGCTTTTGGTTTAAATAAATTTGTTTCTGGACAAAAATATCATTTTAGTAAATTGCTTGCCGCCCCCCTGTATTTTGCCCGAAATACTCATTTACCCCCTGTAATTTTAAAATAGTCTCATTACCCTCCTGTGTTTTTTCGATTTTAACTTTATATAAGGGTATAACGATCAATTAACTGATTTGATAACTTTTGTTAACGGAATAAGAGATTTTGGGTGCGTCAGCTTAATCAAAAAAACACAGGGATGTAATGAGCCTATTTTAAAAACATAGGAAGTGAATGAGTATTTCGAGCAAAACACAAGAGGGCGGTAAGCAATTTACTCTATCCTCTTTTGTATAATTTTCACGAGGAAGACCTGTAGATAAAAAAACTGGAGGTAAAGAAAGAGAGATATTGTATTGAGATTCCCCATCTATGGGGATCTATCATTTGGCTAGCCAGTCTTACTCCAAATAAAGGAGGAATGCATTAAGGAGGGACATATAAATGTTGTTTTCTGTGGACGATTTTAATGTGAGAAACTATTTAATCCCTTTAATTTTGGTCACTACAATCAATTATCTCCTAACTAGTTAGCAGAACTAGTAAAACATCTTAAATTCATCTTTAACGCTAAGTTATAAGGTGTTTCTCTCGTAGTTTAGATTAGTTAGTTTGGAATAAAATGTAAAACAACCACATGCATCATTTTTTCTCTCAACCATCCCTTCGTAATATCATATTCTTGATATTATTCTACTCTTCTCTTAAAGAGAAAGATGAACGTTGCTGGAGGTTTTGAGCTCCATAAAGATTTCGACCAAAAAAAAAAAAAGGAAATACCCATAAAGATGAAGTGATTTGCAGCAAATTGTTTACTATAGAACTCAATAAAGGAAACAAAAGAAAGAAGAAGAATGGACATAAGATTATAGAAACCTCAAAGAGAAAAAGATCTTTCTATATCAATTCCCAGATGATATAAAATTCATCTACTTGAAAAGCTAAAACTTTTTTTAAAAAATGAAAAAAGTGAAAAAGAAAAACAAACAAAAGCCTAAAAGATGCGTAATAAATCACACTAACCCAAATTAGGCATTATCACACTAGATGAATTTGATTATATGAATTTGACAATACAATTTATTTATACTGCGATTGTCAAATTTATATCTTTTTTTTTTTGGTCAAATATATTCAAATTTATATCCCACTAGATGAATTTGATACTATGACCCCGTTTGTCAAATTTATATCCCACTAGATATCTTGGACCATATGGTTGTCAAATTTAAATCCTAGTAGATAAATTCAACTATATGAATTTGAAGGCACTACTTATTTATATTACGATTATCAAATTTATATCTCACTAAATAAATTTTGACTATATGATCATGATTGTCAAATTTATATTTCACAAGATAAATTTGATTATATAAATTTAACGATACAATTTATATATATAGTAATTAACAAAATTATATACCGTGAGTGATGGCTATTTAAAATCAACAAGCACCTCATAAGTTAACCTACCAGAAACTTGTCTTTATCTCACCTACCACTAACATTTATTAACGTCCCCGACATTGACTCTCCTTTACAATTTTTCAACAAGTGATGGCATTTCCGTGAATCCATCAAACTCCAGGGCCAATTTTCTAACTCCGTCGACTTCCTTTAAATTCTCAGCCTTCGACCGTGTCTTCTTCTTTCTCCGTTTCCCGATCTCTCACTGAATAAATCTTTTCCTTTCCTTTCAATTCCCTTCAATTCCTTTCCTCTCCTTTCCCTTCCCTTCCCTTCCCTTCCCTTCCATTATCTTTGTAACCAAACACTCCGAAATGGAAGACAAATCGTCGATCGCTTTCGAGTTAAACAACCACACTGACGACAACAACCACGGCTGGCAGAAGGTGTCGTACGCCAAGAAGCAGAAGAAAACTCCGGCTCAGGCGAAGGCAGCGGCGGCGGCCGTGGCGACTAATGGATCTGTGAATAACGGCATCAGCGGAGGAGGGAGCAATGTGTTTAAGTCGTTGGAGAAGCAGTCGGAGGAGCGGCGCCGGAGAATTGAGTCTCAGAGAGCGGCGATCTACGACATTGACGATGATGTGGCTGTGAGATCAGCGAAGCGGAGGGGTGATGATGATGAAGATGACGATAGTGATTTTGAAGGTGGGAAGAGAGTTGAGAATGGTGCGGTTGATGAGAAGAAGAAAAAGGAGAAGCAAAAGAAGCCGAAGAAGCCGAAGGTTACGGTGGCTGAAGCTGCCGCGAAGATCGACGCAGCTGATCTGGCGGTTTTCCTCTCTGACGTCTCGGTAAGCTCTCAATTTGTTTTTAAAGTGTTATTTTGTAGTTTTTTCGATTTTATTTGATCTGTTTCTAATTAAAATTATTCGGTAAAAGTTTGAATTTTTAAAATTTTATTGCATTGTCAAAATTATGTAATTAATGTTCGCAGTATAATACATTATTATGTATGTGTATAGGCATCGTATGAATCGCAGCAGGAGATTCAATTGATGCGATTTACAGATTATTTCGGACGTGCATTTTCAGCTGTGAGTGCATCGCAATTCCCGTGGCTCAAGTTGTTCAGAGAGTCCGCTGTTGCGAAAATCGCAGATGTGAGTATGTTGTCTATATGTCCAGAAATCTTATTTTGTATTTTCTTAGCTATACGTGTGCGCGCGCTAGCGTCTGTATATATAGGTAATGTATATATGTATGAATGAAATTTACATTTGTATAGGATATCAACAATACTTTGCGGGTGATACGTATTGAAAAAATGTTGAATCTTTTACATTTTGGTTGTTAATAAGCGCATCAGTGGCAGCCATGGAAAATAAAGTACGTTGACGGCATTGTAGCAGCTAAGATACGATCTATCTAGTAGTAACATAATTCCATAGCTGCTACTAGATAGATCGTATCTTAAGTTGCATGCGTGTACATTTGATGTTTTTTTGGTACAAATAACTTGTATATACTAAAGGAGCATCATATATGTATGTGATATGTTTTGGTTTTGTACATTAGAAGAGGAATGACAGGGCAATTTGTCTTCCCTGGTTTGTCTTAGTAATAGCTTTGGGAAATTATAGAACTTTTTCATTGGAAATTGTTTTGGAATATAATCACAATAATCCACATTAGAATATGTCTTGCATTTTCTTCTTCATGTGACAATGAGATTGCCTTACTGATCTTGAACTCAGTGGATGATATGAAAGCATTATTCTTTTTTATTTTTTTATTTTTTTGGTGCATTGTCATTAAAATCTATTTGATTCTTTTAGATGTAAGGGGGAGCCAACGGTTTGTTTTCTTGCTAAATTAGTGATGGAATCAACTTTTTGCATTCTCTTTGAAGCAATTTTTTCTTCCACAGTTGTAGCAGACTTCTCATCTTGCTACTGCAGGAATGGGATGTGCATCTGTTTGTCCCTAAAGTTGCACTTTGTCATATTAAATTTCTCTGCAAGTATACTCGAAAAAATTTAAAGAGGTTTAAGTCTTGGGTAATATTTTAATTGTGATGCTTCATCTGCTGGATAAGATATCACTATTGCATTTGGCAACAGTATACTTTGTATATTATATCTTTTCTTTCCTTTTCTTCCATATCTGTTCTTTGTTATCTGATTCAATTTTGGCCCCTAAAGCAGCATACTCATGTTGGCCTTATATCTGCATTTTCTAGCAATGTTTATGATGGCCTAGTCCTGTTCCTCTTTTTGAAAACGACTACCTTTTCTTTCTTCTCACCATCTGTGATCGGTGTTTCTCTTATTTGCTTTGGGGACATCTGAGCTTGCTATATAGTCTTAAATCGTGTAATATGCTACAATTGTTGGCTCTAAACTCATCAAACCGTTCTTTTATGAGTCTTAAATTTCTGTTCATTTATGTTCGTATGTGTGTCATTGGCTTCTCATTCATAGATCTATATTATTTCGAGTACTACCCCGCTGGCCTATTTTTGCCTAATTATTTGATGTATCCCCTTTTCAATTAGATAATGAACAAACATTTATGTGTCTCTTTTTGACGTTTCTCAATGAAAGAAAATGATATTGAACGTCTATTGGCATTATTCTGGTTTTGTCTTCTTTCCTTCCTTGAAGATTTATTTCTTTTCAACTTTGATCAGGTTCCTGTCTCTCATGTTTCTGAAACGGTTTATAAGACTTCTGTGGACTGGATAAACAAACGTTCCTATGACGCATTAGGGTCCTTTGTTTTATGGGCATTGGACAGCATTTTTGCCGATCTATCAGCCCAGCTAGGTGGTTCAAAGGGCTCCAAGAAAGTTGTGCAACAGACATCCTCAAAGTCTCAGGTATGCTGTCTTCGGACTATCTCCAATGTCAATTTCATGCAGTGAATAACTTTGGCATGTTATTCGTTTTACCTTCTAGAGTATTAGTAACAGATCTGTGTGTGTGTGTGTGTGTGTGTGTGTATCTGGTATCCAATTCGATTGAGAGCATAACCTAGGAAGATTGAGAAAACATAAGTTCAATTCACTGTCGGAGAAAGCAGAAATCGCTTATTTTTGACGTCAAGCTGTAGAGATTCCTTTTGGTTAGACCCAAAAGCCTTATACTTACTGAACTTGAATTGCCCAGAGAACTTTCTTTGATCTCCAGCATGGTGGAAATATCTGAGAAACATTTTAATCTCGAAATCTGAGTGATGCTAGGTCTATTTATGTTGCGAGGTTTTTTATTCATCTTTTGATCGGGTAACCTTTTGTGAACAACTTTCAAATGACTTTTAGAGTCTGCTGAATTGAAGAATTTGAGATCATCGTGGATATTGAATTCATGATTCTTATCTGTCTTGGTTGTTGGAATAGTTTTGATCTGTTATCATTCAATTCCTGGACCATATCCATTATGAATTTGATAGGTCTTCTTATGGATTTGAAATCCTTATCAAATTGGTGTTACTTGAATCCTTATCATTTTTAGAGCTCGGGCTTCACATGTAATAACGATTTCCGACAAAAAGAATCTATAATCTTATTGAAATCCAAATCCACTGATCCAAATGCAACGTTATTTTCTCATTGATAACTAAGAGCAGCAATAGTATGAGGTCTGTTTTGACAATGGTAAACCTCTGAAGTTTGATAACGCTTCCATTAATTCAAAGGATCTTATGCCTTGCACATTGGCTTTAGGCAGGCAAAGGCCATTGGAGATGATAATGTTAATTGATGGTAATTCAATGCACATCTGAGACATGTGAGGCCTGGTTATTCTTTCTTACCTGCCTATGTTTTCTTGACTTGTTTCCCTTGCATGGAGATCCGTAGTGAAATCTGTTCTTTAGTCAAGAATACATGTTGCACCGTTTTCCTCATTCAAGCTGTTGGCTGTAGTTCTGTTTACTTACTGTCTGATATTTGCTAGAGGCTGATATCCATGAAAATTTTGCTGATGTGGCAGGTTGCTATGTTTATAGTTCTCTCAATGGTATTGAGACGGAAACCTGACGTCTTGATTAATTTATTGCCTACATTGAGGGAGAATTCGAAGTACCAAGGTCAAGATAAACTTCCAGTGATTGTGTGGATGATTGTCCAGGTGAATGTCTAAGAGCATCTTTTCATCTTAGATAGCATTGAGCAGAGTGACTTATTTCTTTGTTTGTTGTATTATGTTTGATTTCAGTAAGTATACATATCATTCGAAGCTGAACCTCTTTACTTTACAGGCTAGTCAAGGAGATTTGGCTGTAGGTCTGTACTTGTGGGCACATCATACTTTGCCTTTATTGGGAGGCAAGTTAGGTACTAATCCACAGTCGAGGGATTTGGTATTGCAGCTCGTGGAAAGGTTTGAGATTGAGTTACCATTGCTTGTAGATGCTGCATCCCTGAGTGTTTAAGTTAGTACTGAAGTTCTGCCCTTGTATTTTGATTTTTGTGATGGTTATCAGAATTTTGTCTGCCCCAAAGGCCCATACAATATTGGTGAATGGTGCTGTAAGAAAGGGAGAGCGTTTGATGCCACCTTTGGCACTTGACCTACTGCTGCATGTGACCTTCCCTGCATCTTCATCCCGAGTCAAGGTGGGAATAGCTAACTGGAAAGTGTTTCACTACTGTTTTTACTCGTATGTCGTGTATTAATTATCTTCAGCATGTGATTTGGATTACAGGCAACTGAAAGATTTGAGGCAATATATCCCACTCTCAAAGAGGTTGCTCTTGCTGGTGTTCCTGGAAGCAAAGCTATGAAGCAAGTTTCCCAGCAGATATTGAATATTACACTGATAGCAGCCAGCGAAGGTAATCATGATCTTCAAAGTGTCCTATATTTTGATAATTCAGTGAAGAAAGAGGGTCGATTTCATCCTGCGAACTGTAGGGTAAATATCGTTGGTGATCCCAATAATACTTATCTGTAGTCATGATATGAGAAAGTTGTTAGCATCGTAGGTTGTTTAACGAAAATATTTTCGTGTAGATCTTTTCTTAACTAATCGTAAGTGTTACTAATCATATTATCAGGGTCAAACAAACTATTTAATCAAATTAATGTTTCATATCATTTTTTTTTTAATTCTTTTGGATGTCTCATGCTCACTTTGTTCCTATCGATTTGTCATATCTGACTATTTACTGGAGGGAGTTGCACTTATGCATATAACATGTGGATCAAATAGACCAACGTCTTTGGGACATGAGAGATATGGGGTCGAAATTTTGTAGTAGAATGTAAATTGCCCAACGGTACCTGGAACCAATAAATTTAACCAATGACACATTTGCAGGCATCCCAGAGCTATCCCGAGAAGCATCAAATATATCTATATGGTGTTTCTCTCAATCTCCTGATTGTTACAAGCAGTGGGTAAGCTTCCTGTGTTTCTGTACTTGCTCACTTATATAAAGTGCATCGAACCCCCTGCCCTAGCAAAATGAACAAAAAGAAAGAAAAAGTAGGAGTTGAAAGTATAGAAATGAATCTCTGATGTAACTCAACCTATTGATTTGGGCAGGATAAGTTGTATATGGACAATATAGATGCAAGTGTTGCTATACTGAGAAAGCTTTCTGAAGAGTGGAAGGAACTCTCGGTAAAACAGTCTTCTAAGGAAGCTCTGGGAGAAACCATAAAGAGTTTCAGGCAAAAGGTAGAAAATTTATTGGTTCCCGTTAAACATACTTTGCAATTAGTTTTTCATCCTTTTCTTTTCCGACTTTGGTATTTGTATGCAAATTACTTTTTCCCTTTCTGGTCTTCTATTTAGTTTCATTGGTGTGGAAGTCCTTTGAATGATTTCCAGCTTACGTAAAGTATGGCATTTCATTTCTATTGTCTGACTTCCACTTTCCTTCTATAGAATGAGAAGGCATTAACTGGTGGAGTGGATGGTGCTCATCAAGCTGTCTTCAAGGAGGCAGATAAGTACTGCAAGGGGATCTTGGGAAGGCTCTCACGTGGCCATGGATGTCTGAAAGCTCTGGCCTTTGTTGTCATTGCAGTTGCTGTGGGGGCCACTGTCGTGTCTCCGGACATAATTGAGTCATGGGATTGGAACAAGTTTTCAGTTTTGTTCAATGCCCAGCAATCCTTTTAAGAATCCATGCAGGAAAGCAGATTCTTCGATGATGTTTCCCGATGACACATCATGGTAGCAACAGCTAATTAAATTTTGCCAAAAGGAAACAGCAGTATGAGGTGGCAAATGTATCTTCAAGGGATGCTGATGGGCTACTGAGATAGTTTGAAGTTTTTTCTTTATCTAGAAAGGGTTAATTCGGTTCATCGCGAAGAATTGTTGTGGTTCCCCGCGCTTTTTACCGTAGGGGTAGTTTTTTATTTAAAGTCATTGCGCTCTAACATCGTTACATCGTTAGTTCCTGCAAATTTGATTATACACAGATGGATACAAATACTGTTTGTGATAGATAGATGGTGAATAAATCCCAAAGGGGTGTGTTCTAGTGAGACAGTTTTGACTTTGCACTTCATTGTTGGTTCAAATTCTAGTTATTTATTCTGACTTTTTGGTTTTAATTTATTGTTCAAGTGTGAAAAAGCAATAGAGCGTGTATGCTGCATTAAATTTTTGGGTTGAGTTATATGCTATGTTGATTTACGGATGGTGACAATAGAATAAATTTATTCCCATTGATATTAGGCAGTTGATTTATGTTCTTTCGACCGATGTAGCGCTCGCGCACACACAAGCACACGCACACGCACACTAGGCAGTTGATCTATTTTCTCTCATCAGTTGGCAAATTCAAAATCCAATTTGCAGGTCAGGTCAATTATAAATAGAGGTGAATTTAGAAATTCTTGTCAGTGAGGCTAAATACATAATTTTGCAACATATGCAGTAATACTTTTTATTTTTTATTTTTTATTTTAGTAGGGGTTAATTAATTTTTTTACCTAAAAATATATAAATATTTTAATCTTTCTTAAAAAAAATACATAAATTTTTTAACGTTTTCTGGACTGCTAGCCCAACTATACATCCCCCTGAATTTATACACTTCTTTTCCTTTTTTCTTCTGGGTCGACAGAATTGATATAATGCTAATGCTAGATCAACTCCGAATATTCATTTTCTGTCATTGATCATAACATTATCCAAAAAAGGGAAAAACGAGAACACATAAAAATAGATAATAAGAGTTTATTATACTATTTAATTATCGGAGGACGAGTTAACTAAACGGATTTAGATCATTTTATAAGAGCAATTTTCTCATAACGGTAAGAGAATATTGCATGGTCATTTACATCACTAATACTGAGTTGATGGAATACAATTTCATAATGAAGCTGAGAGAGTAAAGAAAGATATTGTGTTTACTTGAAAATCTTTCTTGCTATATGTATTAGTACAAGATGGAATGTATAATTTACTCATAATCCTCTGGTGTAGCCCAAGGGTACTTCCTGTAGACATTCTTAATTTTGGAAGGATCTTGAGGAGTGGACCAAGGATACTTCATGGATGGATCCCTTGGGAACTTTCTGAAGTTGAGAAATGGTGCCCATAGCAGCAATCTGAGACATGGGTGAGATAGAACGACCCAAACTTAACATGTGACCAGAACGAAAAAAAAGAAAAAAGAAAAGAAAAAATAAACTCAACATGTCATCAATAATTTTCAATTTTTAAATATAATGAAAAAGTTATATGATTGACACAAAGACAGAAAATATGTTTTTAAGGGGTGGGGGTGAAGGGGGAGTTTACATACAACCGAGACAAAGTGGTTTATGATTGAATCTTATTTGGTAGATCTAAGTCCATGGTCTATTTCAGGTTCACTTAGAGTGTTAACAACAACCGTAGGAGGTGTGATTTACATACACTCATTTTAAGAGGGTGCAACACTTCTCAGTTTAGGCCTCATATTTATTCTATATACCATGTTCGTATGGTGGCGTGATGTTCTATGCAAATCCACTTTGGAAGGACATTAGATGAAAGTCGTACAATTAAGATCTTGATATGGTTTTATTCTGTTTATCATATCGGAATGAAAGAGTTATATGATTGACACAAAGACAGAAAATATGTTTTGGTATTTGTAACAAGGGAATGGAGAGATTCTTGACTAAGTTTCATATTCTGCACCAACAAGAAAATTTTGCCTTTTTATTGCCGAATTAGTTATTGTTTGAGATTTTAAAGGTCATTTTTCACTAGTCAATTAGTACTCATTGTTCGATATCATGTACAATTTTGTACGGGTGGGGGAGAAGAGTGAAAGCATATGAAAAAAAAAAAAAAAAAAACAATTTATGTATAGTAAGGGATGATTTGTATATTTCATGATAAGCTTTAACTACTGTATGTTAGTCTAGAAACTTAAGAAAGAATCAAAGCATAAGGATTTATGTGTCTTTTAAAATTTAAGAACTTACGTTCAAAAAACCATTCTATAAAACAAAAAAAAGAAAAAAATAAAAAATAAAAACACTTTCATATAGACCCTATGGGTCTAATCCTTTAAAATCTTAGGGTGACAATGGGTGATTTACCTTTTCTTTTGTCGTCTACCATTGAAAGATAGTCATCTCTAACAACCTCCTTAATTTTTTTTTTTTAAACACTACTTATTTAACTTTACTCTTATAACAACATTATCTATTTTAGCTAAAATATTATTTTATTATTTATTTTTTAGTTGTCGACTATGTCCTTAAGATCATTGATATGTTAATATTACTTTTTTATTTTATTTTATTTTAATTTGAAACGTTTTGAATGACTATATTATTTTTTTTATTTTGAATATTTTCTTAATGTTATTATTTTATTTCATTCTTAATTTAAAATATTTTAATTTGAATAGCGAGCTAAATCTAACTCCTTATATTTAGGGTGACAAACATAATTTAGGAGCTCCGAGAAGTTGTTGGAGCTCAAAATTAGTATTTCCTTCCCTAAAATGACTACCTGCCCAATTTTATTGATTGGTGCAAAAGTAAAAGTAAAAGCCTTTTACAGAAAAGTAAAAATATGTAGAGTTAAAATGTAAATTAACCACTTACCCGGGGAAGAACATGAAGACAAACATGAACTGCAAGTACATTTCCAACAGATCCCTCTTGTACCATCTGATTCTTAGCCAGTTCAAAATGATAGGCTGCAATGATCCAAGATCATGTTTATATAACCTTCACTATCAAGAAATGAACACTGTTTATTTTAAACCAAACAAAATCAAACTAACTCTTATCCAAATTAATAGATACGATCGGTCCAATTTATTTTTTGACATATAAAGTATAACTTTCACTAACCGGAAAGACAAGGAAGTAGAAGAAAGCTGAAATTCCCAGTTGAATTAAAACCCATGTTAAATCTTCTTCATTATTCACTCCTGTTACAGCGAGCGCAGGCTGTGCAACCTGTTGACAAATTCCATACAAGTTTACCCCGCCGAAATAATACTAAAGAAGGGTGAAGGGGCGACATAAAGTATTATTCTCAGGAACAATAGCAAGAGTTAACTTCAAATTAAGTTTAAGGTATTTTTTCTTTTTCTGGTTCAAAGAAAGTTTAAGTTTACCCCCACCGAAATAATACTAAGGACCGGTAAAGGGACGACATAAAGTATTATTATCGGGAACAATAGCAAGAGTTAACTTCAAATTAAGTTTAAGGTCTTTTTTTTTTTTTCTGGTTCAAAGAAAGTTTGAGGTCTTACAGTTGCCAAAAGTGCTCCAATTTGTATTCCCAATGAGGAGTTTCGAGGAGTTCCATTTCTGATTGGCTGTAAACTAATGCTTGAGCTTTCCTGTTATCCAAATAAAATAATTTTTATGATAACGTTGGAATTTTGTAAATTGCTATGTTAGAAAGTTTGTGTAGAAATATGTGTGTTGCTTGCTTTACCTTTTTTGGATTGGAATGTTGCGCAAATTGCTTCTGTTTAGATGAAATGGAAAGAGAAGGATTTCTCAGTTGCAAAGTGGAAAAAGAAGGCAAGGCCTTGGGAAGATGAAAGCTCAATGAGCAGCTCATTTCATAGCCACTTGTGCGGTTTCCTTATCTACTGCATGTACTACCTCAAAAGCTCTTGAGAATTTTCAGACTATAAAATAAGACAAAAAACAATAAAAAATGGTATTCCAGCATATCTTGAAAGCTTTCACTTGTAAATTGCCACGTTGCAAGAGTCTCAACTTATCAGGCCCATTCGCAAAGTTGAGTGGGACATCAACCATGCCGCTAGAGAATTTTTAGGAACTGTGATTGAGCATTGACTCAAAAAAGATGATTGTTTATGTTATACAGGTTATCTATTGGTGTTAGTTTTTAGTTTGTCTCAATTATTCTTTGTAGAAAATATGTTCTGCAACTAATACGAGTACTACTCTTTATTTTACGTAAATTAATTTCTCAAACTTTTGTCTTGTGTAGTCCCTAACAAATAATGTCCAAAGCCCATATGAATGCTCTTTTGGTTTTAGTTTGTCTTTACATGTTCCTTGCTTTTAGATTCATAATCGGTCTTAAAATCTTCAGTTTTTAGTCTCGTTATGTGTAATCCAGGTTGAGTGATAGTAAGATTATCGGGCTGAATCCCTTTTCCCCTCCATTGCGAGATTGATATATATATATAGCCCTTTGCCTATGCGTGTTGCGGGTCAGCCTGAGGGGGTTCATAGTGCACACAAGGTACACTAGTAGGATGGGTTATCAAGTACACACAAGGTACACTAGTAGGATGAGCTGTCAAGTATTGATATCGCTTGATATATATATATATATATATATATATATATATATATATATATAGCCCTCCGCCTATGCGTGTTGCGGGTCAGCCTGAGGGGGTTCATAGTGCACACAAGGTACACTAGTAGGATGGGCTGTCAAGTATTGATATCGCGTTGGTGATAGCAAAATTCATAAGGTGATCACTGGCTCCCCATAATGCCAACAATCTCCCCTGCAGCGATACCCATGGGATTCGAACTAGCGACCTCGGTCTGATACCAATTGATTGGATCAAACACTAACCAGTATTCTAGAAGCTTAAGCTATAAGTAGAGGCTCAATTTTATTTTCTTATTGTGGCAACACAGAGTCCCATGTTTATGAGTGTTGCGGGTGGGCTAGATGGGCTTCGCAGTACAAATAAGACACCCTAGAAGGATGGACTGTGAAGTACCGATACTGCGCCTATACACAATAACAAATCTATAAGGTGATCATCGGTCTCCCATAAGGCCAATATATATATGTGTGTGTGTGTGTGTGTGTGTGTGTGTGTGTGTGTGTTGATGTCAAATCCTTTTGTCAATTTTGTATCTAGTGTTAATGTATACTTTGTATAGGCTCATTTCATTCCTAAAATATTTGATGGAAGTGCTAATGTCATCTTTCGTATATAAACTAGTAGTGTATATCACCTTGGCATCCATTGAATTATGTTTCCTTCCACCCTCACTAAGCGGATCTCAGAATAAGTTATTCCCTTCATTCATAATAATAATTTATCAATATCTGAGGCTTTTTCTTCTGGATGAGTGTTCTTGATGTGTTAATTTATCTCCCATTAGTGTTTTGCAAGCTTTTATACCTAATAATCATACTCCCCTTCTATTAATTTGAGGATTTATAACAAGTAAATTACATTTTAGTCCGCAATTTATTGCCTCCTAGTATTGCTCCTATATAATTCTATCGCTATAGTATCTTACATCATTTTATTCTATCATATGAATTATATAGAAAGCGGTATTACTTGTTGTGCTCAATTAATCCTTTGATTATAATTTTAAGCTGTGTATATGTATCTAGATGTATGTGTGAGGGGTGTATCTATCGACCGGTGGAGGCTTAGTACCCACCTTGTGTTACGCCTGGTGGGGTTTTAATACTCATTTTTTGACCCACGTTGCATGGGTAAATGTAGCTGCAACTTATAGTTGGTTAGCCATGTCAAGCATTGATACCACGCTTCTGTCTTTATGTGTTTGGTCTTGTGCTTTGGTTCAACTACATTATTTGTATTCTCATTTTTTATATCATAAATTTCACCTTAGATTATGTGATTTTGTATTCGTATGGCCAAGCCTATATTTGTTCATGGCTATGCCATTGTGACTTTGTATTATTAGACTTGTGTTTAATCTCAGTCATAACATTTCTGCTCAAATAATTAATCTTCTATTGCGCCTTTGTTATATAGCTTCTAAGTTCAGCATAAAGGGTCTCAGTTTAGCATTGATAGGCAATCTGATTTTATTTTAAAACCAATTGGTAGTAGGCGAAATAACCTACGATCTTATAAGTATTGGGATTAGTGTATGCTCTAAAGACCATTAGATTTTATTAATATGTCTTTTATTTGAGCCTTCATTCTCTCTCTTATGTATGAATCTGTATATATGAAGGTCTGTTGAATCAAATGAGTGACTTGGGTACATAGTGGTTACGTATGAAAGGTTCAAGTCATTGTTACTTGTTCACATAACTTGTTCATAACTAAGTAGGAACCTAGACACTTCACTATGTATAAGTTATAGTGAGAGAGTCTCATCTCTGTAAGGTGATTTGCCTTGGTCATTGGAGTTATTGTCTCTCTTATGCTTGGATCCAGATGATCCTTACTTACTGGACTTGGCCACATAAGCTTGCCCAGCAACATTAATAGCTAAGAGGCGCCTTCCTTGAGTTCCACATGACCCTCAATTTCTTCAAATGTCTTAACACTCTCATCATACGTCATGTTGACAATTATGTGCTTCCAACTCTATGGAATGGAAAGGATTTGATGATAGCTTACACTTACTGTTCATTAGTGAGAACATGGCCAACTACCTTCAATTCTCGAATTATGTTCGATATCTCTCATAGATATTGTCTCTCAGTAACTTCATGGCGCTTTTTGTAAGTGTCAAACTTTATTATAGGTCGACATAGCTTTGAGACAGAAGTTCCACTAAACTTCTCCTTCAAAACTTTTCACATTAACTCATTAGTAGGGTAAACTTCGTACCCAACAATAAGCTCATCATGCATAGTGCTCAGCGATGTTATGCGAGCAATATCATTCTTTTCCTTCTAGACCTAATAGGTTTTATGTCCCTTTGATGCAAAGTGATGTTACCACTCTCAGGTTTCACTACAACATAACTTAATGTTTCAAGTATCTTTTGCTCATTAAGAAAATTTTGAACTTTACAATACGATACCTCGTAATCATCACCATTCATTATACCCTTTCTCTCATTTATTGACCATTCATTACACCCTTTCTCTCCTTTATTGAGGTCAACAATGATATTTTTTAGGTTATCATTGATAACTACACATAAACATTTGTAAAATTCTATATTAGCACATCTTCTTTAATCAGTTATGCTAGAATAGACATTTAACTGTAATAAGAAGACGTAAGGTAAAATATCAATAAATTGTAAAACAATCTATCAAATTCTAGAGGCCAAATGTCAAATTTATTACAATTTAATCATATTCAAGCAAAATGCTAGTTCCACATATGAATTATTTAAATTCATATATATACGGAACTATAAGTTCTAGATGAGAACTACACAGTCTACCAATCATAAAACTTTCACTCAAATAAAAGATATAAAAATATTAATATCATTAAGCAACATATGTTATTTACATAAATACGAGAAAAGGAAAAATAACACCACAAGTGTTTTTACGTGAAATAGAAAGAGTCTAACATATAAATAACTATTATTATTGAAGCAACACATACTATCATTCCCTACTCTTTTACTTTCCTTTTGCTTATCATTCATTCGGTCCACAAAATATGTCACTTTCAATTTCTCTAAAACACTTGGACACTGATGATTAAGCATGAACTTGTCTTTATACTTTGGAGGCTCAAAAGGGACACTTTTAGCTTTTGACATGTTCGGGAAAAGTAAAGCTTGTACATCTGATACATTGAAGCACTCGTTGTTTCTCGTTCAAGCTCACACACAGCTTGATCAAACGTCCCAATATTTTCCTTAATTACTTTCCCTTTGATGACGTTGTACATGTCAGGGAGGGAATCTAATAACCCTTCGACTTCTTGTTCTGGTGTAGGGTGATTTTTGTTCCTTACTTTAACATTGAACAACAAATCTTGCATAGTTCTGATGTGTTCATGTAAGTTCATGTCGTCTAACATTCGGTATGACTGATGGGTGCTTAGTTTAGGGAATAAAATTAGAATCAATTCTAAGTCAAGTTTTAGGTCGCAAGTGCATGAGTGATTGTAGTGTAGTGTGCTGGCGTGAGGTTGAATTCACAGGGAGACAATTTGAAGGTTTTATGGAAAAGTATGTAAAGTGCCTAAGTGATTACGATAAATTAAATGATGAATTTGGTGTTTTCAATTAAGGCTAATGAAGAATAAAATAAAACTAAAATTAAATGCAAAAGCTAAAATTGAGATTTAATCACAATTAGAAAAGTTTAGGGCTCAGATTCCTATGCAAAGCTTAAATTCTAGGCTCAAACTTAAGATTTTCCTATTCTAATGCGGAATTAGATTACAACTTAATTAATTAATTCATCACCTATGTTTAATTAATTAATGAGTCAAACCTAGTTTAAAAGTACAACACTATCTCCAAGTCCTTTATCTAGCCAGAGTATAGATTTGTCCTAAAATCCTAGGATAACACGTTAATAAATTAAATGGTGAAGTGCACCAGACCCCCATGTGGTAATGTGACGCTCGAGATCTTAGCCGTACTTTAAGTCACTGTTGCATCCACTATTTGTGCATTTCTTCTGTGCTTTACTTGTTATTTTATGTAGTTACTATTCATTCCGTTTTTCAACTGCTTAACTATCTTGATTTAGAATTTTTCTAAAATCATATTAATTATTTTAGGAATGAGAAAAATGTGCATTTGAGCTCAATGCATTAGGAGCCTTCGTTTAGAAAATATTTTAGCAAACTAGTGAATAGTGTTACGTAACTAACTAGGTGTTTTAATTAGCTAACATTAATTGCACTATTAGGACTTGTTTCTAGCTAGCTAAACTCATTTTAATAGTCAATATGTGCACCCAACTTGACCCCACCATTTATATTGCTCAACATACACATAACAAGCTCATAAAAACAAAAACAAAAATAAGAGAGCAATGCTAAAAACACTGTAGCATGGCCGAAAATCAGCATAGGAGGAGAATGAGAGATTTTTGCTCAACAAATCCTCATTCCAAGCCAAGCCAATCTAGGTGCAAGTGGTTTAGGGTGTTTACTAGCCTCCTAAGAGTTCCTATGCGCAATAGGTGATGAATTTCATACCTATTTTTGCATTTGAAAAATGTGACAACTTTCTTGAATTCTTAGATTTGCTATCAAATGCTTATGTAATGCTTATGTATGTTGTATATAAGTAGTAGAGACCTAATTTATGCTATTGTTTCATAGTTTAAACGGTTGAAATTACTTGTTGATCGTATGGCATAAATAGTGATGAGAAAACTAGGGTTTTGCGTAATTGGACCTTATAGCTTGAATTAATGGTTCTAATAGATGTTTTAGGTGCTAATGAAACTAGTGTAAAGGCCCCATAGGGTTTAATTACTCATAACCTATCAAAAGCATGAAATAACCGACTTTTAGAAAGAGGTTTTGGGGTTATCGCGAATCCGGATTGAATTGGCCTCCACATCTAGCATTCCTAGGCTACATAGGTCCTAAATAAGCTTTGCTAGCTTCCATTTGAGTCCCGATTAAGGTACGTGTAGTACAAAGTCATAATGGAAAAATTGGGGCTTTCGGGCTAAATGCGGGTAATTGCATGACGTCGAGGGTCCTAAGGGTGCCTAAGGGGTTAACTAGAAGCATGGAATAGGCCGCTTACTAATCTAGAACCATAGCATGAGTTTAGAAGAAAAACGGGTTGAGTTACAAAGGGGTTTAAGCACAAATTCTATTGTCTCACGCTTCTAAGGCCTTGTCATGACCCCTTAAGTGTTTAAATGTGTTTTCAAGGTGTTCTGGAGCTTTTGGTATAGTTTTATGTGAATGTTATAAATGCCTCTTTGTAATTTGCTTATTTTCTTATATGAAATTGCTTCTTTTCCAACCGTTTTGAGGACAACCTACTTTGTTGTTCCTCTCATGTATTATTGCTTCTATTATCGATTTTATATTGCCATTGTTAAGTGCATTGCATAGTGGTTGCGAAACCATCGTGTCAGGGGCCTTTGTATTGTATATCAGCTGGGCGGCAGCGGGCTTGCCAGTGGATATTCGATCTCCGTGCCCTAGTCCCTCACTCGCCTGGTTCGGAGATTTTCAAGGGGTGTTGGGTCATAGGATTATCGGGGTACATCTGAAGTACACACACTGGAGTGATTGGGGATTTGCCGGCATATTGATCATGGTTCGTGGCTCGTGGTTTGTGATCGAAATTAAGAGAATTTTGGAGTGTTGGGGTTAAGTGTATCGTATCCTTTGATATGTGTGGTTATCTACTGTTTCAAATGTACTTTACTTGTCTTCTTGTTTAATTGCTATAACTGTTGCATTGCATGTCCCGGGTAGTCCTTATTCCTCACTGGGCAATAGTGGTTCTTCATACCTTGCTAACATGTTTCAGGAGACATTGAGGTTGAACCCCAGTTAGATTGGTAGAGGGTGAAGAATAGGAGATCCAGACTGATCAACTACCGTAGTTGCAGTGTCTAGTTGGTTGAGGTGGATTTATGGTTCTTGTTGTAATGTGGGGACCTTGTTTGCTTTACTTTATGTCCTATTTTGTAGCCTAAGTGCTTATGTACATGTTGTGTGGTTGTAAGCTGAATACTAGATGATTATGGTAGAAGGCATAGAACTATGGCATGTAATAAGTTATGTTTCTACTTCTAGCTACTTTGCATACTTGAGTCTGAATGTTAGGATGTAAGGTTGTTTTCAATTCCTAAGAATGTTTAAAGGCTATTATGGAGTGGCATGATAAGCGTTTTTGTAAAGAAAATATATTGTGAATGCATGCTTGTGTGTATCTAAACTGTTTGTTTGTCTTAAGGCTCGAATGACCTTAAAGTTGAGATCTTTATTTTGGAAATGGTTTTATTGTTGCTCTATAGCTTATTGAATGCTTACAGGTTTTCAAAATATCCACGTTACAGGGGAGACTCTGTCCGTTTTTCCCTAAAATTTTGAGACCGAGTTGGAATTGGGTTGAGAATAGCATGGTTATTAGAGCTTCCGGTCTCGTGAGGGATCGAGGCGTTACAAGTGGTATCAGAGCTTAGTTAGCTCTCAACCGGGACAAGGTCCTTGGCTTGTCGGGTAGTAAACCCTGCGTGTGTGCTTGTTAAGTGTGTTTTGAAAGTGTGTGCCTATATGTGTGATTGTGTGTCTTGAATTAAATGTGTGCACCTATATGATAAAGTTATATGATATGTGTTAAACGTGTGCTAGTGAAGTAAAGTTGCATCGAATTGACCTCGTGAATCATTATTTGCTTGAATTATTGATTTTAATGTGTGTACTTGAATGTTTTTGAATTAAGTTTTGTGATGATTTGTATTTGTTATGTTGTGACTTGTATTTGAATGACTTTGTTGCTTACATTGTTTCTATATGTTCTTTTATAATCATGCTTGCAAAATAGTTTAAAGAATGTTTATACATATGCAATAGTTTGGCATTCATACATAGCCCGTCGAATGGTAAGAAAGACGTCGTCCTTCCCTTAAACAGAGGTGATTAGTGGCAGACCTTTCAAGTTATGTGAATTAGTAGGAACATGAAGCAGTTGATCAACCCTTTTAATTGGGAGTTGGTGTTGTGGGCGGAGCTCAGTTATTGGAATTTCTATATGACTGTTCTCTAAGGCCTTCTTCTATTCTTAGTGGTCATAAATGAGTAGCATTTGGTCAACCCTTTAATTGGGAGTTGGTGTTTATATTGGAGTTTGGCTATTGGACTTCTTCTAAGGCATTCTTTTGTACTCCGCAGTCATGAATGAGCGGTTTCCTTTGGAGTTCTATATGACGATTTTTATTGGGTATTCTTTGGTATTTTCTTATTGGCACTCCTTGATTTGTCTTGTATTTGGGATTCCTATCATAATTATTATATAGTATTATCTACGGTATTATGTGAATTCGCATTGGGTTTTCTTATTGGCAAGTTCGTACAATACTCTTACTCGGCAAATGGGAATGATGCCTCGAAGTTTGGTTTTGTATATGGTGCAATTGCTTGAGACTCTCATTCGATCTTCTCATTCGGCCGGGATCTGATATTCAACTTGACTATCTTATTAGCTGCATAGTATTCTTCTTTGGTATTCTTCTTTGGCATTCTTCTCAGCATTTGTTAGTGGTGTTCAGGATCTATGTAGTTATTCTATTTGACATTTTTCTGGAACTCTTATTTGAAAATTTTCTATGGAACTTATTGTAGTATATTTGACCGGATTTCTTGCTTAGAGTCTTCCTGGGATGTATTTAGTTTCTCATTCATAATTCTTCTTCGAACTACTTATTTGGCATCTTTCTTGACATTCCGCTCGGGACTTCTACTTGGCATTTTCATATGATGTTCATTTGAAGAGACCGTGTCTTTCTCAGTAACTGTTGAAGAGTAATCAGAGTTGGTTTTCAGTTTATGTAGAGTTCTATTGTGAAGAATAATTGCGAGGATGCAATTTGTTTAAGAGAGATAGGGTGTGACGCCCGAGACCTTAGCCGTACTTTAAGCCACTGTTGCATCCACTATTTATACATTTCTTCTATGCTTTACTTGTTACTTTATGTGGTTACTATTCATTCTATTTTTCAACTGCTTAACTATCTTGAATTAGCATTTTTCTTAAATCATATTAATTGTTTTATGAATGAGAAAAATGTGCGTTTGAGCTAAATGCATTAGGAGCCTTCGTTTAAAAAATGTTTTAGCAAACTAGTGAATAGTATTACGTAACTAAACTAGGTGTTTTAATTAACTAACATTAATTGCACAATTAGGACTTGTTTCTAACTAGATAAACTCCTTTTAATAGTCAATATGTGCACCCAACTTGACCCCACCTTTTATATTGCTCAACATACACATAACAAGCTCATAAAAACAAAAACAAAAATAAGATAGCAATGCTGAAAACACTGTAGCAGGGCCGAAAATCAGCATAGGAGGAGAATGAGAGATTTTTGCTCAACAAATCCTCATTCCAAGCCAAGCCAAGCTAGGTGCAAGTGGTTTAGGGTGTTAACTAGCCTCCTAGGAGCTCCTACGCACAATAGGTGATGGATTTCATACCTATTTTTGCATTTGAAAAATGTGGCAACTTTCTTGAATTCTTAGATTTGCTATCAAATGCTTATGTAATGCTTAAATATGCTTATGTATGTTGTATATAAGTAGTAGATACCTAATTTATGCTATTGTTTCATAGTTTAAACAGTTGAAATTACTTGTTGATCGTATGGCATGAATAGTGACGGGAAAACTAGGGTTTTGCGTAATCGGACCGTATAGCTTGAATTAATGGTTCTAATAGATGCTTTAGGTGCTAATGAAAGTAGTGTAAAGGCCCCGTAGGGTTTAATTGCTCATAACCTATCAAAAGCATAAAATAACCGACTTTTAGAAAAGGGTTTTAGGATTATCGAGAATCCGGGTTGAATTGGCCTCCACATTTAGCATTCCTAGGCTACATAGGTCCTAAATAAGCTTTGCTAGCTTCTATTTGAGTCCCGATTGAGGTACGTGTAGTACAAAGTCATAAGGGAAAAATTGGGATTTTCGGGCTAAATGCGGGTAATTGCATGACTTCGAGGGTCCTAAGGGGTTAACTAGAAACATGGAATATGCCGCTTACTAATCTAGAACCATAGCATGAGTTTGGAAGGAAAACGGGTTGAGTTACAAAGGGGTTTAAGCACAAATTCGATTGTCTCACGCTTATAAGGCCTTGTCATAACCCCTTAAGTGTTTAAATGTGTTTTCAAGGTGTTCTGGAGCTTTTGGTATAGTTTCATGTAAATGTTATAAATGCCCCTTTGTAATTTGCTTATTTTCTTATATGAAATTGCTTCTTTTCCAACCGTTTTAAGGACAACCTACTTTGTTGTTCCTCCCATGTGTTATTACTTCTATTATAGATTTTATATTGTCATTGTTAAGTGCTTTGCATAGTGGTTGCGCAACCATCGTGTCAGGGGCGGTTGTATTGAATATCGGTTGGCGGCAGCGGGCTTGCAAGTGGATATTCGATCTCCATGCCCTAGTCTCTCACTCGCCTGGTCTGGAGATTTCCAGGGGGTATTAGGTCGTAGGATTATCGGGGTACATCCGGAGTATACCCACTGGAGTGATTGGGGATTTGCCGGCATATTGATCGTGGTTCGTGATCGAAGTTAAGAAAATTTTGGAGTGTTGGGGTTAAGTGTATCGTATCCTTTGATATGTGTGGTTATCTACTGTTTCAAATGTACTTTATTTGTCTTCTTGTTTAATTGCTATAACTGTTACATTGCACGTCCCGGGTAGTCTTTTTCCCTCACTGGGCAATAGTGGTTGTTCATATCTCACTAACATGTTTCAGGAGACGCTGAGGTTGAACCCTAGCTAGATTGGTAGAGGGTGAAGAATAGGAGGTCCAGACTGATCAACTGCCGTAGTTGTAGTGTCTAGTTGGTTGAGGTGGATTTATGGTTCTTGTTGTAATGTGGGGACCTTGTTTGCTCTACTTTATGTCCTATTTTGTAGCCTAAGTGCTTATGTACATGTTGTGTGGTTGTAAGCTGAATACTAGATGATTATGGTAGAAGGCATAGAACTATGGCATGTAATAACTTATGTTTCTACTTCTAGCTACTTTGCATGTTTGAGTGTGAATGTTAGGATGTAAGGTTGTTTTCAATTCCTAAGAATGTTTAAAGGCTATCATGGAGTGGCATGATAAGCGTTTCTGTAAAGAAAATATATTGTGAATGCATGCTTGTGTGTATCTAAACTTTTTGTATGTCTTAAGGCTCGGATGACCTTAAAGTTGGGATCTTTATTTTGGGAATGGCTTTATTTTTGCTCTATAGCTTATTGAATACTTATAGGTTTTCAAAATGTCCACGTTACAGGGGAGACTCTGTCCGTTTTTTCCTAAAATTTTGAGACCGGGTTGGAATTGAGTTGAGAATAGCATGGTTATTAGAGCCTCTGGTCTCGTGAGGGATTGGGGCGTTACAGGTAAGGCATAAGTGCATCGGTGCGCCCTGTGTTTCAAAAACTAGCATAAGTAGTCCCTGTATTTTGGTAAAAGTGCAGACTTGCCCCCTCCCTAAATTTTCGTCCAATTAATTAACAGAACTGATGAAAAGACATAAATACCCCATCCCCTTTTGTTTATTTACACACACACACGCGCGCACACACACACACACACACACACACACACACATATATATATATATATATATATATATATATATATATATATTTTTTTTTTTTTTTTTTTTTTTAAACACAGTGAATGTACTAACAAACTCTTTTGCTAAATGTAAACTAACAAAATCTAGCTTAGATGATTCTGATCTTGTTTGCAACATCCAAAGCATCGTAGTTAGGAGTCAAACGAACGTATGCCTTCTTGGTTCCATCAGGCCTAATTAAAGTGTTCACTTTCGTTGGATTTTCCTTCCGAAAGACCACATCATATAAGTGAAATTAGATGTCAATTCTTGATCTGAAATAGAAAGAATAGAAATGAGAATATGCAAATGAGAGAAACGATATAGAAAGAATATGAAATGATAGTATGCAAATGAGAGAAATGGAAAGACATATAACAAAACTTAGGAGGAAGAGCAACATATGCAGGGGTAAGAGGGTTAGCAAGATACGAGATTGTCATACATTTTCTTCACTGTGTCTTTGATATTTTTCTCATCAACACGAATGTCAACAATGAAGACAAGGGTGTTGTTGCCCTCAATCTTCTTCATAGCAGACTCAATAGTCAAAGGATACTTCAGAATTTGATATTGGAATTGCAGTTTGCTCATTTTGACTGTTGAAATTTGTGGGGATGGGGGCGATTGGCTAGGTGGGGTAGGGGTTGGGAGTGACGGGCTGGCTGGGGTGGAGGCTGAGAACCTGGGCGGCGTGGGGGGTGGTGTTGACAAGGAAGATCATATTTTTCTTTTCTTTTTTGTTTTTTTTTAAATTTTTTTTAAAGGGGTAATTTGGTCAACTAGTTAAATATTTTAATGATAAATTCCTTAAAAACTAATAAAAATCACACTTAACACGTGTGTACACCACACTTCGTTAAATATGACGGATTTTTTAATGGTAGAAGGGTATTGTGTACTTTTGAAAAATTACAGGGACTACTTATGCTAGTTTTTGAAACGCAGGGGGCACCGATACACTTATGCCTAACCACAAAGGGGTCTGATGCACTTCACCCATAAATTAAGTGTAAAAAACTATGGTAGAATGTATAGTTTTTATAATAAAGCTCAAATATATATTTTATATTATTTACATAAGAATATCTATCACGCTTTGGCTACAAGCGTAACGAGATAATAGACAATAAATAATGAAGAACATAAATCATGAAAATATATAAAGTATGAAAATAATACCTCAAAGTCTAAGACAATAGAATCAAGACGATTACATAGAAATCCTACCATAAACAATAAGTTACTTGTTCATAGGGAAAATATCACTCTGCCCTCTTGTGATATACGAAATTATTACGTTACCCCCATGTGTTTACTAAACTATCATAAACCCTCCTGTATTTTTAGAAAAACCTTACACTACCCTTCTCTATGACATTTTTACCTTTTTATGCCGTTAAAAACGTTGTTTATAACTTGATTCCAATCCCAATTGCGTATGATCTTCAATTTGGAGCTTGGTCGGTGAAGAATTGAAGAAGTAAAAAAAGAGCTAATCATAATATTTTTTTTTATTTTTTTTTTTGCACTGCACAGCAGTGCCTTTTTTTGTCTCTCTGTCTTGCTTTCGTTCTTCTTGCTTATATAAAGCATCATCACCGCCCTATCTTTAATATGGGCTTAAATCTCAATGCTTTTCTTTCTTTCTTTTTATTTGCCAAGTCCTAATGGTCGTGCATGTATGGCCAAGGCTTGTAATAGCCTTGGTCAACTATTATATTATTTTTTTGATTTAGTTTTTTTTTCTTTTCTTTTTTTATTTCTTCAACTCTTCAACAAATCTTTATAAAAACTGTCTTGTTCCTTTTCTCATCCAATTTTCTTAAATTTCGCTAAAGTTGCTCTTTCAGATTAAATTCCTACATACATAAAAATACAATTAAGGTAATCAAATTCTTCGACAATTGTATATAATTAATTCTAAAATGCAAGAAAATAGGTGTAAAAGTATAAATGCATCAACCCCCCGAAACCTATCTCTTTCTTGTGCAAGACTATCTTAAAACATTTATTCATGCCTTTTAGAAAATCACTCATGAGTTCAACAAGCATGCATTTTGATAATAGAAATAGAAAGGGACCTCAATTTGTTTTTTATTTAAATTACTACTCTTAGGAAGCTACTATCAATCATTTCAACAACAAATTCTTCAAAAGTGAGCTAAGCACATTTAAGTTCAAACAACTCCTAATTCTCAAAGACAATCAAACGGAATAACTTCAATAGTCATGCTCAATCACATTCATGGCTCCCAAATGTACCTTCACCCCATATTATTCTTACTCAACAACAAATATAAGCTAAACACCATATATCTTTTTTAGAGGTGTTCAGTTCCATATGGCTTTCTTGGTACCATGGTAGCGGGCTTTCGAGGTCATCAATCTCAACCATTTAAGGTTTAGGTTGATAGGCTTTGAAAGGCCCCATGCGTACCATACTTGTTCGAGGCTCCAATACTCAAAACCATTACACCCTAAGCACATATCAGAGTGATAAATTTGTAAAGTAATGATAGTGATACTTAGAGATTTATTACAACAACAACAACTACTACAAATTTTTTTTTTTCATTTTTCTCATTTGTATTTGTATTTTTTAGTTTTTTTATAACAATCACAAGGGGTTTAGGCTTAGTCATAAGAACTAATCATATAAATGGCACTCTTATCTCAACTATCCACATTTAACATCTAATCAATTAAGAAATAAGAAGGATGATAGTACCCACTTAAGAAGTCAAAGTGCCAAAATTCTATCTAGCATGCTCCTAAAGAGGATTTTTGCACTATTGTATACTATTGAAAAATAGGTCCACAATATATTTCAATCATCGCATCCAAACAAGTCAATTTCACAAGATACTGCCCAAATGACAAAACGATTATGCTCAACACCGTACCAAAATAGAGAATATTCAAGCATATTGATAACACCCCATAAATGAGAATAAAAGTTTTTTAAAACCCACACCCGCAAACCTAAATTTTGTTTGTCCTCAAGCAAATAGAATTAATCTACAAAAAGGGATATGCGGTATGGGTAAAAGAGCATAGAAAATGATAACCTAATGATGAAACAGTTCTTCTAGTAGTGATATGTTTGAATGTATCTCCACTTTCCTTGTCTCATACTGTATGTTATCTAATAAAAGCTCACAAGAAGCCAGTGGATGAAATAGTAGTACCCATCATCAATTATAAGGAAATACACACAAGCAACTAGAATAGAGAAAACTGTAGGATTGGAATGCAAGCTATAACAACTAGCAAATAAACTAAAAGCAAAATATAATACTAAAGAAGCCAAGAAAGAAATTGACATAAAAAGTAAACCCTAATAGCTACCTATAGGGTGCCTCCTAGCATTGCTGAGTTTAATGCCCTCAGTCTGGCGCCAATGTTAAAGAAAAATGCTCTTAAATTATTTTGGCACAAATATCCGAATGATAATTTCAAAATAGAATATGAGAGGATCCTTTCACAGATGTTGCTTCATAAGGGGCATGAAGCAATCCTTCTTAATCTCACCTTGATGAGGTAAGAACTCCTATCCCAGGGTCATGTGTATGCACTTGTTGTGACGCTCGAGATTTTAGCCGTACATTCATTTACTGTTGTATCTATTGTTGGCGCATTTCCTTCTGTGCTTTATTAACTGTCTTCTTTAGCTACTATTCATCCCATTTTCAAACTACATTCTATTAGTGAATTAGCATTTTTATTAAATCACATTAATTGTTAGAGGAGTGGGAAAAATGTGCAATTGAGCTAGAAGCGATAGGACAGCTCGTTTAGAAAATGATTTTCGTAGTTTAATGAATAGTGTTACGTAACTAACTTAGTGTTTTAATTAGCTAGCCTATGTTTTATACCTTAGGCTCGTTTTTAAGCTAGCAACGCGCATTTTAGAAGTCCACTTAACCAACCACTTGATCCCACCTCAACTTAACCTCACTATATAACCTTATAAGCACCAAAACACAAAACAAAAGAAAACAAATGTGCAGAATTTACTGTAGCAGGGCCGAAAACACCAAGGAGAAGGAAAAAAGGTGATTTTGCTCTTCAACTCTTCAAGCCAAGCCAATCCAAGCCTGGAGCTAATAGTTTAGGGTGTGTGCAAGCTTCCTAGGTGCTCCTACGCGCATTGGTGAGGGATTTCACGGCTTATTTTCGCATTTTAAAATAGTTGTCAATTTCTTGATTTGTTGAAAATGTGACCAAATGTTATTGTATTGATTATCTATGCTATTATACCTTGTATATGAGTGCTAGAGAACATATTTGAGCCATTGTTTCGCCTTTTAAAAGGTTAGAATCGTTAGTTTGATTTATGAGGTGAATAGTGACGTTTTTCTAGGGTTTTGTGTAATTGCACGTATTAGCTTGATTCAACACTCCTAATAGATGCTTTAGGTGCTAATGAAGATAGTCTAATAGTCCCGTACACTTGAATTGCTCTAAAATCGCATAAAACGTGAAATAGTCGACTTTAACAAAGGGGTTTCGGGGTTAATGCGAATCCGGGTGGATTCGGGCTTCACTTTTAGTATTCTTAGGCTACCTAGGTGCTATAGAAGCTTTGCTATCCCCTATTTGAAGTTCGGATGAGGCATGTGTAGTTTAAAGCTAGAAGAGGGAATTTGGGGCTTTCGGGGTAATTGCGGGCTTTTGAATGTGTTTGAGGGTTGAAAGGGTTCCTTGAGGGTTAGTTAGAAGGTTGGTATAGTTTTCCTTTGAAATTGAATCGTTAACTTTGGTTTGGAAGAGAAATAGCTTGGAAAACAAAGGGGTTTAGGTGCAAATTCGGTTGTCTCGCGCTTCTAAGACCTTGGCACAACTTCTTGAGTGTTTAAATGGGACTTCAAGTTGTTTTAGAGCTCTTATCATGATTCTATGCTTGTCTTGTTTATACTCATTTGTAAAACTGCTTATATGTTGAATAAATTGCTTCTATTTTAACTGCATCGAGGTCAACCTACTTTGTTGATCCTCCCACGTGTTATTGCCTATATTTTTTATATTAACTTGCCATTGTAAAGTGCATTGCATAGTGGTTGCGCAACCATAGTGTCAGGGGCGGATGTGTTGAATATCGGCTGGGCGGCAGAGGGCTTACCAGTGGATATTCAAACTCCGTGCTCTATTCCCTCACTTGCCTGGTCCGGAGATTGTCAGGGGGTGTTGGGTCTTAGGATTATCGGGGTACATCAGGAGTACACCCACTCGAGTGTTTGGGATTATGCCGGCTTATCGTGATCGTGATCGTGGTTCGTGGATTGAAGATTTGGGGTTGGAGTTAAGTGAAATGTATCCTTTTTAATGTGTGGTTATTTAAGCTATCATTACTTCTTAAATTGTTTAATTACTATTGTTGTTTAACTGTTTTACTTGTTGTATTGTACGCCCTAAGAGACTTTATCCCTCACTAGGCAACAGTGGTTGCTCATACCTCGATATATGTTTCAGGATGTTCTGAGGGTGATCCCCAGCTAGTTGAGGTGATAGTAGAAGAGGAGGAAGTTCAGACTGATCCTTTACTTTAGTTATTGTGCCTGATAACTTGAGGTGATTTTTGTTCTTGCTGCTATGTGGAAGACTCATTTGTTTATCTTATGTTATATTTTGTAGGCTAAGGGCTATGTATATGCTTGTTGTACAAAGTTGAATGATAGTTGGTCGTGGTGTAGATTTGGAAGCCTATGTCTTGTAATAACTTATGTTTCTGCTTTAATTACCTTGCATACTTGGAAGTGAATGTTCTAACTCTAGCCACTAGCATGCTTGTATGTTTTGGGACTATTGTATGCTTCAAGGCTCGGATGGCCTTGAACCTTTGTTGTTTAGTTATGAAAAGCTTATCTTATCTTGTAAAGGTTTTATTTGAGTGTTTACAGGTTTTCAGAATGTCCACAGTACAGGGGAGACTCTGTCCGTGTGTCGGGTCCAGACTTAACCTTTATCTTGAGCTTGGGTTAGGGCGCGACATTTAGGTGGTATCAGAGCTATAGATTGCATGAAGCCGGGTTAAATTTCTCGATCTGTGGGTAGAGATCTGTTATGTGACCTTGTGATTGTATGAATTTGTGGTCCTTTGATTTGCCTAAGTGGAATTTGAATTAGAAAGGAACATGCTAGCATGATAATGGAATGCGAAAGGTCACTAAGAGTTAATGTTTGAAAGTGAAAAGTCTAGAATGTCAAGCATGATTAATTGGCTATAAATCTCTTGTATGTGAATATTCTCCTAATGTAATATGTGACTTCTGTGAATTTATTTGAACTTCTTCCTATGTGTTTTACCTGTAATTTATGTAAATGTCTGTCATAATACTTTGCATTCTAGCTGTTAAGATGAGGAGAAGGGGCAGACCGGGGAGAGAGCCGGAGGAAGCTCCTAGGCAGGGTGTACCGGGAGAGGGTAAAGGAGTAGTAGAGAATGCACCACCGCAGGGACCAGAACCCAGCACTACACAGATTCTGGCTACTATGGCTACTGCAATGAATACTATTGCACAATTTGTAACTCAGCAGGGTCAGACAGGGGCTGCTAGGGGTAATCAGGCGGCCAGAGCCGAGGGTAGTGGTGCTGCTGGAGCTAATTTGTATGACCGATTTTTATATCACGGGGCCTATAGTTTCTTTGGAGAACCTGATGATATGAAGGCTGAATTATGGTTGAGGAAATTTGAAAGGGTGGCTGCAATTCTAGAGTGCAGTGATAAGATAAAGATTACTTATGCTACATTTATGCTGGAGGGTGACGCCGAGGAGTGGTGGCGTACTATTAATGAGAAATGGGAAGCTGAGGCGGTTCAACATTCATGGGCAGACTTCGTTCGAGAATTTCGAGATAAATATATATCAGTGGTTGCCCGTGAGAGACATCAGGCAGAGTTTATAGCTTTAAAACAGGGAAGTATGACAGTGGATCAATATGAGGCTGCTTTTACTAGGATTTCCTGTTATGTGCCGGCCTTGGTACAACCGGAGGATATGAAGATGCAGAGGTTCATTATGGGATTGAGGAAGGATATTATGCTTAGTCTGTCTGCGAATGATTACCCTAACTATGCTGCAGTGGTCAAAGCCGCCTCGAGATATGAAAAACGCAAGGCAGACATGTTAGCGGAGACTAGTCAATCGAGTAAGCGACAGTTTCAGTCTCAGAGTCAGGGTTACCAGAGGCAGACTATTCCAGTTGGGCAGAGTCCACAGCCGAGGCAGACACAGAGTTATACAGGGCCTGTTCAGATTCAGTCGCGACCAGCCCAGAGTCAGAGTCAGAGTCAGAGTCAAGGGCAGACCCGACCAGCAGTAGTTCATTCTCAGCAGGGTAGTTCAGTTACCTCTACTTACAGAGCTCCTTCGGGAGACACTGTTGCAAGACGTCACCAACCGTGCAGCTTCTGTCAACGCCAAGGTCATACTGAGGAAAATTGTTGGAATAGATTGGGCCGATGTACCGGATGCGGCAGTGATCAACACAGGGTTAGAGACTGCCAGAAATTCAAGAATACCAGGGGTCAGACATCTGGTCAAAGCAATCAGACTAGAGGTTCAGTTGCGGCACCAGTACCGCGGGGTTAGGCCCGAGTATTTGCCTTAGATGCTGAGGAGCTTCCGGATACAACCGCTGTAGTAGAAGGTACTTTCTTCTTAATGATCAATCAATTAAGGTTTTAATTGATTCTGGGGCTTCGCAATCATTTATTACACCTACTTGTGCACAAAATGCTAAGTTGAAACATGATAAACTGTTGCATGATATTGTGGTTTATACTCCTATGGGGCCGAAGTTTGTCACCAAATCTATCTGCAAGGCATGTAATATTTATATTCAAGGTCGTGTTTTTTCTGCTGATTTAATTATTCTACCTTTCCGCGACTTTGAAATTATATTGGGGATGGACTGGTTAGGTAAATATTATGCCCAGCTTGATTGTAGAAAGAAGATTGTGAAACTAGAAATGCCCGACCAGCCCGTACATAAAATAGTTGGCAGTTGAAAATCTACGGGGACTCCTATCATATCTTCTATTAAAGCATCAAAAATGTTAGGTAAGGATTGTGAGGCTTACTTGATTAATCAACCTGGTGATCAATTGAAACTGAATGATGTACCTATCGTGAGGGAGTTTCTGGGGGTATTTCCTGAGGAGTTACCTGGTTTACCACCTGATAGAGAGATAGAGTTTGTGATCGACTTATTACCAGGGGCTACGCCTATCTCTAGAACTCCGTACAGAATGGCTCCACCTGAGTTGCAAGAATTGAAAATTCAGTTGCAGGGTTTACTTGAGAAAGGATTCATTCAGCCGAGTTCTTCATCTTGGGGTGCACCGGTCTTATTTGTTAAAAAGAAAGATGGATCTCTTCAGTTATGCATTGATTATCGAGGTTTTAATCAGATAACTATCAAAAACAAATATCCATTGCCTTTGATTGAGGAATTATTTGATCAGCTGCAAGGTGCCAAGGTATTTTCTAAATTCGATCTGAGGCAGGGCTATTATCAGTTAAGGATTAAGTCTGATGATGTTCCCAAAACTGCGTTCAGAACTCGCTATGGCCATTATGAGTTTGTTGTCTTACCGTTTGGACTTACTAATGCTCCTGCCGCATTTATGGATTTGATGCAGAGAGTATTCCCCCCTATCTGGATCAGTTTGTGGTTATTTTCATTGATGATATTCTTGTCTATTCTAAATCTGAGGCAGAACATGAACAACATCTCAGGATTGTACTACAGACTCTTCAGGAGCATCGATTATTTGCAAAGTTTAGCAAATGTGAGTTCTGGTTAAGTCAAGTCACTTTTTTGGGCCACATTATTTCTCAGGATGGAATTTCCGTTGATCCAGCAAAGATTGAGGTTGCCATGGCATGGAAACGGCCAGAGACTGTTACAGAAATTCGCAGTTTTCTGGGTTTAGCGGGTTATTACAGAAGGTTTGTCAAGGATTTCTCTAAAATTGCTGGGCCTTTGACTCAACTCACTCGGAAGAAGACTATATTTGACTAGAATGAGAAATGTGAGGCTAGCTTCCAGGAATTAAAGAAGAGATTAACCACAGCTCCGATTCTTGCTCTACCTGAGGGTACCGATAATCTAGTAATCTATAGTGATGCTTCTAAGGAAGGTTTGGGCTGTGTATTGATGCAGAATGGGAAAGTTGTCGCTTATGCTTCCAGAAAACTGAAATCTTATGAACTTAATTACCCGACGCATGATCTCGAGCTTGCAGCTATCATCTTTGTGTTAAAGAAATGGCGTCATTATCTTTGGGGTAATAAATTTGAAATCTTTACTGATCACAAGAGTCTAAAATATCTCTTCTCTCAGAAAGAGTTGAATATGAGGCAGAGGCGTTGGTTGGAGTTGCTTGAGGATTATAATTGTACTATCAATTATCTGCCAGGTAAGGCTAATATTATTGATGATGCCTTAAGCCGAAAGGCTACAGTTGCTAGTCTAATCATCAAAAATTGGGAGTTCATGGAGGAATTATGTTTATGGAGGCCCAACATTTTAGATTCTGGTGTTCAATTTGCAAGTTTGCATATTCAGTCTCTTTTATTATCCAGGATTAGAGAGGCTCAGCAAGCTGATCTACAATTGACAGAAATCTTAGAGAAGTCGAAAGGGGGAGAGTCGGATTTCAAATTACATGATGATGGACTTCTTAAGTTCAAAGGCAGAATTTGCATTCCTTCTGAGCCAGCCTTAAAGAAAGAAATTCTTGTAGAGGCTCATAATTCTAAGTATACTATAAATCCAGGCAGTACCAAGATGTACAGAGATCTGAAACAGAACTAGTGGTGGAACAACATGAAGAGAGAGATTGCTGACTATGTTGCTAAATGTCTTACATGTCAGAAAGTTAAAGCTGAACATCAGAGACCAGCAGGGTTGTTGCAGCCTTTGGCTATTCCTATTTGGAAATGGGATCACATTACCATAGATTTCGTGTCAGATTTATCGCGGTCTTCAAGGGGTCATGATTCAGTCTAGGTTGTTGTAGATAGATTGACCAAAACCTCTCATTTCATTGCTACTAAGAAGACTGAATCTCTGGATCAGTTGGCTGAAATTTATGTTGAGAATATTATTAGACTTCATAGAATTCCTAAGAGTATTGTGTCAGATAAAGATCCCAGATTTACATCTCAGTTCTGGTAGAAGATTCAGAAGGCTTTGGGCACGGCATTGAACTTCAGTACTTCTCATCATCCTCAAACTGACGGATAATCTGAAAGAACTATCTTAATACTTGAGGATATGCTTCTAGCGTGCATTTTGGACTTCGGTAAGAGTTGGGAGAAATACTTATCTCTTGCAGAATTTGCTTATAACAACAATTATCAAGCTACTATCGGTATGGCACCGTATGAGGCTTTGTATGGGTAGAAATGCAGATCTCCTTTATATTGGGATGAAGTTAGAGAGTCGAAATCTATTGATCCTACTTTATTGCCAGAGATGAACAGAATGATTGATAATGTTCAGCTTATCAGAAAAAGAATGCTTACAGCACAGAGTCGGCAAAAGAGTTATGTAGATAGACGCCGTCGTGATCTGAAATTCGCCATTGGGGATCGAGTATTTCTAAAAATTTCTCCTTGCAAAGGTTTGATTCGGCATGGTAAAGGAGGTAAACTCAGTCCTCGTTATGTGGGACCATTTGAGATAACTGAAACCATTGGTGATTTGGCTTATCGACTAGCTTTGCCTCTTAGCCTGGGCAGAATTCATGATGTCTTCCATGTTTCTATGCTTCGGAAGTATCAGCCAGATCCCTCTCATATTCTTGAGCCCGAGCCTTTAGAGATCAGTGAGACTTTGACGTACACAGAGAAACCTCTTCGGATTGTGGATCAGAAAGTGCAGGAGCTGAGGACTAAAAGCATTCCGATGGTTAAAGTTCTGTGGGATCATCACGGCGTAGAGGATGCGACGTGGGAGAGAGAGGATTAGATGCGAGAGTGCTATCTAGAGTTATTCGTCGATCTATGTAAGAATTGCGTGGACACAATTAGTTAAAAAAGGAGAGGATGTGACACCCGAGATTTTAGCCGTACATTCATTTACTGTTGCATCTATTATTTGCGCATTTCCTTCTATGCTTTATTAACTGTCTTCTTTAGCTACTATTCATCCCATTTTCAAACTATATTCTATTAGTGAATTAGAATTTTTATTAAATCACATTAATTGTTAGAGGAGTGGAAAAATGTGCAATTGAGCTAGAAGCGATAGGAGAGCTTGTTTAGAAAATGATTTTCGTAGTTCAATGAATAGTGTTATGTAACTAACTTAGTGTTTTAATTAGCTAGCCTATGCTTTACACTTTAGGCTCGTTTTTAAGCTATCTACGCACTTTTTAGTGGGCCACTTAAGCAACCACTTGACCCCACCTCAACTTAACCTCACTATATAACCTTATAAGCACCAAAACACAAAACAAAAGAAAACAAATGTGCAGAATTTACTGTAGCAGGGCCGAAAACACCAAGGAGAAAGAAAAAAGGTTATTTTGCTCTTCAACTCTTCAAGCCAAGCCAATCCAAGCCCAGAACTAGTAGTTTAGGGTGTGTGCAAGCTTCCTAGGTGCTCCTACGCGCATTGGTGAGGAATTTCATGGCTTATTTTCGCATTTTAAAATAGTTGTCAATTTCTTGATTTGTTGAAAATGTGACCAAATGTTATTGTATTGATTATCTATGCTATTATACCTTGTATATGAGTGTTAGAGAACATATTTGAGCCATTGTTTCGCCTTTTAAATGGTTAGAATTGTTAGTTTGATTTATGAGGTGAATAGTGACATTTTTCTAGGGTTTGTGTAATTGCACGTATTAGCTTGATTCAACACTCCTAATAGATGCTTTAGGTGCTAATGAAGATAGTCTAATAGTCACGTACACTTGAATTGCTCTAAAATCGCATAAAACGTGAAATAGTCAACTTTAACAAAGGGGTTTCGGGGTTAATACGAATCCAGGTGGATTCGGGCTTCACTTTTAGTATTCTTAGGCTACCTAGGTGCTATAGAAGCTTTGCTATCCCCTATTTGAAGTCCGGATGAGGCATGTGTAGTTTAAAGCTAGAAGAGGGAATTTGGGGCTTTCGGGGTAATTGCGGGCTTTTGAATGTGTTTGAGGGTTGAAAGGGTTCCTTGAGGGTTAGTTAGAAGGTTGGTATAGTTTTCCTTTGGTTTTGAAAACAAAGGGGTTTTGGTGCAAATTCGGTTGTCTTGCGCTTCTAAGACCTTGGCACGACTTCTTGAGTGTTTAAATGGGACTTCAAGTTGTTTTAGAGCTCTTAGCATGATTCTATGCTTGTCTTGTTTATACTCCTTTGTAAAACTGCTTATTTGTTGAATAAATTGCTTCTATTCTAACTGCATCGAGGTCAACCTACTTTGTTGATCCTCCCACGTGTTATTGCCTATATTATTGATATTAACTTGCCATTGTAAAGTGCATTGCATAGTGGTTGCGCAACCATAGTGTCAGGGGCGGATGTGTTGAATATCGGCTGGGCGGCAGAGGGCTTGCCAGTGGATATTCAAACTCCGTGCTCTATTCCCTCACTCGCCTGGTCCGGAGATTGCCAGGGGGTGTTGGGTCGTAGGATTATCGGGGTACATCCGGAGTACACCCACTGGAGTGTTTGGGATTATGCCGGCTTATCGTGATCGTGATCGTGGTTCGTGGATTGAAGATTTGGTGTTGGGGTTAAGTGAAATGTATCCTTTTTAATGTGTGGTTATTTAAGCTATCGTTACTTCTTAAATTGTTTAATTACTATTGTTGTTTAACTGTTTTACTTGTTGCATTGCATGCCCCGGGAGACTTTATCCCTCACTGGGCAACAGTGGTTGCTCATACCTCGATATATGTTTCAGGATGTGCTGAGGGTGATCCCCAGCTAGTTGAGGTGATAGTAGAAGAGGAGGAAGTTCAGACTGATCCTTTACCTTAGTTGCTATGCCTGATAGCTTGAGGTGGTTTTTGTTCTTGCTGCTATGTGGAAGACTCATTTGTTTATCTTATGTTCTATTTTGTAGCCTAAGGGCTATGTATATGCTTGTTGTACAAAGTTGAAGGATAGTTGGTTGTGGTGTAGATTTGGAAGCCTATGTCTTGTAATAACTTATGTTTCTGCTTTAATTACCTTGCATGCTTGGAAGTGAATGTTCTAACTCTAGCCACTAGCATGCTTGTGTGTTTTGGGACTATTGTATGCTTCAAGGCTCGGATGGCCTTGAACCTTTGTTGTTTAGTTATGAAAAGCTTGTCTTATCTTGTTGAGGTTTTATTTGAGTGTTTACAGGTTTTCAGAATGTCCATGGTACAAGGGAGACTTTGTCCGTGTGTCGGGTCCAGTCTTAACCTTTAGCTTGGGGTTGGCTTAGGGCGTGACACTTGTGCTCTAATTTATTGATGTCCACATGAGGCCCAAAAAGATCAAACTATACTTGCACAGAGTCAACCCAAAAACCATGAGAAATAGGGTCTCTACTACTAGGGTCAAATAATCTAGTCACTTCCCTATAAATCCTTATATCCAAATTTGGGTTGAGCCCTAAATCTTCCTCTTTGGAGGAAATATTTTCTTCTTCCTTAATCAACCACCCAAGGACCCTCTTTTAATGATCAAGGACTATCAACACATGCTTCTTATTTTATGGTAAAAGATTATATGCTTTAATTATGGGAGGAGTGCGGTACAATCCTATATTTGCATGCTCGATATGAAAGGACCATGGTATGATCTCTAAAACAAGAGGAGTATCATCCGTAGGTGGGCTAAGATAAGGAATAGAAGGGGAAAAAGAAGTAGGCTTAAAAGACTCATCTAGATAACAAGTAGGATCCAAGGAGTTTTGTGCACCCAACTCTCTTAAAAAGATAGAAGAGTTGAATTGAGCTATTATGGGATCAATCTCATCCTCCAAACATGATTAGGGCTCAAGGACTGAATGAAAAGATACATCAAACTCATAAGGCTCAACAGAGTTAGAACTAGACATGAGAGAAGTGGAGACAACCAACTTCTCTAATATGGGAGCTAAGTCATATTGAGTTGTAGAATCATGAAGCTCATCCTCTCCCTTGAAATAAAAAGTGACCTCTTCTACCTCATTTTCTCTCTCCATTCCTACTATCATTCTCTCGCTTTTCTTCACTCTCCTTATGTCCACTAGTCTCTACCCAACCTATGTCATGGTCACACAAAGTTTCACCACTAATAAAACTATCTCGGTCAAGTTGGTCTGTCACAAATTGAATAGAGTATTCATCTTCAGCCCAACTATTTATACTCTCGGCTAGTTGACCAATTTGGCTTCGTAGCCTATCTAAGGATTGGTGATTAGATTCGATGAGTTCGACAAGTTGGATGATCTTGTCATCGAAGTCTAATTTAGGAGAAGTAAGTTCAACCGAGCTAGGATGACAAATATTTTGATTGAAAGAATTTCATTCAAAGTTTTGACGAAACTCGGAAGAATCGAAGTTGGGAAATTGAGATGCATGATTTTGATTTTGAAAACTATAAGGCAGAAAAGATGAATTTATTTGATCCCAAAATGAGCTTTGATGATTCAACCATTCTGGGTCAATTGCATTAGAGTAAGCACTATTGTCTGAAAAATAACATTGAGTGGTAATTATATTATTACGAAAGAACTCGGGATATTGGGGACAATTCATTATAGTATGTCCAAATTGAGAACATAAAACACAAATTTCATATGTATTAGGGATAAGAGATGAAGCTATATCCTTAAAAGCCCAATGATTGGATGACTCACAAGGTAGATTAAGAAAAGCATTCATATCAAAAGAAGTCGTATTTCAATCAACAAAATTTTTCCAATATATTATTTAATTATTTGTTTTGAATTTTTTTTAAAAGAAAATTGAAATAAAGAAAGCAAATAAAAGAAAGACTTAAGCAATAAATAATGAAAAATAAATAAATAATAAAGTAATAAATTGAATAATAATAAAATAGAAAGTAAAAAAAAAAACAAAATCACTAAACTAATAAAGAAAGCCAATTAAAAATGCAAGACAATTATTTAACATAAAGCAACTAAAAAGATAGTTGAAAATATTATAGCAAGACAAAAAATAAACAACTAACTAAAAATACCTAAACAAAATGCTACACTAATCTGAAAACAATACCGTGCCTCCTCGGCAACGGCACCAAAAACTTGATGGGCGCTTAGCTTAGGGAATAAAATTAAGATCAATTCTAAATCAAGTTTTAGCTCACAAGTGCACGAGTAATTGTAGTATAGTGTACTGGTGCGAGGTTGAATCCATAAGGAAGCAATTTGAAAGTTTTATGAAAAAGTATGTAAAGTGCCTAATTGATTACGATAAATTAAATGATGAATTTGGTGTTTTCAATTAAGGCTAATGAAGAATAAAATAAAACTAAAACTAAATGCAAAAACTAAAATTGAGATTTAATCACATTGGAAAGGTTTAGAGATCAGATTCCTATGCAAAGCTTAAATTATAGGCTCAAACTTAGGATTTTCCTATTCTAATGTGGAATTAGACTTCAAACCTAATTAATTAATTTATCACCTATCTCTAATTAATTAATGAGTCAAACCTAGTTTAAAGGTGCAACACTATCTCCAAGACCTTTATCTAGTCGGAGTATAGATTTATCCTAAAATCCTAGGATTACACGTTAATAAATTAAGTATAGAAAATTATGATACAACCTACAGTTTTTGTAATAAAGCTCAAATATATATTTTATATGATTTAGCATAAGAATATCTATCACGCATTAGCTACAAGCATAACGAGATAATAGAAAATAAATAGTGAAGAACATAAATCATAAAAATATATAAAGAATCAAAATAATAAATCCAAGTCTAAGACCATTGAATCAAGACTATTACATAGAAATCATACCTTAAACAATAAGTTACTCGTTCATAATTCTCGTAGATACAAGGAATTACAAATTTAAGGTCTTTTAAATGAAATTACATAAAATGTCATACCATAATTAAAAATAATCTAAGTTATATAGTAGTTTGACAACAAATGAGGGCCTAAACAGAATAACCACAAAGATAAAGGTACTAAATGAGAACATGGGGTCATAAATGAAATTATTACAAGGATAAAGGCTCAAAAAGTGAACATGGGGTTATGAACAGAATTATCACAAAGATAAGGGTTTAAAATAAATTAATCAAAACTTCTGTAATATTTTTTTTATATATATAAAGAAAAAGGGAGGATAAAATTCAAAATTTTGATTTCTAAATTTTCATCTCCCCTCCAACCGCTGCCACGTGGCAATGCGCCATATGGCAATGCACCTGTCGGCAATGGCTGCCAATGGTAGTGCCGCCGCCAGCTAGTGGTGGTTGACTACTGTCGTCCAATGGTTAGGGGTGACTGAAACCGAAAAGAGTAGATTGAAGACTAACTTTTGATATTTTTTGAGAAAAACTTCGAAGGAATTTGACCATGTATTGTTCCACTATTTCTTGCACCAAATCGTACACCACAATACAAGATTGAAGTCTCATTATCACAACTTATGAGCCTTGAATTGATTAAGGCAGAGAATTTAATATTGTTGTAAGAGGATGAGAGAACAGAGAGAAATTTAATTTTCTTACTAGAAAGAGAATGAAAGTCTGTTACTTTCTCTTTGGTTGTGGGCTTTAAATATGGATTAGTGGGAACTTTTTCAAATTCCTACTAACTTGCCCAATAGGTCAAGATTGGGTCAGTCCATCTTGGGAGACATGACCCAATATCCAACAAAAATTAATTTTATTTCAAAGTATTCGGGCTTGAGGGCGAGCCCCCAGTGATGAGGTTCGTTCGTCAGTGTTGCGACTCTGAATTGGATTCTCTATCAGACTAGAAGCAAGTCTAGTGAATTAATTAAGTCCCCAATGTGTGTCAAAGTATTCAGTCCGACTGCTAAGCTATGCATGAATTCAGACCCATGCCCCAATGTTCGTCAACTGTTATACCCAACCATCACCAATGGCCCAATGGATCTCAAAGTTTCATCCAGTCCTATGGCATGATGTGATTAGTACCAAACATAGTGAAACCTCTTTTGAGCTGGATATATTGTCTGTACTATTGATTCCTAATCACTAGACAAATAGAAGTCACAGCCAATTTCATCAACAGATCTTGCCTTCTAATCTGATCTATCTGAGTTTCATCAGACCTAAAAGCATTGGCCTTTGCCTCCATTGCTGCTCCTCTTGTAGATATTGATGTCCAAATAGAAAAGCTCACATTGGCTTTAGAAAAAGTTAGGTTCGAACTAAGGACTTTCACCACATTAAGATAACACTCAATATACGAGTAGGCCCAAATAATTCAATAAGGGTAGTTGTTGAACCATACCATATAGTTCAGGCAACAACAAAAACTGTAAAAAGAGTCAAAATTACTTTAAAAAAAAAAAATCAATGTCATCAACAGATCCGGCCATCTAATCTGATCTATCTGAGTTTCATCAGAGCTAAAAGCGTTGGCCTTTGCGTCAGATTCTTTATCACCTGCATGAACATCATCATACCTTTGAGATGCATATGCATTTCACCATTGGCATGGCCAAAACTTGTATCCGCATCTGCATGCAGCCAACTGCATTCCATGATCAAAAGGCTTATGATACGTATTTCAAAATGATGAGAAAAACTTTAATCTGCCTTGAGGCAGTGGCAACCCCTGCACTATTAGTAGTTAAAGAGGAAAAAAAAAAAAGAAAAAAAAAAGAGGTGGTAAAGAGACAAAAGATTTTCTTTGATGTGGACTAGTCCAATATGCTTGACCAACAATATATAAAACTAGTCCAATATGCACATGGGTTAGCCAGCTGAGACTCTTCCCAAAACACCGAACTAAATCAAAATAATATTTAGGTGGTGGGATTGGTTATATATTTGATGATACTATTTATTTTGGTCGAGAGTTGTTTTCTTTTGTAGTTCTATAGAAACAAGCTCTGGTATGAATATTTTTATTCAACTCATCTTAAGTTTTTCTTTATTTTACTTACAGCGAACTACCTCCATATTTTTTCACTTTCTAGCAGTAACCTCTATAGGTCATCTTATTACATTTACAAACCATCTAAAAGGGTTTTCCATAATCTTATTCTCAACAAAAGTCGTTCTCATTTTTTCTCGTATCTCCTAATATTTTGCCCTTTCTAATTTTGCCACGCTCCTCAAAACTGACAGCTCAAGAAAAAAAAATCTAAAAAAGAAAAGAAAAGAAGAGGAAGAAAGCCAAAATTACTTTTTGACTGAATTTTGTGAAGAATGAAAAAATTTATGTCACGCGTTCTTGTCCAAGAGAACTGCTTAAACTAATTTAGAGTCACATCATACAAAAATTGTATTATAAGTGTAATGTGGCAAACACAAAATATCAAATTTACAGCTAGAAAATCTGTCCATAAACATATTTATTTGTCTTCAAACAATTTATAATCAACTCTTTTTATACTTGGCAAAAAAAAAATATATTTCTTATTTCCGTTTGAAGAAAAGTATGAAAATGTCAAGCAAGAAAGTAGATTATCCCTTATGGGGCGTTTGGTTCATAGATTAATTTTTCATTCCCAATAATAACATTCTTAGGAATGACATTCCCATGAATGTTATTCCCGCGAATATTATTAAAACTGTTTGATACGTTAAAAATAATCCCAGGAATATTTTGTTAAATTGTTAAGAATGTAATTTTGTTATATTTATTTTAGACTCAATATTCCTAAGAATTTTGAGCAATTTTTCAACAATGCCCCTAATTCAGAAAAACAAAAATATCATACAACATGTATAAATAACGTTACATTTTATATACTTTTGCTAATATGAGAGCAAATTTTAAAAACTTTAATTTCTTATTTTAAAAGATTTTGAAATTTTAAATACGAAATTTTAAAATTATTATTTTTAATTTGAAATTTAATTTAGAATTTTAAAATTTAGAATTTTGAATTAAAAAATTATTTGAATATAAATTTAAATTATAAAATTTAAGTTTAACTTAAAAAATTAATAATTTTTATTAATTTCATTTTTTATTTTGATTGTTATTGTTTTATTTTTTTAAATATTTTTAATTTTATACTTATTTTTTTATTTTTTATTTTAATTTTTAATTTACTTATTATTTAATTTATTTTTATTTTTATTTTATCTTATTTTTAAAATTTTATTTTATTTTCTCATTTTATCTTATTTTTATTTATTTATTATTTATTATTTTTTATTTTATTTTATTTATCATATTTTTACTTTATTTTATTTTATTTTCGATTTTTATTTTTATTTTTATCTTTTTATTTTCTATTCTATTTTTTGAATTATTTTATTTATTTAATTTAATTTTATATTTTTAAGATGGATATTTGTGTCTTTTTTTCTTTTCAAAAACATTCCTACAATTCGAGAATATGAGATTTTCACCCCCTCATATGAGAATAGAAATAGACCAAATTATGGAAATATTGCATTTCTAAGAATGTGATATTGTCAAAAATATTTTTTTTATTTCACAAACCAAACATAAAAATATTATATTTTAGAATTTACATTTTCAAGAATCTTATAACATTCTGCGAATCAAACGCCTCCTATATGAAATCTCACACAGACCGCTGCCTGTTAGATGAGTCTTTATACTCTCTAAGTCCTCAAAAGGTGTCTTAATTAAATCCTGGCAAGACATCTAAACCATGAAAAAAAATTCAAAATGATTGTCATTGAATGACGACCAATGCGATGACACTGTCACGTGTCATTAAACTTTCATCTTGTATTACTATTATTATTCCGTATTATTAGTTTTTCAACCATTATATTTTTGAAGATAGTATTCCTCAAACATTATAAATAGTAACAATTGTTTCCCTTTGTAAAGGTGGGAAAAAAAGTTCTCGAACTCAATTGCGACCGCCACTGACTAGTGCCCTTTATTGCATCTGCAAGCAAAGAACAAAGTGATTGTAATTGTGTAGCTTCAAAATAAAGGGAGGATGTCATGAAAAATCATAAGATCGTATAGCACGCTGTCCACAGGAAAGGAAAATCGAAAGCTACGTTAAATAATTAATTCTGCAAAGCTATCTTCTCCAGGAAGAGTCTTCAAAATATTCATAAGGTCCACACTCTCACTTTGACCCATTTTTCACGTGCCAGTGTGGACCTCACGAGTTGTGTTCTAGGATGTCATGAAAAATCATAAGATCATATAGCACGAGACCCACACAGGAAAGGAAAATCGAAAGCTACGTTAAATAATTAATTCTACAAAGCTATCTTCTTCGGGGAGAGTCTTCAAAATATCCGTAGGGTCCACACTCTCTCTGACCCATTTTTCGCGTGCCAATGTGGACCTCACGAATTGTGTCCTAGACGTCCAGGACATTTTGAATCATTTTCATCTTCTCTCCAAGTTCACTGCAAAGACCTCTAGATTTTTATTTTTTTAAAATTTTGTTTTATATACTTAAAAAAAATATGCCACGGTTTATCAAAACTTGAGATTTATTAAACTTGAGATTTATTTATCAGTGGTTTTTAGTATTTCATTTCTAAATACATTTGATTGCATTATTTCTATATTGTATGGATAACAAACTACCACTAAGAAGAGTTAGTGATATAAATTTAACTCTAACATAATCTTCAAATTGAAATTCTTGAAGTAAGTGAAATATCAATCATATGGACTATACAAACCTAAATGCACTAGCTTTGCCCTACAAGATTGTATTGTTACATTGAAATTTTAAAATGATAGTCATATCATTACAATTCAACTTAGAGAGTACATAATACTTGATCTTTATGTAAAACTAGACCTTATGCTTAGTGCCAACTTTTTGTTAATAAACCTCAGTTGCGTTTGCTATTCCTTATTTCCTTAGTTATTAAGCACCAAGCGTAGATATATGAGTAGTTCAATCTGATGAATACCTTGATTAGCATATGAATTGTACATTGCATAACAAAATCTTCCGTCTAAATTTCATGAAAAAAAAAACTTCGCAGTGAAAGCACTTTATTTAACCAAAGAAATAACACCTTATAATTAAGCACATACTAGCCAACTATGTAACGACTTATAAATTTAAAAGCTTATAAGACTATAAAGAAAAACAAGATAAGCTAAGCCAAACAGACCAAGAAAAAGGCCTCATATTTAAGCTCTATAAACACAATAAACAAGAATTGGGAAGGTCAAGCACAAGAAACCCAAACTATCTGAAACGTAACTAGCTTGTCATTTCCTTTCCTCAACCAATGATAGGTCTCATAATTGACTTGATTTAGTCTACCAGATAACTAGATCGAACTGATAGCATGCTGAGAATCCCGTGAAGAAGGTATTTTAGAGAGTGGTTATTGTAATGCAGGAAGTGATAGATCTTTACCAAGAGTTGAACTATGTCCCTCGGTACAGGTGGTGATGATCAATTCGGGGTTAATTGTTGGATGTCTTAAAATCCTTCTCTAAAACTCAAACTTATACTAGCCCATGGCCGGGAGTTAGAAATCTAGTTTTAGTGGAGTTACATATGAAGATAATCAATCCGTCTTAACGAAAATTATTAGAAACTTTCATTGTTTTACGTAAATAACATAAGTACTAGTATATGATATATTGGGATATTACTCTTAACACCAATTCACCTTGCCCTCGTACACCAACCAGGATAAAAGATTTAGTGCTTTTAACCTTTCCGCCAAACCAGAACAAGAGCCAATCGACTCAATCAAAATATATTTATTTCACAATGCTATAACATTCTCAGGTTCTAGTATGACTATCTCTACTCTAAGTAGCACTTGAGAAACCTCCACAAGATAGGATAACAAAGTCAGTGATGTTCTTATCCTCCTTTCCTGGCATCCCGTTGGCAGCTCTACGGAGATCACTCCAAAGAAATACGTACGCGGTCGTTGTGGCTGGTCATGCGCGTGCTACCACTAATCTTTCTTTCTCTAGAAAATATTTTCTCTTGGTCTGGTAAATAAGTCCCAATTTCAGGACGAGAAGTTCAACAGCTTGTTAGAATAGACCTTTTTGAGTAAAAAGAATGAATCCCTTGCCCCAATCTTTAGTATTAGGTAGTTATTTGATACAGTATCATAGTTAGGCTTCTTATACTATATCATTAATTGCACCTAGATCTCCATTATTGTGCATGAATAAATCAAAACTTTCAAAACTAATATATAAGATCTTAAATTACTATAACTAACACTAATAGTATTATAAAAATCTTTATTGGTATCAGAGAAGAAGACAAAAGACTGCACTTCTGTTTGTATAAAGAACTGAACGTCAATTATTTTCTTTTTCTAATTTTCTATAGTAGAAAAAGGAAATAACTTCCCATGACCCATGACCCATACAAAATGGGTCAGGCAGGGTCAACCCATATTGGACGACCCACCCCAAAATCCAACAAATAGGATCTTATTAATTAGGATGGAAAAATTGTGGTTATTCAATCAAATGACCAATGAAAATCTTTAAAGAATATTAATTTGTGGCATATGTGCATCTTCGGATTTTGTGGGGTTTTCTTTTCTTTTTCCAGGAAGTTTTGTTCTTTGAACACGACAGACAACGACACAAAGCACATTATTTAGCCGAAAAAAAACGACACAAAGCACATCTTCCATGGACCAGAAAGACTTAAGCACGAGTATGGCTGTTTCTTGCATATGGTTTGTAGTAACCTAAACGTTTTCAGCATACCTAATGATACTTCGAGGATAATCTATTCTAGCAAAGATGGTTCCCACATTTCTTTTCTATTATAGCAAAGATGGTTCCCACATTACTTTTCTTAGTTTCATTAGGCTCTATATGAATGGCAGAGCATAATTAGGAGCGGATCTACATTAATTATAATGGAGATTTCAATTCTTACTCACCTCATATTAATGCTTTAAAATACTTTTAAATTATCTTGATATTTTTGTTTGAAATATTACTTAATGCTCAAATTATTAGTTTTGAAGAATTTAGTCTCTATTAATAAAATATTTTAAATTCGTGCATGTGGCATAAGGATGATATGATTTTAAGATTAATAGACCCGGATGTTGTAAATGACGATGTAAAGCACCAAACAAATAATTAAAGCACTTTTGCATATGTGCTCTCTCAAAACCATGGTCCATAATTGACGCTTTATACTTGTCATTAGAGTCAATTCCTCTCAAAGAAATTGTTATTATCATACTAAAGCTACCTATCAGAAGTCACACCACGGAAAAGGCAACTAAAAAAGTTATAAAGCTACTACCATTTGGAAAAGAGCAAATGGAAGCAAAGCTTTATGTTCGGCATCCGAGGAGTATGTAGTATTATCAATTTATCACTATTTTTATTACACAAATTTACGTTAAATAAAATCTTATTGAATACATTTTAAAACCATCAATTTATAACTTTGTGTAAATCGTCTTCTAATCATAATAACAATAATTAAAAAAAAAAAAAAAATGAGTTGCGACCCTCCTTTGCCAAAGCTTTCGTGAAGTTGCATTTACATATGACTAGTGATTTTACCTTTGACTAGTGATAAGAATACTGTTAAACTTCTACCACAAAAATACCAATCACAATAGATAATTTATATAAAAGAAAAGAAAAATAGAAAGGACAATAAAGGAATTTGAATAATTTAATAATGATCAACTCCCCTTGGTTTATAATGTAAAAACAAGAATAGAGGTTGCAGATCCTAAATAGTCATTCACCTCATTCCTAAGGTATGTTGGTATTAAGTTATTATCTCATCTAAAAGTTTAAAAGGAGGGATTTGTTGTATTATTTATTATCTTCAACACGTTCTCGTAAGTGCAAGCATAGTTAGTTTTTTAGCCTTGCACTTAGTTCTAAGTGGAGTAGCCTAGAATCTTATAAAGCAGTCTTAGAGTTTTTGAATTTTCAATATGGGACAAGTGTATATTTTAACACTCCCCCTCACTTGTTGTGAGGAGTCACACGTAGAAGATTAAATACGCATAAACCTAATATGATACAAGTGAAAGGTTAAACACAAGTGAACAACACGCGAGAGTCACAAGTGGAAGATTAAACACGCGTAGACCTAATATGACACACGCGAAAGATTAAACACAAGTGGACTTGATTTAAAATAGGTCGCTCGAGGATGAATATGACTTGACCAATGACCCACCTCTGATATCATGTTAAGATAGCTAAAGTTCTAACTTAAAATCAATTGGTTCTAAGTGGAATAGTCATAAATCTTATAAAATGATTTTAAAATTTTTAATTTTTCGATGTGGAGCAAAGGTATATTTTAACAGTTGGCAATTTACGTAGGACCAAGTCCGGTTTATAATGATTAAGTTGGTGAATGTACCTAATAAACATAAAAGGCAGTTACAATCTTGTACTGCAAGAACTAAATTGCTAATTAGTTCTTGAGATTCATCATTATACGTCATGAATTAAAAATTAAAAAAATTAATTAATTTTTTTTAAATCTTACAACACCGACCGGAATTCATTGATTCCACTGTACGAATTTAGAATGAAAGAACTAAATATATGATCATAAAATAACTTTAATTCTAAGGGGTTAATCTAGTGGTAAAGAGTTTGGATAGCGAGCCAAAATCTTATTCATGTCTCAAGTTTGAAAACTTCAAAAACCTATTTTTTTTAGGATCAGTCCCGCTCGAGTTTGAAAAAACCAACAAATTATTTTTTTAGGTTTAGTCCCGCTAAGTTTTGTATTTAACTAATTCAGACCATACATGTTTCAAACAAAGTCATATATTCTAGAATTTAAACCCTCATTTGAGCTCAAAAGACATCCAAATAAAGGTAAATTATGCGTATAATCCCTATTATTTACACATTTTTTCAAGTTGATCCTTAATGTTCTAAAAAAATATACTAGTCCCTAATATTTATAAAAGTGATTCAAAATAGTTCATATTATTCAAACTAGCCAATTTAGTCCCTATTATTCTTTAAAATTTTCATTTTAGTCCCGAAATAAAGGTCACTTGTAGGGACTAAATTGAATTCTTTTAGAAAATAATTGGAACTAAATTGAATTTTTTGAAAAATAATAAGGATCAAATTGACTAATATTAAATAATAGGGATAATTTTGAATCACTTTTATAAATATTAAGGACTATTATAAATTTTTTGAAATATTAGAGATGCTATTGAAAAAACAAGTAAATCATAAGGAGTAAATGTGAAATTTACCCTCCAAATAATGTCCTGTAAAAGACAAAATGATCACAAGATAACTCGATGTACTCGCTTGTTTGTTTATGCGCTCATAGAGGGGATTCATTAATTCCATAATTTATTCAAACGACCACGTAGATTGCTCATTTCTATTGGCTTCATTAATTTCATTTATCTACAGAATCTCAAGCTTTAACTTTTGTAAATTAAGGTTGGAGAATAGGAAATTAGCCTGGTATGCTAACCTCGATCTTCATTAGAGTCCAGGAAAGCATACTTTGATTCAGCTCCCAATCCCCTTAATCCCTATTTTGGAAAAAATAAAAGGGTCTTTTCGGTTAGTTAATAACACGATGTTAATCTCCCTTGTATCAAAGAAAAATAAAAAATCAGACAAAAAGGGGAAAAATTGTATGCGCAGCAAAGCCACTGACCAATAACCCTACTATTGTAAGTTAGTGATTGGTAATTGAAATGAAGTTGAAAATGAAATGACATTTTCAACTCTATTGGATTCTCATGGTATGTATGAATGACTGAACTTGTGAATTATATTCTTAAAGTAATCCCATTCCTCCGTATATGAGATCAGTCATTTTACAGCAAACACATAAGATTAGCTCATTCTTATATATGTGGGAGTTGACTTATTTCTAAAATAACTACCATATCCCTATAAAAATATAACTTTTATATATAGTTTCTTTTGTTATAATAATAATAATAATAATAATAAAAATAATAATAATAGGAATAATAATAATAATAATACAAATAAAAGAATAAAAATAAAAATAATAATACAAATAAAATAACAATAATATCAAAAATAATAAATAATAAAATAATAATAATTATTATCATAATTACAAAAACAATAATAATAAATAAAATAATAATAATAATAATAAACAAAATAAAAAAAAAAAACATAACATAAATAATTATAATAATAAAAATAATAATAAAAATAATAAAAATAAATAATAATAATTTAATAATCAAAATATAAATAAAAAAAATTAATAATAAAAATAAAAATAATAATAACAATAATAAAAAATTAAATAATATTAATAAAACTAAAAACAAAAATAATAATAATAATAATAACAATATAATTATAATAATTATAATAAATAATAACATTAATAAAACTAAATAAAAATAGTAATGATTATTATCATTATAATAATAATAATAATAATAATAATAATAATAATAATAATAATAATAATAATAAAAATAATAAAAATAAAAATAAAAAATAAAAATAAAAATAGAAATAATAATAAATTAATAGTAAAAATAAAAATTTTAAAAATTAATCATAAAAATAAAAATAAGATAATAATAATAATAATAATAATGAATAATAAAAAATAAAATAATATTAATAAAAATAGAAACAGAATAATAATAATAATAATAACAACAATATTATTATTAATGATAATAATAATAACAATTATTATTATATTATTAATTATAACAATAATAACAATTATTATTATTATTATTATTATTATTTTATATTTATGTCATTTATTGTTATATTCATGTTTATTTTTATTTAAATATTATAATCATAAAAAGATAATCATGTCATATTATACAAGTCATTCAGATTATTATTTTTATTTACTCACTATTAAACATAGGTTTAAAATCAATATATCTATTTCTATCTTGATTCTTAGAGCATACTAAATATGTTATTTTTATTCCCAAATTTATTACATTCCTTTCATTTTATTTTTTTAAAAATTTATTTTAATATACCAATTGCTACTTAAACAAACAGCGAATTGAAGTCTGACCAGAAGTGTTTTGCTTTCGAACGCTTTCGGTGCACTAGTCCACACACTCACACTTTAACCAAAGTGGCACGTGCCTCAATAGCTTCTCGAGGAAGACTGATGCTACCACCATGTCCATGTGTGAGTGTGGTTTGACTTTTTTTGAGTTTTGAGATCATTTTTCTTCTGAAGAATTAATTTAACACACACCAGCGTTAAATTGGGTGTATTTAATCTCCATTGAACAAACAATTTATATCCGTTCCCCTTCTGTTGAGGACTTTTAACTAAGAAATAATTGCCAATTACTCTATTTAATAAGTGGTGAGGCAAAAGAAAATTCATTTTTTTTGTAGTTTGTAGGAACTGGTTTCAAAATTAAGATTTTTTGCTTAATTCAGAAAATTATCCAAGACTAGTGCTTTCAATTAAACACCATATATAATATGTTAAATAGTTTCACTAGAGATCAATCATCCGGTTGGAAAAATGTGTACGAATTTATCATTCTTAAATAGCTAATCAGTCACCTTATTTACTTATATGCAAGCATTGGCGTATGGCCATTGACCACATGCACACCCTGAGTTAGGTAAAAGATGTTTTTTTATATATTATTTTTTTAGTGTTAAAACAATAATAAGTGATGGAAAGCAAAAGTGATGGGAGGTGAAAAAATGACAAAAAAAATGTCTTATTTTTACTTTTTAACCAACGATCTTTTTCAATTATTTCTCTTATTTTCTCATGTTAAGAATGATATGTTTTGTATTTCTGTTTAATAAAAAGAGAGAGTGGAAAGAGGAAAATATAGAAGAAAAAAAATTAGACAGTCTTCATCAAATATGCGATCGAAGGGTAAATTTTTATCAAATGGAGCTGAAACTTGGTAGTAGCTTCGCGACTCAAGTTTCTACCATCTGAACGATACACATTGGTTTTGGAGCTCTCTAAAGGCTTTTCTATTGCATGTACAATAGCCAATTTTCTTGTTATTTTTATGTATAATTAGTTATTGTTCTAATGTATACATGTTGTGTTTGAAATTTTTTTAATCTCAATTTGAATTATAATTCTAATTTTTTATTTGTTGAATAGGAAATGGATAAATTTTTTAAAAGAAAATCAATTTCTAAACAAAAAATTTTCTATATATCTAATGAAAGAGACTTTTTTCTATTTACAATGACTAATTATCTCTCTTCTCCTATATGTTATGTCATCACTATACTTATAACATATTGTGATTTCTCATCACTAAAAATATAATGTCTGGCATAAAATCAACATTTTTTAGAATTATATAAAAATTTATATATAAATGAGTGTCCCAATCCTTGATTACTGACTTTGTCACTGTAGTGCTATAGTGCCCACCTTAACCCTTGTTACCTGACTCTACCACTGTTTACAAGTGTATTATAAAATACATTATTTTGCCTTATTCAAACTGAATGTTATACGTACTTTTGAATTGTTGATCAATGTTTATTTTTCCTTAAGTAGAGGTTTTATCTATTATTTCAACAATAAAATGTTTTGAATCTACTTTCTTGCTTGGCCTATTTGTTTTAACTTACTAAGAGAGTGTCTGATTGAGCTTACATATTTGTCGAAGATGTTGTGCTGATAAGCTCATTATAAGTTTGAATGAGCTTATTTTTAAAGTATTTCACACCTACTCATTTTTGGGTTGAAATGTATACCTAATCTACTTATGAGCTTTTTTTTGTTTGAAAAAAAAAAAAAAAACTAAGTCAAATATTCTCTAATTTTTAACGTATACATATTCGAAAGTTATAATATATCATGGTATGAATTTAGTTTGGCCTTAAATAATAAAAAAAATTGAAAAAAAATCAATGGCTTCTTTTCCTTTTGAGGACAAATCTATCATGGTATGGATGTACTGTTATTGACCAAATCAGTTGTTTTTATATGTTTTGGGACATGAAGGGTTCGAAATTGCGCTCTAATTTTGTCTACCTAGCTATTGTCTTTGTCCTTTCAACTTGTGTTGAATCTATATGCAAGAGGACGGCATGATTTAAGACATAAATGGACCTCTTCAACTTATATATAATTGACACATGATATAATTGCAGAATAAAAAATAACAAAGTGAATGAAATAAAATAATTAAAATTACAACTGGTAGACCCCTGGTAGGTCTTTGATTTTTTCCTTCTTTTTTTTTATTTACTAGATCAGTAAGTAGTAGAAATTTCATTCAACTACAAAAACCATAACAAAGGCCACAAACAACTAAGATATCCTTTACAAAAACCAAAACAAAAGAAGTTTATCTAATGATCTCACAGAGGTTCCACAGAGTACAAATTTCTCTATTGGTGCTATTGTGCCTAAACTTTTTCCCTATTAACATCTTATTTCTCACATCATCTTCAATCCTTCTGACCAGTTGGTACACGTTCCCAAACTCATTCTTGAAGATCCGCCAATTGGGTTCTTTCCATAGGTGATACATATTTTCCCTAAAAATAAGCTTGAGGATGTTCACCTACAAAGTATTCTTCTTGCTCAAAATGCAGCATCTGTGAAAGACATAATCCCATTGAACCCCACGGATATTAATTTTGGCCTTTTTAATACAGTTTCTCCATTCCCTACCACTAAAGGAACATTCAAAAAATAAATACTTTATCGTCTCAGTAGCCATATGGCAAAGAATAGAAAGAGCGTTAACATGAACTCCTCAACCAACCAAACGGATTTTAGTGGAAAGACGATCAAGAATTGCAAGCTAGCTACTAAAGCTATGTTTTGGAATGAAACTGTATTTCCATTGTAAATGATACCACAGTACCATTTAGTTCTCAGATGTTCCCAAGTTGAGAGGGTATGGAAGTCCCCTTAAATGCAGAGGGGCTTGAAAGAGTCCTAGAGCCATGTAATGCAAAGTTATCGAATCAAATGGTGCTTGATAAGGGTCATTCTTCAGCCCAAGCTCAGCTTTATATCTACAAAACAAAGTAAGGGTTGACGGGTGTTATTGTCTGCGAACCCCCTTCGATGTGAGAGTAAGTTAGTTTGTCTGAACTCAAATAATTAATAAAAGAAAGATAGCAATAAATGAGTATCAGTTTTCTTGGTTGGTGCATTCAATTGTCTATTTATACGAACGCTAAAGACAGACAAATATTAAATACGTAATGGTGCCCCTCTTACACATGTCAGATCTCTCCTTTTTCTAGTGGATATTGTCTTTGTCCAATGTGTAATGCATAAGCTGCCCATCAAATCACCAAATTAGTTCGGGTCGCGCTAATCGGATCGGGTCGTTTTATACCCGTACACAAGATAGACCGGTTTACACCTATATCATTTCCCCTCCCCAAGTATAGAGCTCAATATGGGGTCTAGAAATGGTGTAATCTACCGAGCTGCCCAAATTCAAAATCAATTGAGCACTTGATACATCATAGGATTCTCTAACAGAGTTATGATGAGGATGCAACGGTTGGTCTTCCTGTGGCCACTGTTCACGTCTATATACAAGCGATTGCCAACTCGAAATACACTTTTGCTCATACTTATTCCTACTTCAAGAATTTCTCTCTTTCCTGCAAGCAATCAACTCAGTCTATTCAGCTCGAGAAACTTTGTTTCTTTAGCCAGCTCATTCTGTTCAACCCAGGAACATGTAAGTGATTCCTCTTTAACTAGGTATGCTCCTACATCCCTTTCTGTTAGATTTCAATCTTTTTCCTCTCTCTGTTCTTGCTATGGCGATATCGGGCACGAAGTCTAATTCATATACCCGTTCAATCCATTCCTATGGGGGTGAAGAAAAAAAGAGTAGTCCCGAGGCCATGTCTTCAGAACATCAGGGTGCAGAGGAGAATAGTAGGGAAAATGAGGTTGAAATGTCTAGAGGTAGATGTGAGAAATCAGAGAATAAGAGTGAAGATGAAGAGGCTGAACAACTTGAGGGTTCTTTCGACGTTGAGAAGATTGAAGGGGCTAGAGGATCCCCACTGGACAAACTAGTAGGATTAGAAATGCCTAGTGAGGCCATTAGAAATCCATTCCTAGCTCCTAGGTCCTCTTTGAGCCATAGGTCATCACAGTAGAGCAGACCTCAAGCTCTACAACTTCCTTCGGGTTCTAAAGTTTCCACAAGTAGTGAAGCTACTCCATCCTCGAGAGGCAAGAAGAAACTATTTGCCTATTACTAGAAGATCTGCAGGACAAAGGTATTCGAGGCCAATAATAGATTGAAGGAGGGTGACCTCTCTCACAATTATAAGATAAGGGTGCCGAGGCCAGAAGAAGTGGCCTGCTGCAAGGGAACTAGTGAGGTCACCTTCTATGATACAACCTTCCAGTGCATAAAATTGTCTCTGTCTCCCTTCATCTCAACAATTATCAATCACTTCTAAATCAACCTGGGGCAAATACTTCCTAATGATTGGGCCATAATAGTGACCTTCTATGTTTATGCGAAGAAGAAGGGAATGAACCCGACGTGTGCCCTATGCAGGAAATGTTTCATAGCTAAGCCTGCCCCAAAGGGAGATGATGGTTCTACTATAGTGCTCAAGAGAACAACACTATTTTTGTGAAGTGGGCATCTTTGTTCGAGGGCTAGTACCACGAGTATTAGTTCGTGAGTTGCTAGATCGGTTAGGAGATTCCTCAAGAATGGGTGCATGCCCTCAGCTTGGGGATTAACAACCCCCATGGCCTGATTGAGAAAGAAGGGAATGCATTCCAGGTACTGTCACCCAAGGAGTGTTTGGTCAACGCTAAGATCAAGTGTCTGAAGAAAGAGCTTAAAGAGGAGAGAGATAAGAACAAATAGCTCTAGGTCGGGAACTTCGATCACGAAGAATGGAAGAAGAAAACCATCAAAAAGCTCTACCAAGAGAAACAAGCTAAGGCCAAAGCTTAGAAGGAGCTCGAGAGCTTCAAGACTAGGCTTGGTCCCAACGGTGAGAAAGTCATTCAAGCCTTCAAAGATGGCAGCGAGGGCGACAAGTTCGCAACTAAATTCTCCATGGACATGCCAAGGGGTACTTCATTGGTCAATTTAGGTCAAAGGTTCTCAAGAATGACTTTGCATCCTCATGCAAAGACCACATTTTACGAAATTATGGAACTACTCATAGTAGACTTCTAACGGATCCCTGATCTTAGTCCTGAGTTAAAGGCAGCCACCGAGAAGATCACAAAGCCCATATTTGAAGATGACGTTGAGGAGGTCAGGGATAAGTCTCCTTCGCAGGATGAAGGGGATAATATCCTGACCTTTCCCATTACCAGTGTGAATGTTGATGCCTCCAGCTCTACCCCTCTTGCCAAATCTTAGGATATGATTTTTTCTCTCCTTTGAATGTAATTTGGTCGAGCCAGCCCTCTTGATGTAACTTTATTTTCTTTTGAATAAAGGGATTTCCATTTCATCTTCTGGTTTATTGAATTTATACAATTTTTTTTGCATCTTTTAGCTCGAGAACTGATGCCTTTAATTGTATTCATAACTCCCAAAAAATTATTATTATGCATATCCCAATAACTTGTCTCAGTAAATTACTGAAAGACATTTACTTGCTAAAGGAGAGCTCGGGTTATTTAGTATCTAGGGCCCAACATTTGATCTATCTATTAATGAGTGTGTTATAATTGCCACCTTATATCAGTATTAGGCTCGAGCAGACCCTTATTATGTATGAATAGTGAGTATGGTTTCCATTTGGGTCCCCGTTGGGTTATGAGTGTGTTATCATTATGACCTCACCTCAGTTTGGACTTTCAAATATGTTGAACACGTATTTAGCCACGTTGTGGCCTTTTTAGTCTTTATCAAGTATGAGTGTGTTAGTATCACAACCTTATTCCTGTTTTAGACTCATTACTTGTAGTTTCCAAGCAGAAAAATAAAAGAAATTCACAGAGATATTGAGAAAAAGACTTGTATCAACAAAATGATTTTCTAGTTACATTCTATACAAAATATCGCCTTAAGTGTTCGGCATTCCACTCATTTTTCAGCTTTTTCCCTTCTCATTGACCAAACGAAACGTTCTATTTCAGATTTCTTTCATTACTTGGTATGGACCTTCCCATGTTGGACAGCCTGCCCTAGGAGATCGACTAGAAAATTACCTTTGCAGGACTAAATCTCTCTCCTTGATTGACTTGGTCTTGACCTACTTTGCAAAGTCTCCTTCTATGGCTCTCTTGTTGGCCAACATCCTGACCTAAGCCTTTGCCCGCAGTTCTTCAGCCAAGTCCAACTCTTCTCGGATCCTCGGTCCATTTATTTTTTTTGGTGGAGTAGGGTCCTACTACTAGGAGAATCGATCTCCACCGATAGAACTGCTTACATACTAAAGGTCAGACTGAAGAGTAATTCCCCTATTACTAAGCTATGTATGGTGCAATAAGCCCATAGGACCTTAAGGAGAACCCCCGCCTATTGGACTTTTGATTGTCCCAGCTTGGTTTTTAGTCTCTGCAAAATAGATTTATTAGTTACTTTGACTTGACCATTATATTAGGGATAAGCAATAGACAAGAATCTAAGATTGATCCCAACCTCTGCACACTACCCTCAAAAGTATGCACTATCAAATTGCTTCCTGTGGTCGGTAACTATGATCTTGGGTACCCCAAATCGCCAAACTATGAACCTCTATACAAAGCTCCAAGTAGTCTTTTCAGTGATCCTTACTACGGCCTCGACCTCAGCCCATTTTGTGAAATAATCAACAGCCACAAAAACATGTTTCTTTTGCCCCACACTATTTGAGAAAGGCCTAATATTATCCAGACCCCACTGATAGAAAGACTATAGGCTTACCATTACTGTCAAATCTATTGAGAGTTTTCTATGTACCTTAGCAAACTTTTGGCAGACATCATACATTTTTACCAACTATTTGGCATCATGCGTTGGCCAAAAGTATCCCTGCCACAAAGGTTTTCGAGCTAAGGATTTTCTTCCTAGATGATTTCCACAAACGCCTTCATGGATTTCTCTCAATATGTAGTTCTCATCCTCGGGTTTTATACATTTCAAAAGAAACCAAGTGTAGGATCTTTTATACAACTACCAGGCAATGATGACGAACCTTGAATCCTTGTGCTCAATTTTTCGAGCTACCTTCTCATCATCTAAGACTATTCCTCCCTCAAGGAAGTCTCAGATTGGTTGAGTCCAATCCGGACTCATATTGACCTCAACCACATCTTTTTCCCCAAGGTGTATACTAGGTTCGCATCAACATACACCAGAGCTGGCCAATTTTCCCCGACTGCCAACTTGGACAAAACATCTGCTTTATTATTTTCTGCCCTCGGAATTTGTTTGGTAGAGAACTGCTGAAACCTTGAAACAAATTCCTTTACTTTCCCAAGGTAAGCAAGCATCACTATGTCCTTAGCCTCAAACTCACATGTCATCTAGTTGGCTACCAACTGAGAATTAGTACAGATCTCAATAGCTTGAGCTCCCAATTGAGATGCAGTTTTTAGATTAGCCACTAAGGCTTCATACTCGACTTCATTATTTAAAGTTGGGAACACGAACCTCAAGGAATATTGGTGTTCATGACCTAATGGATTGAGGATTATCACTCTAGCCCCGCTTCCTGGTTTTCGTGAAGCTCTATCTACTTCTATTCTCCATACCTTATCAAGATTGTGCTCGATCCTACCGGTGCATTCTACAATAAAATCAACAATAGCCTAAACTTTGATAGATGTTCTTGGTTCGTAGATTAAGTCAAACTGGCTCAATTTTGTTGTCCACTTGAGTAACATACTTAAAGCCTCAAGTCTGTGCAAGATGGAATTGAATAGGGCATCAGTCATCACCTTGACAATATGTGCATCAAAGTATGGTTTCAACTTGCTTGAGGTCGTAACCAAGGCTAGAACAATCTTCTCAATAGATGAGTATCTATTCTCAACACCCCTCAAAGTTTCACTCACATAGTATATTGGCTTCTACTCTTTTCCCTCATTAAGGATCAAAGCTACTGCCACTACTATCCCCGAGCATGCTTGGTAGAATACGAGTTATTCCTCTACATCCGGTCGGTACAATAGAGGTGGGGAAAATAGGTATCTTTTTAGCTCATCAAATGTCGTCCGACATTCCACCATCCATTCAAAGTTTTTAGGACTTCTGAGAACTTTGAACTATATAGCACATTTGCCAACCGATCTCGATATGAAGTGACTCAAGGTAGCAACTCTACCAATAAGATCCTGAACTTCATTCACATACCATGGAGGGGCTAAGTCCAATATAAGTTGTATATTCTCGAGCAATCACCATAAAACCCAAGAATTTCCCAGCTTTGACCCTTAAAAGCACATTTTTTTAGGGTTCAACTTGATCCCAAATTTTCTCAAGGTGGCAAAGGTTTTCCTCACATTAGCCATGTGGTCTTTAACCTTCTTACTCTTCACTAACATATCATCAACATATATCTCCATGTTGCGTTCGATCTGGGACTTAAAGATTTTGTTGACCATCGATTGATATGTGGTTCTAGTATTTTTTAGGCCAAAAGGAATGACCTCATAGTGGATGTAGTCTTTAGCCCTACTTGTCAGTTGTAATGAATGTTGGTTTCTCTTTATCTCTAGCGGCCATTTTTATATGATTATAGCCCTTGAAAATATCTATGAAAGTTAGCAATTCACAACCCGAGATAGCATCAACCATTTGATCTATCCGAGGCAGACAAAAGCAATCTTTGGGACATACTTTGTTTAGATCTGTGAAGTCAAATACATAATCTCCATTTCTCTAAGGTCTTGGGGCCCAGAACCATATTAGCGAACCAGACGGGTATTGGATTTTCTTAATGTGCCTGACATCAAGCAACTTATCCACCTTTTCCCTAATGATTTTCTATTTATTATAGTAGAAGTATCTACATCTTTATTGTACTGGCTAGTGGTCAGGCTCAACATTTAGGTGATACACCATCACACTCGGGTCGATACCTGGCATGTTAGTAGCAAACCAAACAAATATATCTTCATTTTGAAAAAGAAATTGACTTATACCTTTTTTGAGTTGGTCGAATAGCTCACTTCCGATCTTAGCCTTTTTGTGGTCTTCTGACTACTATACTTCTTATAGTTCCTCAGGTAGGGAACCCCTCTATGTATCTCTCTTCTTCTCTGCCACGTCTAGGCTCCAATCAGCTTGGTACTTAGGTAGCAGCAAGGTCTCATAGTACTCCCTCACCAACAGCTACACTCCCATGAGCTTTGCAATACCCCGAAGGGTAGGGAACTTTAGTACCTGGTGGTAAGTGGGGGGTACTGCCCTAAAATTGTTCAATGCTACTTGACCTATGATGCCATTGTATGCAAAATTATAGTCCATCACAATAAAGTTGGCTTGCATTGTGGCATGGTTTTCCCCCACCCGAAGAGTCAACGAGAGAATGATTATCCCCTCAGCCTAAAAATCATGCCCAGTGAATCCTGCCAAAGTACCCCTCATCGACCTCAACGTTTTTCTGCTCAGTACTATCTGCTTAAATGCCTTCAAGAATAACACTTTTGTCGAACTTCCAGTGTCAATAATGATTCTCCATACCATGTGGTTGGATATGGTAGTACTAATCATCAAAGAATCATCATGAGGCATGAGCATATTTTCGAGGTCATTAGAAGCAAATGTCATCCTTTCCAAACCCTCAGCTATACCTAAACTGGAATCTACTCTCTCCCAGCCCTGACATAACTCTTCCTACCTGTCGTGGATTCTCCTTCAGCGGCCAATCCTGAGGCAATGGTTTCAATCAAAGCTTAATGCCAAAGTTGTCCCCTCCTTAGGCTTCTTTCATGTTCTTTTCCCTCTTCCTGCATCGGGTACTACTGAACTCATCCTGCCACATATTTTCTCAAATGGCCTTGCTAAATTAGAGCCTCAATTTCCCACTTGATCTTGCGGCAATCCTCGATGTTATGCCCATAATCATTGTGAAAACAACATAACTTATTTTTATTCCTTTTTTTTGGACGGCCTCCCATCTTTGGGGTGGAGTTATATTATACTAAGGCTTGATCTCCATAAGAATTTGCTCTCGAGGAGTGTTGAGAGGCGTGAAACTGAGGAATTATGGGAGAAGTTGAGTCGGCTATTATTTCCCTTTGGCCTCCCTTGGGGTTTGTTCCTGGTCTGCCCATTGGGCTTGGGATTCTCTGCCTTCTTCCCAGTCTTTTTCTCATGTTGGGATTTGTATGCCCAAAAGACCACTAGCACACGATATTTCAGTGATTGAATACATATTGTGATTGTTTATGTTTAACAGTTACATTCATATATATTCTCTCTATTATATTTATGTGTAATTGTGATGTATAGAGGCCCTTGATCCATAGTAGATGACTTAGGTTCACGGTGTCTGAGCACAGAAGGTCTAAGTCATAGACACTTGATTCTAGAATTAGTTCATAACCGAGTGGTAGAGTTGGATGCTTCATCGATGTCTAGGCTATAGTGAGTTAATCTCCTGTGAAGGGTGACTTGCCTTTGTCGTTGGTACGTTTCTAGACTGAGCCTCACTAGTGTGTGCGTCCCAAATTGAACGGACCACTTAGGTATGATCTCTCCAAGAGGTACTATTAAAGATAGAGATCAATACATACCTTATGCTACTAAGTGATCAGTACTCTTAATTTTGAGCATATGTGGATGAACTGACGAAATCAGGTTCATGTACTTTGATGCAATATGGGTGAGACCTCAGTTGTAGGTCAATAGCTCATTGTATTGGGCATATGGGTTTGATTAGTTAGGACGGGCATATGCAATAAAGAATCTATGTCGTCGCGTGATGGAATAATCGATCCCTTGTGATTATCCAGTAGATCGTCCTAATCTGAGCTCAGTGATGTACTCTAGGAGTATGTCAGATATTTGGCTTGTGGGGTCGCTCCCTAGATCAAGTGTTACTTATCCAATAGATGGTTACTTAAAGGATTTAGATGTCTCAAAGAGAATATGCAATCAAGGAAAGAGATAGTACTTGTAATGTCTTTCTTGATTGTGAGTGTTACATGGAGGGGTATTTTGGTCATTCAACTTAGTGGGTCGTAGACAAAGGCCATACTTAGTATGATGACTTCTACATTCAGCAGTAAATATCTTGGAGTATAGCCGTGACTTTTTAGTAGAATAAGTCAGGTTGAAAAGCCTAAATGTGTGCTATGGGGTTAGCAGGATCATTTTGGTATTTTAAGTTGCCAAGTTGTTTATGTTTTTTGATCCCTCTTCTAGTCTATTTCCTTTTGGATATATGTTATAGTTTCCTAGATGCTTATTGTATTTAGAGTTGCTAATTAAAGTGTCAAATTATAACTTAGTATCCTATTTGAGAGTATGTCCTATTTTGGATTAGTTGTGGATAATGTGAGAACTAGAAATTAATTAATTAGCAAAATAATACATATAATTAAGCACTTGGGCCGAGATTGGCACCTATCCTACCTAGGGTAGGTCCACATGTGTGATTGAGATAAGATGGAATAGTTAGTAGTTTTATTTGTTATGATATTGGGATAGCCAAGTCCAAAGGTACATATGATTGGCTTATGGACTAAGAATCCAAATCCTAGTTTAGCTTGGGTTAACTACTAAGGCTATTACATATCTATAAGCTCTTCCTCTACCTCCATAACACACACATCTCACACGAGAAAAAGGAAGAAGAAAAACTCTATCTCCTATCTCTAGTTCACATGTAGTAGTAGGAAAATAACATGGGAAGAATTCCACCATTCTTCATCATCCAAGATAAGGAAGAAGGTCATAGAGGAGAAGATCAAGAGTTTACCAAAGCTTATAGGCGTGTAGATCTTCTAGTTGCAAGAAGGAGATCAAGTTCTGTATTTTTCATTAAGATTCTTAAGTTAATGAATCCAGGTAACAAAACATCTCTTGCTGAAATTTATTCTTAATAAATTGTTTATACACATGTTCTTAGTGTCTTGCAATATTTCATTTTAGAACTTGTGGTTTGATCCTAGATTAGCATGTTATCAAGTTTGCGCTGCATTTATATGCTTTAAAATTTTAAAATACCATAATATATCTAGGTAGCATGCACCTTTATCTCGTTGTCCTCATCTCTCTTGGCCAAGTGAATCTCCTCTGCATGGATATATCATTCCGCCCTAACCATCAGGTCAGCTATGGTGGTCACCGGCTTTATTGTTAATGGGGATATGAGAGATCTAGTCTAAGCCCATTCTGGTAAGCCATCAATGTCACTGGATCCTCAAGGTACGGGATCCTAAGGGATTCTTTGATAAACCTTGTTGTATATGATGATCATTTCCTTGGTATACAAAAAATTAAAGTGCACGAATCTATGAAATATAGTGTGCTAGAATACAGGGTCGAATCTCCATAAGGAGGCTTCTAAGTGATATCTAATGTGTGTTCATGTGAGAAGTGGTCTAAAAATATGAAACTAAAAAGAAAATGAAATGATTTAATCGTTGGATTGAAAGGGGTTCAAATCTAAATTAAAATCAAAATAAGTAAAAATAGAAAAACTAATTAGCTAATCTAATCTAAATGGGTATGTGAAAGTATCAAATCAAAGATTTGGATAAGCTAAGAGTCGAGCTAGGTCTAGATCTATGTGTAAAATCTACGAATTATATATAGATCCTAGATTTGAAAAGTCAACTTACGGTCAACTGAACTACAAGCCTGTCTAGATGTGGTCACCTAAATAGCCAATTAACATCACTTAAACCTAGGTACAACTCCGTTCGTCTAGTCACCCTAAAGGCCGAGGTGAGGTTTTGTGCAAACAGTCCTAAGCTCGATTAATAAGGCTATGTGGTCAAATTGTGGTACAACCTACCATTTATTTTAACATTAAGTTCATTTTCTAAGGGGTTGTAGTGATGCTTTGAAATCAAATCCGCTACAAGCAATTTTTAAGACATGAAAATAAAGCATATAAACAAATAAGCTCACATCCAATTGAAATTTGTGACCATATCATGATGAACAATTAACTACATGCTAGCTACAAGCATATTTAAAGTATATAATTGAATGTAATAGTAAAAATAAACCAATCTCAAAAGGATAACAACACCCATAAAAAATTTCACATCCAAATATCCAAATATAGTATCTAACATATATTACATAAATAATCCACAAAAGATCCTTCCCTAACCACAATAGAATCTAGTTCATACACAAAATAAAGCTAAGAACATGGAAAAGTGATAAGAATGCAAAATGTCATATTTTTCTCCATTAGTGTTTAATCTTTTATACCTATTTGATGCCTAAATGTACTCATTATTTTTATATTTTGATTTAGGATGCAAATGGAGGCGTTAAGTGCAAAACGAAGTTAAATCACGTAATTCTGGATAGCTTTGATAATATTTTGTTTTTTGGGCATAACTCTCTCATCCGAGCTCCGATTGAGACGATTCAAGATGTTCTAGAAAGCCAAGAAGAAGATATACAACTTGCATGTTTTAAGTTTTGAGAGATATTCGCTGTATCAAGGTCAAAATTGGATGTAAAGTTGCTGTACCTGTGCTGTTTAACGTTCTAGACATTCTTTATCTAGAAGCTTCTAGATGTTGGCAGAGGATATGATGCACGAACATTCCAGCTATTTTAGCTATCCTAATTATATTAGGACTTTTCTAGTTGTTTTAAGATTTCCTAGTTATATTAAGACTTTACCTTATCTTTAATATTTCCCTTATTCTATTTAGATTAAGATTTCATTATTTTTTTGGCTTCACAAACTATAAATAAGAGGAGAAATCATAAGATTTCGACCACCTCTCTTTATCTCCTCTTATTTTTTGAGTTTTCTTCATGCCTCATTTTTTGGCTAAACTTTTATTCTTGGTCGAAGGAAATTGGAACCTTAGAATCAAGAAAACTATGAGATCTAATTAGTTTTTATTGTTCAATTTATACTTTAAGTATTGAATGCTCTTCTGTTTTATTTATATGATTCTTTTGTTTAATTTCTAGGGTGGTCAAGTAGTTTATTATTCGTTATAATGTACTGCTAAGTTAGATATCAAATTCGTAATTGTTTGATCCCTCTAACTTGCGAAGCGACTAAGATTAATTGATTTGCTGCATCATAAATTATTAGATCTTAGGAAGAACATTCGACTAAATTAAATGCAACCACTTGTGCTTGTGTTGTTTAGCTTCATCGATGTCTTTAATTCTTAAGGCTGCTACTAGATTAAACTTTTAGCATGTGACTAAGGTTGTTTAGTAGTTAGGGTTAATTAGGTCGCGTGTATTCTAATTAACTACAAGTAAGGAGAGATAGGAAAATAATTTCATCGGTGAATATTTAAAGTTTGAATTGATATATACTAGTATCAATGATCAGTTACAAGATTTCGATGGTGGATGTTGACTTAGACCAAGGCTCATTTTTCTGATTAATTTCGATTTTTTTCATCTATTTTTCTCAATTTTTCATTAGACTCAAACCCCCCCCCCCCCTAACCTTGTTCACATAGCATAAAATTAGGCTAGATATTCTTTGTGGAAACGATCCTTGCTCAAGCTACTACATAGATTTTTTAGAGTACTGGCTTTATTTTTGGTTGCTTGCGATGTTAGGATTTGCCAAAAATAATTAACATGTTTGTAGTCCCTAATAACATCAATAATTTCATAAATTTAACCCAAAAGAGACCTGAAACATGTTTCTATAAGTTCTTCAACAAACCCTAATACACATGTTACTACCTACTTCAATCCAAGAGAATAAAGAGATATAGAAAGCGGGAGCGTACCTGAATCTATTGCCGAAGGTAGATGAACGGGTTGTGATCTTCTAAATTGGTACGAACTTTTGCCCAAGTTGTAGCCTCTTTTCTCTGTTGATAGGGATACAGAGAAAAATAACGTATGTACAATTTGGGGACCATAACACTAATATAACTTATAAGTTTTAAATATTTTTAATTTGGCCCCTCATCAAATTAAAAATATCAATAAGGTATCTACACATTACTTCCATGACAATTATACCCATAAGCCTAAACTTAAATCTTAATTAGATCACTTTAATTAAACTTAATTAATAAATAGCACAACAAATTTAAATATTTACATGTGTGGCCCTACATGTTGAAATTTTCCAACATGCGATAGCACACCAAATTTTGGCGTCGTTGTCGAGGAGTTATTCTAGTTTATTTTTGTGATTTTTATTTCGTTCTTGAAATTTGAAAAAAAAAAATAAAAAACTTTTGTTTTTTTATCATTACAGTTTCAGCAGTTTTCAAACTTTTGATAGAATTAGGTCATGAAACTTTACTTTTCTAAAGCGAAACGATGTTCTGAGCACAACTTGTTAGTCTAAAAGACTTACAAGTCCTACTCTCTCGAGGTCAAATTCCATTGTTTACTAGGGTTTTCAGGCATTTTTGTGTTTTTGCGTAGATTTTTTATTTTTCTTATTACTCTAAATTTCTTTTTCCTGCTTTATTTTTTGTGGTTTATTAGCGCTTTCTTGATTTTATGATTGTCACTCAATCTACTAATCAAGGTGATTTGCAGTACAATCCAAAAATAGAAAAAACTGCGCGCAGGTTAAGAAAAGTAGCTCAAAGGAATTCTGAAGTGAACAAACTAGTTGTTGATTTCCTATTTGCTAGCGATTCTGATTCAGAAGATAAGGAAATCATGGCTGGAAATCAAACTTTGAAGGAGCTTGCCGCCCTTGATTTAGATCAACAACCCTTATGTATAACATTTCCTACTTTAAATGTTAATATTACTTTTGAGTTAAAATCTGGCCTAATACATCTTTTGCCTACTTTTCATGGCCTTATAGGTGAAGATCCTCACAAACATCTAAAGGAGCTTCATGTGGTCTGCACAAGTATGAAGCCCCACGGGAGTGATTGACGAACAAATCAAATTAAGAGCCTTTCCATTTTCTTTGAAGGACGCGGCTAAGGATTGACTCTATTATCTACCTTCCAAGAGTGTTACCACATGGAACGAGATGAAAAGGTTATTTTTGGATAAATATTTCCCAGCTTCAAGGGCGGTCAACATTCGAAAAGAAATTTGTGGGATAAGGCAACATAATGGGGAATCTCTGCATGAACATTGGGAACGTTTCAAAAGATTATGTGCGAGCTGCCCCCATCATCAGATTAGTGAGCAACTACTTATCCAATATTTCTATGAGGGTATTCTACCCACGGATAGGAGCATGATTGATGCCGTGAGTGGAGGAGCTTTGATGGATAAAACTCCAAAGGCAACGAAGAATTTGATTGCAAATATGACGGCCAATTCTCAATAGTTTGGCACAAGACTTAACCCTCCACCTAAGCATGCTAATGAGGTAAATATTTCCTCCCTTGAAGAACAGATTGCGAGTCTAATTTCTCTTGTTTGTCAAATGGCTATAGGTAATATGCAAACGACGAAGGCTTGTGGGATTTGTTCAGTAGTAAGGCATCCAATCGATATGTGTCCAACTCTTCAAGAGGAGCCCGTTGAGCAAGTGAATGCAGCTTGTGGTTTTCCTGGACAACCACAAAGTAAGTATAATCCCTTTTCGAACACATATAATCCAAGATGGAAGGATCACCCCAATCTTAGCTATGGGAATCCATAAGCAAATCAGCCCGCTGTTAGAATAAACATTATAATATTTAGAATAATGCGGAAATAATAACTTAAAAGATCGAAATAACATATACCATTGTTAGCCATAATAAGATTGTAAAATTACTGTAAAAGGATTCGAAATTACTGCAAAAAGATCCTAACTTCCTTCTTTTGTCTGTCTCTATACGGCACCAGCTTAAGTGATGGAAAAGAGTATGTAGTAATATGATATAAGTCTTGCAAAGAAGCACACCTATACTACAAGAATTTGGTGCTCTTTTATAGAGGAGAAAAGAGGGTCAAGAGTCACACCATTTATGCCATAATCAATACCAAAGTAGGCATAAGGTCATCCACTACTTCACTAAATCAATTCTATAATTATGAGATTTAAATACCACCCATCATAGTCCATAATTCCCAAGTGACAATGTAGTGGCTTATCATCTTCAATTGGTAATATAATATCAACATACTTTAATGATAAGTCCAAGTCTAAAATAAAGTTATTAGTCCACAAATAATAGAGATTATGCTTACATTCTCCCACTTGGACTATTAAACCGATTAAGACTCTATACATATATATATATATTTATATATTTAAAATAAGTTTTGAATCACTTGGACTTATTCAAGAAATATTTTGATACGTGATCACGTAGATTAGTTTGAAAATAAAATGCTGATTACCAATTAAAAGATGTCGTAATATTTGTAATTAGCTTAGGTTAACAATATGAGTCATAGCGGTTATAAGACTCATACGTCATATTCTCTTCCATGTACTATAATATTGGCAACCTTTACTAATACAATCCTAATACTGAAATAACCCATGTAATTTGTCTTGTTAGGACAATTTCTATTCATCAAATAATAAAAATATGTACATACATAATCGATGAACAAAAAGAAACAGAAACATATAACATAAATACGCATAAGTATCAATACAAGTATCACAATTCTAGATTGCTTAAAATACCCATCTTAATAACATGTTCCTTGTAAGCCTTGGGAGGCAATCCCTTGGTCAATGGATCAGCAATCATAGAAGCGGTACTGATTGTTTCAATTGATACTTGATGTTTCTGGACTCTTTCTCTAACGATCAAGTACTTCAACTCAATATGCTTTGTCCCATTAGAGTACTTGCCATTCTTAGAGAACAAAACTGCTGTGGTGTTATCACAATATATCTTCAGCGGCTTGGCAATCGAGTCAACAACACCAAGTCCTGAGATGAAATTTCACAGCCACAAAGCATGACTAGTTGCCTCAAAACATGCTATGAACTCAGCTTCCATCGTGGATGAAGCGATGATTGATTGTTTGGTACTCTTCCATGAAATTGCACCACCAGCTAGCATAAATACATATCCTGATGTGGATTTCCTACTATCTATGCAGCCAGCAAGGTCCACATCTGAGTACCCAATCACTTCAAGCTTATCAGATCTTTTATATGTGAGCATATAATCTTTTGTCCTTTGTAGATACCTCATAACTTTCTTTGCTGCCTTCCAGTGCTCGATCCCTGGGTTACTTTGGTATCTACCAAGTATTCCCACTGCAAACTAATATTTGTTCTTGTACAAATTTGAGCATACATTAGGCTCCCAACAACAGAAGCATAAGAAAACTTCTTCATGTTCTCTCATTCCAAATCATTTTTAGGGCACTGTTTTTCACTGAATTTGTCACCCTTCACAATAGGTGCATCATTGCCTGAACAAAATTACATATTATATCTTCCAAGACCCAATTGATATAACCTTTCTGAGACAATCCTAGTAATCCTTGAGACCGATCTTTAAAAATCTCTATGCCAATGACATAGGATGCCTCACCCATATCAACCATCTTAATAATCTTGGCAAGATATTCCTTGGTTTGATACAATAAACTAAGATCACTGCTGGCCAACAAAATATCATCCACGTATAAGACTAAAAAGATAAACTTGCTCCCACTGAATTTTAGATATATACATTGATCAACAATGTTTTCATTAAATCCAAAAAAAGTAATGGTATCATTAGACTTAATATACCATTGTCTGGAAGCTTGTTTAAGTCCATAAATGGATTTCTTTAATTTGCAAGCCATATGTTCAGTTCCTTCCTTTATGAAACCTTCAGGTTGTTCCATATAGATAACTTCGTCCAAAATTCCATTCATAAAAATAGTTTTCACGTCCATTTGATGTAGGTCTAAATCATAATGAGCTACGAGTGCCATGATGATTCTAAGGGAATCTTTCTTAGAAACTAGAAAAAAAGTTTCTTTATAATCAATGTCTTCTTTCTGAGTGAAACCCTTGGCGACAAGTCTGGTCTTATATCATTCAATATTGCCTTTGGCATCGCGCTTGGTTTTATAAACCCACTTATAACTGACTTTTTTACATTCCTGAGGCAATTCGACGAGATCCCAGACGCCATTCTCGTCCATAGATTTTAGCTCTTCAGTCATGGCATCGATCCATTTACTAGAATCATTGTTTTCCATAGCTTGTGAAAATGAAACCGAATCCTTTTTAATCCCAATATCAAAATCAGATTCCAGAAGATACACCACATAATCATCTGAGATAACAGGTCTCTTTTCCCTCTGAGACCTTCTCAGAACTGGCGGTTGTGGTAGATGTACTTCGCGAGGAAGGGTAATATTCTCATTATGTTGTTCAACTTCTTCAACCTGCTGGATAGATTGAGGTACTACTACTTCAACTTGTTGAGTAAGTTGAGGAGCAATAATATGAAGAGGAACAACAATATCTTGAGAAGATGAGGATAATAGGATATTTACCCTATCTTCTTCAAGATTAACTTTTCTTGTTTCATTACTCCCACTATTCTGACCATTCTCTAAGAATCTGGCATTTTCGGTTTCAACTCTTCTCATACTATGGTTTGGACAATAAAACCGATACCCTTTAGACTTTTCTGGATAACCAATGAAATATCCAGATATCATTCTTGAATCTAATTTCTTTTCATGTGGATTATAGATTCTAGCTTCCGCTGGGCAACCCCAAATATGTAAATGTCTTAAACTGGGTTTCCTACCAGTCCATAACTCGAAAGGAGTTGATGGTACTGCTTTACTAGGAACTATGTTCAAGATATACATAGCGGTCTTTAATGCTTCTCCCCACAAGGAATCGGGTACTTCGGAGTAACTCATCATACTCTTTACCATGTCCATAAGAGTACGATTACACCTTTCAGCAACTCCATTCTGCTGTGGTATTCCTAGCATTGTATATTGAGCACGAATGCCACGTTTTTCTAAGAATTTGGCAAATGGGCCAGGATTTTGTCCTGACTCATCATATCTTCCATAATACTCACCACATCTATCTGATCTGATAACTTTAACCTTTCTATCTAATTGTCTTTCTACCTCGGTAATGAATACCTCAAGGATGTCAACAACTTGAGACTTTTCATGAATTAGATACACATAGCCATAACGTGACAGATCATCTATAAAGGTGATAAAATATTTCTCTCCAGTAAAACAAGAAATGGAGAGTAGTCCACATATATCTGTATGAATAAGTTCAAGAAGCTCATAACTTCTTGTGGCACATTTCTTATTATGTCTGGTTTGTTTCCCTTAATACAATCCACACATAAATCAAAATCAGTAAAATCTAGTTTTTCTAAAACTTCATTTTTTACTAGTCTTTCAATTCTTTCCCTGGATATATGACCCAGTCATCTGTGCCACAAGATTGAAGATTTCTCATCAATTCGGCTACGTTTTGATCCAACATTTGATTGCAAGGCCATTAAAGATTGTGCAAACTCATGATTCAAAGAAATTTTATATAAACCATCATATAAAATACCTGAATCAACTGTTATTGAATTAAACATCAAACTTAGTTTGCCACAATAAAAAAAGGTTGAGTATCCAGAAATATCTAATTTAGACAATGAAACCAAATTCCTTGAAATCGAGGGTACATATAAAGTGACTTTAAGATCCATCTTGTGTCCCGTTTCTACGAGTAAGCGATAAGTTCCAAGAGCCATTACTTCCACCTTGAAACGGTTTCCCATACAGACGAATTGTTCATTTTCCCTCGGTTTCCTGCTTGTAAGGAACCCCTGCATTGTATTGGTTAAACGAGCCATAGCACCAGAATCAATCCACCAAGTATTAGAAGGAACTTCAGCAAGGTTTGATTCATAACATACAAAAGAAAGATTCATACCTTTCTTTTCAAACCAAAGTTTGCGTTTGTTACATTCCTTCTTCACATGTCCTTTCTTACCACAAAAGTAGCATTTGACAACGAATTTTCCTTTCTGCTTTTGATTTGCCTTTCTAGAAGTATTTCCTTTATTTGGTGGAATTGATTTTCCTTTACCTTTCTTCTTTTGAGCTTCTTGAGCTACAAACATTGCAACTTGTTGACTTTCCTGCTTCAAACGAGCTTCCTCTTGAACACACATGTTTGTGAGTTCATTCAAACTCCAATTGTCCTTATTAGTATTGTAGTGAATCTTAAAAGGACCAAACTGAGAAGGAAGAGAAGCTAGTATGAACTGAACCAAGAAAGGATCACTTACATGCATTCCCAAAGCATTTAATTTTGTGGCTTTATCCGCCATATTGAGAATATGCTACTGAACTCCTTGACTACTATTACATTTCATGGTAGTTAGTTCTGCCATGAGTGTGCCTGCCAGTGACTTATAAGCGGTTTTGAAACGATCTTTAATAGAATTAAGAAATTCCCTTGCATTTTCCGTCTGTGGTAGAGAAGTCTTAATGTTATTAGCTATAGTCATCCTCATTAACATTAGACTGAGTCTGTTAGATCTCTCCCATGCTGTCATAATACTAATTTCATCTTCAGTGCTATTATCAGTTAGCTCTTTAGGCTTATCAGACAGAAGTGTCAAGTCATGCTCCATTACACCCACCGTAAATTGGATATGCTCTTGCCACTCCGAGAAATTTGTACCATTCAGGACCAGAATTGTTGATGCGTGAGAGTGCAACATATTAGGAATTGATACTGCGACAAAAATATGCTCACAATGAGGCCATGGACTACTTATGTCACCAAAGTCACCTTTAGGTAAGCCTTAGCATATATATTGTCCATTCTTAGGATGTAAAACTTTAATCACCTATTAGGGCTAATATAATTTTACTACTAAAATTATTGTGTCACCTTTGGGCAAGCATTAAAATTTTAGAATATAACATTATATTACCCTATCCAGTGCATAATTAGTTAAAAGTGACTTTCTTTTGGGCTAGTCTCAATCTCCTAATTATGATGTCATTTGAGAATATTGTTGTCTTTTATATCATAAAATATGACTTTGTCGTTTATATTATTTTATACTTGCAAGATTCAAAAATCTAGGTGACTTTGGTAACAACTAGATTAATAAATCCTAAAGTACAAAATAATCAACAATGTTCTCTAATTAATCTTTCATTGGGTCATACTTTAATGTAGTTACCTTTAATAACCCAATTAAATTTATACTTAAATGAGTTTAAAACTAAAATATTCTGAATACACAAATAATTTCAGAAATTATTCTTGAAATTAAAACTCAACAAAGTTAAATTCCAAAACAGAATATAAGATGCCAAAGCATAAACGAAAGATGTAAATAAGATTACTCTAACTTTCATCGATTAGTTAGACTTAATCACGAATAGTGTTTCAATTGAATACTTTAGTTTTCTTATAATATTGTAATATAATAAACATCCATTGTTCGTGAATAACATGCATAAAGAATAATTAAACAGTTACTTTAACATAATAAATTAACATCTCATTGACAGGATACATACATCTTTAATTTCCTTAACGTAGGAAAAATAACACTGATGCATCACTATAGAACATGTGATGGAGAGATTTTTCAAGAAGCAAACGGATGCTGAGAACAAAGCTTTAATCATGAAAATACTCAGGTAATCTGACAAGGCATGTTATATATAATCCAATGTCTTTGATACTTTGCTTTGAATGACTACTGTGACTCAATCTTTTAATCCTTCATCATTAATTCATGATAACCAAGTTGTCTTACTATGATAATTAATTTATTTATTATGAACAATGCATTAACATAAGTGATCTGTTGCAACTTTATACTTTATCATTTATTATTATGTTTATTTTATTTTAACATAACAATAATCAAAGACATATGCAACAAATCAACATGTAAACTTTATATATGCGAAGCAGAATCATATCACAAAAACTTAACAAAACAGTTTAATGGCTAAACAGGTAACAATGCTCTGATACAAATTGTTAGAATAAACATTATAATATTTAGAATAATGCGGAAATAATAACTTAAAGGATCGAAATAACATGTACCATTGTTAGCCATAATAAGATTGTAAAATTACTGTAAAAGGATTCGAAATTACTGCAAAAAGATCCTGACTTCCTTCTTATGTCTGTCTTTATACGGCACCAGCTTAAGTGATGGAAAAGAGTATGTAGTAATATGATATAAGTCTTGCAAAGAAGCACACCTATACTACAAGAATTTGGTGCCCTTTTATAGAGGAAAAAAGAGGGTCAAGAGTCACACCATTTATGCCATAATCAATACCAAAGTAGGCATAAGGTCATCCACTACTTCACTAAATAAATTCTATAATTATGAGATTTAAATACCACCCATCATGGTCCATAATTTCCAAGTAATAATGTAGTGGCTTATCATCTTCAATTGGTAATATAATATCAGCATACTTTAATGATAAGTCCAAGTCTAAAATAATGTTATTGGTCCACAAATAATAGAGATTATGCTTACACCTACAACTCAAAATCGCCCAAGTTTTCAGTAATATAAGTAGTCATATCAACAATTGGGTCAAACGTCAAATTCAGGTATGTCTTTAAAAGATATTGTTAAGTCTCTTGCCACTAGTACTTTACAATTTCAATAGAAGACGAAACAATTTCAACAAGAGGTGAGGGCCAGTATACAAAGTTTGAACAATCAGGTGAGCCAGATGGCAACTGTAATTAGTCAACTAGAGGCGCAAAGTTCATGAAAATTACCCTCTCAAACGATAGCAAATCCAAGAGAAAATGTAAGTGCAATCGTTTTGAGAAGTGGTAAAGAGCTTGAGACCAGTAAAGGCGGCCCCTACATCGTCAAAGCAAGAAAATGAGAAAAATATCATTGACGATAATGTGCTTAAGCGTAAGTTTCCGCCTCTTTCTGATTATAAACCAGTACCCCCTTTTCCTCAGGGTTTAACATAATCTAGAAAATATGAGCGAAATAGCAATTTATATGAGACTTTTCATAGATGCGAGGTAAATATTCCACTTTTAGATGCTATTAAACAAATACCTCATTATGCTAAATTCCTGAAAGAGCTATGTACAATTAAGAGAAAACATAAACTTAAAGGATGTAAGAAGGTAAGAGTAGGGGAGAATGTTTATGCAGTTATTCAAATAAGACTCCCTGCAAAGTGCAAAGATCCAGGCATATTTAATATCCCTTGTACGATAGGTAACACTAGATTTGAGAAGACCATGATAGATTTAGAAACTTCTATTAATGTCATGTCATATTCTAAATATGCTTCTTTGAAACTTGGACCATTGAATGAAACTAGCGTCGTGATTCAATTTGCTGATAGATCTAATGCCTACCCTAAGGGAATAGTTGAGGATGCTTACTAAATAATTATAAGTTGGTTAAGAATATTTGTTCATGATATGTTATGATTTTTGAAGAGCTTGGTTGTTCTTTGTTGATGGCATTGCAACTTAGGTATACTTGAAAATTTGAGTTTTGTCCGAGGACGAACAAAGGTTAAGTGTGGGGGAATTTGATAAGAATGCAAAATGTCATTTTTTTCTCCATTAATGTTTAACCTTTTACACCTATTTGATGCCTAAAGGTACTCATTATTTGTGTTTTTTGATTTAGGATGCAAATAGAGGTGTTAAGTGCAAAACGAAGTTAAATCGTGCAATTCTGGATAGCTCCTACAATGTTACCTTTTTTGGGCATAACTCTCTCATTCGAGCTCTGATTGAGGTGATTCAAGATGTTCTGGAAATCCAAGAAGAATATCTACAACTTTCATGTTTTAAGTTTTAAGAGATACTTACTGCATCAAGGTCAAAATTGGATATAAAGTTGCTACACTTGTGTTGTTTAACATTCTGAAATATTCTTTATCTAGAAACTTCTAAATGATGGTGGAGAATGTGGTGCACAAATTTTTTTTCTATTTTAGCTATCCTAATTATATTAGGACTTTTCTAGTTGTTTTAAGATTTCCTAGTTATATTAGGACTTTACCTTATCTTTAATATTTCCCTTATTCTGTTTAGATTAGGATTCTATTATTTTGTAGGCTTCACAAACTATAAATAAGGGGAGAAATCATAAGATTTCGATCAGCTCTCTTTCTCTCCTCTTATTTTTTGAGTTTTCTTTATGGCTATGCGAGGCTAAACTTGTATTCTTGGTCGAAGGAAATTGAAGCCTCAGAATCAAGAAAACTGTGAGATCTAATTAGTTTTTATTGTTCAATTTATGCTTTAAGTATTGAATGTTATTCTGTTTTATTTATATGATTCTTTGGTTTAATTGCTAGGGTGACCAATTAGTTTATTATTCATTATAATGTACTGCTAAGTTAGATATCAAATCCGTAATTGTTTGATCCCTCTAACTTGCAAAGCGACTAGGATTAAATGATTTGCTGCATCAGAAATTATTAGATCTTAGGAAGAACGTTCAACTAAACTAAATGCAACCGCTTGTGCTTGTGTTGTTTAGCTTCTTCGATCTCTCTAATTCTTAAGGTTGTTACTGGATTAAACTTTTAGTGCGTGGCTGAGGTTGTTTAGTAGTTGGGGTTAATTAGGTCGTGTGTATTCTAATTAACTACAAGTAAGGAGAGATAAGAAAATAATTCCAACAGTGAATATTTAAAGTTTGAATTGATATATACTTGCTTCAATGATCAGTTAAAAGATTTCGATTGTAGATGTTGACTTAGACCAAAGCTCGTTTTCCTAATTAAATTCGATTTTTTCAGTTATTTTTCTCAAGTTTTCGTTATACTCAAACGCCCCTCCCCCAACCTTGTTCACATAGCATAAAATTAGGCTAGATACTCTCTGTGGGAATGATCTTTGCTCACGGTACTACATATATTTTTTGGAGTACAGGTTTTATTTTTGGTTGTTTGCAAAAACACACCAAAAATATAAAAGAGCTCCCTCATGTGAATAGTCTTCTCAATGCTTCAAACTCCTTATACCCTTGCTCCAATTTGCTCACCAACCTTTGATTTGTAGAAGGAATGATACGGGTTTAATGAATTTAGGGATTAATTGGAGTGGGTGTGTGATGCCTGAGCCCGGAGAGATCTTTATCCATTTGCATATTTACTTTAATTGACTTACATCTTGCATTTATTCCTTGGAAATTTATGTGCAATACGTGCCCGGAGTAAATTTTTAACTATTTTATTTATTGAATTTTATATTTTTCCCTCATTATACATCATATTTAATGTATTTGTTCATTGGAATTATGTGCATAGTATGCTCAGAGTGTGAGATATAAAATAGTTAGTATCACGAGTGAATAGTAACAAGTAAGTTTGTCTTTAGGTCATTAGAGTTTTAGTTAGTTTTTAAACAATATTAAACAAGCCCAACTTAAGTTATTAGCCTAACCCACATTATATCTATACATATATATCTATTATATACATACACTTAATACACTAGAGCAAACAAAGCATAAAAAGAAAAGAAAAAAAAGGAACCCATCGGGTTCAAGGGAGAAAAAGAAAAGAGAAAATAGCTAGGGCTTGGCATTTCCACTCATTTTGAGCAATTTTTGAGGGGATCAAAGCGTTCTCTAGCCATTTTTTCTCTATTTCTAGCTTGTGCAAGGTGAGGGAGTCATTATTATATGCATTTTTCTTTATTTCTAGTTGTAATAAAACTTTGATATTATTGATAAATGTTGATTTAAAGCTTCTAATACATGAAATGCTAGCTAGAGATGTTGTAGAGTAGACTTTTGAGCTTTTTACACATGTAGCTAGAGCTTTGTATGTATATGCAATGTAGAAGATAATGAATAGTACTATTGCTTAAAGAATTAGGTGTAAATGCAAATGGTGTGTTCTAGTGATTAATTGAAGTTAGATAAATGTTTGTATAGCTATATAAATGCTTAAAATGGTTAAATTATGTTAAAAACTAGTGTATGTGTGTGTGTGTGTGTGCAAGTTGGTTCATGTAGGTGTAAGGTTCAACTCATTGGGCCTTGTGGCTTGGTAGTCTATTGCCGTTTAGTTCTTGTCCCATCCCTTCATCCCAAGCGTGCTCTAAGTAGTTATATTGTAACGCCAAGTGAAAATGTTATATGTGTTAGAAATTTGACTATGTTCTAGGATAAATTGTATTGTGTAGTTCAAGTATTTTAGCTAAGTAATTAAATGTAGTTATAATGTTTAGTGAATCTAGATCAAGTGATACTTTGAGCATGCCAAGTGAATTGTTTGTGAATGAATGCAAGTTTAGCAAATAAAGGGTGTCATAATAACATGTCTTGTAATTCAAAGTAGTTTAATACATGTTTATTGATTCTAGAGCACGAAAATGATAATGTGCATGAGAGTGGCCTCTTTTGTTACTTCTCACTTACATGCATTTATTATACTCAAATGTCTAAGTGCTTCAACATGGCAAAGTGTTATGTGTTATAAACTGTCTCAAGAGAACTAACAGTGTTAACAAGTATTCAGCGTAGCGAAGGTTGCAACCTTAAGTGTCAGCTCGGATGTGGTGATCATTCACTAGGCGGCAGAGGGCTTGCCAGTGGATACTAACCCGCTATAGACTATTCCTAAGTCGTATGGATGGAGCGTTCCATGGACGTAGATCGTAGGAATCGGGAGCGATAAATGAAGTTTCAAGTAGAAGAGAAGTGTAGCGGAGGTGAAGTGAGCCTGCATGGATGAAGCGTTCCATGGGGTTAGCGATGTCCTTTTTAAAGTGTTTATTTAGCGTTTTTAATGCTTTAATGCCTATCATGATAATGTTACTCTTCCACGTAGTTTATGATGTTTAGCTAAATGATTATTTAATTGTCTTATATGCATTGCACGAAAAGGTTTTCGAAAAGCTCCCCGTTTTATCCCTCCCTCGCTGATCATAGTATTTGCTCACCCTTTTCAACCAATATTTCAGGTGTTGCTGAGCTAGATCCACAGGTCCCTTTGGGGTTATGGCAGAGGAGGAGGAGGAGATTGCTGAGTTTCTGTGATTTGAGTGCTAGCTTGTCTAAGGTTGGATGCCATGTGAGTATATGCGAAGCAGTGCCTGTGAACTTGTGTCTATTTTGAGGCCTTAGTTGCCTTGCATGTATTGATATGTAATAGATGTATTGAAGTTAAAGTTTGTTTGAATGGCCTGTAATATGTTTATATAACTGTGCTAGTTAAGTAAAAAATATTAGAGTAGTATGATAATCTTGATTATGGCCTTAGCATACTAGAAGTTAATGGAAGTGAATGCATGAATGTTTATTTTGGTAAAGTAGAAAGGCTTGGATGGCCTTAAGAACTTGGATAGATATTTCGAAAGAAGGTTGTATATGATTTTTCAATGTTATATTGTTATTTGTGGTCCATTTCTTCTGAGTTCAGATATGAGGTTAGTCTGCGGTACAGAGGAGACTATGTCCATTTGTCGGGTCCAGACTTGACCTTTAGCGTAGGGTTGGGTCGGGGCGTGACAGGGTGTTGAGTGTATGTGTATGTAGAAGTAGGTGCATGAAAGTATAGAGAAAAATATATGTAAAAAGTGTGCAAAAGTGTGTGTATGTGTGTGTGAAAGTGGGTGTATGAATGTGTAGAGAAAAGTGTGTGTGTGAAAGTGTAGGGAAAAATCTGTGTAAAAAGTACGTCGAAGTGTGTGCTAGCGGATAAGAATGTAAAAAATGTATATGTATCAAAATCGTGTGAGGTGTGAGTATGTATATGAATAAAAAGATATGTTTGGATAAGTGTGTAGCCATGGGTGTCAAAATGAGTGAGTCTGTGTTGTGGTTTGTTGCAGAAGGCTCGTGCGTGCTTAATTAGCCGTGTGTGTATTCTTAGCTGTTGTGCGATGCTATTAATCTCTAAAAATCTATTTAAAATCGATGGCTTTGGTTGGTTCGGTGATATTGGCATGGTCACATGATGAGATTCGTGAGCTAAGTGAATTGGTGTGTGAGGTGCTAGTTGAGATTAATCAGTGTGTTGTTGGTTCTTTCAAACAAATTAACAAAAACAAGACATGGCCATATTGACCTAATGATTGGCCAAATGTGAAATAGCCAAACTTTTGATTAACGGCTCAATTTTTTTTTTCTTTTTTTCTTTTTTGATTTCTTCTTGAATCTTCACACTTTTCTTTCTTCAAGCCACATTCTTGACTACAAAAACTATCTTTTCTCAGCGAGTATCACCTAAATCATAAAAAAATTACATTAATTAACTATTTGAAACATTAAAAATAATAATGTCAATTATTAATAAATACTACAAATAGCTAATTAATGCAATCAAGTAAGTATAAAACACCCTAAAAAATGCATTCAAATAATCTTGAAAACTCAAAACACATCAACATTTCCAAACCTACAACTTGCTTGTCCCCAAGCAAGATTAGAAACAAAGCATAATTTCAAGTTCTCAAGGGATTGTTCTAATGAATCAATCAACTTTCATAAAATGACTAAGGATCATAGAAAGTTTCATCTCATGGAGTAGTAATGAAGCAAACTCATTTAAATCTCTTTTTTTAAAGCTGAACTGTGTTTACTTCAAGACCACACCAAGCACTATTAAGTCACCATACTATCAAGTAACAAGACAACTCAACACAAGTAGGTCACAATACTCGCACCCCTATTTCCTTCATAATCCCCAAAATATGCCTTTCGCACCTTTTATTCAATCTAAAGCCCAAAAATAAAACACACTTCCTCTCTTTATTTGATGTTTGGTCCTGAACGTTCAGCTCAACAACCCGTGTAACGAGCTTTTGAAGCCATCAATTCCAACCACTTAAGGCTTCGATTGATAGGCTATGAAAGACCCCGTGCGTACCCTACTTGCTCGAAGTACTGAACACAAAAACACTGTGCACCTTAAGCACATATTCTTAAAGATAGACAGTAAATACAAGGACAGTGATGCTAAACTCTTTTTTTTTTCTTTTTTTCCTTCTTTTTTTTTTTTTTTGCTCTTTTGTTTTTTTTTTTTTTTGAATTTTGACAACTACTATAAGGGTTAATGCATATCAAGAAGACTACTCAAGCAAAGGCACTCATATCACAACTTTATCGTATCTTATCGTCCTACCACCTAGCCATGTAGCAACAACTAAACATAACCTCGAAGTCCTCACACATTGGCTTTATCAAAATCAACCCTAAAAGTTCAATTCATACTACCTTACAAAATTAAAACTTTTCATTCTTCTTTAATCATCTCATATAAAGTCAATCAACAAATCATCACAACTCATCAATCACAAAGAAATTCACCACAAAACCACAACAAACACATATAAATTGAAAAAATTAACACAATTTTCAAGCAAAGCCACAATTTTCCCCAAATAGTAATAAGCATAAAAAACACCCACATCCTTAAACCTAAAGTTTGCATGTCCTCAAGCAAATAGCACCAAAACACAACAAGCAAATATCCAATAAAATGTAAAGGGGCACTGTGGAAGGAAAAATCATCAAAATACCAATGGGCACATCACAGGGGCATGGTGGAGGGAAAAAATAAGAAAAGATATCACCTAATTCCCGGTGGCTATAACATATATGATACTATGATGGACATCCCCAAACCTCTTCTCAATGAATTACAAAAGATCCTAAAAATGCATAGAAGAAGTGAGTGGATGTAACAATAAAGTGCAATAACAATACAAGGAAGATGAACAGATAAATGAATGATCAACATGGGGGAAGCTTGAAGAAAGAGAACTACTTAAAAATAAAACTAGCAATAGAAAAGAAAATGACAATAATATAAAGAAAACAAATAAACTGTATATATACAATCCTAGGGTGCCTCCTAACAGCGCTGAGTTTTATGCCCTCAGCCCAACGCTAATATTAGAGCAAAATAGATTTAAAGTTTCTCGGCATAAACAACCAAATGATGATTTCAGAATAGAGTATGAGATGATCATTCCAGAAATTTTGCTTGATTTGGGACATGAAGCGATCCATCTCAATCTCACATTTAGGAGGTGAAAACTCCCATCCCGGTGTCAAATGTGTATGCGTGTGCTCTAATGTGTCAATGACCAACTGGAATCTCACAAAGTCAAATCCTACTTGTACTGGGTTAACGCAAGAATTATGAGTAGAAGGGTCTAAACTACTAAGGTCATATAATCTAAGCACCTCTCTATCAACCATGTCCTTCAAACTTGGGTTAAACCCTAACTCTTCTTGGCTAGAGACTAACAACCCAATGACACTCTCTTAATGGTCAAGGACTACCAACATGTGCCTTCTATTGTCTAACGAAATATCATAGGCTCTAATGATTAGAGGAGTGTGGTGATGTCCTAAATGTACATGCTCAGTATGAGAAGACCATGGAATGAGATATAAAACAGGGGGAACATCATCCACTAGAGGAGCAAAACTATCAAAAGAAAAGTGAGAATTGGTCTAAATAGCCTTAATTGGGTTATGGGTAGCCAAGAGGGACGTGGAAGAAATACTCAACTCTCCCTTACATGAATCAGAATCATCGAGATATAACAATCGCTCAAGCTCATCAAGCTCCTCATTTGGTATTTTCATAGGAGGAGAACGTAAAGGTAACTCAATAAACTCATCATCACAACAAGAAGGCTCTAAGAAAGTGTATGCACCTAGCTTCCTAAAAAGAGAATCAGAGCTAAATTGAGCTATTAGGGTGTCAAGTTTATCCTTCAAATATAATTGGGGCTCAGGGATCAATAGAGTAAGCGGAGTACACTTATAAGACTCTACATTGTCAAGACTAGAAACGAGATGTATAAAAACATCAAACTCCTCTAAAGTAGGGACAAAGTCTACCTGAGTCGTGGTATTATGAAACTCATCTCCTCTCTCTATATAAGGAATGACCCTAGTCTTTTTCTCGTCTTTGGTCTTACTTTATCTTGCTCCACTACTCTCCTTATTGCTACTAGTTTTTCCATTGTTCTCCTTGAGAGAATTGTGGGCATCCAACTCATTTGAAGGGGAATCAGATTCAAATTGGGCTATGATAACATCAAGTACATCCTCCAAACGTGGTCGAGACCTAAGGGCTAAAGGAAAAAGTATGGTAGAGTCACATGACCTAACAATATTATCATTAAGAGCACAAGAAGTGGAGACAACTAATCTCTATAATGCAAAAACAAGGCCAATATGAGTCAACGTATAACAAAATGCATTATCTCCCTCAAAACAAGGCGTGACCTCTTCTTCCTCATTCTCATTTTCAATCTCTCTCTCTCTCACTCTTTTGCTCTCTAATACTCTCTCAATTGCCACTAGTTTATTCCAATCCAACACCATGGTCAAAGGTAGTCTCAACAAGGTCAAGACTATATTAGTCTGGGTGGTGGACCATGGTCTAAGTAGGGCACTCATTATCTCCATCACTTCTAAGACATTTAGCTAATTGATTGCCACATCCCTCTAGCCTATCTACGGATTGTTGTTGGGCTTGGATAAGCTTATCTAAGAGTTGACTATCTTGGGCTTTTGTTTTCATGTCTTTCAAAAGTTGGAGGATATGATCCAACTTTTCATCATTTGTGGGTTCGAAATTAGGGGGGTCGGTCCAAATGCTATGGTAGACATTCTGACTAAAGACACTAGGTACAAGGGTACTATAACACTCATGGGGATTATAATCGGGATAAGGAGAAGAAGGAGTCGAATTTTCAAAGTATTGAGGCATGTGAAATGAAGAGGTCCCTTAACCCCAAGATGGATTAGGATGGCTTTGCCACCCATGGTCATAAGCACTAAAGCAATGAACATTGTTTGACATATAATCTTGAGTGGTAAAACCATGGTCATGTAAAAATTCCGGGAATTATGGGGCAAATCGAAAATCAATAATGGTGTGGTCATGATGACAACATAAAGCACATTCCTCAAGTGGGGTCAGGATAAGAGAGGGGGAACTACTACTATAAACCCCATGATTGGGTTGAAACATGGCTTAATTGGAAAGGATTAGAATAAACAACCCAAATAACAAATAAAAACCCCATATCATAAAGTCTAACAGTTGGCATCTAAAACAAAGAAAAACTTTAAAAAAATAAAGAAAAGAAAAACAGCCAACTACCTACCATAATCCTAAATCTGGAAATAAAATAAAAACAAAAGCAAAATAAATCAACAAAACTAAAAACACAAAATTAAACTACTAAACACAAAAACACACAAAGATTCGTCATGCCTCCTCGGTAACGGAGCCAAAAATTTGATTGTTTCCTTGGTGTATGAAAAAATAAAGTACAAAACTACCAAGTTAAACCTGCAAGTGCACGGATCTATGAAATATAGTGTGCTAGAGTATGGGGTCGAATCTCTACAGGGAGGCTCTTAAGTGATATCTAAGGTGAGTTCGTGTGAGAAGTGGTCTAAAAATGTGAAACTAAAAAGAAAACAAAATGATTTAATAGTTGGATTGAAAGGGGTTCAAATCTAAATTAAAATCAAAATAAGTGAAAATAGAAAAACTAATTAGCTAATCTTATCTAAATGGCTATGTGAAAGTATCAAATCAAACATTTGGACGAGCCAGGAGTCGGGCTAGGTCTAGATCTATATGTAAAATCTATGAATTATATATAGATCCTAGATTTGAAAAATCAACCTACAGTCAACCGAACTACAAGCTCGTCTAGATATGGTCACCTAACTAGCCAATTAACCTCACTTAAACCTAGGTGCAACTCCGTCCATCTAGTCACCCTAAAGGCAGAGGTGCAGTTTTGTCTAAACAGTCCTAAGCTAGATTAATGAGGTTATGTGGTCAAATTGTGGTACAACCTACAATTTATTTTAACATTAAGCTCATTTCCTAAGGGGTTGTAGTGATGCTTTGAAATCAAATCCACTACAAGCAATTTTTAAGACATGAAAACAAAGCATATAAACAAATAAGCTCATATCCAATTAGAATTCATGGTCATATCGTGATGAACAATCAAATACATGCCAACTACAACCATACTTAAATCATATAATTGAAAGTCATAGAAAAAATAAACTCAATCTCAAAAGGATAACAATACCCATAAGAAATTCCACATCCAAATATCCAAATCTAGTATCTAACATATATTACATAAATAATCCACAAAAGATCCTTCCCTAACCACAATAGAATCTAGTTCATACTCAAAATAAAGCTAAGAGTATGGAAAAGATAAAAGAAGAACTCCCCCATGTGAATAGCCTCCTCAATGCTTCAAGCTCCTTGAACCCTTGCTCAAATTTGCTCACCAACCTTTGATTTGTAGAAGGAATGATGTGGGCTTATTGAAGTTTGAGATTAATTGGAGTGGGTGTTGTGTGCAATTGTGTGTGTGTAGAAGTGGGTATATGAAAGTGTAGAGAAAAGTGTGTGTAAAAAGTGTGTAAAAGTGTATGTATGAAAGTAGGTGTATGAAAGTATAGAGAAAAATATGTGTAAAAAGTATGTCGAAGTGTGTGTTAGTGGATAAGAATGGATAAGAATATAAAAAATGTGTATGTATCAAAATAGTGTGAGTATGTATTTGAATACAAAGATGCACCTGGATAGGTGTGTAGTCGTGGGTGTCAAAATGAGTGAGTCTATGTTGTGGTTCATTGTAGAAGGCTTGTGCATGCTTAATTAGTCGTGTGTATATTCTTAGATGCTGTGCAATGCTATCAATCTCTAAAAATTCAATTAATATCAATGGCTTTGGTTGGTTCGGTGATATTGGCGTGGTCACGTGATGAGATTCGTGAGCTAAGTAACTTGGTGCGGAATGTACTAGTTGAGATTAATTAGTGTGTTGTTGGTTCTTTCAAACAAATTAACAAAGAAAAAAGACATGGCCAATCATTAGGCCATAATGACCTAATGATTGGCCAAATGTAAAATAGCCAAACTTTTGATTAACGACTCAAAAAAAAAATTCTTTTTTTCTTTTTTGATTTCTTCTTGAATCTTCACACTTTTCTTTCTTCAAGCCACATTTTTTACTACGAAAACTATATTTTCTCAAAGAGTATCATCTAAATCATAAAAAAATTATATTAATTAACTATTTAAAACATTAAAAATAATAAAGTTAATTATCAAAAAATGCCACAAATAGCTGATAAATGCAATCAAGTAAGTACAAAATACCTTTAAAAATACATTCAAATAAGCTTGAAAACTCAAACACATCATATGATTGCAAAGACTCCTCTTTCTGCTGCCTCACAGTCAAAAGTGCTAAGGTATACCTCTTGGGCGTTAGCTACTGGGAAACCGAGCTAATAAGGCCTCTGACATCTTAGGAAAAGAATCAATCGAACCAATCAGCAACCCCTGATACCATGACTAAGCATTCCCAACCAAGGTGATTGGGAATGCCTTGCATTTCATCGCGTCAAGAAGATCAAATAAGATCATATTATGATCAAAGGTCCTTAAATGGATAGCCGAATCTCCCTCTCCATTATAATTTTCCATGTGTAGCATACGATTACTAGATGACAAGGGTGTTGCAAGAATCTCCAGGGTCAATGGGCTTGCCCCAAGTTAAGCCAACACTTTGTTAATCACTATTGTAGTCTTGGTCAACTCCGGCTCCACATACATGTGTTGTTTCCCCTTAGTTACTTCAGGGCGGTTAATAGGCCCTGAAGACCCACAATCATCCATCTCCTGTCACACCTACAGCTCGGGTCCAATATGACATCCTTATGTTACACCTGCAGCTCTGGTGCAGCGACATCCTCCTGATGCTAGGGATTGGCTATATGGATGTGAGGTCAATTTTGTGCATGAAGGGGTTGGTTTGCAGCTAGGCAATTCACTGTACCTTGAAGGTCTTTGACCATCTGGTACAACATCCTTACCTCGGGAGTCATCATCACTGAAGGATTTATTGGTAGTGCAGCTAAAGTGTTTTGGTCAGGTATGGGTAGGTGTATGGGTTGACTTGGTCCAACTTGTGTTTGGGTTAAATTCGTGTACGGGGCACTACCCGACATGAGATTCTCAAGTACAACGTATCCTTGACCGATGTCTTGCACCTGGTCCGGGTTTGAGAAGCCTCCTATTATATGGCTATGGCTTTGTGTATTAACCATTATGGTTACTCAGTGGGATTGTCAATGTGGTTTCCCATAGACGGTGCCAACTGATAAGGGTCGAATATTCTTTAACCCAAGCTCAGCTTTTTATCCACAAACAGAGTAAGGAATGAAGGGTGTTATTACCTGCGAACCCCTTTTGGTGTAAGAGTAAGTTACTTTGTCCAAGCTCAAATAATTACTAAGAGAAATATAGCAATAAATGAGTATCAATTACCTTGGTTGGTGCATTCAATGGTCTATTTATACTAACACTAATAACGGACAAACATTAAATGTGTAATGGTGCCTCTCTTACACATGTCAGACCTTTCCTTTTATCTAGTGGATATTGTCTTTGTCCAATGTGTAATGCATAGGCTACCCATCAAATCACCAAACTAGTTTGGGTCGCGTCAATCGAGTCGGGTCAATTTATACCCACACATAAGTCAGGTCGGTTTACACCCATATTAGTGTTATTTTAACTTTGAAAGAGTCATATGACACTGATTTAGCATAGACAACTTTGTTCTGTATATATTATAAATTTCATGAGTAACTTGATTAACGAGAGACTTCAAATTTCTCTTATAAGAAATATAGCCCACGAGTTATCATTAATAAATGATTGAATACGCTTATCATGATGGAGTAGAGACTCTACCATAGATAGAAATTTTGTTCAATATAATGAATTTCATAAGTAATTTGATTAATGAAAGTATTACCCTCAACGATAAAAGCCTACAAAAGACTGTACCACAAGGTTTATATCCTTAAGGTAAATTCAATGCAGTCCTACTGAAAGTGAATTTCTTGACATAAGAAAAAGAGTAAAAGAGAATATCACAATAATTTGTACATTAATTAGTAGGTCTTGGATATGGTACTCGCCATTGTGTATCAAAGTTTTTTTTTTTTTTTTTTTTTTGTTTCTTTGAGCACTTTTTGCTTGTTTATTACTTTCTCGGTTAATCAAGTTCATGGTACTCTAAAAACATTTTTACTTCAAAAAGTTTGGTTCAGTTCACCCTCTAGATAATAGGATTGGATAAGGTCATCTTTAACAGGCTTCCTATCTTTTTTCCTATAATAGGGAGTAAAAGAGGTATTGTAAATACAAAAAATAGTCTTAGGACAAAACAGTCGATATGAAGAAAAACCCAGGGATAATTAATGAAGAAGTCATGGCCAAAGCCCAAAAGGGACTAGTCCACTATGGTTTCCCTCCAAATGAAGAAGATGGGAAGCGTGACGTGTAAAAGAAAGGTCGACATTAGCACCTTAAGACCTTCTACCTAGTGAAAGTAACCGCATCAACAATGTTAACATGTGGAAGAAACGCCTTGGCCACAGGGATTGAAGCAAGCTTATCATAAAAGAGGTCATTAGCCGGTCGTCAACCTTTTCCTCCAAGAAAAGATCCGACGAATGTGAATGGGTCTAAGAAAATCTGAGGGACATGAATTCTTTAGGAGATTGAGTACGATATGACCCAAAGATAGTTGCATTTAATGCTCTAACGTACATGCCATCAGAGGAAGTGTGTAAGGAGACACAAGATGAGTAGCCAAACACCACTTTCAGCCAATAAGAAGAAAGAATAGGGTACCCATTTGCTGACTAAGATATTAAGCTGCCAAACTCGACTAATCAAAATACTACAGAAGCATCCACTTGGTGTGATGTTGTAACGACCCCAATTTTTGTTCACTAATATCGGTTCTGATACCACTAAATGTCATGCCCCAACACGACCCCACTTATGATCAAGTCAGGATGCGGCGGAATTTCGGTATTATAACATCTGTAATATGGACAACAAAACCCTAAACCGGTTCAACTTCAAACAACCCACAACCAACAACCACTTCAACAAACCACAAGGCAACCAAAACATTTCATATTCCAACCAACCAACATTTAAAACAAAGTATAACACCTCCGTCTCAACCATTCAATACAAACCATAATATACATAATCAAAATAGATACCAAGCTAGCCTAGCAATATATACATAACCAAAAGAAAGGCTAGATAAGCTTAGCATTATACAAAACACTAATTTAAAGTAAGTTAAACACTTTAAACTTCAAGTCTTCATACATTACAACATAAGCATAAACATAAAGACCACATATGAGCTTTCCTAAACAAGCACTCAAGGGTAGGGCTCTAGCACATAAGACTCATCCACATAAGGCTTAACCTCAACTTCCTGAGGCACAAACACTGGGTCCTACTCAGGCTCACTTGAAAGGTTAGCAAAGAGGGTGAGTTTCCACCAACTCAGTGAGGGTTCAATAGGAGGTTTTGAAAATATTTTCATGAAAACCCTTTCGAAAACACCCTTGGAAACAATAATGACAATTAAACAACAACATCTCAATATAGCAATATAAGTAACCAAACAATAAGGACACGATAACACTTGTTGATGTAGCTCCTTATACCACCATCACGAACTCTACCAATTCTCCTTGTTACTGCCATTGAATACAATCCGGATGTACCGAGACTAGACCCACGCTCCATGTTCATTCTCCGATCATATAGGATAGGGGATACAACATGATAGTTGTGTCATTGAAACTTGGCAAGCCCAATACCGCCTGAGATGACCACCTATCATGCCTCACAACATTTAATATTTAACACTTAACATTCTAAGAAAATAACAAAGTAGGTTGTCTCACGGCACTGCAACATTTAACAACCAACAATTCAATACTTCAACATTTAGTAAACTCAACACTTAAGACACTTTAGTTAGATGACAAAGTAGGTCATCCAAACTCAACACACACTTCAACATTTAATCCAACCCCGAGCCTACTTAACATCAACACAAGTTCCAACCACACAATCAATGCAAAAGGACTTAAAACAACATTTAACTAAATCAAAGTAACAAAACTCCAACTTTCTAACAACATAACTCAAAATTTAACAATCAAACAACCCCCGAACTTTCTCCTATCACTTAACTACTAAAGCAAGCACCTAAACCACCCCGAGAACAACCCAAAAGACATCCAAAACAAGCCCGACAACCCACTGCATAGGCGGCTGGAAAATTCAGCCAACAAACCATCCAACATTTCATTATTTTTGTATTATAACTTTGCTATTCCATGCTATACAAGTACATTCAAGCATATACAACTTATATACAACTAATACAACAAGAATCAAACCATATTTTAGCTAAATAATCAAAATAATAACATATAAAATAAAACTATAACAATCCACCGATTAAATTAGCAAAAATCACACTATGTTAGTCTACAATACCTATCTAGCAATAATCAAAAGCCAATATAACCATTACAACATCTAAATATGCAATTTCAAATCTTTGCTTCAAACTTTAATTTTAAGTTCTAGTTTTTCCCTCACCTTTTATGCATGCAAAGGCTAGAAATAGGTAGAACACAAATAGAATAGGCAAAATCAAGCTTTGAATGGAAGGATTTGACTTTGAATCAAGACTTTTTCTTCAAAAATGGTTGAAAACCCTTGAAAATACTATTTCTTCTTCTCCTTCCTCTTGGTCACGGCATCGTGTGAGAAATGGTGGTGTTTTTGGCTGATTTTATGTTATATAAACTTAAAATGCAAAGTCAAAGCAAGAAAAATGGTCAAAGTTAGCTAAAATTGATTTAAAATGACAAAAGACTACGTTAACCTTCATTTTTGTTTCATTTTTCAAACATGTCATCCTAGGATTATTTAAGATGATAAAATATTTATTTATAATATATACTATGTCAACAAAAGTCAACGCAAGAGTTGGGTTTAGCAGAAATCACTATTTGGCTTAAAAATGTTACTTTTTTACCCGAAAAGTCTACTTTAAACTCCTAGTTTATTTCAGAAATAATTTTTATTAAATCACGGGTCAATTAATAATGGAGAACTAGTTTTTAAAATATTTAAAAGACCAATTTCAAAAATTTAGCGGAAGAGTCCTCAAATGCTATTTAAAGGCACTTTCAATGAAATTTTTACTAAAAATCTTTATGAAAGTTTTATGAATGCACATATATTATGTAATAGGAGTAGTAATCACATAAATTACACATATATTAATTCAAATAGCTTATAGACAAGTGAAAGCATATAATTGCACATAAAGAAAATTTTGGGGTCTCACAAATGTTATTGTCTCAGGATACAACATCTAATAAAAAGCCATGAAAGTTTCCAACGGCTCAGACCATGGGACCCAACATGCAACGGTTATAAATAGAAAATTTTAGGACAGGTAAAGGCATGAAAAACAAACAGACATAGGGTACATATCAGTCTTAGAGGGATTCTTTAAGGTAGGCTCTTTCCTCGAAGCCCATTAGTGCAGTCATCAAGGGCTCTGACCCAATACGACCATAAGCACATAGTCTAATGAGAAACCAGTAGCCTAATAACAGAAACCATAGTCTAATGAGAAACCAGTAGCCTAATAACAGAAACCTACTAAGGCCCTACTTATAGAAAATTAAAAAAAGGTCGGAGCGACAATAGGCCTTACCCAAAGGGTCCAACCTGATCCTAATTGTAGGTTCACAAGAGATCTACAATTTGGCACCCACCGTGGGGTTATTGGCATTTTTTTGTTAAAAACGTCTCTCGAGTCACATATACATTCCGTTCTTTACTCTTTCTTTTAGTTGATAGAAGACTCTAAGCCTGACCATTCATCCCCCCTCCTGGCTTGAATTATACCATACTGCCAAAGATTCTAAAATAGAAACTTATCAGTCCACATTATAGGCCCTATTATCAAAAGATGCACTTACCTCCAGTCATATTGACCATATTCCGGTCATGATATCTTTGGAATCACCTTTTTAGGAACGACTGAGTTAGAGGGGCCTTTTGAGCTTCACCATGCTACTTATGTTACTTCTAAATGAGGAACAATCCATAAAAATATGACATATCCTCCGGGATTGATAGAACGAATGCAAGCTCTAGAGGGCTGGTAAAAATATTTTCTACCATATAATTGTACCAGAAAGGGTTTCCCTTCTCTGATGGGAGAAAAGATGTCCTTATTATAGTTGTACTATTAGTCGTTCTCTCGTTCGTGATGTCTTAGTTCCTGAAAAATATTTGTAATACTTTTTACTCCTTAGGAGCTAGATTTTGGTAGGGCAAAAATGAAGAAGAGAGAACTCATTGGTTGAGATGGATGAGCTGAAAAACCATAAGAGTGAAGGGGGTCTTGGTTTCAGGGGTCTCTATTGTTATAATATTGCGCTTATTGTGAAACAAGCTTGGAGAATCCTATCCAATCCAGATAGCATGAATGCAAAGATCCTGAAAGGAGTTTATTTCCTGTAGAATGATTTATGGAATGTGAAAGTTGGAAGACAAGCATCGTAGTCCTAGAGGAGCATTATTAAAGGCAAGAATATGATCAAGACCAAGGCATGCTAGAGAGTAGGAAATAGGTCTGACATCAACATTTGGAATGAAAGGTGGATTTTAGAGTCAACACAGATTACAAGACATGATCAATAGGGACCAACTATGGTTAGAGAACTGATTGATCAAAATTTGAGAAGATGGAATGAAAAACTAATGTTTAGCCTCTCTGAGAGATTAATGGCTCTTGAAATTATTACAACTTATGTACCATGGTTTGATATGAAGGATAAGATTGTGTAGCCATTAACAAAGAGTGGAGATTTCAACGTTAAATCTAGTTACTATGTCGCAAGGGAAAGTTACGGCTCAAAAACACCTATTAATGAAGACTGAGCGAGTTCATCTCATTAGGTACCTAATGCTGTTTGGAAATTCATTTGGAATATTAATGTCCTCCCAAAGATTTGGTTCTTCTTGTAGAAAGCATGCAAAAACTACTTTCCAACACAAGATAATATATTCAAAATGAATAGTGCAAATAGCCCAGTATGCCCAATGTCACACCTCAACTCGACTCCCCTTAAGATCAGTCAGGATGCAACGGAATTTTGACAGTATAACGACAGTAATTAAGACACCGAGGCTCTAAACCAACCTCTTTAGAATATCATACAACCAACTCCACAAACCATTCAACAATCAACTCCTCAATTAAATTAACAACATACAACATAACCATATTATACAATAATTATTCCTTCAACAATCCACTCATAGTTATACGCCTCCATTCCAACTTAGTACATAGGTTATACATACATTTCAAAATAGGTTATACAATATATTGTTTTACAACAACTAAGATAATCTCATGGCAATGACTCTTGCACATAAGACTCATCCACATATGGCACATTTCCCTCTTCAAGAGGCACGTACCCGTAGTCAGAATCAGTAACACCTGCATGCATGCAATAATTGAGAGTGAGCTTATATAAAACAAGCCCAGTGAGAATTCGATAGATCTCTAACAGTATTTACTATACTCCTTGGAAATGATCATTTGAGTAGTAAACACAATAAACATCAATAACAATATAAACACATAAACTATAATGATCATTCAATAAAGGATACTCTAGTTGGTGTAGCTCCAAACACCATCACGATCTCAACCAACTTCTTATCACCCCCATGACACACACACCCGAGGTACCTCACTAGCCCTGCCCTCCATGGCATCTCCGCCCATGTGAGATAAGGGTAGCCTCTGATAGCCATGTCGTTTTCAACCCGACGACCCGATACCGCCCGAGAGGTGGTACATGCATATCAAGACTCAACAATAAAAATAAACATTCAATCACAGGAGGACAACCTTTTCCGTTGACTATCTCTCGGTTCATCAATATTCAATAATCAATAATGCATCAATCAATTAATAATATTACAACAACACAACATCAATTAATCAATTAACAATTAAACAACTAAGTTAGATGACAAAATAGGCCACCCAACTTAACATGCATTAGACACACAACCAAACCCTAATCTAACCATCAACAACTCATAATTCAATCACTCAAACACCAGCCGATCATATAAAGGCATATAACAACATTTTAAAGAAAGACAACCTAAAATTCTAATAATCATAACTTACATTCTACTAATCCAAACAACTCCAAACCAGTTCCTATCATTCACGCACTCAATCATCTACAATAGCCCTCTCGGAAACCAACCAAAATACATCCAAATCAAATCCAGCAACCCTAAAACCTCAATGCACCTAGGCTGAAATTTCTGGACTTTCACACTGACATCACAATCAAAATTTTGGCATTATAACGGCACTACCCCGTATTTAACAAACTTTTACAAATCGACGGCAATCAATTCCAACCACTACAACTCAAAATATTCAACAAATAGCCAACAACTCAACTTTTAATACCCGAAAATAAAAATTAATGCTACAACGGTTCAAATCTTATATAAACACATATAAACGATCCTTATCATGCACTGAGCAATAATATAACATCAATTCAACTTTTTAACGGTTCAAAATTCAATTATACGTAAAAACATAAAAGATAACATTTGAGATCTAAAATTTTTCTCTCACCTTTGATGTGTTTTGATGCAAGAAAGATGTAGAATGGATGCCCAAACAAATGAAATCAAGCTTTGAATAAAGTGATTTGGACTTGAATTGCAAAATCTATGTGAAAAATGCTTTGAAAAACCTTGAAAATGCCTTCTTTCTTCTCTCTCATGGATTTTCGGTAATGTGTGTGTAAAATGAGTATGTTTTGTGAGATTTTAATGTGTGTTGATGATATATTAAGCAAAGGTCAAACAAATAAACAAAATTCAAAGTTGACACTTAGTTATTTTTAGTGTTTTCTTGTCTTTTAATTCTATTTTTTGACTACTTCTTGCTCAAACATTAAATTGACACTTAAACTAATTTTAGATAATATATTTTGGGTGACAAAGAGTTTTACATTCAAACATTTTCACCCGAATCGGCTTAAAACTCGATTTTTGTAAAAGAAGGTGAAAAGTCATATTATTTGTTTTCAAATGTATTTTGAATGCACAATTAATCTAAAATTATTTAATACCACATATAAATATATTTATATTAATATATACTAGGTCAATGAAAGTCAATGCAAGAATCGAGTTTAGAAGAAATTACTATTTGGCTCAAAAACGGTACTTTTCGCCCGAAAAGTATATTTAAATTACTATTCCGTTTCAGAATCAATTTTTATCAAACATGGGTCTATTAATAATAGAGGACTAGGTTTTAAGACGTTTAAAACACCCTTGTAAAAATTTTAGCTGACAGGTGTTTAAAACACTATTTACAAAAATCGTCGATAAAATTTCTAATGCTGTTTTTTTATGAAAATTTTATGAATGCACACATAGCATGTATTAGGAATATAAATAACATATTTAGCACATTCTAACTCATATAATATATAAACAAGTCAAATCACGCAAATCGAGGCAAAGACACACAAATCGAGGTAAAGACAAAAACTGGAGTTTCACACCCAATTCATGGAATTGAGGTTGAATCAGATGAACATTTCCTTTTGTTTTGTCCGTGGGTCCAGACATTTTGGTGCACTTCCCCTCTGTAGTGTGTTGTTTATCTTGTTGGTATATCTATGATGGGTGATTGGATTCTAGGTTTCCTTCATCGTAGTTGTGATGTGGGACACTGCAAGAAGAAGCTGCTACCAAAATTACCATGTGCTATTGGAATATTTGGAAAGAAATATGAATAATGCCAGTATTAATGGAAAAAAAGGTAGATGTTCACAGAGCGTTGGTTGGAGTTCAATGTGATGTTCAGAATTTGGTTCAAGTATACTTTGAGCCCTAGGAATAATGTTATAGTAGAGCGAATAGAAGAGAATGAGGCGGATATTAGGTGGAATCCACCTCCACTAAGAGTGATCAAGATTAATGTTGACGCATCATTTGATAAGCAAAGGAAACATCAGCGACATTCATTGGATGTGATAGTGTTGGATAGTTATTATTTGGTCAGGCTACTTTCTTTTGTTGCCATTCAGCGGCTGAAGTTGAAACATTTGCCATTCGTTTTGCTTGTCTGTTTATTCGGCAGAGGTAGCTTTCAAGCATCACGATTGAGAGTGATGCAGAAGTCATTCTTAAAACAATCATTTCTTCAGGGACTGCTATTTGTTGGAGAACAAATACCATTATGGGGGATATTAAGAAAATTATGACTAAAAACTCTTCTGTGAGGTTTCATAGCATAAGAAGAATGACTAATCATCCTTGTGACTGAGTCGCCAAATACAGACTTAGGAAAATTTTTGGTAAATTGGATATCGTGTGTACTCTCACATCTAATGTATCTGTTAAATTGTGATATCTACTCATCAGGAATTAGATGAAGTTGTACCTTTTATTTGAAATGCAATTTATATTTTGACCAAAAAAGGGGGGAAAAAAAAGATTGTAACCCGTCGTCTATTTCTCAGTAAGCAGGAAATGCCATGGCTAATAAAAGCCGGCCAGCCGCTTGCCCGCCCCCATCCTATAACATTTATTTTACAAAAATGATGACCAATTTTTTTTTCTTTTGCCGTATTTTGACACGGGTATTATGCATTTCCATTTGTGGGCCTAATTCAACTAGTTTAGGTATATATTTTGCTATCCGACAAAAAAGGTGTATATTTTGCTATGTAGGCAAATTATTGACTCCTCTTGACTAGAAGTTCAAAAAGGAAACCTCAAAAATTGAATAAAGGACGAGCCAACAAGTTATCAAAGTCCACAATGCGCACATGAATGGCTAAACCTTTTTTAAAAAAAAATTATATTGCGAAAAACTTATTTTAAGTAGGATTATATTGAATTCACGACTAAGAATTTAGGTGTATACTGTGTTCTAATACATGTTTAAGTGAGTCAAGAGTTATACAATATTTGTAATAAAAGAACATAAATTTAAATTCAAACATTTACAATTAGTTGCCACTTTTCCATTCCACCCCATCCTTGGAGTAAATGGGTAAACCTTTGGCATTCTCCATTTGACAGAGAAACAAGTAGGGTTAGAGCAAGTTTTTGGAACATTTTTTATAAGAGATTCTTCAACTAACATTCGGCAATTTGCAATCACAGCCAAAAAAAAAAAAAAAAATTCTGATGGTGATTGAGTATAAATTAACTAATACCAAACAAAGCCAAATGGAAGCTCATATTCTTATTCTATACAAGATTAATTGAAAAAAAAAAAAAGAATCAAATAAAATCTGAACTGAATCCATCAAATGGTCAACTGGAATCAGATCATGTAATTTTTTAAGCATATATAATATTAAATTTCAAATATATTTAACCAAAACCTAGTAAAGAATATTATTGCACGATAATAAAAAAACATATTTGTTAGCCCCCCATCCCCCCAAACCTTTTCCCCGCCCTCTGGAAATCGAAACCTGACCATCCACCGATTAAGAATAGTAGCCCACCAATTGACCCCATAATTCTTAAAAGACAACCTAAAAATTAAAGTTCAAAAAAGACCATAAAAATCAACAGTGAAGTGTGATCCACCTATTATATATATTGAAAATACTGATCACTTAACAACATGGGCATAATTGCAACAACATCGTGTTCTGTCTTCACATATCTCTTCCTCTCATTTATAAAATTTTGTATGTATATATGATACTTTTTGTCAATTGGAATGTTTAAGATTTTCTTTTTCCTATTTAATTGTTCTTTATACAACGCGAATACTAGTCATATTATTTAGCGAAAAACAAAGAATACTAGTCATATTAGTTTCTAACAAAAAGCAATCTTCTTTGATAATACCAAAAAGTAACCTAACTTTAAGCTCTAGTTATCTTAAACTATTTGTACCCACTTAAAAACTGGATATTAGTGTAGCTAGTTTAGAAATGCTTAATGTGAGAAGCCACCTTAACACATTGACCAACAAAAAGAAACAAAAATTTAATACGAAGTAGGGATAGACCTAGAATATAAAACACTAAGAGGGAAATTGTTTTGGAAACCAAATAATGAAAATGTGAGGGTTAAATAGGGATAAAATGGTTTTTTTTTTTTAATTTTAAAAAAGAACATTTTAAGGTATTTTGCAAAATTAGCGAGGATATGATTATAACATCTACAATTTAGAAAGTAGATTCACCCTTGATAAGAAGTATAACTAAAAAAAACGAAATATAACTAAAATTGTTCCTATAAAAGGTCAAAATTACAAGTGGGATAGGTTTTAAAATTTTAGCATCTATGTTGGGGACCAATGTGAATAACTGAGCAAAGACCTCTTAAGGCAAATTTTGGGAGAGAAAACATACATGCAAAACAGTGTCATAGCTTGACAACGTGTCAAACATCTTCTCTCTCCTCTTTCATTTTTTTTTGAAATGGCTAAGTATCAGTCTAAAATTGTAATTATTTGTTAGTTCAGGGTTCGAATTACTAAATAATCTTAAATTCAAGTCTTGTTATTATAGACGTCAAAATTTACAATTACGAATTTTGAAGCACTAGCAACCTACAAGATAGAAAGCAACAGAACGACGTGAGTCTTGGGACACCGGCGTGGTGCGAGCGAAGACATTTCAACGCTCAAGTTAGTAGTTTATCGGAAAATATAAGAATGCAAGGAAAATATGAAGGGAAAATAGGAGTCTATCGTGGTATCGGCGTCGATGTAGGAAGAGTAAGCCGTTTGGAATGAAAGGGAAATGTAGAGTATTTCTAGATGCGGCAAATACTCGATGCCCCATTCCCTGGGTAGGCGTGGCCTACTTGTAGATGTAGGTAGGTCTAGAGTCATGAACCCTTGGGACTTGTATCTTCAATAGACTACTACAAGTAAGTGATCTCTTATCCCATAGGATAGGATTGATCTTTATCTCAAGTTTGTCGATCATCATCCGCTACTAGTAGACCAGTCAATCAAGGTATCTTCGTTATCGCTTATCCATTATTGTCCAATAGAGTCCGAATCGTACCCGAATCCGTTGTTGGTTGTTCACCCGAAGCGGGGTCATCATTCGGGTCTAGCAAAGGGCTCCGGGCCTTTAACGAGCCTCCACGGGAGAAGGTTGCAACCCGTGGTGTTGTGTATAGGCCTTGACCCAAATTGCGTGTCAATTAGGGTCACGTGACCCGTCATGATTAAACTATGGGTTCAAATCCAATTTTAATGTTAACAGTTATCATTCATTTTAAAATACCAAAAATATCTATCATGCAAGACTAAAAATATAAATTCCATTTGAACGTGATAAAACATGTTAAAAAGAACAAATAAATATAAAAACTCCTCTCTATCATCTTCACCGCTAGCCTTATTTTGTTTGTGCCTTGCACCATCCATAAATGAAGCTAAGCATGTCGGTTTCCAATCATTGTGGTCCTATTGTTAGTGTTCCTTATTTTTATTTTTATTTTTTTTGAAATATTTTTTCAATTCAACAGATTTTTTAAAGGACTCTATACTTTTAGTTACTCCGTAAATTTGTTATTTGACTTTTTTAATTTAGTGAATCACATTTGATTTTCCATTCAAATTAAAAAATAAAAATTATGAATAAATAAAATAGAATCTAAGTGGTGTAATCATCGACTTCCTAAGGAAAGAGATGAGGCCTAGGGATTTTCAAGTAGTCCCAAATCAGATGAGTTATTTTCAGTAAACTTCTTTGGTAGGTAAGTAAGTAGTCCCGTATGAAATTCATATGGGGAATGTTTGCGTCTCATCACAAGGCTCATTTTTAGTTGTGGGCCATAGGACGGACAACTTTATCTGGTTAAGGGTCGGGGCACAAGGGTCCTGAAGGTTCAACAGAAGAAAAAATGATATACTCATTAACAAAATAAAAAATAATATTGACAATTACATCTTTAATTCTTAATATTATCAATGATCGTTGAAACATATCTGTTAACAAATAAAAAATTAAATAAAATATCAAAATAATGTGTTAGTTAAATTAGAGAGTAATTTTAGAGCAGAATCGAAATAGAAAGTCCATAAAAAAGAACAGTTAGAATAAAATTAAAATATAAAACCTCTAACAACATAAAATCGCCATACAAAAATTAATAGTAGACCACTTCTATTAATAGCTACCTACTTCACACTCTATTGTAGGGGGAGAGGGGGGAAGAAATGCCAGTTTTTTTTTTTTTTTGCCGAAAGAAGAAACTACAGTTAAAAATTACCTTACTTATACAAGGAGTAAAATAAAAATAGTGAAAATGCAGGCAGGCAGCAGTGCACCTCCAGGCGCAAAGCAGTCGAAGAATATATGTTTCATAACTTGTGGAATTAAAACAGCATAACAGCACGCGCATTCTCCGCCGGCAAATTTCATTAATAATCTTGTACCATTAAAGAAAGAAACGCTCTTAAATTATATTGATACACAGCTGGACCGGAAGCAATCTTAGTTTTTTTTTTTGGTCGAAGAAGCAATCTTAGTTGATTGATTATCAATGACTATCCAATAAAGAAACAAGTTATGAGTTAGCTATATTAAATAAAGGGGTATTTTTTATCTAGATTCCTCCACTTTTATATATATGAGATATAAATCTCATATTTCTTTAAAAATTAAACTTGCTCTCTTTCGTGCATTGAAAAAATGAGAGTTATACTCTTTTATGTATTGAAAAAATGAGACTTACACCCCATACTTGTAAAAAATCACTTAATTTTTATGTTAAAAATAATTTAATGTCAATTCTATCATCCCCATCCCCAATATCCCTACCTAAAAAATGCCACTTAAAACACACGATTCTTTGTCTTTTTTTTTTTTTTTGTTTCTTTGTCTTTTTTTTTTTGAACACGCGGTTTTTTGTCAATCAAAAAGAAAACACTCACAGTTCTTTAACAAAAAAAAAAGAAAAAAAAAACACACACACACACAGTTCTTTGGTTAAGGTGTGTTGACGTTAGGGATTGGTGAGGGTAGGGATGTCATTTTATGAGATTTTAACCAAAAAAAAATTAACAAATTTTTGATAGAATGGGTGTAAGTCTCACTTTTGAAAAAATATGAAATATAAATCTCATATATATAAAAGTAGAGGGAGTTTAGGTAAAAAATACCCTTAAATAAAGGAATTGAGTAATGAGACAAATAGACTTTTTCTCCAATTTGTCTTTAAAATATTTGTGCTCTCTTATCTCAACTTCGAGTTCCAACAGGAAATTCAAAAAGCATAGAAAACAGAAAACAAGATTAGCCAAAGTTTCTTAAGCTTTCGTTTAAATCAAAGATTTACACAATAGGTCATATAGGTATAGTTTAGCGGTAGTCGTAGTGAAATCACTCTTATAAGATTTCGGGTTCGACATTATCACTGTTCTAAAGTCCTATCCTTTATTAGCTAATGCATGTGTGGAGACACACATCTGCACTCGAAGGTTTACCAGTTGGTAGTCATATTCTACGGAATAATCCGATTGTTAGGCTTCATCAATTGGTTTCCCAAGTCATCGTAAAAAGAAAAAAAAAAGATTTACACAATAGGAAAGCATATCCTTCTTTTCTTCTCTTTCTTATTTTTTTGGTTGTTGTTTTACGACCAAGAATATTGTTGAAAAACCCTTATAGTTTACATTAGGGTTCTAGTCAGAACACATGAACTTTTCTCGATTAGATATGGTTGAGGTATTTAGACATGACGTCACCAACGATCTCAAAAGAAATAGTTTATTGACTAATTCGAATTTGAGACATTGACAAATTTTTAGTTTATTTAAATACTTTATCACTAGACTAATCTTTTATGTTGAAAACATATCATTCTTTGCTTGAAAGGAACTACAGAATTCATAGAAATACATTTGCAATAGAGGAGCAAGTCATGGATGGAATTTCCCAGGCGATTAGTCTAAGATTTTGTTAGTGTAAAAAGTGTAGAAATAACATTGTAAACATTGTAAATGACTATATACAAGATAGTTGGAGGTTAGGAGATATTTTTGTGTAGGAGACATTGACTTGTTATGACTTTTGTAATCCATTTTATTGATCTTAATAATACACTTTTGCTTATTTAGTAAAAAATATATCCTTCCTTGCTTTAATTTCCTACAATTAAATACTTATCTCTAGCTATTAATGACAAAAGAGAAGTAATTTACTTCATCATCTAAAAATTCCATTGTGCATATTGCTTGCCACATATAAAAACGCGTTAAGATGTCGCCATGTAAAACGACCCCTCATAAACTTGATAACATTTTTCAGTCCTTGTAGTAAAACGACCACACAATTAAATTATAGAATATACAATAAATTCTTGGTTGAGCCATAAGAAGTAATTTCTAAAATATACAAATTTTGCCCCTTTTCTCTTTTAATTGAAAAAAAATATAATGTACTAGAGACCACTCATAAACTTGATAACATTTTAAAGTTTGCCATAAAATATGATAGTAATAAAACAATTACATATTATTTGGTATGTGCACTTAGTCCAACAATTATATATCTTTTTTCTTTATTTACCATTCCTCTTTTTTCATTCTTTGGATTTATATTCGGTCTATAAAATAGAGTCACTTTATTGAGTAGAAACATCCTAAGAAAATAAATTCATTTTCTTTTGGCACATGACGACATGAACGTGGTGATGTGTAAAAAAAACTATAACTATATATATATCACTTAATTTAAATTACTTAAATTTCACCTTTTATTTAATATTTTAGTAGTCTTATGTGCAAATATTGTCACATGTAAATTAGATAAGTTTATTTAAAAAAATAAATGAGTTTTTTTTTTTTTTTGGTCAAAAAAATTAATGAGTTGACATATAATATTAATGCTTAGGTAGGAGTATTATCGGAATGTCCAAAAAAGACACCAAGGCTACCGACCTATCCGGTTGCCGGTCCCCTCATATTATACCCATTTCACTCTCTCTCTCTGTGTCCGTAACGCTTCGTTACCTTGTTCTCTCTCTCTCTCTCTCTCTCTCTCTCACACACACACACATTCTCTCTCCCTCTCTATCTCTGTGCTGTTCTTCACTTGTTGAAACGCTTTTCTCACAATATTCATCATCTACTACCATAAACAAAGCTTAGATCCATGCAAAAATCTTGGCTTTTTATGCTGTACATTGATCTGGGTCTTCATTTTCCTCAACCATAGTGTTTGTTGCCTTGAAGAAACACACCACAGAGAGAGACCATTGTAAGCTCTCTCCGCTATTTGCTTGATTGTACAATATGTTCTTCCATTAATTTTTTTTTCTTTATAATTTCTTTTACTTGACTAATTAATACTTCTATTTACTATGTAATGGCTAGCATATATGTTCTAAGCACAACTAACTATTATTTCCGTGTATAAAACACCCGCTATATTTGAGGTTCAGAGAAGTATCGTACCCACTTTGATTATATTATAAGCAACCTTTTAACTTCTATTCCTGGAAGGCGTTTGATTTTTATGCAGTGACAATTTTGCCGTTGAAAAAAAAAATGAAAAGAGAGGAAGAAAAGATAATGTACTATGATTTTGGGTAATATTTTGTAATGGGGTTACATATTACTAGTGAATAATCGATGAGAGTTGAAAAATAATTACCATACTAATACGTATATATACACATATATATGTATGTGTTTGTGCCTGTGTGTATACAGAGTGAAAAAGAAATGGAAAAAGTTTTTTTTACTGTTTAAGCAGTAAAAAGTTGAAGCTTCATTTGCAAGCTAGCAAAAAATGAATTTCTTTTTAATGTGTTTTTTCATGCTCTTCTTTTTGTCATTTTCTCATATTTACTGCTTGCTTAGGTATAAAGTTTTCTGCCCTTCATGTTGATGTTCTTTATAGCAGACGATTTGCCGACATGAACTCTGAAACTCTTATTTCAGTGTGAAAGGTTTGTCATACGATTTGGGTCTGTGCAATATCCATTTTTTTTTACCTTTTTTGGGTTATGTTCTGTCTTTCACCTATGTTCAGCGTGATAATTGATAGAACTGAGATCAAGGCATCCTCTTGCTTGAAGCTTCTGCTACTTGGGTTTTGGGGAAGAGTCGGACCGACTTTGGGGTTTGATGAAGAATGTATCAAAAAAATTTATAGAATCAGGGTTTTCTTTTTCTTGGTATATATCTGAAACAGAAAGGTAGAAGCTTTTTCCTGGGAACGTTCTTCATGGGATGCTCAAATTAACAAACCATATGTGTTTATTTTGTTTCAGTATTTCGACTATGTCTATTTGTAGATTTATTTACATTTAACATACTTCTGTATGGAGTAAAGGTAGCACATTTCAACTCCCCTTTGTTTTGGCCTTTAGTGGGCATGAAAGAACTATAAGACCATAATAAATCAAACTCTGTCACCAAGTTTGCTAATTGTGACTCGTAGACCATAATAAATCAAATTCTGTCACCAAGTTTGCTAATTGTCTCAATGTGGTTGCTCGAACATTTAGGTGATACACACAACAAAAGATACTTATTAATATGGTTAATGAATTACACCAAAGTGAGAATTTGTTTTACAGTATCTCGGTTGCAATTTTTGGCAGTGACTCATCTTAATGAGTATTACAAAACAACGTAGGATCTTAGTTTAGTTATGTTTGACGTAGGCAAAATGAGGGGGATCTCTTAAGAGTTGCCATGGAAGCTTTTTCATTGTACACACTGTTGCAAAGTGCTGATCGTCATTGCTTCATATTTTCTCATATATGTCTTGGAGATAACTTGAAATTAGTCTTGAATGCCAATGAACCAGGGGTGTGGTAACTCCCTGCTTGCTTTGTGGCAAAACTCTATTGGTTTAAGAAATTTGATTAGTGATGTAGAATAAATAACTGAGAGGTAATTCATTCATTGAATTTACAGGCAAAAGATTTATCTATCATCTCTATGGGATTAAATCCCGAGTTATTGTGAAGTAACAAAAAACGATGAGATTATGGAAAGAGCCCTTGGATTTGCCTCTTTCCGTAAGCGGCAGATGAAGGTGCAGTGTATATTGATGTTTAAAGAAGACAGGCGGTGCCAATTTTTTGGGGGACTTCTGATGTTTCTGGTTCTTTGAGTTTGAGGTGCCAAACCTTATCAGTTTAGGGTCAAGAAAATTTCTGAGGCTTTACTTTCGTCTTGGTTTTGTTTCTTTTTAGATTGCTTTGTTCCTTTTGTCAAGCATATTTTTCCATCAGGAGGATGCCTTAGCTGGCTGTCTTCTAACGGTGAGTTTGTGGTTGGGGGGACTGCTAGAGTCTTTTTTTTGGATGATAAAAGCTATATATAACAATTGAAACACGAGAAAGATGTAGCCATGCTTTCCTATGACTTAACCTTGGTTTCTTCGAGTGGCAAATACTTCTATCTAACATGATTCTTATATTCATTTACGTGCATGTTTACATTTGAATGTTCACCATGAGTGTAAAATATCAAATTTTTATTGCAGTATGCTTCGGTAATTAATTATTTGCTAATTTCCATTTTTCTATTCAAATTAATTGCCATTCTCTTTTGTAATTTTTCCCCATAATTTTGCATGCAGGCAATGTGATTCCTAAAGTCCCATTGCAAAGAAGGTTCAAAGTGTTTTACCAGATTGCTACATTGGAACTCCATCTTTCTCAACGTATTTGAACTTCAAACCAAATAGCAGCTGGGGCACGGTTATCTGAAGTATAATTGCAGCTTCTAGAAAAGGAAATTATTTCAATGTTGCCAGCGTAATAGTTCCGTCATCCCATTCTTACTTATTAATTGTCTGCTGTGCACAAGCCTCTGGTCGTGTCATTCTTGTTCTTTAGAAGTCGCTTATGGCTTCTCAAATAATCACTTTTGGGTTAGGTGAAAGTCGACATCATCAGCCACCATACAAAGCTCACATATAAGGAATCCTTCATTCTTTCCATCCTTTTCTGTGTGAAAGGACAATTTCAATGGCAGTCTTTCCAAAATTAAGTGTAATTTTTCATGCTCTCCTTTTTGCTTTATTCATGTGCCTGATGGGTCATCACCTAGTCAACTCAGAGCCCACTCAGGACAAGCAAGCACTCCTCGCATTCCTTTCAAAGATTGCACATGCAAATCGTCTGCAATGGAATGCATCTGACTCAGCGTGCAACTGGGTAGGTGTCGAATGTGATGCGAACCAATCATTTGTTTACTATCTGAGGCTCCCTGGTGTTGGTCTCGTGGGTCAAATTCCCCCAAACACTCTTGGACGTCTATCTCAACTCCGAGTTCTTAGTCTCCGCTCCAATCGGCTGACTGGTTCAATTCCCTCAGACTTCTCCAATCTTACATTTATGCGCAGTCTCTACCTCCAGAACAACCAATTTTCTGGTGAATTTCCATCCAGTATACCGGAGTTGACTCGGCTTACTCGTTTAGATCTTTCTTCCAACAACTTCACTGGCTCAATCCCATTTTCTATCAATAATCTGACCCATTTAACAGGTCTTTTTCTGGAAAATAATGGATTCACAGGTACCCTCCCAAGCATTAACCCACCAGGCCTGGTCAACTTCAATGTCTCCCACAACCAATTAACTGGTTCAGTCCCTAGAAGTCTATCAAAATTTCCTGCATCTGCCTTTTCAGGAAATGTTGATCTATGTGGAGGTCCATTGCAGCCATGCAGCCCATTTTTCCCTGGCCCTTCGCCTTCCCCCTCAATACAACCACCAATCATCCCATCCCGTAAAAAATCTAAAAAGCTTTCAACGGCTGCTATTGTGGCGATATCAGTTGGTGCTGCCTTAGCGCTGCTACTCCTACTATTGATCATTTTCCTTTGTTTGAGGAGAAGTCGAAGAAGGCAAGAAACCAAACAACAGAAACCACCAACAGCAGCGAGGGCAGCAGCTGGGGCTGTAGGAGAGGCTGGGACATCATCATCTAAAGATGATGTGACTAGTGCTTCTGCTGAAGCTGAGAGGAATAAGCTTGTGTTCTTTGATGGTGGCGGTTATAGTTTTGATTTAGAGGATTTGTTGAGGGCTTCTGCAGAGGTGTTGGGGAAAGGAAGCGTTGGGACCAGTTATAAGGCAGTGTTAGAAGAGGGTACAAGTGTTGTGGTGAAGAGGTTGAAGGATGTGGTGGTGACCAAGAAAGAATTTGAACAGCAAATGGAGGTGTTGGGAAAGATCAAGCATGAAAATTTGTTGCTTCTAAGAGCCTTTTACTACTCAAAGGATGAGAAATTACTGGTCTTTGATTATATGCCTGCTGGCAGCTTATCTGCTCTTCTCCATGGTATCTCTCTCTCTCTCTCTCTCTCTATATATATATATATATATATATCTATATATATCTATATATATATATATCTATATATATCTATATATATATATATCTGTGTGTGTCTCTTTCTTTGTGTGTATGTGTGCGCATTGGCCTGCCGGTGCAAATCACTGTTAAATTTTCAGGTTTGTTTTTTGAGTGTTGTTCGCTTATAGGTGATATTGTCTTTACATCAACTTTCGGTTTTTTGGGTGTTACATTGCTAAAATCTGGAATTTACACCTATTTCTATTTTTGGTTTTGTATTTGCATGGAAATTTTGATGTGTTTTTCTGGTCATCAAAAATGTTTGGAAGGCATTTTGATTAGTTTTTCTTGTCATAGAAAATGTTTAAAGTCTATCATTCAAACTTTTGTTGTCTTTATTTGGCATGGAAATCCTTGCATTGAGCACATACTTTGGTGATTTGGACATTAATTAGTGAAAACTATTTGCATACATGGCGTGCAAATCCTTGCATTGAGCATATAATGTGATCCTATTTGCATACTTGAAAAAAATTGCTAGAGTACAATGGGACTAGCAATGCGAACCATGTTGTGATGTTATTTTATATTACTTAAAAATGATGTTACATTTGATATAACTTTATGATCTTTCCTATCCCCTGTTCATCTATGATCAATGTACATTATCTTTTCATTAAAATGCATTGAATTTGCTGCTAATTAGAAGCATTCCTATATGTTATGCAGGTAGTAGAGGGTCTGGCCGTACACCACTAGACTGGGACAGCCGAATGAAAATAGTAGTGGGTGCTGCAAGAGGCCTGGCGCATCTCCATGTTTCAGGAAAAGTTGTCCATGGCAACATAAAGTCATCTAACATCCTCCTTCGTGACAACCAGGATGCCTGTGTGTCAGATTTTGGTCTAAATCCCCTCTTCTCCAACTCAACACCGCCCAACCACCGAGTTGCAGGGTATCGTGCACCGGAGGTGCTTGAAACTCGCAAGGTCACGTTTAAATCTGATATTTACAGTTTTGGGGTACTACTGTTGGAGCTCTTAACTGGCAAAGCACCAAACCAGGCCTCATTGGGCGAAGACGGAATTGATTTACCTAGATGGGTCCAAAGTGTAGTTCGGGAGGAATGGACAGCTGAAGTGTTCGATGTTGAGTTGATGAGGTATCATAATGTTGAAGAAGAGATGGTGCAGCTTCTTCAGATCGGGATGGCATGTGTTGCCACTGTGCCAGACCAAAGGCCAGAAATGCAGCAGGTGGTAAGAATGATTGAGGATATGAATAGAGGTGACACTGATGATGCACTACGGCAGTCCTCTGACGATCCCTCAAAAGGTTCAGATGGGCAAACACCTCCTATTGAGTCCCGAACATCACCTCGTGGCGTCACACCTTGAAAATAAGAATGGAAACTATAGAACAAAAAGGTGGGCAAAAATAAAAATGATGGGAGGCCGTTAGTGTGCAGTTTAAGTTCCAGGGACTCGTATTTATTAAGTCAAAGCTAAGGAGTGATCTGCAAAGTCTCTTTTTGGTTCTCCATTCTTTAGAGGGTCCTTTTAATTTATCATGTTTTCGTGAATTTCAATCATTTTGAAAAGGGAAATTGTAGTTTGATGATTTAAATTGTTTCTCGGCTAAGGGTTGGGTATTGCATGAACTGATTGGAAATGACCAATTGATGGCATTAGTTGTTTTCCCTTTTTTGCTTTCTGAATCTGATTCTTTGTTTCTTAAATTTATGGTCTAGTATTGGCGCACATCATATTTCTTCCACTTGTTTGTTGTACCATTGTTCAACCTATGATTTGAAATTGCTAGCTGTGAGTTGAAAATTTGTCATTAGGTAAACTTTTTTTTTTCCCTTAGAAGCACTAGGTAAGCTTTAATGTGGAGATTTTCGCACACTATATAATTGGACCACCACTTGGTAAATATCATGCCCGATTTGTAAGTGATTTTGTGATAATCTCTGCAATCACTTCTTTGCATCGATAGGCCTTAGCTGTATACAGTTATAATCGTAGCACTAAATAAGTCAAAAAATTTATATTAATATCTTTAGAGAAGTTTGAACTTGCGTGTGCAAATCGTCCATCCACTCTTTTTGCTACTTGAGCCACCCTTTGGAGACTTCAGACAATACTAGATATTTCCCCGCAATTTTGCTACTCCTTGGCACTATTTGTAATACATGTTCTTTGACTCGGTGCTTTAAACATGTTAGTTGATCAGAACGTTTTTTTTTTTTTTGTCGGAATTCCTCTGATAAGTTAACATGTGGCTTATGTGACAAATCAAACCAAGCAAAAATCTTTGACAAATAAAAAAAAACACAAAATCAAAGTATTATACAAGGCTATATCTAACAGTTTGCTTTCTTTTTTTATATTTAGGAATTTGGAGTCATTATTAGGGATTTAAAATCATTATTTTATATATTTTAATTTTCCTCCAACAATTTCTTTACTTTAAGAAATTTTATTTTAGTTTTATTCCAACAACTTTCTTATTTGAGAGATTTTAGTCATGTTGTGATGGGATTATGAGATAGGATTGAGGAAGGGTTTAGTTCTCCCAAATTTAGGAGAGCTATGTTAAGTTACCACCTCATCTAAAAGCTAAAGTTATATGAGAGCTATGTTAAGTTACCACCTCATTTAAAAACTCAAGCTATTAAAGAAGGGTTTGTTATATTATTTATTATCTTTAATACGCCCCGTAAGTGCAGGCAGAGTTAGTTTTTTTTTTAGCTTTACGTTTGAACAGTTTTAATATTTCAAAACTCTAACTACGCTATCGCTATTTCCATCACCCAGTAGCACAATATATCCAAGCCAGTGACTGCCTTCTAGGGGAAGGCAGGAACGGATCCCCTCTCTCATAGAGTTGCTGAGCATGAGGCTCCCTGTTGCCCAAAAAGCGAAGGGGAGTTGTAATCCAAGAACAAGGGGAGTTGTAATCCGAGGACAGCTCATACAGGGAGAGACCTGGGCTCACCTCCCCGAGGGAGGAGGAGCGTAGCGACGGAGGGGAAACGCTCCTTGTTAGGATAGGGGGGTCACAGGGGGGAAAGGATTGATCCTTCCCTTCTGCCTCCCCCAATTCCTGCTAGGGAATTGAGTAAGGGAGGTACCTTTCTGTAGCTAAGTAGCTGTTAGTTTTTTTTTTTTAGCCCTGCACTTGAACAGTTTTAATATTTTAAATAGGTGGCGGTGAGTTTTGAACCCAAAACCTTTTGATACCTAGGCTCTAATACCATGATAAATGACCATCTTCTTCTTAGCTGCGCTTGTGGATGCAGAGCTAAAATTATATGTATCACCGACTGTGGAAGTATTATTATCATTGGCTTTCCATCTCTGCAATGCTTAGAGGGAGGCTCATATGGAGGTCAATAGTGAAACTGTCTTCTTCTTCAGGTTTAGTTGGTGTCCATGTCTGTACAAGAGGAGACAAGACATTTACAGCATGACTCATGTCTGGCCTCTGATGTGGTTCGCGAGCCGGGCACTGCTACTTTGATGATGCTTGCGAAGGTTTGTTCATCTGGATTTAGAATTGGATCCAGAGAGTCTCTGATGGCTTCTCCGTTAACAAAGACCTTCCGGAACCATGTTACTAGATGAACTTTGTCGTCTGGAAGTGATTCTTCTGGCGCTTTCCTGCCCGTGATCATCTCCATCAAGATCACCCCGAATGCAAACACGTCTACTTTGGTTGTCACCCTTCCTGTGGCTGCATATTCTGGTGCCAGATATCCAAAAGTTCCTGCCAACCGTGTCTCAACCGAATGCTTCCCGTCTGGTGCACTCTTAACCAAACTGAAATCAGAAACTTTAGCCCTCATGTCATCTCCAAGAAGGACGTTTGATGCTTTCAGATCCATGTGGATAAAACTCTGCTGTGCTAAGCTGTGCAGGTATTCGACCCCTCTGGCAACGTCTAGCGCGATAGTAACTCTCCGCTTCCATGTAAGTGGAGGAACCCCCATTTCACCAAATTGGAAAAGATGCTGAGACAGTGTTCCTTGTGGCATATATTCATAGACCAAGAGCCTTTCATTTCCATTCTCACAGAAGCCGTGTAGCGCGACTAAGTGCCTGTGTCTAACCTTGGTGAGTACCTCTATTTCGGCTTTAAACTCGTTTAGTCCCTTGCTGCTTACGGAAGATGCTTCCATTCTTTTCACTGCAATCTGAGTACCATCCGGAAGTCGTCCTCCATATACTATTCCAAAACCACCTTTACCCAAAACGTTGTCTTCGCTGAAATTGTTAGTCACTTATCGCAGAACCTCTATTGGAATCAGAAATTTTCCTCCATCATAGCCCTGGAGATCGCTGTTTGATTTGCTGCTTTGACTCTGAACTTCACTATGATCACTTGCACCATTACTTGTTAAATTCTCCTTTACATTCCCATTTTCACTATCTTTAATCCCCTTATACTTGGCGCTGCGCTTTTTCACGTAGCGCTTATAAATAATTAAACACAAAATCACGACAATGAGTACAGCAGCTACAATACTAGCTACAATCACCCAGGGGGATATTGAAGCTTTATTTTCAGATGATTGAGTATCAGTACCATCAGATGATGAAGTATTAGTACCTGATGAACGCGATCCACTAGATGTAGGAACGATGGTAACATTTTTCGCGATAAATGGATTACCGGATGTTTTTAATGTGACTCTGCTAGAAAATAATGGTACTTTCCTAGAAATGTTATTGTTGGAAATATCTAAAAGCTGCAGCTGAGGCAAAGTAGTCAAGACATCTGGTATTGTTCCGTAAAGTTTGTTATCGCTCAAGATTATAGATTTCAACGAACTGATGTTTGCCAAGCAGGGGAAATGGTCCCAGAAAAATCATGCTTCGCGAAATTGATCACAGTGACACCACCATTGGAACACGTTATACCATCCCAACGACTACGAGGATCGTTCTCTTTCCAAGACTCGGCCAATTCCATTGGATAACCCAAGCATGACGCCACCTCAAGCAATGTGTTCACCCGGGGGTCACAAGAGCCTGGACTAGTATTACAGAAGCTGTTCATATCTCCCAGATTCACCTTAACATTTTTCGGAAAGCTAGGTACTGGACCCTGCAATCTATTATTCTGCAGAGATACATTAGCCAGCTTTGAAAGCCCTGAGAGCGATTCAGGAACCACACCTGTGAGCTGATTATCGCGTAATTGAAGATCAAAAATCGATCCCAGCCCAGAAAGATCAGGAATAGGCCCTGAAAATTTATTGACATGTAACCAAGCCTGTGTCAACTGCGACATGCTTCCGAGAACATCTAGCCTTCCGGAAAGGCCATTTACCTGATTGTTGAGAATTGAAGTTTGTAACCCGGACTTGCCTAGAGACTCCGGAAGTGACCCTGTGAGGTTATTGTTAGGATATGATTTTTATTTATTATTGTTGGACATTGTTAGGATCTGATTTTTATTTTATTATTGTTGGCTATGTTTTGCAAAAATGTGGATATTGTTTGTGGTAGTGTGATATTGCAGACATCTTTGAAGCAGTCGAAATTAGGAGAACTTTTAGTTCTGATGAGTTCTATTCCTAGTAGTATTCTTGAAGAGTCAATGTGCTTATGAAGATATCTTGGAGATAAAGTGATAATGTGATAAAGTCAAAATTATCAAGAACTCTTGAGCTAATTGGATTATCTTGGAGACTCTTCTACCTATACTCAACATCTGCAGCAAATTCTATAAATTGGCGTATTAGTTCTCTGTTGAAGTTGCAGCTAACAGTGAGCAGAAAATATAAAGCTAAACGTGAGTTAGGTATAGGTTTGCCTGTGTCAAGTCGTGTTGCAACAAGTTGTGAAATAGAGTCAGCTGGATATTTTAGTTAAGTGTTGTAACACAGTCAGTTTTGAGTCTAATGTTTTGATCAATCCATCTTGAGTTTCAAGACTCTTTTATTTATGTTTTAGTATACATTCTTCGGGAGAAGGAAGTGTGTTCTCGGGAGAGAACTTTTGTAAGTCGAGAGAAACTTGCCAAACTAGAAAATCTACTAAGGAAGTCTTACACCTAGGCAGCATGGGTTAAGAGGGAGTCTTCAATTGCGTAAGTTTCCATTGCTGTCGGTAATCTCTTGACACTTAGTGGATTGGTTTGTTGGCCAAGGGATGGCCGCGTGGACGTAGACCAAGTTGGTTGAATCACGTTAAAATTTCTGTGTTCTTACTTTTGTTGCAACAAATTTATTTTTCTGTAAATTTACTTAGTTGATTTGATTAATTGTTAAATTGATTTAAGAGGCTAGAAAATTAACAAGTGGTATCAGAGTGGGTTGCTGAACTAACTTAGTTAGATCTTTGGGAAAGTTTTTCTGGTTGTTTTGCAGATATGGACACATTTCCTGATGAAAGTTCAATTACCAAACCACTACTACTGGATGGATCAAACTACTCATATTAGAAGGCTCGGATGAAAACATTTATCAAATCAATTGATGAAAAAGCTTGCAGGGCAGTTGTCGTAGGATGGGCGCATCCTACAATGAAAAATGATGAAGGAATTGATGTGCCGAAACCTGAGGATCAGTGGACCGCAAATGAAGATCGTTTGGCTAACAATAATTCTAAGGCTTCAAATGCGATTTTTAATGCTATAGATCTAAATCAATTTAAACTGATTTCAACTTGCGAAACTGTTAAAGATGCTTGGACTATTTTACAGACTGCATTTGAAGGAACAACAGCCATCAAAATGTCCAAACTTCAAATCCTTGCAACAAGATTTGAGGAATTGAAGATGCAAGAAGATGAAACCATAGCTGATTTTAATTGCAAATTGTGTGATATTGCATATGAGGCGTTTGCACTTGGAGAAAAATATTCAGATTCAAAGCTTGTAAGAAAGGTGTTGCGATCACTTCCCGAAAGATTCACCATCAAGGTTGCTGCCATTGAAGAAGCAAAAAATATTGATGACATGAAGCTGGATGAATTAATGGGTTCACTTCAAACATTTGAGATGAAATTTAAACAAAAAAAAAGGAGAAAAATATTGCATTCCAAACTGAAGTTCAAAGTCAAAGCTCTTACTATGATGAAGATGCAGAAATCACTGAATCTTTAGCATTGCTCACGAAGCATTTCAACAAAGTGCTGAAAAATAGAAGCAGAGAAGTGGATATAGGCCAGGAACTTTTGAAAGGAAACAGACTGTTACAACATATCTAGAGACATTCAGATGGTAGAATAGAAGAACGTTCGAGGATAAGAAGAAAAATAAAGGTATTCAGTGCAGGGAGTACGAATGCTTTGGTCATATACAGGCTGAATGTGCAAATACCTTGAAGAAAAAGAACAAGGCCATGAACACCACTTAGAGTAATGAAGATTCAGATGATGTTTCTGAAGGTGATGAAGGATACACCAGCAACTATGTTGCATTCGCTGTTGTAACATGACAGAATGACGGAAAGACTGTTTCAGCTAATGTCGCACCATCTGTTGCAACAACGTCCACAACAGAACATGTATTGTCATCACGAATTCTGAAACAGAGAGTGATGATGATCTGGATGAAGAAGGAATCATGAAAGCATACAAGAAGATGTATGAAAAATGGTTGATTGTATGCAAGAAGAACAAGAGCTAGAGGAAAAGATCAATGGATTGGAGGAACAAAAAGCTGATTTGAGAAGATTAGTGATAAACCACCAGATCCAACCACACGAGAGTTAACAGGAGATTGAAGAGTTGCAACTGGAGTTGAAACAAACTCAGCGGAATATAAAAATCCTAAATTCAGGAACTTTGAAGCTTGAGCATATGTTGTCAATTCAAAAGCCAAATGGAGATCACACTGGACTTGGGTTTCAATAAGGTCTTTCAACTGGAAAAAACTATCTTTGTCAAAGAATCTAAGGAGCCGAAGCTGGAACTGCATGTTGCAACATCCCCTGCGACGAAGACAAAAAATTCATAAGGAAAGCAAATGAGATTTGTTCCAATCTGTCATTACTACGGCGTTCTTGGACACATCAAGCCACGATGCTATAGGTATATTGATGATCTAAAAAGAGGTATGTTTGTCAATCCCTTCTTTTATGATAAGCCTAGGAAATTATCAAAAGTAAGGGTTGATTTGTCGCAACAGAACTTGAAACAGATCTGGGTAAAAAAATCTGACACATTTGATGCATCCAAAAATTTGTGCTTAAGGTTAAAAACAGAGAAAAGTTGCAGCATAGGGAAGGTTGTTAGAATAAAAAATGGTCATGGTAGGGAATCTGAGAACTTTGCATTTTCTAATTTTTGCACTGCACAATGAATATCACATGAGTTTTCAACACACAAAAAAAAACAAAAAAGGAAGAAGGTGTAGTTGAAACAAAAAGGATTGTTCTAAAATATGTTGCAGCAGAACATCAACTAGCAGATATTTTCACTAAAGCACTTGACTCTGTGAAATTTGAAGTTTTGAGAAAGGTTATTGGTATTTGTACCAATTAATGTTGGCACATGCATTAAAACATGAAAGTGATCAGTCTCAAGAGATGTGAAAGTTTAATAATTAAATCAACTTGAGATTTATTATTTGAATCATACTTCTTGTGCACACTATCTTTTGATCTGATTGAGAAACTGATTTTAATTGTTTGCAAATACAGGAATTTAATCTTCCTAGTGACTTTGGATTTAAAGAGAAGTCTCTTTATCCATTCATGTACTTTATTCACTCATGAAAAGGGGAAAAAAAAAAAACAACAACAAACAAATGCGAAAAAAAAGAAAAAAAAAAGTGAAGACTGAAAAAATCTACCTAGACCAGATTGAAGGTTCTAGAGTGAAAGTTACCAAGTCTAATATTCATTTGAAAAACAAAATTTTTGCAATGTGATTAGACGATCAGGTTGTTTGAACAGGTTGTTTTAAATTCTAAATCTTGCAAAGCCTATTTCTGAGGAATTTCAAGAAAGATCTTTATATAGCTTTCACACACACACACATGGTTCAAGTTATAAATTCTTGTGTGATTTAAGTATTGAATAAATCTGATTTTTGTTGATGATATCACAATTAATGTGGATTGTATGTGACATTTTTGTGTTTGAGAAATAATTCATAAGTTTGAGTGCTTAAGTGGCTGATTGGTGAAGTAATGTTATAACATGGACTGAAATAATTTTTTCAACTAAGCTTGTGCCGGAAGGGAAAAAAAAGTTTTCTTTCATGTCAATTCTATTTGTTGACATGACAGATATATGTTGACGTTGGTAAGCTGAAAAGTTGTGACCATTCAAGAGCGTTTAAGTTCCAATAAACTTGTGGCATTGTTGTATGTTAATCTAGGACTCTAATCATTGAAAAACTCTTTCTTTTATAAAGTTTGCTCATCTAAGGTTTCTTTTGTCTCATACGAATTTTTTTTTTCTCATCTATTTTCTATTCACCACTTCATCTTCTTGAGAAATTGGTAGGGCATTGTTCTGAAGGGTCAACATAAAGTAGATATTCAGGGGGAGCCTCGAGCTAAAGGGCATGTTGGACCAACTTTTGCGACAGCTTCTGATGTGTTGTTGCAACACGTGCAGAAACATCAGAGTAAAGTCTATGTGTTGTGCAACGATCTAGCCACTGTTCTCATGGCTAATCTTGAGAAGTTGATGGAAGGGCAACAGAACCTACTTGATTTCGTCTACCAATCCGCTGTTTGAATGTTCATTTGCTTGATAATTATTGCTCTGATACTTTACTGGTTTTGTTTTTTTGCTCTGATACTTTGCTATATTTACATTCTGCTACTTTGTTCTCGGTCCATATTTATGTTTGATGTTTTATGATTATGCTTCTATTGCTCTGATACTCTATTCCACTGCTTTGGTTTCTTTTATCAAAGGAGGAGAACACAAGACAATGGTTTACTTTATGCATGATTTGATTATTGTTTGGTTACCTTGCTAAGGGGGAGATTGTTTACATTGCTTTTTTTTATGTTAACCATTGCTTGTGAATTTTTGTCAAAACAAGCCAAAGAGGGAGATTGTTAGGATCTGATTTTTATTTTATTATTGTTGGAGATTGTTAGGATCTGATTTTTATTTTATTATTGTTGATTGTGTTTTGCAAAAATGTGGATATTGTGTGTGGTAGTGTGATATTGCAAGCATCTTTGAAGCAGTCGAAATTAGGAGAGCTTTCAGTTCTGATGAGTTCTATTCCTAGCAGTATTCTTGAAGAGTCCATGTGCTTATGAAGATATCTTGGAGATAAAGTGATAATGTGATAAAGTCAAGATTATCAAGAACTCTTAAGCTAATTGGATTATCTTGAAGACTCTTCTACCTATACTCAACATCTGCAGAAAATTCTATAAATTGGCGTATTAGTTCTCTGTTGAAGTTGCAGCTAATAATGAGCAGAAAATATAAAGCTGAACATGAGTTAGCTATAGGTTTGCCTGTGCCAAGTCGTGTTGCAACAAGTTGTGAAACAGAATCAGCTGGATGTTTTAGTTAAGTGTTGCAACACAGTCAGTTTTGAGTCTATTATTTTGATCAATCCGTCTAGAGTTTCAAGACTCTTTTATTTATGTTTTAATATACATTCTTCGGGAGAAGAAGGTGTGTTCTCGGGAGAGAACTTTTGTAAGTCGATGAGAGCTCGCCAAACTAGAGAATCTACTAAGGGAGTCTTACACCTAGGCGGCAAGGGTTAAGAGGGAGTCTTCAATTATTGGTGTCTGTAATTTCTTGAAACTTAGTGGATTGATTTGTTGGCCAAGGGATAGCCGCGTGGACGTAGACCATGTTGGTTGAACTACGTTAAAATTTATGTGTTCTTATTTTTGTTGCAATAAATTTATTTTTCTGCAAATTTACTTAGCTGATTTGATTAATTGTTAAATTGATTTAAGAGGCCAGAAAGTTAACAGTTATTATAAGAAAGCTTGAGATACTCAAAACTGGGGAACGATCCAAATATGTTTGGAATCGGTCCGGCAATGTTATCCCCGTCCGCGGAAAAGTTAACGAGGAATGTGGATTCCGAGAGGTTCTCTGGAATTTTCCAGGGCCGAAGGTTGGAATTTTCATCCATGCTGAATTGTTGTAGACTTGATAACCCGGAGAGAAAATCCAGAGGCACGGAAGAGAAATTGTTGTTATCGAGATGAACTTCTTCAAGAGAAGGCATGTTTGATAATGGTGGTAATGAACCTAAGAGCTTATTCTTCTACAAACTCAGGGATTTAAGGCTTGAAAGTTGGTTTATCTTTGATGGTATTTCACCTGATATAGATTTTCCCCACACGTTAATGTTGGTAACTTTGCCTGAACTGTCACAAGACACGCCTGACCATTTACACAGATTGGAACCGGACCACCTGGTCGGGGCTAGGGAGAGAGACTTGGCCAATTTGGCCATGACGGCAGCGTCATCGACCGAGACATGGTGGTTGAGGGTGGTGATAATGGTAAATGCAATAAGAAAAGGGTATAGAAGCCTTGTTTTTTTCCTTGAAGATTTATCGCTATCATCATTCATTGCTGTGGTGGTTAATGCCTATCTTGGTGGTAGTTCTCTTTCTTTTTCAGGATCAGGCACTTACCACTGTGCCAAAAGCTATAGCTGTTAGCCAAGGTGCAACTTTATTTCCTTATTATGGTAGTGCAGAACCCCACATCTATTCATGCTGTGGGTGGGCCTAAGGCGCTTCACAATGCCACTGCATGGTCTTCCCGACCACCAGCGCACCGGCAGGCTGGGCTGTTAAGCACCGACGAATCCCAAAGGGTGATCACTGGCCTCCTTGGCCAACAATATCCCCCCCCCCCTCAGCGACACCTGGGGGATTCGAACCTGCAACCTTGCTCTAATACCAGTTTTTAGGATCAAGTGCTTACCACTGCGCCAAAAGCTATAGTTGTTAGCCAAGGTGCAACTTTATTTTCTTATTATGGTAGTACAGAACCCCACATCTATTCGTGCTGCGGGCGGGCCTAAGGCACTTCGTAATGCCACTGCATGGTCTCCCCGACCACCAGCGCACTGACAAGCTGGGCTGTTAAGCACTGACGAATCCCAAAGGGTGATCGCTGGCCTCCCTGGCCAACAATATATCAGTATGAAGATCATTTTTTATGGGATCAAAGAAGGGGTTATTCGGATCAACAATTCTCTTACACTTAGGAGATTTGTAGTTTTAGAAGAGTAGTTGGAGTTGGCCTAACTAAGTTTGTTATCCCTTTTGGATGTTTGCCTTGGCCTTTTATAGGCTCATTTAGGTATATATTACCGTGATGAGGGAGTAAGGCTGACCAACGATATTAGTGGGAGCTTTTCCCATTGTTTTCGAGCTCCTAGAAGCATGTTTGTTAGATTTGTTATGATTTCCCTTTGAATTGGTCTACCATGTTTCAAGCCATTGACTTGGTCATGGTGAGTTGGTCCTTGGGCCAATATTTGGGCCAGATGTTATTTGGGATGGACCTTGTCTTTTTGCTAGGCTTTGTCTTTGATAATTTTTGGGCTTCAATTTATGGCCCATCAATAGCCCCTTAATCTTTTGAGCTCCGTAGGAGGTCGGGAGACTATGTTGTAATGTGCCTAGTTTTCTGCGGTGAGGCCTATCCTATGTAGGCCTGAACCCAATACTTTATATAAAAGCAGGCTGTCTCTTTTTTTCCTTTACATTCAAACTTTATCATCTTTCCAAACTCTTCTATCTCTATATTCCTTTGGGTAAACTGCACCAGACCCCTCTGTGGTTAGGTTAAAGTGTATAGTTGCCCCCTGTGTTTCAAAAACTAGCATAACTAGTCCTTCTGTTTTTGTGAAAGTGCAGACGTGCCCCCTGCCGTCCAAAAAATCATTAGTTCTGACGGAGAATGACATCCACGCGCCTGACTTGTAAATGGGCTGTTGTTTTGTTGTACATGTCAGCAAAATTTATTGGTTATTAGACATAAATGCGCTTGTCATGTTATTATATAATTCTTATGGTCAAGTATCAGATCTTGAGTTGTGAACGTTGGTGAAGCTCTGAGAAGGTAGTCGTGACTGCTTTTGTTTTTCCTTTTTTTTTACGGCAAAGTGGGTGAAGCTTCGGCAAGGTGGGTGAAGCTCCGACAAAGTGGGTGAAGCTCTAGCAAGGTAAAGTCGTGACTGCTTTTGTTTTTCCTTTTTTTTCCTTTTGTTGTGAAGAGTAATCTGGGTAAAGCTTGCATTTTGATGTTTTTACAGCAATATGTCAAGGGCGAGCACTAGACTTTCGAAAGATCCGCTATTAGATTTGCGTTACGTGCGGAAGAAGTGTCGTCGTCGTCGAAATGCAGAGATTCTAGTTGTGACAGATCCGAAGAAAGCTAGTTTAGCGTATTTGTTCTTTAAATGCAATGCTTGTAATTTTTTTTGATGGTGCGAGTCTAAAAGAGCATTTTGGAAAAAAAAAAAAAAGAGCTCCATTTACATGGTCCTAAAGCTGGTGAAGATTATGACTATGGTAGTGAATATGAAGATTATGATGATGATGAGGTCTCATCATACCCTTTGAAGAAGATGAAGAACAAGTGTAGCAATGATCTATTAATTGTTGGTTGTGTCCTTTGTGTTTTGTTGACGATTCTGATTCTTGTTTTGATTCTGGTATAGTTGGAATGTTAATTGTAATGGAATCATTTGTAATGTTAAGTTGTGATAATGAAATGTTAAGTTATGGTTTTTTGGATACAATTTGTAACCTTTTTTTCTGGGTTTGTGGCTTCTCAATTGTGTATCAGTCCCCCCCCATGCAAATTAACCAATACATATATCCCCCATGTGGTTTATAGTAGGTGCGTGAAACACCCTTGTGTTTTGTAGAAGGTGCGTAGGACCCCCCTGTGTATAGAAGAAGTTGCATATGTCCCCCTTGTTCGTGTGGTAACCCTATGCAGCAATGACCTATTATACAAGTTAAAAAAACAGCCAACTCAAGACACTTTCAAAGGCACTTCCATTATAATACAATAAAAGTATCCATAGCATTATAGTATTCAAAGGCACTTCTATTATAATACAAGGCACATCCCAAAAGCCTTCAAAAAGTATCCAAAAAGCATCATAAATGTCTAGAACTACCAACTATTACTTCTTACAAAAACAGTGGTCCCAAGTTAATACTTAATACAAATTTCCATAAATTGTTCACGGCTTCCATATTGTTTTCCCTTTCTCTTTTGTTGAGGAAGCTCCTCTGCGCACCATTCCTTTTGTTAGGGAAACATTTCTGAAGCTTGTATACAACCTCCCTCCACTTTGAGCATCACTGCCTTCAGCTCCAGTACCTCCACCATCGCCACTTGCATCTACTGTAGGTGCAGATGAAGCACTATGTAATCGTCTTCTAGATACAGATCTAGATGCAATAGAACCATCTCCATCACCTGTACAAACTTCAGATGCAGATCTGGTCCGTCTCCCACATTGTCTACCTCTGACATGTCTGCCCCCACCTCTTACAGATCTGTTACTATTTCCCCCCCTCCTTGGTCTTGGTGGAAGCTTGGAAATTGTTGATGCAGATTCTTGTATGTTTGGAATCTATTACAATTGAAATGAATAGAATCATAAAGCGTATACGTAGTTTACTTAACATGGTGTTATTTCAACTTCTATTATGAATTACTTACATGGCTTGAAGGTTCTTGGTTTTGAGACTCTTCTTGCATCATACTTGTATCTCCAACCATCATTTCCTATAAAGAAAGATAAATTAATGTCAGTTAGTTAGTATAAATCAGTAAAAATGACAACATACAACAATTATAGTTATTCTTGTCACCTTTAAAAGTGGTGAGTTTGGGATTAAATCATTTTTGCAAGAAGTCTTGTTATGCCCTTGTTGTAAACATCTACTGCATGTTGTTGTCAATCCTTTCCTTGTAGAATAACTGGTTGCTTGTTTTTTAAGCTCATCTGGAGTTTTTTCCTTGCTTTAGGTGGCCTACCAGTTCTCCTAATCTTCATTGGTGGCTTCACTAGATCTCCACCTCTATCCATATACTCAAGTGGTCCAGGTACGGGATGGATCATATGTTGGTATATGCTTAAGTACAAATCCTTGGAATAACATGGGTCTATATGTGACTCCAAGTCTTTTCCAAACATGTAAATGCAAGAGAGATCATGGCAACAAGCATATCTACACAACTGAAACATGCTACAAGTGCAGGTTTTGGTGGCTAAGTTTACAACATGTTTGTTCCAATTTTGTGTAACTTCAAACTTATCATTCTTTGCCCAAGCGGGATACCACCCTCTTGACAAATCTTTCAGTTTTTCAATCTTCTTCAATCCATTAGGGCATACATTGCCTTGATAACTCTCCATTCCTAGTCTCTTGGTTTGAAGTCTAGTCATCAATTTCACTCTGTTCATATCAAGCATCGTTATGATTGGCTTATCCCTTGCTTCTAGAATATAGTTATTGAATGACTCGCACATGTTATTGACCAACACATCACATTTACTTGTACTTGGAAAATGCGACCTAGCCCACTGATCAGGAGGGATTTTTTTCAACCATTCAGCTGCAGTTTCTTTATCACCCACTTTTGGATCTTGTTTCTCAATCTCCTTCAAACACCTTTCAAACTCTTTCTTATTTGCCGTAGAGGCAACTTTCCAGAATAATATTTGGTACCATATTATCATTTACATCTCTACCCACAGCAACTAACATTTGACCCCCATAAAAAGTCTTCAAGAAACAACCATCTATGCCTATTAAAGGCCTGCACCCCGTTAGAAATGCATCCCTCATTGCAGCTAATGAGAAGAACAACCTCTCAAACAACGGTTCGCCTTGACTCCTATCAACTCTCAACAATATTGTACTACCTAGATTAAACTCAAGTACTATGGCACAATAATCACGCAATCTAGCATATTGTTCAACATGATCACCTTGTATGTGCTTCATTGCTTCTTTTTTGGCTCTCAACGCTTTGTGTTTTCCAACTGTCACTTTAACTTCATCATATGTCTTTGTTTGTAGTTCTGCAGTGGTCAAATGTTTGTTTTCCATAACAGTTTGCATCATCCTTTGGCCTATATATTTGTAATATGCACATCAGTTATCAAGCCTACGGCTACAAAGATGCTGACCTTCCAAGGTTTTCACTTGAAAACACTTACTGTTCCTCTTCACTGGAGATGCATGTATGACCCATGTACAACCATGAGTTTTTGCATGTTTGCATTTGGCTCTCACTCTGTTACTATCATTTTTCACCAACACATAATCAATCCCTTTCCTCACACACCAATCCTTTAAAACAGCCTGAAACACTTCAACTGAACTAAATTGCATTAGTTTTACCATTTTAAACTTTTTCATACTCATCCCCTCTTTATACTCTGGGATAGAGGGTCGGGATGCCTCATCACCTGAACCTCTTATGTTCAATTCATCATTAGAAACATCACTAACCCAACTATTCTGACCTTCTTTAGAAGACCTCTTCACTGCACTTCTCTCTTTCTTCATATACCTCTTTTTCAATTTATTCTTCAACTCAACATATCTTTCTTTTCTTGATTTTTTCTTATTCCTATCTCGAAGAATATCATCCTCACTAGACCCCTCAATGTCATCAAATACGTAACTAGGTGCATTAGACTCAATGTCAGATGATGACTCGTCAGAAGGCAGTACAAAATCTGAATCCGATGAATCTGATTCTTCATTTTCCTCAACTACTTCATTTTCAGCCATCATTTCTGTTGCTTTATCACTTCTTAGCTTTCCCCTACCATCTTCATTTTTAGCCATCACCTCAGTTGCATTATCATCTCTTATATTAGGACTACCATATTCATTTTCAGCCATCATACCTGCATCAGATTCACCCCTAATGTCTGCAGCTACATTATCATTTATATATGCATTATCTCCACCTAAATCATCATTCATATTTACCCCTTCACCTCTCTTATACAACACAAGAGCACCATAGTTTTCTGCTACTGGATCAGATTGTAAATTATATTTTTTAGCTAGTGGATCAACACATGCACCATAGTCTGCATATAGTAGGTCAGATTTTTCCTCTATGTATCTGCATGCATATGGTAAACCGACTGGAAATGTCTAACACTAGCATCATCTGTAATTTTTCATATCTCCTAAATCCCATCATTTACTTCTCTACCTGGAGTAGTGTAATATATACCAATATTACTCTTCATACCACCAAGGTCCTGATACATATTCATAAAGTGAAAGGTATTCAACTTATCTAGGTGGACATTAGGAATTATTTCTTTCCTCCCTCCAATATACCTAAATTTAGGTTCATGAATAAACCTACCACCTATCCAAACGTCTACACTTATTAACCCATGATCAGTTGCACCAAAAGCCTCATCCATTACAAAATCATCAGGATCCATTCTGAAAAAAGATATGAAAACTAATCACATTAGGAATATGTATGCTCATAAGTATAATTTTAAGCCCTAATATCTTTATGCCATTAAAACCTGTAATAAAGCCCTAAATTTATATGCCATTAAATAAAGGCCTAATTTTATTTTAGGTTTATAAACTGTAATAACCTAACCCTAATCTAAATAAACCTAATTAAATACATGAATAAATAAAGAATAAAGTCAACACAACATTATTAAAAAAGAAAAAAAGAATATGCAGATTGTCTCTTTCGATCGCGACATCACGGGACACAACAAGATTCGTTTTAGGAAAAAGGGTAGCGGACAACAATGACACCAAAAACAACATGGGGGGACCACAAACAACACTTGTATACACATTTTTCCAATACACACTTTGCAAAATAATTTATGTGACCTGTCAAATAAGGGCTCAAGATTTACCTGTTACAAGCTTTGCGACAATCGGCTTCAAAATAAGAGATAACACCTTCGTGTCGTCTTGCTTTTGAAGAATCACGTCTGGAATCTTTGTAAACAAATGGGTCGAGTTCAATTTTTGATAATGGCGCAAGAGTTTGTAAGGGTTTGCACTTTGGGGGTGCTTCAATGGGTTTTGGGAATAAGATGAAGGTCTCATTTTTTTTTTTTCATTTTAATATGGGAAAAATGTCTTTTTATTACATGAGGACAAATGTGTCTTTTTGTCATATCCGTTAGCTCTTTTGATGGAAAATAGACGGAGGGGGCACGTCTGCACTTTCACAAAACACAAGGACTAGTTATGCTAGTTTTTGAAATACAAGGGGCAACTATGCACTTTCACCTAACCACAGGGGGGTTTGGTGCAGTTCACCCTATTCCTTTTGCCAAAACTCTTCATTTTTTCCCTAGGTCGACATTTTTTTCCTCTATTCATTATGTCGAACATTGAGATGCAAGTTTTCGATGAACTACCAGAAGTAGTGGTTGTTAGTCCCAACCATCCTCCAATTAGGGCTATACCCCTCTCCGTAATTCGCCATTCCTCTTCTAATGTTCGACCTAGGGCCAAGAAGTCTGACAGACGTTCCAGCTCTAGGGTATCTAACTTGTCGGCTCGCGGCCCCTTTACCGCTGACGAGAGGTCATGCCTTGGGAAGTCTGTGAAGGACTTGGATAAAAAAAGGTCTTCCTGCCAGGGTTCGAGTATAGGATCCATGATTGTGAGACTCTTGCCATTATCCCTGGGTATGGGAAGATTACCTTATACACAGAGGTTTTTGAGTTTTTTCATCTCCCCATCCCTTCTTTTGTTGCAGAAATCCTCAACCATTACTAGCTTTGCCCCTGATCAAATTCAACCCAACGGGTTGAGACTCATGATTTGGTTTTATAGACTGGTGAGGTCTTATGGGTATCAACCAAGCTTGAAGCTCTTTAGATACTTTTTCATCGCGAAATATTAAGAGGTGGGTAGTAGCTCACACAACTTTTTGCTCGCACAAACTACTTGTTGTTGGAGGGGTTGTGTGATAATAACAAGGGTTGGCAGAACCAGTATGTTTTCGTTAAGTCTATTGACGGTTGACCTGTCTCCCGTTTGTGGGGTATCCCTCTTGTTGGGTTCTCAACAGAGCCCATCCTAAACGTGGTAGAACTGGCTATGGAGAAAGCCATTCTAAGAAAAAAAAGGATGGTTGTTGGAGACTACTTGAACTATGAGGTTGGTACATCGGAGTTGTATGATTTTACTGCCCTATTGGAGGTCCTGTACAGATGGAGAGCCTCTCTCTCTCTCTCCTCGTGAGTTTTAGTTATCCCCACTCTATTTTCTTTTCCCCATTTTTTTTTTTTTTGACTTCTATTTGTATTTTTAGGTATGGAGGCTTCTGCAGCCCGAGCTTCCATTGTTCCTCTAGAGGGAGAGGCTAAAAAAAAATAGAGGGAAAAGCCTTCGCAGGGTGCTTTCCCTTCTCCTCTCATGAAGAGATTAAGGCCTCGATGAATAGACTTAAAGGGTCAAGGGTCTAGGCCTCTGCCCTTCACGAACTCCCACGATAATTGCGATTGCACCTAGCATGGAGGCCTTAGTAAGAGATCTGTAGCCCTCTAAAGCTGGCCCATCTAATCCTGGTACCATGGGTCCTCTTAAGGCTCTTTCCTCCGAACCACCCAAGGGTTCCAATGCTCGGACTTCCTTAAACAAAGCTCCTTCTTCGACGCCTAATCCTCGAGCTCCACATCCTACGGTTGAGAAAATTCAAGTTCTAAATGAGGATGACAATGTAAGAGAGGTCACTGCTCGCCAGCTGCGTGCTCCTGAGTTGGTTTTCGAATACCTTTTTGGTATCGACAAGGTATTATTCTTTTTATATCTTCTCAATTTTTGTGGTTTTTCTGCATCTGACTTTGCTACTATTTATTTAATTTGTCCCTGCTTTGGAATGCATTTTAGAGCACTTGCAACGTACGACTCTTCTTCACAATGATCTCTATTGTTGCTTGTTGGAGTTGGGAAGCTAATTCGACAGTTTGAGGACAAAAACCATCGGCTAGCTTTAAAAGAAAGTTTCTGAGCTGTAGGATCAGTAGTTAGCTTTGAGGCTAGGGCTCGAGGAGGAGAGAGAAACTCGCAAGGAACTATAGTCTTCACTCAAGGCTAAAAAGCAAATAACCCTTGAGGCCTTAAAGAATATGTTGGAGGATCTCAAGGTTGACATGGCTGAGGTCTAAAGGAAGAACAATGCTCTCCAAGTCACATTCGACCTCCTTTATAAGGATGTTTGCAAGGATAAAAAGGTAGCGCCAAGTTCAACAGCATGATTGGGAAGGCCTATTGAGCCAGTCATATCCAATCCCTCCACGAGGGCAGGGTCGAGATGTTCAAAGAAGTTAATGCCTTTTTGGAGGATAACCGCATCGAAGTGTTCTTCCCAGCAAACTTGGTTGACGAGGCTCTACCTAACGAAGAAGTAGACCTTGATATCTCTAGTTCTAACAAAAAGTAACTGGTCTTGGACTCTTTTTGTAAGGCTCTACTCCCCTTTTGTAAAAATTTTGCTGATCAATGAAATTTTTTTTCCTGTGCTATTTTGTATATTTTTATTTTCGCACTTGTGGATTTTATTGCCTAATTTGGCTTGGTGCTAGGCTGGCAATGCCTTGTTGTTTTCATGAACTTGTCCCTGTACATTACGTCATTTGTGCATTGTTGCCTTAATTTATTATTTGTAGAGGTCCTCAAGTGCTGAGGAGTTAGTTGTTTGCGAGCTTAAAAGCTCAGCTCATTTTTGTCTTAGCCTTATAGACTTTAGGCTTTACGAGTGTAGACCTTGTAGGTCCTAAGATATGTCCCTGACTTCTCGAGCGTTTTGACTTTATAAATGTTGACCTTTTGAGGTCTTGAGAAGTTATCCTCTTATCCTTTAATTTGACTTTTCATGCCTTGGACTTCATAGAACACGTCCTTTGTTAGGAGGCCGTTGGAGCTCTGTGGCTATTTATTTGGCTTTTAGAGCGGACGAGCTCTTTTGCGCCTTATATTGGTCCTCTGGAACTTTTATCTAATGGATGCGAATTTTGTAAAGGAAAAAGATCTTTTATTCATGATTCAAACATTATTACATCAACTTTGGTCTTTATTTACAAGAAATATTTCTTAAGATGCTTTGCATTCCAAACGTTTTTGTAGTACCCAATCTCCTTGTTAGATCTGCTTAGGTTGGACTCGCTGTGAGAAGGTCCTGACCATGGCTCTCTTGATTCTAGTATCCTGATTTAGGTTTTTTGTTTAAATTCATTAGTTAGATTGAGATATTCCCGTAACTTCTGACTATTTATTTCTTCTTTGTAGAGTTGAACTCTATCATTGAGGGATCTGATCTCTACGGGGAAAACTGTCTTCGTCCTGAAGGTTAGTGATAATAGAGTTTGTCCTATTGCTGATCTGGGGGTTGTTTTGTGTGCCCAGAGGATCTATGAAAGCAGATCGGTCCACATTCCCTTGCCATGTCCCAATTTTGTTTTTAACCCTTACAAAATAGTTCGATTAGTAACTTTGACCTGACCATTGGTCTCCAGGTGAGTTACTGAAACAAACTTTAAATGTATTCCCAACTCTCTGTACTTATCGCGAAAGTAAGCCAAGCCAAATTATTTTATGTGATCCGTGATAATAACTTGTGGAATTTTAAATCGGCATACTACTGACTTTCATACAAAGCTCCGTTAAGGTTAAAATCGAGCTAGGCCACAAGAATTGGGCTTGGACTCTACTATTGTGCCTAACAGTTGAAGAATCCTTGTTGGATTACCTGTAAAACAAAGGATGGGATAACATGTGTTAGTACCCTTGTTCCCTTTCCGGTGTGATAATCAATAAAGGGAAAAAAGTAGTGCTCGGATAAAGTTGTAATAAGCATTAAAATTTAGTAAATTGCTCGAGTGAGAATTTGTTACCCCTTTTGGATGTTTGTCTTGGCCTTTTATAGGCTCATTTAAATGCATATTACCGTTGTGGGGGGTAGGGATGACCCACGATGTTAGTAGGAGCCTTTCCCACAATTCCCAAGCTCTTAGGGGCATATTTGTTAGGTTTGTTGTGATTTCTTTTTGAATTGGTCTACCATGTTTCAAGCCATTGACTTGGTCATGGTGAGTGGGTCATTGGGCCGTTATCTGGGCCAGATGTTATTTGGGATAGACCTTGTCTTTTTGCTGTGCTTTGCCTTTGATAATTTTTGGGCTTCTATTTATGGCCCATCATTTTTTTGTTAGCTCTATACACGTAAGATCTGGTCTTAGTCAAGGATAGAGCCAAAAATTTAGTACAATATATTTTTTTTAACAATATCAATGGTGAAATTGTCAAAAATTAGTTCACTACCAAACACTAAATTTATATGTATTTACAAGATTTGAACTATGATTTTCATGTTATAAAAACTTAAAATATCTAAGCCTAATGCCTTCACGAACTAGTTTTATTACTTTATACACATACTTATAATTGACTAAAAAAAAATCTAAAATTGAATAAAAAATAAAACATCAACTGATAACTAGAAAAAAATATATAAATGACTAGAAAAATGTTAAATAAAATATGACTCACTAAAATTATCTATTAAAATAATCTATTTATGACATAAAATTGAGCATTTAATATATAATGAACGATAAACATGCACTAAAAATTAGTTAGAAAATGTTTCAATCAAATTAATTACATTGATTGATATCTTGCCTCAAGAGTAAAGATGCTTGTACACTAAAAAAAAACATTAATAAAATATGTTATTAATAAAATGATATAATTAAGTAAAATTATAACTAAAACTATTTTAGTGATATATTACCTTAGCTTCGTTTGTCTTATTTAAAGCATGTTTATTTTGTACAAATTAAAATTTTTTGAAGATGAATTTAGGTGTAGATTGAGATTTTGAGAGGAAGAAGAAGAAGAATTGAAAATAGTTTCGGCGAGGATAGGGGAATAGAAAGAAGAAGAGTTCTTTTTAAATATAGACAATGAAATTATTAAAGTAAAAACAGAGATGGAAAAATAAAGTTGGCACGATTATGCCTAAAGAAAGATTTTGAATAATTTTTTTAATGGAAAGTGGGGTGCAAAGTGGTTTTTTTTTTTTAAATTACTTTCAACTTTTTTCTTTTAAAAGTTGAGGGGTCGGGGATGATTTTTTTTAAAAATTACCTTCAACTTTTTTAAAAAAAAAGTTTAGGAAGGCCGGGGCCATCCTCAACCCCCTTTAAATCTGTATCTGGTCTGAGTATCTCTATTTCACTTATTTTAGATCTTATTCTGCCTCTCTTCCAATATATTTTTGCATCTTCTAAGAAGTGCTACCATACAGACACAACATATTATTTTATGGGTAATGGCTTTTATTTGACACAATGCATATGTATTATCATATATTTGTTATTATTGGCAAAACAATCAATTGTATTTAGTGCACTTCAATATCATTCACCAATGGATTTATTGATAAAATTAATGTTGTCACCTATCTCTCTCTACATAAACATGAGATATGCATCATTCATGATGAAATTTTCACTTCCAATTTCAAACAACATTCTTTTCTTTATATTTTTTTACCTAATCACTAAGACATGATTAAGAGTATTATATCTTGTTGATTTGTGAAGCTATGTTGTGACACCCCAGACCTGGTAAATAGTGCATAATACCTATTTGCATATAATTATATGTTATTTAAAGTATTTGTATAAAGTTTATTGTATTGTAAGAGTAGTTACTATTCATTTGGTTTTTCGACTGTTTTATTTTCCTGATTTTATATTTTTCCATGATACTTGACATTTATAAGGCATGAGAAAATTGGAATTATTTTCATAACACTTCGGGAATGCGGGTAGAAAAATTGCTAAGTGTATCGCATGAATAATAAACTCTAGTTTGCATTGTTGGGCCATTAGAGATTAAAACTAGCTTGGGCCTTTGTCTATCACTTAAATTAGTTAATTAGAGTCCATATACCAACCCAAGCCCAACCTTTATATCATATATACTTATATACACATATAATATACATATATACATATAATATAAAGCAAAAACAAGAGAAAGAAAGCTAGAGGCCATCGGCCATGGAGAAAAAAAAGGGGAAAAGTTGTGCTTTCTAGGGTTTGATCTTGGGGCTTATTCAAGGAGCTAAGAAGGGTTCTAGAGCTAGTTCTTGCATCTTGGAGCTTGGTAGAGGTGAGGGATTGTATTATTTTGGCATTTAAAGTTAAATCTAGAATGTGTAAATTTTTATATATGTTATAAATGTTGAATTTATGCCTTGAATTGTTTGTATTGCTAGTTATTGAGTTTGTAGAATAAACTTTTATGGTGCAATTGTATTGGCTAGAAATGGTAAATGGAGTTTTAAAGAAGATGATGAATAGTGTTTTCTTCAAGTTTTTAGTTTTTAGTTTAAATGCTTATTCTAGTGCTTGTGGTAGGTGCCATAAACGTCTAGAATGCTAAGTGTAAAGTTTAATTGGATAGAACATAGCTAGAATTGGAAAATATTGAATGAGAGAAAAAGGGGCCATATGTGCGAAGTGTTGACCGGGCGTCATTAAGTGTGTTGGATAGTCTTAGATATGCTAGATAGTAGATATGATGTGTTTATGGCATTGTTTTAATGATCGGGTTTGGTAGTTGTAGTATAAAGTGACTAGAGGGCTTTTGGGGATTTTGTGGTAGATGTAGTTAAAAATGAGATTTCCTAGCGTTAAAAGGTGTCATAAAGTGTCCTCGTAAGCGTAGGATAGTTGGGTTGTAGATTGTGTGGCTTATGGTTAATAGGTGCTTGTAATTCAACTAAAGAGCTAGTTTATAGAAATTGAAATAGTTGTTAGTAGTTAACTTTTAATTAGTTAGTTAAGTGTTCAAATGTGTTTGTATAGGATGTATATCTAATTGGTGAACTTCGTGAGTTGAGTTACATGTTTACTTTGTTAAGGATTGAGAGAATATGCTTATAATTTGTTATATTGCTTGATGAATTTTTATTTCGCTAGAAAGTATAAAGGGCCAATATAGAGAAAGTTAGATTACTAGTTGTGTTATCTTGTGTCTCTGAGTGTTAGTTGTTATCAAGTGTTTAGCTTGTATTGCTTTGAACCTTTGAAGTAGTTAAGTGTGATGTGCTAGTTTAACTACAATCAATCTAATTTATTCTTAATTATGAATCCTATGTGAATTGCTAGTTTGGAGTAAGGGGAGAAAGTTTGAAAGAGTTCTTGGCTTCTTGAGGTGAGGGATCATTCCTATGTGCATTTTAAGTGCTTTATTTCGCTATATGATATATGTCATGGTTGTAAATAAAGAATCTTTTCAAGCTAGGAATATAAGAAATGTTTTCGAGTTTTGAAAAGTAAGGAATGTTTTAGTAGTTAAGTTTTTTATAAATGTTAGCTTGTTGAAGTATGTGTAATGAATGTCTTCAAAACATGACACTTAACTCAAATATTGTAGCGCATGGTTACTGATGTTGGAGCATGTTCATGTATACATATGCATGAGAATGACCTCTTTTGTCACTTCTCACTTACGTGCATTATTTATATTCTAATGATAAAGTGCTTCTATGTGGCAACGTGTTATGTGCTATAAATTGTCTCAAGCGAACTAACAAGCTAACAAGAATTCTAACATTTTCGTGTTTTCATGGTTACAACTATCGCATTTTTATGTGTAACTCTCGCTTGGCCCCTATGTCCTTGGAGAGTTACTCGCGATATCTTTTTCATGTGTACTCTCGCTTAGGCCCTATGTCCTTGGAGAGTTACTCACGATATCTTTTTCATGTGTAACTCTCGTTTAGGCTCTCTGTCCTTGGAGAGTTACTCGCGATATTTTTTTCATGTGTACTCTCGCTTGGGCCCTATGTCCTTGGAGAGTTACTTGCGATATCTTTTTCATGTGTACTCTCACTTGGGCCCTATGTCCTTGGAGAGTTACTCACAATATCCTTTTTATACGTGTTTAATTCGTGTTAAAGTTTTAATACTTTCAAGTTTATCTTGAAAACGTAAATTTCTCGAGTTTCTTTTAAAGTGATAAGGTCTCGCGTATCTTTATATGTTTAATGATGTTATATGAATACCTTATATGCATTGCACGAAAGCCGTTTTCAAAATGTTCCCGTTTATTCCTTCCCTCACTGAGTATAAGTGTATGCTCACCCTTTTCAACTATCATTTTTCAAGTGAAGCGGGGTTGGTCCTTCAAGTCTTAGAGGAAGAGAAGTTCAAGAGTGTTTTTTGGTTGCCGTGTGTATTATTAGTTGAAATGTAAAGTAATGTATATATGTAAGGTGTATTTAGTAATTGAAATATATAAATGTTCTACTTGTTGGCCTTGTACATATTGTTGTAGGTAGTAATTTGTAATAAGTTTAATTTAAAAGTATTAGAGTGGTATGATAAGCTAGTATTTGTATTAAGTTAGTATAGTTAAGTCCGTTGCATGAATGTTTATCTTGTTGTGGTAGAAGGCTCGGATGATCTTAAGAACTTGGGTAGTTATGTCAAAAGAAAGTTGTATATGATTTATGAATGAGGTATTGTTGTTTGTGGTTCATTTCTTCTGAGTGCAGGTTTATGGATTGGCCTAGAAATAGAGGAGACTTCGTCCATTTTTTCTCATTTTTCGTGTCTAGGGTTAGGGTCTAGTTGTTATTAGCGGAATGAGTAGGGGTCCTAGTCCCGTTTGGGATCGGGGCGTTACATATGTGGTCTCGAGTTGGTGATTCTCATAATAAGGCATGTGGTTCTCTTACTATAACATTTATCAAATTGTATTTCATTACATTTATGTTACAGTGAAAACTATATTAAATATATAGTTTGATGTGATAGCTTTTGTGGATATTACTAGCGCCCCACATTTTTTTTTGTTTCACAATAAATTCTTTCAGTTTACATGTTACATTATATATAAATGAAAGAATACGCTAAATGAAAAAAAGGTAATAAATGTTTTGTAATGTAGTTGTGGATGTTAAATAAATATATAAGACTATTTTAATTTAACTGTAAATATATCTTATTATCTTTTAGGTTGAACTATTAAATTCATACTAAATATTTTGGTAAAAGCTAAATCAAGTATACAATTTATTGAAAATTCATTTTTTCCTTGTATGCCTTAAGGCACAAAATTATTCTTTTTTTTTTTGATGCTATAAGTCTCTTCTAAGTACTATGTACCTCCTTGTTGTATCGTGATAGCTCTTCTCGGTGCCATGGAATCTTCTCGCGAGCTTCCTTATGGCTCATCTAGGTACCATGAAGACTCATATTGTATGACGATAACTTATTGTAGCACCATGGCGGCCTAACTTAATACGATGTGATGTGAAAAAAATTGACCAACTAACTAAAGGTGGCCAATTAGCAGATGGGATACAACACAAGCATGCCAAAACTCTATAATTTTTTTTTTTTGCTAAGTAAGGAGTGTGTATTTTATTAATAATGAAAAGTATATAGGTGGACCAAAGGACCATTACAATGATAATGGAAAAGAAGCAACGAAAGCTAGCCTACGGTATAATGGACATGAAATCAATTGTTCTGACTGATTGAGCTAACCAGATAGACGTTCTCGCAACGGTCAACCAACTAGCTTGGCTAGTTAGAACAACCAATTGCAAAGACATCAACAAAAAAAAAACTAGTCAATGAGGTATACAATATAAGGACAAGGCTAGCTAAGAATTACAATGCAAGATACAACAATCAACAAGCAAAAATGGAAAGAGCTTCATCAAATGTCTTCACGGAATCAGTTGATCTTGCTCTTCAATAAAGGAATTCAGTAAGATTGCTTCCAACAAGATTTTATGGCAGCATGAACACTCTCTTCCAAGTATCATCAACCAAAACCAAGAAAGGCCATGCCAAATGATCATCTTGTAGAAGGGTGGATGTGAGCAATCCCATCGATTTGGATTGAGGGGACTTACCTTTGTATATAGGAAGATTGGACCAAATGGGAGAAAGTGATTGTTCATTCTCTCCCTTTACGGCTGGGGGATGATGGGATGAATTCTTGGCCTTATGCTTTCCATTTTTGGATTTTGGGGAGGTATATGTGGATCTAGGGGATCCAAGTTTGGATTTAGAGGGAGTTTCCATTCAAGAAAGCTTTAATATCATAAGAGAGGAAACTTTGCATTTCACCTTCTTTTACTAAGATGTGAGGGTTAGAGGATTCAACCGTTTTGCTCCAATCAAGCTCATCATTATCCATGTTAGCACTAACATTTTTCAAGACTTCAAATTTATTTTCTAAAGTGTCATCCTTTGAGGAATAAACTGAGGTGGGAAGGTCGCCATATGAAGTTTTCTTCCTTAAAATCTCTTGCCATTCATTACCCTTCAGAGGTTGAGAAGGTTTATTTTCCTATTGGTTTGAGAGGCATTTGCACAATTGGAACCCAAGTGGCCCACAACCTTGCAATAAGAACATCTAGGTGGCTTTCAAGAGTAAGCTATGAGGAAGCCATGTCTGACACAGACTCGAAGAAATGGCTTAAAGCCATGAGATCAAAAATGGATTCTATGTACACCAATCAAGTCTGGGATCGTATGGACCCACCTGTGGGCATTGTACCCATTAAAAGCGCCATTACATTCCTTGTCTTATATGTGGATGATATACTACTAATAGGGAATGATGACATCAATCAAGGTCTGGTTATCAACAACATTCTCCATGAAAGATCTGGAAGAGACTACCTATATACTTGGAATACAGATCTATAGAGATAGATCAAAGAAGTAATAGGACTGTCCCAGAGCTTGTACATAGATAAGATGCTAAAGAGGTTTAGCATGCAAGATTCTAAGAAGGGGCTACTCCCTTTTAGGCATGATATTCATCTCTCTTGGGCTATGAGTCCTAAAAATGCTGAGGAGAAAGAGAACATGAATAAAGTTTCGTATGCTTCAGCTATCAAAAGTCTCATGTATGCCATATTATGTACAAGACCTGATATTGCACATGTTACAAGTGTTACAAGCAAGTATCAGTCTAACCCAGGAAAAGAGCACTGGACAACGGTCAAAAGCATTCTTAAGTACTTGAGGAGGACTAAAGATATAGTTTTGATATATGGAAGAAGGCAACTAAAAATTGAAGGATTTACGGATTCAGATTTTAAGTTAGATATGGATGATCGTAAATCCACATATATATTATTTTTTATTTGTAATAGAGAAGCAATCAACTGGAAAAGTTCCAAGCTGAGAATGACGGCAGACTTCACTACAAAAGCCGAATACATTGCAACATCAGATGCATCAAAATATATAACACCCCGATCCCTCATAAGACCAAGGTCCCGACCCCAAAACCCAAGGCACAAAAAATAAGGGAAAACGGACAGAGTCTCCCCTGTTTATAAGACAAACCAGCAAACAGAATATAAGTGGACTAGTACTGTGTCCAACACATTCAACAACTCCTCAAGGCCATCCGAGCCTTGGTTCTCAACAAATAAACCCAAGCAATTATATATCTCCAAATTCAGAGGCTGCCCTAACTCTTTTTCTTTAGACAGGTATCCTCATGCTTGAATTGAAATAATACTAACCTATTACATAAACTAGGTTATCATACCACTCTAATGACCTAATTAAACTTAATTTACATTTATTTATTCATTGAATACATACAACACAAAAGTAACATTTTTCCAACCCATGCCACATAACACATTGACTCCCAAGCAAAGACCAACTACCGCAAGCATGAACATTCCTTCTAACACTGCAATACCTAAAATGTGGGTAATGAGGAGTGAGTATACAATAATATATACCCAGTGAGAGAGGAGAACAGTATACGGGAATCGTTCATAGGGGAATTTGTACAATGCAACAGCTATGTACAAGTAACAATCTAAGTAATACATGATATTAAGTACTACAATAAGGCAACGTAAACAAGTAATGAGTTCATGAAATAACCACTTATAAAAGAATACGGTTCCATGAAGTCTCAATCCACGAGCCACGAACCACGATCTTTGAAAATAAGTGCCGGCAAATCCCTTATTCCTCCAATGAGGTACTCTGGATGTACCCCGATCCTACGACCCGTTCTCCTTAGATAGGTCTATGCCCCAACGAGGTGAACCACGCCTCTAGGGTAGTGAAGTATACTTAGTGAGAAAGGGAATAGGCATTGTGGTAGTCGAGGGAGACCGACAACCTGATACTACCCGGAGTTTCTTGACACTACCATGTCTGAAAAAGTTGCGCAACCCAATACGAATTCAAGAATTCACGAGATAATATCAAATAAACACGAGAAAACACAAGATATCATGAGACACCACGAGATAGCAAGTAAATAGTACATATAAACTTTATCAATTAAACTAAATCATATAATCTAAAAACAATAAAATAAGCTAAGATACACAAAAGGTATGAAGACTCCCTCACCTTAGATTAAGCCAAGCATACAAGAAAATAGCCTACATTGTAATGCCCCGATCCCTCACGAGACCGAAGGCTCTAATAACCATACTATTCTCAACCCAATTCCAATCCGGTCTCAAAATTTTAGGAAAAAACGGAAAGAGTTTCCCCTGTAACGTGGACATTTTAAAAACCTGTAAGCATTCAATAAGCTATAGAGCAACAATAAAGCCATTTCCAAAATAAAGATCATAACTTTAAGGTCATCCGAGCCTTATGACATACAAACAATTTAGATACACACAAGCATGCATTCACAATATATTTTGTTTACAAAACCGCTTATCATGCCACTCCATGATAGCCTTTAAACATTATTAGGAATTGAAAACAACCTTATATCCTAACATTCATACTCAAGCATGCAAAGTAGCTAGAAGTAGAAACATAAGTTATTACATGCCATAATTCTATGCCTTCTACCATAATCATCTAGTATTCAGCTTACAACCACACAACATGTATATAAGCACTTAGGCTATAAAATAGGACATAAAGTAGAGCAAACAAGGTCCCTACATTACAACAAGAACCATAAATCCACCTCAACCAACTAGACACTGCAACTATAGTAGTTGATCAGTCTGGACCTCCTGTTTTTCACCCTCTACCAAATCTAGCTGGGGTTCAACCTCAGCATCTCCTGAAACATGTTAGCGAGGTATGTGCAACCACTATTGCCCAATGAGAGATAAGGACTACCCGGGACGTGCAATGCAATAGTTATATCAATTAAAAAAGTAGACAAGTAAAGTACATTTGAAACAGTAGATAACCACACATATCAAAGGATACAATACACTTAACCCCAACACTCCAGAATTCTCTTAACTTCGATCACGAACCACGAACCACGAACCACAATCAATATGCCGGCAAATCCCCAATCACTCCAGTGGGTGTACTTCGGATGTACCATGATAATCCTACGACCCAACACCCCCTGACAATCTCCAGACCAGGCGAGTGAGGGAATGGGGTACGGAGATCGAATATCCACTAGCAAGCCTACCGCCGCCCAACCAATATTCAATACAACAGCCCTTAACACTATGGTTGCGCAACCAATATGCAATGCACTTAATCATGACAAGTCAATATCAATAATATAAGCAATAACACGTGGGAGGATCAACAGAGTAGGTTGACCTCAAAACAGTTAAAATAGAAGCATTTTATGTAAATAATTAAGCAAATTACAAAGAGGCATATTCAAAATTCATATAGAACTATACCAAAAGCTCCAAAACATCTTGAAACCACTTTTAAACACACTAGGAGTCATGTCAAGGTCTTAGAAGCGTGAGACAATCGAATTTGTACCTAAACCCCTTTGTAATCCAATCCGTTTTTCTTCCAAGCTCATGCCATTATTCTAGATTCATAAGTGTTCTATTACATGCTTCTAGTTAACCTATTAGACACCCTTAGGACCCTCAAATTCACGCAATTACCCGCATTTAGCCTAAAAGCCCCAAATTCCCTCTTTTGACTTTGTACTATGAGTATCTCACCCGAGACTCAAACGAAGGATAACAAAGCATAATTAGGGTCTACTTAGCCTAGGAACACCAAAAGTGAATGCCAATTTTACCCGGATTCGCGATAACCCCGAAATCCCTTTCTAAAAGTCGGCTATTTCATTCTTTTTCTAGGTTATGAGAAATTAAACCCTACGGGGCCTTTACACTACTCTCATTAGCACCTAAAGCATCTATTAGAACTATTAATTCAAGCTATAAGGTCCGATTTCAGTAAACCCTAGTATTTCTGTCACTATTCATGCCCTACGATCAACAAGCGATTTCAACCGTTTAAACTATGAAACAATAGCATAAATTAGGTCTCTACTACCTATATACAACATGCATAAGCAATACTGTAGGCATTTGATAACAAATCTAAGAATTCAAGAAATGAACAACATTTTTAACATGCATAAACAAGCATGAAATCCCTCACCTAAAGCGCGTAGGAGCTCGACAAAGGTTACTAGACACTCTAAACTACTTGAACCTAGATTGGCTTGGCTTGGAATGGAGATTTGATGAGCTAAAACTCTCCTCCTTGGCTGCACAAAGCTGTTCGGATTTGCTACAGTGATTTTTGCTTCTTTTGCTTTTTGCTTTTACTAAGTTATGACGTGTGTTATGTTTGGTTGAATATATATTAGGGTGGGGCCTATTTGGGTGAGTATATGGTCTATTAAAATGAGCTTAGTTAACTTAAAAACGAGTCAAATGCGCATAAATTAAGTTAACTAACTAAAACACTTAGTTAAGTCACGTAATACTATCCATTAGATTGGCAAAACATTTTCTAAACGGGTGCTCCTATTGTTCTTAGCTCAAATGCACATTTTTCTCATTCCTAAAACAATTATTATGATTTAAGAAAAATGTTAATTCATGGTAATTAAGTAGTTAAAAATTGAAATGAATAGTAACTAAAGAAAACAACAAGTAAAGCACGGAAGAAATGTGCAAATAATGGATGCAACAGTTAGAAAATGTACGGCTAAAAACTCGGGCGTCATATACATGCACTCCAATTCTCCTTGCGTTAGCTCAACATGCACCCTAACTTGACCATACAATTATAACATTTCTTATTTTCTATGTCATTTATAACTCACAAGTAATTCATAGCATCTAATAAGCATTAACTAGCATGGAGCATTACATCTTCAATTCAATAAATGACAAGTAGTTATACACATTTACAAGGCATTCAATACATCAGTGCTCAGTCAATATACATATGAACTAGATAACATGCTTAAACTCAATTAAATGGAAGAAGAACTCTAAACTAACCAATCAATTAAACAGTTACATCTAAACATTAACGAAGATCAACTAACGAACTAATTTTAGGCTTTAAGATCATTAGACATGCCCTAACTGCTTTAAATTACAAGACATGTTAGAATGACATTCTTATTTTAGCACTAAAACACAATAAGCATCAAATTCACATTCTTTAACCAAGTTACTGCTCATTTCTTCTTCAATTCTCTTAAACACACAAGCTCATATTCCACATGCAACTAAGCTAGAAAGTTCACTCTACCACATCATTAGATAACATAGAAGACATTAGAAACATCAAAATATCATTAAGTTAAGATCATAATGTCACAGGATCAGAGGTTGAGACCGAAACTTGATCGTCGTGCGGCACTTAACCGAGTTAATAAGGGACTTGGCTAAGTTAAGCCTTACAGATATGAATTTGGAAACAAAAATATAAGCAAGAGTTTGAGAGAAGAGATATATATTGCTCTATAACTCAGAAAATATGCGATGGTTACAATAAGACATCTCCCCCTCATTTTATAGGGGCTAAATTCAAAATAAAGGGTAAGGGTCATCTCAACTGAAGGGCCAAGATTACACCTCATATTCTACTAAGCTAGTTGTCCAGCATTCTCTCTACACTAGTTGGCAGCTTACATCATTTATTACATCATGCCTACCAACTATACAATCCAGTCAGAAATGGGGCGAATTGTCTGGAAACGGACGGGTCGTTACACCCTCTCCCACCAAATCAGGCATTGACGTCGTAGCCTGTCGTTGTCGAAATTCTTCAATAAGCTTGTGGAATTGCCACAGTGAGCCTTCATGTTTGCAACTGTTTTCACTGTCCAGGGTTCTTTTCCACTTCATAAGATACTCCGTGTCATTTGGTTTTCCCCTATTTTGGATGATGCTGTCTGCCAAGATGGCTTCTGCTTCATGTTCAAAAAAGGTTACCACAGCAGTAGGGGCTCGGCTTGATTCCCCTCGTTTTGGGTCTTCTGTGTCAACATAATAAGGCTTTAGAAGGCTTATATGAAAGACTGGGTGAATCTTCAGCTTCAGTGGTAGTTTTAGTAGATAAGAGACCTTGATTACCCGACGGACTACCTTGAATGGTCCTTCATATTTGCACAGCAAAGCTTTGTGTACCGACGTATGGAAGGCACGAAACTGTTGGGGTTGAAGTTTTACCATCACTGAATCACCATCAATGAACTCCAAGTTCCTTCTTTTCTTGTCTGTCCGCTTCTTCATTTTCTTTGCCACCTTCTAACGAATTGCACGGGCCATATCCCATTCATCTTGTAGTTATTTGGCAAATTTGTAAGCAACTGGGGCCTTGCCCGTGTACCCAAAAGCAACCATATGAGGGGTAAGGGGTTACCTTCCTGTGGCTAGTTCAAAGGGGCTCCGACCTGTGGATTCACTATGTTGGAGGTTATAGGAGAATTGAGCAATATCCATCAACTTGACCCAATCCCGCTGGTTACAACTCCAGTAGAGCATTCACCCTTTTCGCTTGTCCATTGGTTTATGGGTGAAAGCTTGCAGAAAATACCAACTCGGACCCCAGGAATTTAAAAAGTTCAGACCAAAATTTTTTCGTGAAACGAGGATCTTGGTCACTCACAATAAATCTTGGAACACCCCACCACTTTACAACGTACCTCAAAAAAAGTCAAGCAGCATCGACAGCAGTCAAGTCTGGTGGTGCAGGGATGAAAATCCCATACTTGGAAAATCTGTCCACGACAACTAGTATGGTACCACATCCCTCTGATTTCGGCAAACATGTGATGAAATCCATTGATATGCTGTCAAAACGATGTTCGGGGATAGGAAGTGGTTAAAGCAGCCTTGCTAGATGTTTCGTCTCGATCTTGTCTTGTTGGCACATAAGACAAGTCCGAACATACGTCTCAATGTCGTCTCGCATCCTTGGCCAGTAGTAAGAATCTTCTACCAATATCATGGTGCGGTGCATCCCAGGGTGGCCTGCCCACAAAGAGTCATAACACTCCTTCAAGATCTTCCGCCTTAGATTGTTCCCTTTTGGCACGAACAATCTGTCCCCTCTGGTCAGTAACAAACCTCTGAGTTTTCCTTTCTTTTGCATATCCCAACAATGCCTTGGCCATAGGGTTATGGTCCAAGCCCTCACGAATTTGATAAGTGAGAGGGCTCACAGGATAGCTAATTGCTGCAAGTTTAGCTTTGCGACTTAATGCATCAGCTACTCGATTATCTCGGCCAGGTTTGTATTCCATGGTAAAATCAAACTTTGCCAGAAATCCTTGCCACCTTGCCTGTTTAGGAGTAAGCTTCTTTTGTGTTTGAAAATAACTCGCATCCACGTTGTTAGTCCTTACCACAAAACGGGCACCCAATAGATGGTAGCGCCAGGTACGGAGGCAATGTACCACTGTCATCATTTATTTCTCATAGGTTGAGTACCGCCGTTCTGCCTCATTGAGATTTCGACTCTCGAAGGCAATTAGATGTCCTTCCTGCATCAATACCCCACCAATAGCAAAATCAGAGGCATCAGTTTGTACCTCGTATGGTTTAACCTGATCAGGTAGTACTAGAACAGGTTCGACAGTTATAGCAGCCTTGAGGGCGTCAAATGCACCTTGGCAGGTTTCATCCCACATCCAGGCCTTATTTTTCTTCAGCAATTCTATTAGAGGTGTGACAAGGGCTGAGTATCCTTTGATGAAACGGCAATAATAATTTGTCAGGCTAAAAAACGATCGTAATTTGGGGACACCATTGGTAGCTTCCCATTCATGGATGACTTTCACTTTGCGTTGTCCATCCGATTCTTCCTCCACTGATGATATGACCAAGGAATTGTACCTCTTCCTTGGAAAAATTGCATTTATCTGGTTTGAAATACAAGTCGTGCTCCCAAAGTTTCTGCAGCACTAACTTCAGGTGTTAAACGTGATCTTGTAGGCAGGAGCTATAGACCACAATGTCATCCAAGTACACCACGTCAAATTTGTCTAAAAAAGGTCAAATACCTTGTTCATCAAAGTACAAAAGGTAGCGGGAGCATTGGTTAGGCCAAAAGGCATAACAAGGAATTCAAACGTACCATACTTTGTTACACAAGTAGTTTTTGGCTCATCTCCTTCCGCAACTCTAACTTGTCAATATCCTGACCTTAAATCAATCTTTGAGAAGTATCAAGCACTTCCAAATTGGTCGAACAAATCTGCAATCAAAGGTATTGGGTGTTTGTTCTTTATAGTTACCTTATTTAATACCCGGTAATCTATGCATATCCTCAATGAGTCGTCAGCTTTCTTTTGGAACAAGACTGGGGTACCAAATGGGGAACTGGATGGTTGAATCATACTAGTATCCATCAATCCTTGGAGTTGCCTCCTCAATTAGGCTAGTTCTGGAGGGACCATGCGGTAGGGGGCTATGGCAGGGGGCTTTGCTCCTTCCACTAAGTCAATCCGATGCTCGATCTCTCTTCGTGGTGGCAGCTTCTTTGAAAGTTCAGGGGGTATTACGTCCTTGAACTCGTTCAGCACCTTCTGGATGGGTAAGGGAAGATGATTATGTTTTGGATGTTCTGGTTCTTCCTCCCACATTGCAACAAGATAGGTATATTCGTTGCATTTAACTCCCTTCACTAATTGCATGGCTGAAAGGACCTTGACACCAGGTCTGGTTTCTCGAGTCATAGGCACAATACAAGGAGTAGAGTAGCTTATTACCAAGATAGAGTTCCCGCAGGGCATGAGGAAGGCCTTTACTTCATCCAACCATTCCAATCCAAGGACAACATCATAATTATCCAAAGGAATGACAGTAAAAGTAACGGTACCATTCCACTCCCTGATTATTGTCTTGACACTAGGAGCAATACCAGTGATGGGGATGTCTTTTGAGTTGGCAGCCTTGATTATTCCTTAGGACTTGTTGATTTGCAAGCCCAGCTTTCTTGCAATATCAACACCAATAAAATTGTTGGTAGCACTGGTGTCTACCAAGGCTTTGAGGGAACGCCCTTTTATCATAGCTGCAACGTAGAGGGATTATTTCCTAGGCTCCTTAGAAGTCTTAATCTTGGCCTTTACAACGTTGAGGAGTTGAAGAGAACCCAATTGAGTATCTTCATCGTCTTGTGATTCTTGGTCATCCTGTTTAAGGAGGGACGCCATCTTGCCCCGGTAAGGACAACTATAAACCTTATGATCCTTGCCTCCGCATAGAAAACATTCATACTGTCTCATGGGGGCTTGGTTGTTTCCCTGATTCTCTTATGGAGCTTTTACCTTGTTGAATGGTAATTTGAATGATCCCTCTTCATTAGAAGCAACATCAGTAAGGTTAGAATTAATACATTTGTTTTGATTTCCTCCACCACTTGGTATTTTATTGTTGGAAAAAACATTATTCTTTCCATCATTTCGGTTGATGAACTCAATTAGGCCTTCAGCAACAACAATGGTAGAAGCAAGGTCCTAGATACCACGACGTTGTACTTCTACTCTTGCCTACGCCTTGAGTCCATCGAGGAAAGCAAAGAGGCCATCCTTGTCGGACATTTTAGGAATTTCAAGTATCACCTCCTGAAACTCCCTAATGTAGTCTCGTACATTATTTTGGTGCCTTAGCGGGCGAAGCTTACCACGAGTTTCATACTTCACGTTCTCCAGATAAAACTGTTTGTTGATGTCTTTCTTGAAATCATCCCACGATTCCATGGTGTACAGTCCTTGTTCGATGTCTATAGAACGACGCTTCTACCAGAGGGTGGCCACAACAGTTAGATAGAGTGAGGCAGTTTGAATTTTTGCAGCATCATCGACAAGATTTGCTGTCGAAAAGTATTGCTCCAAGTTCCACAATAAATTATCCAGCTCTCTTGTGTTCCTCTGGCCACTGAAAGGCTTAGGCCTAGGGACATCGATCCTTGGAACATAAGGGGCAGCTACAACAGCTCCAGTGCTTACAGCTATCTTGCACAAGGCTAAATCAGCCTTGACAGCTTCGACCTCCATTTTCGCCATGTTAACTTCGGTCTTCATTTCTTAAATCGCAGCAGAAATTTGTGACTGAAAATTATCCAGGGTCTTTTGCATCTCATCAACAAAAGTGTTGAGGGTTGTAAGGGTTTGTCCATGCAGGTCCTTCTCTTGGTCCTCTACTTCTTGCAAGCGTTCCAGAAGGGCGGTCTCGTCCTTTGCTTCTATTTGTTCCAATTGAGCGATAATATCCTCCGTCACAATAGTATTTCGTAGAATACTTTGTTCATTGCATCCATTTCGGGATTCCAGTGAGGAAAGTTGATCCTTTGAGCCAACCAACGATGAAGGTTTGGACTTGCTCGATCTCCTTGTCGGCTTCTCTAGATTTTCCACAACCTGGGTACTAGGGCCAACACATCTCCTTCTGTTCCTGCCATACTTCCAAAAATACCACGAATCAGAATGTAGACAATGTGGTTGTGCCAGGCACTAAGTCCTTGGCTCTGATACTACCTGTCATGGGATCAGAGGTTGAGACCGAAACTTGACCGCCGTGCGGCACTTAACTGAGCTAATAAGGGACTTGGCTAAGTTAAGCCTTGCAGATATGAACTTGAAAACAGAAATATAAGCAAGAGTTTGAAAGAAGAGATATATATTGCTCTATAACTCAGAAAATATGAGATGGTTACAATGAGACATCTCCCCCTCATTTTATAGGGGTTAAATTCAAAATAAAGGGTGAGGATCATCTTAGCTGAAGGACCAAGATTGCACCTCATATTCCACTAAACTGGCTATCCAGCATTCTCTATACACTAGCTGACAACTTACATAATTTATTACATCATGCCTACCAACTATACAATCCAGTTAGAAATGGGGCGAACTATTTAGAAATGGGCGGGTCGTTACAATAAGCTATAAACTTCAATTACCCCTTTGTCCAATGATTACAAATTAGGTTTTAAACTTCACACACGATTGATGTATCCATATTTTCAGTACTTAAACCATGTAATTTAATCTACATTTGCATTACAATTTGAGGCATAAATGCTACATTTCATATAAATTTGGTACAATGTAGGTTGAACAAAGAAGTGAAGAAATTCAGCCTAAAATACCACTTCATGATGCAAGTCAATGGTCGAACGATAAATGGTCAATATTCACTGTCAATCTGGAATCTACATTCTGATCGTGTAATTGATTTTAAAAGGAATAAAAACACATCATTGCATACATTGTGGAAAGTTGACAAAAGAAGTCAAAAGAAAAAGGGACCCACGTGTTCCCCATTTGCTACTTTTCATTTCATATTAAAATGCAAAGTTTGAAGATGAAATCAATGCAAACCGTGTTATTCTCTGCAAAGCCATTCTTCAACTATATCAATATTATTATATTGATCAAAAGCCACCAAAGATGACCAAGACATATTTTATGGAATTAGAAAGATTCTGCCAACAATTTATTCCATTTAATATTGCAAAAGTGAAGACAACCATCAAAGACAACGCGCAAGCTTGGCCACTTTTGCTAAAAAAAACTCCAGATTCAGTTTGAATGTCATGCGATGTGGCTTATATAAAGTCACCTACCTTGAAACATAAAAAAAAAACCCAACAATTTCAACAGAGCCGAGTTCTCTGTTCATTTGCTTCTTTCATTTTTTTCATTTTGTAAATAGTTAGGATTAGATTAGTTCTTTTATTTTTGTAATAGTCTAGTTATTTTGGGTGTAATACGAATGAGGAAATGCCCGAATTACGGAGCGAAGAAAGAACAAAATTTCGTAGCTGTACTCGTGAATCTTACCTCGGATCTGTCATTGTCAACATACGAACTTCAATTATAAGGGAGCATCTCTTTAATCTCTTTTAGATATGAATTTCGTATTTATTTTATTATGCTCGTGTAGTTCGTGTTTATGATTTTGTAATAATGCTCTTTTGGTTTACCATCTCGGATCTGGACTGATTTGATTTAATGTTATATATGGCTTGATCTATTTATTTTCTAATTACCTGTCATTTATTACTTGTAGTTAATAATTTGATTCGTATTCTTTTGTGTCATATATTCATGCTTTAATAGTGAGAGTATTGGTTGTACCGTACTTTCCATGAAGTTATAGGTTGTACCATAATTTCTACATTTGAAATTATTAATTCCTATTTTTAGTTATTTAGCCTGGTCACTTATGATTGTGTGGAGAAATCTATACTCTGGTTAGATAAAGGACACGGGGATAGAATTGTACCTATATCAAAGTTAAACCGGTAATTAACTAGACTTAGGTAATTAATCGGATTAAGAGCTTGTAGCCTAATCCTAATGTTAAATTAGAGAATCCTATTTTCGAGCCTAGATCATTTGTCTTAGTACTAATCTGAGCTTTAAAATATTTTCTCATATTTGTAGTCCCAAATCTAGATTAATTACATTTGTTTCTTTATTTTATTTTATCCAAAACCAAAAATCTACCATATTTCTTTCCAACACTTACTTAGTCACTTTCACACACTTGCACCAAAATATCCTTAGGAGCCTCCCTGTGGATTCGACCTCGCACTCAAACACACTACACTGCATTGATCTGTGCACTTGCGAGTTTAAACTTGGTTAATTTTGCACTCAATTTATATGTCAATTGAGTTACGATCAACGATAACGAATTCCAAATCTAACTCCACTAATCTCATATAACCCCTTTATGATGCAACTAAATACCATGAAATCATTTTTTAAAGCATGATAACCCAAAAACACCGAAAAGCCCCTTAGTTAATTTGAACTACAGCTACCTAATTCGATTAGCTAAACTACTCCATAATCACGTTTTAAGGGCTTCCTAACACTTCTAAGACCAACTACATTATCAAACGTGTCAAATTCAACATTGCGTTTTAAGGTCCTATTTGCATTTCAAGCTAAATTTCCACTTCTAGCCAAGCTATAACCAATTTCATGATATATATAGAATTCTTAAGTGTTCTAGTATCTAATAAAAGCAATGAAACATCTAGACATGCAAAACCCCCAATTTAAGCAAAAGTTACTATTCATATTTTCCCGACAACATGCAAACTCGAATTCCAACCGTTCAAATTGCTATTAGTCTACAAAAGAATGTTCTCTAGGCCTATTAGAAGCTACTTGAAGCATTTATAAGCAAGAATTAGCAATTTCACCACTTAGTAACCCCAATTAACAATATCAAATAGTAATCCTACTAAAATATTTTCCAATTTCTTTAACAGAGACTTAACTTAATCAATTCGGTTACCTATGCTATTGACCTCTAAACTTTCTGATTTTTATGTAAAATATAGCGCTTCGAGTGTATATGACTTTAGAATCAAACGATGCCTAATTCCGAGTTAAATTCCATGAGTTATACCATTTTCCGTGCAACTACTCTAAATTGCCCTGTACCAACGATTTTCCCAGACACATTTCGGAAATGGCTAAATCGGAGGGTTCAAACGTTAAAATTAGCCTTATCTCTAGAAATAAAAATTTTCTCTAAACTATATAATATAGCTGCTGTATAAATTTCCTTAATTTTTGACCTCATTTACTATGTCAAAATGGCTCTAAAAGTGACGGGCAATGAGCTGTCCGAATTTCACATTTTGCACACTTGAATTCTTTTGATGTTTTCTTGCATTTGAGCTATCTAAGAGCATTAATCTAGCATGTAACACACTCCTATACTTCACTTAGGACATTAAACAAACACCTAATCTTCACAATGCAATTATCTTCATCCTTAACAACAACTACATCTAACATACCAAAATTTCCAAGTTTACAAGCAATCAACACTTAATCTTCACATATTCATCATGAGAATCAAGATAACTAGCTCAAACAAGGCATAAATCAACTTATATCAACATTTATATAAAACTTTCATTACTAAATATAGGGTAAATAGCACAACAACCCTCTATGCTTTAGCAAAAGTGTACAGGACCCCCTGTGGTTTCAAAAGTGCACCGGAACCCCCCGTGGTTTTAAAAATGTAACACCACAGCCCCCTCCGTTAAAAAAATCGTTACTTTTAAAGAAAAATGTGTTACACGCGTGTTCGGTGCGATTTTTTATATCTTTAGGGTTAAATTATTACTTAATTGGACAAAACTACCCTTATTTATGGTTTTTTTTCTTTTCTTTTCTTTTTCTCCCAATGCAATTTTCATAATCAATAAATAAATAAATAAAAACCAATCTTCTTCCTCAAACCACCGCCCCCCATCCCACCCTCACTATCCCCACCCCCACCCCCACCCCCACCGTTACACCACCCCGTCAACCCTTCTATCCCCGTCACCCCACCGTTACCCCTACCCCCCCCCTCCCCGCGTCAGCAGCCCTTTCCTCCCAAAAACCTGCAAATCTTTTTATATATATATATATATATATATATATATATATATATATATATATATATATATATATGTGTGTGTGTGTGTGTGTGTGTTTGTGTGTATATGTATGTGTGTATATTATGTATATGTGTATGTGTGTCTGTGTGTGTCTGTGTATATCTATGTGTCTGTGTGTGTGAAGGAAAACTCCATACCTATTAAACTTGGTCTTAAGTACGTTCAAAAAATTGCTAGAGGCACTGTCAGTGCTTATAACGTCTCGAATGAGGTGAGCTCTTTGGTCTTCTTTTATGATCTTGGTGCATATCTTGCCCATCTTCTTTTTTCTTTTGTTTCTCCCTTCCCGATGGAATGACTAGTCTTATGCTCTTTACAGTTAGGAGTTCTTTTGAATTCCATGAAAATGATGCTTGATGTTCTGCGACCCCTGATAGAAGTAAAATTGAAGGCATGGGGTTCTTGTATTGCTGATGGTGGGGATGTCAGTGGTGAGCGGCTTAGTGAAATAACTATAATGTTGAGAGCCAAATTGAGAACTTATTCACAAGCACTCACTGATAAGCTTGTGAAAAATGTAGGTGGTCTTCATATAATGTACCTTTTACTTGTTGAAGCTCTGATTTCTTGTTCAATAATCATCAGGTTTCTTTATTTCCATATATTTTATTAAATTCTTCAATACATGATTACTAATTGTTTGAAAATACGGTGATGAACTGATCTTTTCATATTTTAGCAATGAAAGATGATGTGTGTGTGTATGTCTATGTGTATGTGTATGTGTCTGTGTGTGTGTGTGTGTGTGGGTGTGTCTGTGTGTGTGTGTCTGTGTCTGTGCTTGTGTGTGTGTATCTCTGTGTGTGTGTGTGTCTCTGTGTCTATGTCTGTGTGTGTGTGTGTGTGTGTGTGTGTGTGTGTATGTGTCTGTGTGTGTATGTCTGTGTGTGTATGTGTGTGTGTGTGTGTGTGTATGTGTCTGTAAACAAAAAAGAAAATGAAAAGAGAAATAAAAAATAAAAAATTGAAGGGCATTTAAGTCTTTTTATACAATTCAGTTAAATTTGTTGACGGAAAATTAAGGAGGGTGTGCGTGTACACGGTTTGAAAACCATAGGGAGTTTCGGTGCACTTTTAAAACCATAGGGGGGTCCTATGCATTTTTACTAAAACATAGGAGGTTGTGGTGCTATTTACCCCTAAATATTCAAGAATAATGCACAAAAAATGCAATTCCCTCACCTAAAATTTAGCTAGATGGCAAGAGTAGCCTGAGATGAAGTTTTTTCACCTTTTTTCCATTTTTTCCTCTTCTTCTTCCCTTTCTTCTCTTCATTTTCTAGCCATGTATGTGTGTGTGTGTGTGTGTATGTGTAGAGATCATTTGTGTGTTTGTGTGTGCTGTGTGCTTGTTTTATTATATATATTATGTAGTATATAGATATATATGGGCATATATAATGGCTTGGGCTTAGACTTGTATCTTGGTTGGATTAAATTAAATATGCATACCACTAAAACTAAGCCCAACAAATGCTAAGTCTTCTAGTTGGCCCAAAACACAACTAGAAATCACTATTCATGCAACACACTAAACATTTTCTCTATCTCGCTCCCGATGTGCTGTGCACAAAATTTCAATTTTTTTATGCCTCATAAATGTCAAGTATCATGGAAAAAATATAAAATTAGGAAAATAAGACATTCAAAAAACCTAATGAATATTAACTATTCCTACAAGACAACAAACATCATAAAAATAATGAAAACTACCCTTTGAATACAAGAAAATGAATTCAAATGATACACATATTAAAATAGTATAATATTCATTTTATATAAAATAAGTTTTAAGTATAAATGCATATTTAATATAAGGTAGCAATTTAAATAATTGAAGCCACATAAATGCATATAAATGACACTAATTAGTAAATGCACGTGAATGCAGGTCTGGGGTCTCACAGAAGAGGTAGTTTGGATGAAGAAGTGCATGTTAGAACTAGAAGTGGTTTCATCCATTGAATCGTCAATACCTTTGTATTGTGACAATAATGGAGCCATAGTACAAGCTAAGGAACCAAGGTCTCACCAAAAGGCCAAACATATTGAGAAGCGCTACCGTATCATTTGAGAGATAGTAGGGAGATGAGATATAGCAGTGCAAAAAATAGACTTAGCGGACAACACTGTTGACCCACTAACCAAGGCCTTATCACAGAAATCTCTTGATCATCATTTAGAGAGGATGGGTATGAGATACCATTCAAGATGACTTTAGTACAAGTAGGGATTGTTAGAGTTAGTGCCCTAAAGCGAAAATTAATTGTAATTTATTAGGACACAAATATTGAATTTTATTTTATGGGCAATTTATTTTTCTTAATATGTTAATTAAATTAAATAAAGTCCTTAGATATATGTTTGTGAATCTCATTATTAAAGAGTTAGAATATGAGTGACGGGATTCACTATATATTCTAAAAGGGTCCCTGACTAGAGGATAAATTAATTAGCCGTTAGTTTATCCGGATAGTTAGTATGTAGTCTATCATCCAGTTGATATGAGATACTAAACTAGGCAACAAGTCTCATGTTGTACTAATAGATGTATATGTGATAATTGAAAATATATCACTAGAGTTGACCGACAATATATATCGGATTACGTGGGTTGTCAATAATTCGATATATATATATATATATATAGTGTATAAATATTCCTTTGACCTGAGACACCATGGATATTCTATGTATGAAATATCGAGATTTGCTAGTACCAAATCCCAATCCTTATCATGGGCTGGTTTATGCGCTCAGTGGTCGTGGCCCGTTTCTGCATGGGGATATATGAGCGTGCAATATGGAATTCATCACCTAAGGGTCCTATGCAATCCAATAATTTAGTAACCGAAAATTCTTGGCCAAGGTTAGATAATATATGTGAGTTCTATTATTTATTTATGAGTTGCTAAATTAATTGGATTAGGTCATATGATTAAGTAAAAGAGTTTGAAATCCTTATCCACGACTCTAGCTTAATTGGGACAAATATGATGGAAGGAATTAATTATACAGGAATTATGTATTAGCAAGGTTCTTGAAATTCCATTTCGTTATTGCCCGTTTCTGCATGGGGATATATGAGCGTGCAATATGGAATTCATCACCAAAGGGTCCTATGCAATCCAATAATTTAGTAACCGAAAATTCTTGGCCAAGGTTAAATAATATATGTGAGTTCTATTATTTATTTATGAGTTGCTAAATTAATTGGATTAGGTCATATAATTAAGTAAAAGAGTTTGACATCCTTATCCACGACTCTAGCTTAATCAGGACAAATATGATGGAATGAATTAATTATACAGGAATTATGTATTAGCAAGGTTCTTGCAATTCTATTTCGTTATTAATTAGGTAATCACGATATTCTGCTAAGTGTTACTCATGACTTGTGAAAATTAATTAGAGTAATTCTGATTAATATATTAATTAAATTTATATTATTCTACTATTAATTAATTATGAACCCAAGAGGTCACGCACTATCAACAATTGAGAATTAATCCATAAGAGAGATTTAATTAAATAATTTGGAATGTCCAAGATTATTTAATTAGGACCTAGGCTGGGCTTATAGGGATTTTAATCCTATGGATCTTACAGTCTGAGTCCAAGTACTGGGACTAGTCTAAAAGGCTAGCCTTAGGATTTACAGGTTTACTATAAAAAGAAAACTATGTTAGAAAATTTAGCTAGCACAAAAACTCTCAGTCATAGACAATTTCTCTAGAACTCTAATGGGGGTTTATGAATTTCTCTCTGGTGGATACTGTTGGAGACTTCACACGGGGGGAGCTCGAATTGCATAAGAGACTACATTAAACTTCACGATTTAAGGTAATCATCAAACCCATAATTATTAGATAATTATGTTTGTATGCGTAATCATATAAGTTGTCATGAGCAGATACGTGAATTTATTTCTGTTGCATAATTGTTTGTAATTGAAAATTTTTAAATTCCAAGTATTTAACCCAATATTTCTTTATACATACTTTTTGTGATATAAATTTATAGGTATTATAAGTTATATTTTTAATATTATTTTCTTTTTACATTACATATTATTGCAGCCATCAAAGCTATCATCACCAACGTTGCCATATTATGATGTTTTCCTAATTAATAATATGTTATTTTAATTAGTATAAATAATTATATATGTTTATATGTACTTTTTATTAGTATATGTAATTATATATGCTTATACTTTTTTTTAACCCCTCTCCCCCCCCCCCCCCCCCCCCCCCCCCCCTCTATGAAATTCGAACATTGGTTTTCTAACTGTTAAGGGAGTAATTTACCATTAGGCTACTCTTAAATCTCATTTTTTTTCTCTCTCATATATATATATATATATATGCTTATACTTAATAGTATATTGTTAATTAGTTGTATGGAATTTTTTTTTTTGACTTATTTATTGATTTGTTCTCGTGCTTGATCTAATTAATTTGAACTTTCTGTTTGCATGATAGGTATAATCAATTTCTCCAAGAATGCGAGGCTGAGACCCAAGCAAATCTAACACCGTAGTGTTATTTCTATAATTAGTGGTTAGTTACTTTGTACAAATATTTTGTCTAATTAATTTTAGTTATTTGCGATTAGTTATTTTGTACAATTACTTTTAGTTATTTGTAAAATATTTTTATTTCTGTAATATAAATGTTTTATATTTATAAATTTGTATAATAAATTTCTTCTTCTTGCTATTTAATAATATTTTTGCATTTGAAATAAATAAATCTATATACAAAAATATTAATTAATAAATTAAATTTTAAAAAATTGTTATGGATTTAGCCACGAATTAGCCACAAACTCCTTCCATCACAAATAGTGACAAAAGTGGCTACAGGTCCCATTTTGTTGCAGCCATCAATGGACATAATTTCGTTGCAAAATGGCAATGGAAGTGGTAATGATGTTCTTCCATCGCTGTTTTGCGACGGATTTGGTGGCAGACTTATTTTCGTCATCATTTTGTGATGGATTTGGGATGGACTTTTTTCCATCACTAAGACCTGTTTGATTCAAGGATTGATTTTTCATTCACAGGATTGTTATCCCTGAAAATGTTATTAAAACTGTTTGGTATGTTAAAAATATTCTCAAAAATATTTTTTCAAAATTCTAAAAATGTTATTTTGTTATGTTTGGTTTAGACTCAATATTCATAAGAATTTTGAACAATTTTCTAACAATGCCCTAACTCAGAAAAACAAAATTATCATATAATGTGTATAAATATGCAAGCAAAATTTAGAAACTTAAATTTTTTATTTTAAAAGATTTGGAAATTTTAAAATTATTTTATTTATTTTTATTTTATTTTTAAATTTTAAATTTAATTTGAAATTTTAAAATTTAGAATTTAGAAAAAAATTATTTTAAATATAAATTTAAATTATAAAATTTCAGTTTAACTTAAAAAATTAATAATTTTTATTAATTTCATTTTATTTTTTATTTTTATTGTATTATTTTAGTTTTTATAAATATTTTTTTTATTTATACATATTTCATTTTTATTTTTTGTTTTATTTTTATTTTTATTTTATCTTATTTTTACTTTATTTTATTTTATTTTTTATTTTTTGAACTATTTATATTTATTTATTTTAATATTATATTTTTTAAGATGGGTATTTTTTTCTTTTTAAAAAAAAATTATTCCCACAACTTGAGAATGTGTGATTCCCACCCCCTCACATGAGAATAGAAATAAACCAATTCATAAAAATACAGCATTCCCAAGAATATTTTTCATTGTGTAAACCAAACATTGGAATATCATATTCCAGATTTTATATTTTCAAGAATCTTGAAATATTTTGCGAACCAAACACCCCGTAAAGGCAATGGATTAATGACCAAAATACTATTCATCGATGTCCGCTTGCAACTGTCTTTTTGTAATGGATTGCCGTAGTTAATTAAAGCTTGCCATGGAATGGCGATGAAAATCTTCTGTACTCAGCATCAATTTTTCTTGTAATAAAAAATATTGGAGGTGGTGGTAGAAGTGGAGGTAGTGGTGGTAGAGATAGTTGGTGGTGGTGGAGGAGTAGGAGGAGAAAATTTAATATTAGAGTAGTTTGTGTTGTGTGTATAACTTTTCTAGTACATTTATATGGGGACGGACGTGTGGGAAAATTTGGAGCAAGGTTATTTTAGCTAGGGTAGGTATTCTTGGTTTTTTATTTTTATTTTTAAAGTATTTTCATAACTTGGGAATGTCATATTCTTACCACTTTACATGAAAATAAAAAATGAGAAATTTATAAGAATATTGTATTTCTAAGAATGTAATAAGCTTTGAAATATTTGTTTTCTTTTGCCTATCAAACATAAAAATATACATTTTTTACTTTATTTTTTCAAGAATCTTGTAAAGCAATTAAACACTTCTTAAATGCGTGTGCAAATAAAAATATCAAAATATTTTAAAATATTTTGTGAAATTAGTGGATGCTACAACATGTTCTGGCTATGACTCTAAAATGTCAAGTATGGATCCAACCTCACAATCAAAATGAAATTGTAGTGGAACTCTCTCTAGCTCGCAAATACGTGAGATTTAGGCCAAATTAAATGAGAACACTTTCACTTTATTTGCCTAATTTATCATGGCTTCATTCTTTTATTGCCCCATTACGTCTTTCCCCCTTTATGCGTATCATGATATCTGCACCTTTCTAAATTTTAAGGAATATTCTAACTTTTATCTCTAGACGGTGACTTTAACCACAATAATTGAATGAAGCTTAGACCCTATATGGTCCCAGTGCAACATTTGCCATATATATATATATAGTGAAAGTCTCGAGACTCAAAATTAATATTTAAGTAATTTAATATTAACTTATAATCTTTTTTTAAAATAAAAAAAAAAAGTCTTTAAGCATGATTTTAATGAAAAGAATTATTATAGTTGTCATGGGATACTAATGGATTTTCATCAATTCACTTGACCCTCAGACTACTTGGTTTGAAGTAGGGATGTATTTGAGTATATCTTCTTTTTTTTTTTTTTTTTTCCATAGGGCTATGATAAGTGATTTAATAATTATATATATATATATATATATATATATATATATATTGTATTGTAGAAGCTAATTAAGTTGTAAACAATAAAATAAATAAATATTTAATAAAAATTAGGGTTAGTTAAGATTAATATCAACGTATCCGCCTCTGATATGAAGCCAACACCAAAAGCAATGGATAATTGATGAAAGAGAAGATTCCACACACTTTTGTGCCGTCTCCTATCATGCTCTTCATCTTTGTTCACTTCTTTAATCCTTATTGATTGTCCTTCATATTACAAATCAAGGTGTCAACCTCACCTTTTCCATATGCAGAGGGAATGTTTCTTGATCATTTGTTTTTGTGTATATCCATCCATACTTATCTTTTTTATTATGCTTTGATTAATCATTAGTTGTGTCATCATCTTCTTGGTCAAACGTTAGTTGCATGCTCCTTAGCTATCAAAAACTTAAATTAGCTTTAGACTATGTTCATAATTGATATGGATGAAATTAGACTTTATGTAAATAGACAAAATTAACCCTGAAATTCGAGTGAGGCGAAGTCCGAGCTTTTGGCCCGAGAAGGGCATCTGACCCTACCTAAATAGGACACATAGCGACCCGAGTTATATTTGTCCCAACCTGAAGATATATTTAGAGATCGGGACTATCGTAAAAACTAGCCTGGGACATTCCAAAATACTTGATCATAATGCGACACGTGATACTCTTTAGGTTACATATGTTTCTATAAATATGTGGGCAACTCATAAGTAAAGGGGACACAAGAGACATACAAAAATGCTCTCTCTATTTGATATCTCTCTTAAGTTTTTACTCTTTAGCTTATATGCTATTTTTAGACCCTATGTCTGACTTGAGCGTCGGAGTGGACCGCTGGGAGCTACCCTGAGAACTTTTGTTTTGCAAGTTGAACACTTCCGTAACGGAACGACGAGCCCGTCAAGTTCGGAACCAAATTTTGACCCTTATCAGTAACGATTCGGGTTCAATAATTGCTGATATCTTAAACCTAATTAACTAATTTAATATATTCAAATCAATGCTAATAATAGTAAAAGACTCAAATTATTATAAACGAATACATATTTTTACACGCTAATAATAGTAAAAGATTCAAATCGTTATAAACGAATACATATCTTTTACACGATGAATATAAAACAAAATGTTACCATAAAAATGCAATTCATTCTTTAATTTTTACGAGAGAAAGATATGCAAGATGATATAGAATGTTTCCCAAGCTTCGGCCAGCACTCTTTATCTAGGGAACCAATTGTGACTTGTCAAAAATATTATATGAAAACCAAAAGTTAAAAACACCATCACTTTCTCTAGATGCTCAATTCTTCTTTTGATGACCAAATAGAAAAAGATAAAGAAATCAATAGCATGATAGTAATTTTTGTTGAAGAATGTTTTTCATTAATTAGGAGTCTTGAATGAAGGATTTTAATTTCGGCATAAAAAATGCAACTATGAGACAGCTAAACCGAGTGTTCTTACAAGTGAACATTAATATTAAATGTTTAAAAAGTACTACAATAACAATGTTAATATAAAATAGTTCTAGTCAATATGACCCCAACTTGGGGTGTGTTCAATTTGTCAGTCCAATTCAGACGGTCTCTACTTTAATTTTACATACAATTTGAACAAAGTAGTACACATAGTTAAAGACAACCTGGTGAATGAAATTTCGATTTCGTCAGGATTTTAAAAAGGGTATAAATCACTTTAAGCCTATAGAAAATAATTATGATTTACACGTGTACAAATTTTGCTCAACATATATATATATATATTTTTATTTTGCTAACTTGGGGAAACATCCCTACTATAACCAATCTACCAGAGCATAGACTGGATTAACCACCACCCACTAACATCGGATGGGAACACGCCAATATGATCCCGTCTGGCCTAACAGTTAGGTGTGAACCAAAACTCCCATGATGCAGCGACTCGACCCCAAGCATGCACTAAATAAGCCAAGACAAAGACTCAACGGAGACTGAGGGGATTCGAACTCAGGGTGACTGGTTGGACGCCTCCACCTCAAACCAATTGAGCTGACCCTTGGGGTCAAATTTGGCTGAACATATGTGATGCTTTCATCGATATGCAAGTAAAATTAAGCGAAATTACTTAACCTAACCGTCCACAAATTGTGAGCAACTCCTGAGTAAAAGCATTGATACCCACAGCTGATAATCAAAGTTAAAAATGTACTTAATGAGACGGCCTGGTTAAATCTTATATACAAATCGAACAAATTCTTTACATAACTAAACATAGTTTAGTACACGAAACTCCCACTATACACGGGATTCAACATATGCAATGTCTTCATCGATTTATATGCAAAACAGAAATTACTCAACCGTCAAAAAATTGTGATCAACTCCTGAGTAAAAAGCATTGATACCAACAGCTGACAAGTAAAGTTAAAAAGAGTAGCTAAAGTAGCACTTTAGCAGGCAAAAGAGCACTTTAACAAAAGTAAAATAAAGTAGCCCATTTTGTACATAGCATGAAGATCAATTTGGAATATCTTTGGGGGTTCACTAGTTATTTCAACCTTCTTTTTTCACTTGTTTCAAGGTAACAACATCTCTATCTAACAATATTTGAGCCTTGTTTACAAGAAAAGTAAAGGAAACTTCACAAGAACCACTGAGGGCCATGATGAAAACCAATAACACACCTAAAGCAAAGCAACTTACTAGAGGAGGTATGGCAAAGGAGATGCTTTTTAGAGTACTATCCACAGAGCAATCTTCATTTACCACCTGTTATAAGGACAAAGAATAAAGATATAGTAAGTTCTTTTTGTTGGAATGAGTACGCACGCATATATAATTAAGTAATGAAAACACACAATATTTTTAACATGTTTCTTAGTGGTGTTGCATAGGGGAAAAGAATTTAAATACTACTTTCATGAAAAAGATGAAAGTGAAAAGAGACTCACCCTTGCTATCACAAAGTTTACTCAAAACAGAGAGAAAGACAATGAGGACTGCTACACCAGCTATGATCCCAATAGTGATTGCAAGTGTCTTTTCCACATCATCATCATCATCATCATCATCATCCTTGTCTGCAAATAAAACTTCCAAGATAAGAAATATACTCAAGTACTCAACCTTTACAAGCATACAAATGCAGTCTGCTTCTTTTTTCAACAATGAAGTAAACTTTATTGCATCCCCTTGCCAATGTGTGATGGTAAAAACATGCAAATTTATTCTTCTGTTTATGATTGTCTATGCACCAGTTTTGCTTTAGAAATTGCTCCATTTTGGACTTGCTCCTTCCAATTTGCTTGATTGGAGAGTTTATCATTGCATAGACGGATGGCTTCAACATGGTTGCAAATTACATATCTGGGGTGGAGCACTAATTGGCTCAAGATTGAGCAAATTCCGGAACCAAAACATGTTATTGCTATCTGAGCGTGTACAATTGCCGGGGATGTTCAATTTCGATTCTTATAGTACAATTGAGCACTATTTGACTGACTATTCACTTAAATTTGAAGCAGTCGTAGATGCTATAACAAAACTTCATAATTAGAGCTGTGTATAATTTAATTTAGGGGATTAACTAGAATGGGATGGTTTGGTTCACAAGAAAACATCACAAGGCAGTCTTGGTCATGCTTTGTGGAAAGAGAAGTAAACTTGCTGAAGGGAGGCTTCTCTTGCTTGGTCACTTGCAAATGCAGCATTTTTGACTTATGGAATTGTGTATTTCATATAGGTCAAGCATACTCCAACAATTTCAATCCTGTAACAGGCTCTTATTAAAAAAATTAAGCCCTTATTAGAATATATGAGGCTCTCAATATGTTGAAAACAATGAGTAAGAGCAATGTAAAACTTTGCGAGACATCACAAATTCACCATTGTTCTATAGGATACCTTTCACTCTCCAAATGTGCACTGCAGGGATAATTCAGAGTAAAACTATCACGCCCCAAACTCAAACACGATTTTCTAATGGGAGTTTTCGTAATATATTTAAGGATAACTATTTGAATCTCGAATATATTACCCTTTTAATTTGAGTTATTACTGAAATTCATAACAATAGTTTATATAACACCCTAATATAGTGAATGTTTTACACCAGCAGAGTACGTCACCAAAATTCTAGTAGAAAAGTGCTCAAAATATTAGGACACTCTTTTAGTTCGGACGGCTGGATCGTCGACACCTTCAGGGCGGAGCTGCACTGTCCTCAGCATGTGCACAGGCACACACTGAGATTCCCTTCAATTACTGAGGCGTAATTTCGTAATTTACATTTATATTATATATAAAATTAAAACAAAAAACAAAGAAAACAAAACACCTCAAGTCTCCACGAACAACACTTTCCCAGATCCTATTTCTTACCATTCTCAATTTCGACGACATTCACTTTCAATCTTGAAACATTCACTCTTTTATATGCTTACATATTTTATAATTGTTATAATGTATATTAGTTTATGTATAAATAAATATTTCCGATGACTCTACTCCTGAACACACATGGGACTCACCTCATTGTGTGTTCCAAACAAGAAGTATTTTCCCACAATATTAAATTAAGCTGACTGTACCTTCTAGTCATGTTTCCTAGCTTCTTCTGGATGAATGTAAAAGCAATTAGATTCTAATGTGGACTAAATACAAGTCTGACCACACCTGTAATATAAGGTCTAAAGTATTAGATTCGCAGTTAGTAATGGTGAGAATGAGTATTTGTCATAGGAGAATTATATCTTAATTTATTTGATGCATGTCTTAGGTCGGGCTGTTACACTCTAAAAATTTTAGTTTAAACTCAACTGTTAGGCTGGATAAGAAGATGTTAGCGTACCCCATCTTCAGGTGATGAGAGTTGGTTGATTGGGCGTTCCCAACGGTTTTAAAACAAAAAAGTGAACAAAGTGGTCCACTATTGATCATCAAAAGCAGCATTCGCACAGTCAACGTCGATTGCTTTAGGATGGGGAAATTATCCCTCTAATGCTCCATGGGGTGTGGCTTTGGTGAGACAAATTAAGCAACGAAAGAAATTAAAAATGAATATAGAAAAATTAAAATTAAATCCTCTCCTCTACTCTTTCTCTGCAACAAAATTTTATTAATCTTTACTAAAAAAATATTTTCTTCGTAAAATTATCAAATTATATATTATAACCTCCATTAAAAAAAATATTTTAAATCTGCACATTATGTAAGGGAAAAGGATGCCTTAATTGAAGAACATCTCTTCTTCTTCATCATTCTCAATTCATCTCTTCTATTTTTTTTAAAAATTTGGCTAGTTCAAATATTATGAATTACCTTGCTTTTTTGGTCATGAATGGAAATTTATACATCCAAACATAAAAACAACCACCAAGCTTCAAAAGTAGTAGGACTACTAATAAATGATAAAACGAAAGGACAAGTTTCTAAAGATGTACAAAGTCTTGTGGAATCTAAACACACCAAACATACCATGCATGGAAAATTACTATAAAGCTAGTAAAATAAAATTAAGATCACATAATTGCATCAATTTCTTCTTTTATGACGAGAAACATACCTTAATCACCATCATAAAATTTATACCAAGATTATAAATCTTGTGATGCAACGGTGTACCCAAATTATATCAAACTTTTTTTAACGTATTAATTAAAAAAACACAAAATTAACAAACCATGGAGCCACCACCAAGACAGGTGGTGGAATTTCTTACCGCTTTTGGAAGAGTATCCACGCTCCGAGTATCGCGCGTAGCACTTGGCCAAGAACATGTCACCCCAAGGTGAGGGCCCACAGTCACTTTTCAACCGTCCGATCGCCTCCGATAAACAATCCTGGCACTCACTCACACTCAAATCTTGTGTACACTGCGCCACACCCTGGACATTTCCGGACCCACCAACACGAAAATATTGACCCTGATTGGTCAGATATGCCAACACAGCATCTCGACGAGTCAACGCGTCAGAATCATACCCAATTGACGGCCCACATTTCTTCATCACCACAGTCTTGTCTTCAACGCCCAAAAACGAAATATTATCGTACTTGACAAAGCAACCTTCAAGCTGCAACGAGCCACCGGACGTGTCAACACAGATGGTTCCGAGTTGACTCACTGCATGGGCCACGCAGTCACGACAATCCGAGTTGCTTAGGTCTCCACGGCACTGAAAGAGGCCGTAAACGACGTCGCCTTGGGTTGATCCAGGGAGGGAGATTTTGAAGTTGTTGAAGCTTGAATATGCAGCAGAGTTGACTAGGGAGGTGAGTACTGAGTTCACGTTCGACTCGTATGGTGTGCCTGGATTATACTTGAGCTGAGAGCAGCCACCATACATGAAAGACTGCATCCCACAACTTGATGGCTGTGCAAGAAATGATATAATTGAGCAAAAACCCAAGAAAAATATGCAAAGAGAATAAGCTTGGCTATGCATATTCGTTTCTCTTGATCTTCTCTGTGCTTTTCTCTCTCTCTCTCTCTCTCTCTCTCTCTCTGTGTCTTTCCTATGTCAAAAGAAAGAAAGAAGTAGTTTATTTGCTGGATGTTATGAATAATTTGTTATAGTACATGAAAATGTTATAGCTAGTGTAACGTCCCGTCACACAAGTTGATTTTATAAAGAATACGTGTTTAAATTATAATAATTTAAATTTTTTTATTATCATTATAAATTTAAATATTTTGAACGAATTAATTAAATTAAATGTCTTGACGTGCTAATAGATAGACTCAGGTCGTTACAGCTAGACTTTGTGTGAGTGTGTTGGATGCTTGGAGGAGAGTTTACGTGAGGAAGAAGTGAAGGGGAACTCGAGAAGAATGTATATATGTATTGATAGTCTAGCATGTGCTATAGCAGGAGGCGATAATGGACCATAATCTAGTTGAAAACAAACAAGTCAAGTGGTTTGGTGGTGTGGTTAACTGTAGATAGGTGTGCTTCGTGGTCACTTTCGTTAGGGGGCTCAAATTGTTTCATGCACACATAAAAAAAAAAAAAAAGAAGAAGAAAAAAAATATTCCACTTTTGAATGGTTTCCAGACTAAATCATTGTTCTCTGGTTACGTGTTGGATGTATCCAATTTTGCAGAACAATTTTCCCTACTTTAAGGTTGATGGCTAATGCTCCACTTTTAATTTTTTTTTAGTGGATGAACGATCTAGAATAATCGAGATTCGTTAAAGAAACTGAATTTTTTTGTTGAATCCGTTTCTTATATTCTTACACGTGATCGTTGTCCTTTATTTTTCCTTTTTTTTCTTATTCGTTTGGTGTAGTTGCATATTCCGTCATTGCTTTTTTTTGTCTGTGGAGTGTCCTGAACACCCCCATCTCGTTCTTCTTCTGGTTGATTTGTTTTATATTTGAGAAATTCTGTTTAAAATAATAAATAAATATAATAATTTTGTTTTAATAATTTAAATTTTTAAATGAGGTCGTTATTTAATATAGTATTAGAGTCTAAGTTAGCAAACGGTTCAGAATTCAAAGTCTCATTGTTAAAAGCATTAAAATTGTTTACGTGCAAAGTTAAAAATTATATTTTGCCTATACATTTTGGGTCGTATTGAAAATAATAAATAAATTCGTTTCTAACAACTTATTAAACTTTTTGATGAGATGGTTATTTAGTAAATTCACTTAGATACAATTATATTAGATCTATCCAAAGACTAAAAATCTTGTGGTGTAGTTGCGCACACCGACACATATTCTAGATCAATGAAAGACTAAGAAATATTTGTGATGAAAGGAATAAGTGTGAACCTACAATCAAGATTTGGGTTGGATCCTCTATGGAGGACGTTTGCTTTTGGGCCTAAGCCTTTTGGGAGGACTGGGCCTGGTGATGTGGTTTTGGGTCGGAATCGTACAGTATGAGGTGGGAGGATTCTATTTCCTACCCCCTAGCTCCATGGATGATTGTGTGCTTGCGTCTCGGATTGGATACCATTGGATTCAAGTTTAATGATATTTATAGCTTTCATAAGGTGGGTTCCATGCTTGCTGTTTGGCGATCTCCTCAATTCCTGATTGGCTTTTGGGGTCCTGACGCAGTCTTGTTGAAGCAAGTGGACACTCTCACAAGCTCTTGATTGTTTGAAGATGATTACTTGGAAGTATATATTAGCCACTGACGAGGGGGACTTCGAGCTAAGGTGAGATACTCACATCGAGCTAAAGGAGGCCAACCCGAGCCGAGGCCAGCCTATTCAGTTAATACCCAACCTGGATGCTGATCCAACCTCACCCCGACCCTGAAAAACCCCAACCTCGGCAAACAGCTGTTCTATTGAGACATAAAGCTCTGATGGGACATAAAGATGCACTGTATTAAATGTTGTCAGAACCGAATTTAGTATCAATAGAGCTCCACCCCTTCATTTCAAAGGTAACTCGTCATTGAATACTCTTAGCTACTTTGCCAGCTCGGACATACTAATCATTCGCACGCCTGATAAAAAAATCCGAGTTGTCACCCCGCCTTTTCCTTGTGCAGGTCAGGTAGCCGACCCGAAATTCCAACTCAAGAAGTCGACCCAAAAATCCAGCTCGGCGGGAGTAGCCTCCCAACCTCAACTGCGAGATTCCGACCTTGACAGTTTGGCGCCGTCTGTGGGAACGAGTTCTTTCTATCACTCTTCTCACCACTCATTAAGAAACCATCATGGTACAAATCAGAAGCCACAGCGCACCGCTAGAAGACTTGCCCAACCCGGATGGGGACCTCGAAACTACGCAAGTGCCTAGCCAAGACCCAACCCAAACCGACGTTGGAGCTAGCCAATGCATACACTTAGCCTCAGAAACCAACCCCTCGACAGACGGAGACCTCAATTCGAACCTGTCACCAGAGGTAAGGATGATGCTCAGGATGTTCGAGGAACTTAAGGAGCAGGTAGCCCAACTAGTTGCAGATTCCTAAGCTCCGCAAGCAGCTACACCGTGGCTCGCGGGTCCACAGTTCCGCATCCCAACCCCAAGGCAAAAGCAGGCGCAAGACGAAGAGGGCTTCATGGAGCCGATGGCAGGACCCGAAGAGGCAAGAGGAAAAAAGGCAACCCATGCCGACCCCGAGCAGGCCAAGACCACAGCTGCCATAGCCAAGGTCATTAACCAGCTCGGTATAAGCCCACTCTCACCCAAGGTACTGGCTACGCCACTACCCACTGGCAACCGGATGCCCAACCTGGCTGGCTATAATAGGGATGATGATCCAGCCAACCACCTGCTCAACTTTGATCACCACATGACTCTGCATGATATGTCCCACCTCATGAAGATGAAGACATTCCCAACCACCCTGGTCGGCAATGCCTTGGACTGGTTCTAAAATTTTCATCCCGGCTCTATTGCAAGTTTTCATCAGCTGGCTGAGTCTTTCCTGTCCCGTTTCGCGGGAAGCCGATATGCAACCAGCCACACTTCAACATTGATGTTGGTGAAGCAGCACAGAGGAAAAAGTTTGAGGGCTTACACAGCTCGATTCAATGAAGAGTCCCTCAGAATTCCTAACTTGGAGGACTCCATGCATTAATGGCTTATCAAAGCAGGCTTAGGTCTGGTCCCCTCACATCCTCCTTGGCTATCGACCCCGTGGATACTATAGCCGAGCTGATGGTATGGGCAGAAGGGTACATACACTCAGAAGAAATCCATCAAGCGAAGAGGGACGATGACAAGGAGAAGGAAGCCGAAAAGAAGAGAGAAGCCTCCCGAGGCTAACCTGGGGGTAAGACCCAAAATGACAGAGACAAGCAGCCTCAACAGCCAAAGCAGAACCCCCGGTTCACCATGTTCAAGGGAGCAAATCCTGATGGAGATCCAGCACCAGAACCATCTACCTCCAACACCGAGGATGAAAGGTTGACCTGAAAATCCAATAGGACTAAGTATTGTCGCTACCATATAGATTACGACTACACCACCGAGAAGTGCAAAGATTTAAAACAAAAGATCGAGGCACTGATAGCCTGGGGCTACCTCCAGAGGTACATAGATCAACAACTAACCTGGAGTCATAATCAAAGGGATAGAGGGAGAAATCCACCCAGGCGCCAGGCTGGGGGCCGACATTTGGTTGTGATTGAAACCATCGCAGGAAGATTGGCGTTGGGTGGGGAGACCTCGGCTGGCAGGAAGGGTTATGTTCGGGCTGGAAGGGAGTATGAGCCAGTGCGGGGTCCGGTCCCGAGATGGAGGAGGTCACTTTCTTCTCAGAAGACCTGGAGGGTGTGATATTGCCCCATGATGATCCGTTGGTGATCAGCGCTGAAATAGCCAACTTCACCGTGAAGAGGCTGATGGTGGACACCGGGAGCTCGGCAAAAGTCCTATTCCTGAGCGCATTTGAGCAAATGGGGTTCGACAAGAGCTGACTCAGGCCCTTGAGAGGCACCTTGGTTGGTTTCACCGGACAGGCCCACCGAGCCGAAGGGGTCACTAACCTCTCACTAAAACTAGAAGACGGAGACAAGCGGGTTTCGATACAGGCCAACTTCATTGTAATGGATTACAACTCCATTTACAATGGGATCTTGGGTCGGGTGGCACTCAATCATTTCAGAGTCGTTCCTTCAACTTACCACCAGGCCTTGAAATTCCCAACCCTAGCCGGCATGGCCACCATCCGATGAGCTCAGCTCTCAGCTCAGGAATGTTATGAAAACTCTATCTGACCTAAATATCAGGTTGGCTAGGGGCCAGATTTGCCCGAGGAGAAGAGGGATACTAATAGAGGCAACCCGGCTGAAGACCTTTAAGAGGTGGAGCTCTCCGATGAAACAAAGAAAGTAAAGATCGAGAGTGAACTCCCCAATGACCTTAAGAAAGGTATAAGCCAATTTTTTTTTGAAAAATGAGCATATATTTGCATGGTCTACCTCTGATATGACAGGTATTGACCTGAGTGTGATTAAGCATCACTTGAATGCCGACCCAAATCACTATCCGGTAAAGTAGAAGCGCAGGCACTTCCATTATGATAAGCAACAGATCATAGTAGAAGAGGTGGATAAGTTGGTAGACGCCGGCCACATAAAGAAAATCCAATACCCAACCTAGTTATCCAATGTGGTACTAGTGACCAAGTCCTCAGGTGGATGGAGACTGTGTATTGACTTCACCGACCTCAATAAAGCCTGTCCTAAGGACTACTTTCCCCTACCTCGGATTGATCAGATGGTGGATGCCACCTCCTTGTTCGAGCTACTCTCTTTTATGGATGCCTTCAAAGGCTACAACCAGATTAAGATGGCTCCTGGAGACAAAGAGAAAAATGTCTTCACCACCGATAAAGGTCTCTACTACTATGAGGTCATGCCTTTTGGCCTCAAGAATGCTGGAGCTACCTATACTCAGATGGTGGCAAGGCTTTCAAAAATCAGATTGGCCAAAATATAGAGATCTATGTAGATGACATGTTGGTCAAGAGCAGAAGGGCGGAGACCATGTAGCCGACCTGGCTGAAGCCTTCGCCGTAATGGAGCACTTTGGGATAAAGCTGAACCCGAAAAAGTGCGCATTCGGCATCAAGGCAGGAAAGTTTTTGGGTTTCATGGTCACAGCCCGCAGAATAGAAGCCAACAAAGAGAAGGTTCAGGCGATACTTGACCTGGCGCCGCCGACCTGCGTGAAGGATGTCCAGGTGCTCGCGGGCAAGGTCACGGCGTTGAGCAGATTCATGTCCAGGTTGGCTGACAAGTGTGCTCCTCTGTTCAAAATATTGAGGAATCCTAAGAACTTTGAATGAACCAGAGAATGCCAAGACGCATTCCAGGAGCTGAAAACGTACCTAGCTTCGCCTGCTATCCCGACCTGAGGTGGGGGGAAGAGCTGGTACTTTACTTAGCATGCTCAGGCACAGCAGTGGCGGCGACACTGGTCTGTGAAGAAGGGAAGGAGCAGAAGTCGGTCTATTATGTCAGCAAAACATTGTAGGGGGCCGAGGTGAGGTACTCATCCTTGGTAAAACTCACCCTCGCGCTCATCACGGTGGCAAGAAAGTTGAAACTATACTTTGATGCTCATCCCATTAAGGTCATGACGGATGCCCCGCTCAAGTCCATCATGCACAAACCGGAAGCGTCGGGTAGGCTGTTGAAATAGGTAGTTGAACTGAGTCAATTTGACATCACTTACTAACCCAAAACAACCATCAAAGCCCAAGCCATCGCGGACTTTGTGGTGGAATGTACTGGCCGAGCTGAGCATGACCTGGAGGATGTATGGAAGGTCCATGTGGATGGGGCATCGGGGAAGTCTGGAAGCAGAGCCGGGGTAGTCATCCTCGACCCGACTCGACATGAGCACCAATACTCCCTCAAGTTTGCCTTTCCGGCGTCCAACAACGAGGCTGAATACGAAGCAGTAATTATGGGATTGAAAATTGCGGCTCAGCTCGGGGCACAAACAATTGACTTGAGTACTAACTCTCAATTGGTTGCTAGTCAGATATCAGGAAAGTTCGAAGCCAAGGAAAATACTATGTTGGCCTACCTCAACAAAGTTAAGGATTTGACCTCAGGGCTCAAGAGGTTCACAGTGCAGCAAATCCTGAGGGAAAAAAATATGAAGGCTGACGCCCTGTCCAGGTTGGCCTTGGGCGAGAGCCGGCCTGCCCTAGTCCATGTGGAAGAAGTCACTGAACCAAGTATCCAGTTAGGGATGCAAGCCGTAGCCGAACTCAATTAAAGCCTAGATTGGACCAGACCAATCATGGACTACTTGGAGGGGGGTATGACCCCAGAAGATGAAAAAGTAGCTCGGAAACTCATGAAACAAGCCTCAAGGTTTGTCATAATAGCTGGGCAACTTTACAAGAGAGCCTATACTTGGCCTCTCTTAAAGTGTGTCGAGTCCGAGGAGGGAAACTATGTTCTCAGATAAATTCATGAAGGGACATGTGGAAACTACCTGGGTAGAAAGGCTCTGGCTCGAAAGGCATTGAAGCAAGGTTATTTCTGGCCAACCCTAGAACAAGATGCCAAAGAGTATGTAAAAAAGTGTGACACCTGCTAAAGGTTCGCCAATGTACAGAGGAAGCCGGCAGTTGACCTTACAATGATGATAAGCCTATGGTCATTCTATCAGTGGGGTCTAGATATCATCGGCCCATTGCCAACTGGTGTTGGCCAAAAGAAGCACGCCTTCGTAGCTGTAGAATACTTCACCAAATGGCCCGAGGCTGAATGTGTTACTAGAATAACAGAAAATGCAGCTTGAGATTTTGTATGGAAAAACATCATTTGCCGATTTGATGTGCCAAAGGTCATCATCACCAACCACAGCAAACAATTCGACAGTGCATACTTTCGAGGCAAATGTGCTGAGATTGGGATCGACCTCAGATTCTCATATATTGCTCACCCTCAAAGCAATGGCCAAGTTAAAAGGACTAACCAAATCATTTCGCAGGGCCTGAAAACCAAGTTGGAGGAAGTAGAGGGCTAATGGGCATCGATTCTTCCCGAGGTGCTATAGGCTCAGTGGACTACCACTAGCTCGGCAACTGGAGAATTGCCCTTCGAGCTGACCTTCGGTACTCAAGCAGTGCTGTCAGTGGAGATCGGGTCTCCGACCAATAGAACCCTCCACCATGATCCAGGAATAAATGAAGCTCTAATCCGTGAGGAGCTCAACCTCGCTGAAGAGCTCTGAGCTAAAGCTTAATTAGGATGTTGGCCAGCAAAGCTGCCATGCAAAGAGCCTTTGCCAAGTAGGTCAAGCCTAAGCCTATTAAGGTTGGCGACCTCGTACTCAGAAAGGCCATCTTTCTATCACGCTCGGGTAACAAGCTCTCCCTAACCTGGGAAGGACCGTACGAAGTCGTGAAAGAAGTCCAACCTGGGACCTTCTACCTTCGCAACAAATACGAGAAGCAACTAAAGAATGCATGACACACAGAATACCTGAAGAGATATTTTGTCTAACGGCCCCCGAGACGAAATCTCTTGTAACGGCCCTTGAGCCGAAATCTCTTGTAACGGCCCCCGAGCAGAAATATCTTGTAACGGCCCCCGAGCAGAAATCTCTTGTAACGGTCCCTGAGCCGATATCTTTGTTAAGGCCCCGAGCCAAAACTCTACCCATAATTGGCTCCTGAGCCCAAGTACTCCATGTACAAATTCAATACAATGTATTTTGTAAATCGGTGCAATACCCGACCCGGGCATAAGCACCTCAGCTATTTAGCTACTGCCAACTTGGATTAACGCGGTGGCCACACTTAATTACGAGCTAATGATTAAGTAAACTAGCTCGGGTATAATCAATAACAATTTGATTAGTTTTGCCAGTTCGGATTAAGGTCCAACTCGGTGTTAGCCGGCTTTAGGTTGGTATGTTAGTTTGGGTCTAAACTCGAACTCAACATTTGTCAACATTAGTTTGACCAATTTTAAATTGGACTAACGAGTCCAGGTCAGCAACGATGATAGTTTTCCAGTTAACCAGCTCGGATTAGGATGAAAATTTATTAATCGCGTCCAGCTCGGTTCTTTATATTTAAATTAAGTTTGAAAGGTCCATTATATTAGTCCGACCCCACTTACTTAAGAAAAATTTTGCGAAGAGAAAGGTACATATGTACAAACTCGAACAAAACGCAAATAAAACTAGAATATTCATTTCATTGAAATTAAAAAGAGTAACAATTACAAGAGCCCGACCTAGGCGAGATTACAAGAGCCCGACCCGGGCGAGTTTACAAAATTCACTTAGGAGCGGCGACGGAGGTGGTAGCATCGGTTTTATCCCCAACCTGGTCTATGCCCTTCTTAACAAACTCGATCACCTCTAATGCTTGGGACGTCAAGTCAACTGGAAGATCAGGAATATCCCAGAACTCTGGTGGTGGAGCCTCCAAGATTTCGATATAATCATTCTTGGAGGCGGGAAGAAAGGTGTTCGCTCTCTCCCAAGTTGCAACTTGGCCCCGGAAGTAGTACTCCAACTTGGCGTACTTGGCCATCGCTCTACCTTCTGTGGCCAACCAATCTACAGCTGCTTCGCTGGACTTGAAGGCTTCCACTGCATTCTCCCTTGTGGGCTGACCAGATCTACTTCTCCGTCTCGAGCTTCTTTTTCAGCCGGTCAATCTCCGATATGTCCACTTTGTGCCTTTGGGCGGCCTCCTCCCTCAAGGCCTCAAGCTCGGCTCGGGCATCGATGTATCGCTGCTCAAGCTCGACGCAATGAGATTGGGCCCTGGCAAGGAAGTTGGGTGCTGAAAGGATATGGGATTTGGCCTGCGCAAAAGATAGCAAAATGATCAGCCAAGCTAAAAAACATAACCATATCAACATAGTCAAAGATACCTCACCGTGACTATGGCCATCCTCAGGTCGAGCGAGAGCTGATCCGCCAGGACCATTGCCAGCTTGGGGTAGTGAGCAACCTTGGTTGCCTCCACAAAATCCTTACTAGGAGGGCTCATCTCCATGGCCTTGCCTTTCCCGGAGTATTCGGCTTGAGGCTATTTCTTACTCTCAGGGCGGGACGCTGAGCGCTCCGAGATCACCACCCCCGAGCTCGATCATTTAGGCAAGGGAGACCCTGACGTCCCCTTGGAAGAGACCTCGGCGCCGACCTCCCGCACTTGGCTACCGGGCAGCTGCGTCTACCCTTGAGGGATAGTGGAGCACAAGCCGGATCAAGCCGAGACTTCGCCACTGGCCTCGGTCTTTCTCCTCCTCTTAGCATACGCGAGCTTTACCGTATCCGCCATATCTGTAAAAAAATGAAGGAAAAAGATGTGAGAATTGACCAAATACAAACTGAAAAGAACAACGGTAGACAAGAAGATAGGGAGGTCGGGCATTGATTCTGCGAACTGACCCTCTTCTGAGCTAGACTCCGCATTCTCTTCGGACTCGGGAAGTAGATAGGGATGTTTCTTTTTCAGGTCGGGTTCTCTCCCGAATAGCTTTGATTTCAAGATTCTGTCCCACTTGAGGACGCTATCAATGTTAATCAGCATACCCGGCTCGGGTCTCAGTACCGTGACTTCGGCAAGTTCCGCTTCTGAAAGCTTGGGGTCGTCGTTCACATTCTTCTTTAAGGAGGGATTTTAATCCACTCTATACCCCGGGTTCACAGCCGGCTCGACCCAATAGTAGTCGTTGTGCCAGCCCTTGCTAGAAGAGTGCCACTTGGTGAATATGGCATTGCTGGCCTGAGCTGCGAAATGAAACTACCCTGGTTGCTTCGGGTTGGGCTTGCATACAAAGAACTGCCTGAACCGACGCAGGGTCGGCTCTATACCATTCTCGAGGCAGAATACATAAAACGCCACCACTACGGCCTAACCATTGGGTGACATCTGACCCGGGCAAAGCTCAAAGTAATTCAAAATGATGAAGTCGGGAAGTGGAAGCCGGATGATATTGAATGCAAGGTCATAGATAGTGAAGTGATCAGGTGGAGGATAGTAGGTGGATTCTTGCCGACCTGGAACCTTCAGCTTGTGGTTTCGGTCCACCGACCAATCCCTTAGCCTGGTGTTAACCATCTGAACGGTAGAATGGCACTCGTGCTTATAGCAGGCAAGCAGCTGTTCTATCCTCTTCCCTCGAGCCGACGAACCACTGGTTGTAACTGAGCTCCGAGGTCGGACGGCCCTAACTGGGACCGCTTTAATTGGCTCCGACGTAGAGGCTCCAGCTAAGTACTCTTGTGGTATCTCGACTCCCTCCAACTGGTTCAATGGCTTCTCATATTCCTTATTTCCCAAGTCTTCCAGGTCGGCCAAAGGATCCGCCTCTACTTCTTCTTGCACTCGCCTGACCCCGATGACTTAACAGTCATCATCATTCTCCCCGGGATCGAATCGCCGAACCGATCCTCGAGATTCATCGGTGCTGTCGCCACATTGGCCTCTGTCCGAGGTGGATTCCGAGCTCGACGGACTCTCGTCCCCACCATAGGACCTCACCTCTATCGCTTGGGAATCTTCTGACTCTGACCTCCACATCCTGTTTACAAATCAAAATACGTGCAAGAATAACTAAAGGGAGTCGGGACGTACCTACGGCTCTAGCTATGGAAGATGACCCGACTTAATTGGCCCCGAGCTAACAGATTCCGAGCTGAGTGTCCCAAGAAGAATGCTTTCCGAGCTAAAATTGTCCGACCACCCTGGTTGCCGACTTAAAGCTCTTGAAAATTTGTAAGCAAAGTGTGAAATGAATCTCGGACATCAGGGCCCTATTTATAGGCAACTCTTGTAACCGCCTTGGGAATCCAAAACGTCGCATCTTGTCAAAACTGCCAGGTGACATGTTAGCCATTTAAAAGGCATGTACCGCTGACGTGGCCATTCCCTCTGACGGGGTCGGGCACCTCCAGCTCGGGAAAAACTCTCAAATCTAAATCTAACTCCCTCGATCTAGACTTAGGGGAGGAGGGGGGGAAATGATTGACGAGCGGGACCCCGAGCTGAGGTGAGATACCCACACCGAGTTGAGGGAGGCCAACCCGAGCCAATGCCAGCCTATTTAGCTAATGCCCAACCTGGATGCTGATCCAATCTCATCCCGACCCCGGAAAACCCCGACCTCGGTAAATAGCTGTTCTGATGGGACATAAAGCCCTGATGGGAGATAAAGCTGCAGCACATTAAATACTGTCATAACCGAATTTAGTATAAATAGAGCTTCACCCATTTACTCCAAAGGTAACTCGTCATTGAATGCTCTCAGCTACTTTGCCAGCTCGGACATACTAATCATTCGTACACCCGAGGAAAAAATTCGGGTCGTCACCCCGCATTTTCCTTCCTTTTCCTTGTGCAGGTCAGGTAGCCGACCCGAAATTCCAGGTCAGGAAGCCGACCCAGAAATCCAGCTCGGCGGGAGTAGCCTCCCAACCTCAACTGCGAGATTCCGACCTCAACAGCCACCAAGTAGGCTGATCTACACATCATCTTATTAGCTTGTAAGGGCGTCTATAACCTGTCCCACGCTACCATCATGCACTCTCTGACTCCACATGCGTCAGCATATTAAATGCGGTCGTCTTTGAGTCCCATCGCTACTATTTGATTGGAGCTCTTGCATTCCTTCAATCTTTTAGGCTTATTTGCGTCTGTTAGATCATTGCTTGGCCATGAAGGTTGATGGCTCGCTAGTGGGTCTATCATAATGAGTTTTCTTTGGTCACTACGCCTAAGGCGTCTAACACATATGCTACTGCATCTAATGCCGTTGGTTCTTTCTTAGTACAAGATCCCTTAATGTGTACGCTAGCATCTAATGCCACGTGTGTTCTCTCAACTAGGTCGAAATGTCAAGCTGGCCTGTTTCCCTTGGGCTTGACCTTTCCAAACCAATGCCCTTACACAGTCTTTCTTATGGGGCAATGCTTTTGGGCATTGCTTGGGCTGAGACTATTTTTGGTATCTACAATTACTATTTAACAACTTCATCTAACCCTTAGAAATATCGTCTTATTGTTCTTATGTATAAAATTAGTTTGGAAAATTAATTATCTAAATAGCTAGTTCAACAACCAGTTGCAACTAGCCTATGTAAAATAATTATTTTTTTAATGCCTAGGATGATTGCACAACCAAATTATATTCTAGGCTGCTCTTGGCTTTGGTAATGGTCAGTTTTCAGTATTTATGAAATATTCGTGGTCATTTCGAGGTCTTTGTTTTTATAGCATTTTTTTTTTTTTTTTTTGGTGGCATGGTGGACTGGAGATATGCTTTGGAAGATTTGGGATTCTGCTACCTACTCATGTCCTTAACAACTTTAACTTTAGATTTCAATTCCCTGGTGATAAAGCTTTTGACTTTTTCTCCCACCCTTCAAAGTTAGGCATCTTGGACCATGTGAATTGCTTGAAACATAGAATAGCACCCTTCCGAGCGTGGCTTTTCTCATACGTCTTAGGGCGTACTCTTCGCGGAGAAATGTCACTGTTAGTCCTCATTATTTATATGAATTTTTATTTTTATTTTTATTATTTTAAAAATGACAATAATAATTTTTAATATTTTTAAAAAATTATACGGTGGGTCCTTATTATTAATGTAACGTTAAAAATGAACGAAAAAATATAATTTGTATGTCACATGACTTGTTTTTGAAAGATAAAATGCTAAAAAAAATATTATTTAAAAAGTGACTTCATAGGTCCTCAATGTTGCAATAACTCACCAAATTAATGTAAGGGTAAATTCGTGATTTCGTATTTTTTCGTCCATTTTTAACGTTATACTAACAGAAATGACTCACCGTGTCACTTTTTTTAAATATAGAAACTATTATTATCACTTTTAAAAAAATAAAGACTAAAATAAAATTTTATACAAACAATGAGAACTAACAGTGAAATTTGCCATATTCTTCACATTGAAGGCAGTGTACAATTGGGGTTGAGGGCGTCTTGATTCACGAGGGAGATTATAATAAAAGAAAAGAAATTATAGAATTATAAATGAAATGAAAAGGGATAAATATTTGTGTTTGAATTTGATAAAATTATACAAAAAAAGATTGCTAATGATTTTTTATTTTCTTTATTTGAATTGGAAAGCAAAAAAAGGATAGGATAAGATCGATAAAATAGATTTTATATTAAAATAGACACGTATATTCTTCCATACTAAAATTAGAGCTAGGAATGAAATTTTGGCCTTTTAATAAGAAGTAAAAAAAAGGGCATCACAAATAGAATCCGTTCACCCCTTTTATCCCAAATTATGGCAATCCTCTCTTAAACTTTTCTCTGCTAACTTTCCCAAAAACAATCAACGGGAGAGATTTTAATTAGTCCCTTTCCCCCCTTTCCCTCAATTCAATCATAGTTCAAAGTCGCTCAATTCATGAGTCTATTTCAATCGGTCCCCAAAGGAATATATAAACTTTAACTTTACATATTAACCAAAAGGGTAAATTTCACATTTAATCCCTATAGTTTACATATTTTTTCAATGTCATCTCTACTGTTCTGAAAGATTCATAGTAGTCCCTAATGTTTATAAAAGTGATTCAAGATAATTCATAATATTCAAAATTAGTCAATTTGGTCTTTAAATTTTTCAAAAAAATCTATTTAGCCCTCAAATAGGATTCCATTCAAGGACTAAATTGATTTTTTAAGGAAATAATAGAGACTAAAATTAATTTTTTTTGAGAAATAATAGGGACTAAATTGACTAGTTTTGAATAATAGGTACCATTTGAATCACTTTTGTAAACATTAGGGCTAATATAATTTTTTTAAAACATTAAAAGCCAACTTAAAAAAATATTAATAGGGATTATATGCATAATTTACCCTTAACCAAAATATCATACAAAGTTGTTTTACAAAGAATAGTTCCCTAAAGTTGTTTGTACAAAGAATAGTTCCCTTCAGAGAGGCTTTTCTCAAACGTCTTTGCTAGTCATTTTCCACTTGCTTCACGCCAAAGGTGGGGTGTAGTGGGATTTGGAGTTGCTCAGTACATGTAATTAAATTGTATGTACATTTTGACTAAAACGTAGTACAATGTTACTTTATAAATTCTGTTCATTAAAGAGATCCATTTTTGTGTTTTTCACGTCTACATATTTATTCAGTATTTTTTAGTTTGAAATGTAAAAAAAAAATAAAAAAATAAAGCAAACATACTCATCTCGATCATTTAAGTTGGACTGACAAATTGAGCGACTCCAAAATCCTTGTGTCATATGAGAGCACAGAGATATTTACACTCGGATGCTTGTTACCATTAGCCATCAAATGATGTTGCTGTTTTTAAAAGGGTGGGTAAGGAATATAATTTTTATTGTTGTCTCATTTGTTAGCTTAGCCTTAATGGTGATATACAATGTCTCAAATTTATATGACAAAATTAGACGTGTTTAGGTTAGTTGTCGCTTACCTAATTACATTACTCTATTTTTTTATTTGAGTTTCAAATATATAATGTCAGGAGTAAAAGCACACGAAAGTTTTTTAGTCCCACCTATGATAAGAAAAATTATATATTACATATTTAAATTGTTAAATAATGTTTTTTGTTGGGTCAAGGTAAAGAACGTTTAAATGATCCCTTTACGATAATTGCAGAAAGAAAGTGGCACCATGGAGGTGTATATATATTTGCCCAAAATATTGCTATTTAATTCGCCAGTCAAAATTGTGACATTTATTTAGCGGTTTCTAGGTGTATAGTAAACGCATGTGATGTGATGTAATGCGATTGCAACCCGCCAGAGCCTATTCACGTTCAACTAAATAATTACATTTAAATCATCACCTGTATATATCCTTGCCCGTGGATGTGGTGCTGCAACAACAGGCGGTTGGGAAATCGGCGGTAGGGCGCGCAGTAGGGTTGGGGATGGTGAAGTGGAGGGACTCAGCGTTTTTGTCTTCTGAAAAAGAGCTGTGTAATATTCTCTGCCATAAAACCGTAATAACGATATGAATAGATCTTTGTTCAAATCGGAAATTAATCTATTCATAATATTATTTTATTATGAGTAAGATTCAAATATAGTAAATTATTAATATATTTATAACGAAATAATTATAACAAAATTTACAATTATTAAATTTTACTCACAATGTAAAAAACTATTGCAGTGCCATACCAGGGGCAAGAAATGACTATCTTATTATTACTTACGTGTCTAAATCATTTCTTTGTTTATTCACTTAAGTCGAACAAGCAGAGTGGGGGGTTCTTGTAGAAATCATTTCCGTACCATTACTATTGAAAGATATATACACAGAATATGAGTTCTTTCATAAAATCGTAAATTAATACTAATTTCGTAGTATTGCAGAATGAAGAATTTGCCCAAAGAGTTAAGTACATTTGTTTCACCGTTAAATAGCCGCGAATTAGAGTCCAAAATACATGTTCGATCTTGGACTATATGGCCACAACTTAAGTGCCTTTGATTTTGATGTCTATGCTTAGTAGATATGGTAAGAGAGATAGAGAGAGGAAAAGAAATTAGTATGTGAAGAAGAATCACTGTCTTTTACTTTTCACTGTCTTCTACTTTTTCTTTACAAGAATTGAACGTATCTCAATTCTTTTTTTTTTTTTTTTATAATTTCTAATTTAGAAATAGGATTAGGAGTTGTGGGAATAACTTCCCATAACTTCTATTGACCTATAGACAATCCTTATTGAGCAACTCAATTCCAAAATCCAACAATTATAGATTTGAAAACCACTTAAAAACTACACTAGATTTTAGTGTGATGAATGAAAAATTTATTCATTTTTATTTTATTTTATAAAAAACCAATTCTACTATCCATTGCAATAAACATATTGACACGACAGAGCTTGTATTGTGAGTTTATTCAACTCATGTGTAAGTTCATCAAACATTTTATTCCTAGTCAAACTTGTTAGTTGGTTTCATTTATATTATAACTATCTAAGAGGTCCACATACTCGTTCACATTAAAATGAGAATAAATAGTTAGAAGTGTTGTTTGTATCTACCATTTTTTTGTTTTTTTTGGTTGAATTTGTATCTACCATTAGAAGCCATTTTCTCAGACCATGGAAATCGATTATGACAGGTCGTCTCCTATGGGTTCGACGCATGTACAATATTCAACTTTCCATTCAAAATCACGTTTAGTAGTTAATTGGTATAGTACACTTCTAATCTATCTAAAAAAGAGAAATTATACTAATATTAGGTTAGGAAGCATAGTAGTTTATATTCTTTGGATTTTTTTTTTTTTCATTTCATATGTATAATTTGTTGTCTTCGAAGTTTCATTTTTCGTGCCACGAGAAAATGTGAAGAAAAGAGTTTTTTGGAGGCAAGAGGCGATTAATATATAATACGTATTATTTGTAAAATGTTCAATTAGAGAATGGAACATTGTAGTCTAGAGGATTTAAAGATTTTGTTTACTTTTCAACCCAATAATTTTTCTACAATCTAACAACTATCAAATATATCTTGGTGCAGCTATCAGTTATCTTCATTTATCATACCATAGGCACAAGCCTTAGGTCAAGAAGGGCAGTTAGCCCTATGAATGAACTTTGATAGACAATGACATTTTGCTTATGAGATAATTCAATGATCAAATGCTTCATCTAGTATCTTCTAATAGTAGACATGGAGGACACTATAGTCTGAAAATCTCCAAAATAATTGAACAAACAACACTATAATGTTAGAAATCATGTATGTTAGAATGAAGAATGAAGGAGAAAATAGACCAAAAAAGACATAAGATTGAGCTAATTGATACTATGGCCCTTGTCTCTCTTTCACTCAAGCCAATATCGATAATTACAAAGAGAACCTATTCTCTTAGGAATAGGGTTCCTAAATGGGTTAGGACAAGGACAACAGACCCATCGGCAATACAGTCCTCGACCTTAACATAAAATGAGGTTACGAGGAGTGGATATGTATGTTGGTGTGTACTTGTGAATGTGTGGTTATGTTTATGTGTATGTGACTGTGAATGCATCAGCTCATATTTCGTTGTTTTTGTGTGTGTGTGTGTTTTTTTTTTCATTCTTCTTTGATTCTTGGAGCAAAATGTATGTCACCCTGGATTTAATATGATAAAGATATTGCTTGATGATACAACAAAGAGTATTCGACCCAATTTATTTACATTTACATGAGGGACTGAAGAAAGCCCATCAACTCGGCATTAAATATCTCGAAAATTGAGGCAGATTCCACAATTGTGGTTAATTTTGTTAAGAATAGGGCTCCTCCATGCAAACCAATCACACCATATATCGAGGAATGTAGGAAGATTATTGCTACTAGATCGGGGTATAAGATTTGTCATATTTACCGAGAAATAAATAAATGTGTAAATTTTTTGGCTATTTTTGGATTGTCACAATCTTTTAAGTATTCATGACTTTGATCAACCACCAGCCGCTTCAAATTTTACTAAAAAAAGATTTCAGGGGTGAAACATTCCCAAAATTGATTCATTCTAAGTATGACTTTACCTCCATTGAAAAGGGGAAAAAAAAGTACACGAGGAATACTATTGTCTGCTTTCTATACAAAATGACAATTGCACTCTTAGGCTGGAATGCTCCGAAGACTGACAGAAGCACCGAAATAACAACAATATGCGCCATTTTCAATTTAAAACTCAATGAATGAAACTCTTGTTATACTCAGAGTATAAAGAAGAATCAGACTTTCTTTGGGACTATTTTCACATTTGGTGTCGCAAAACATCACTAAATTTTAAGTTCTCAGACTCTGGATTTAAGCTTTGTAAGTCCACCATCACCTTCAAAAATAAATATTCTGCTAACCAAACTCGTTTATCTAGCATGATGGCCTCACTAGGAGCTTTATAAACAATATTTCGGGGTACAAAACTCCGTTATACTTGAAGCATAGAAAATGATCAGATTTACTTTGAGTTTAGTTGGACACAACTGATATGGCAATAAAATAATGGATTTATGCAATTATTAAAATACCTTAAGGGAAAAGAGAGTCATCATCACCAAGACACTTGTTACTAAAATATAATATAAGGATAGGTGGGGACCACTAAAGAAGATTTCAAACCTTAGTATAAATAACACAAAGAAAGTAACAAAATGTAACTCATTGATCCTATTTCTAAATTTGCTATCGTTTGTTAGATACATACCCGAGTCACTTCACTAATTTTCTCGCTCGAGAAGGAACGCGGGAGATAACCCCGTCATCCCTTTCCTTTACTTGTGCAGGATCTCAGCTCGGTCAAAGACAAAACAGGTCCAGCTCAACTTGACACATTTTATATCCAACAACAATCTATCTCGCAAACTATTACCAACTTCTAAATTATCGAATTATAGTAACCAAACTCTTTACCTAGCATGATGGCCTCACGAGCAGCCACTTTCTCATGAGGAATGAGCAATTTTCATAGGCTCTTTCCTTATAGCCCTAGGAGCAAAGAACTAGCCACCATTATCCATTACAACCATCCCCAAGCCCCCATGACTTCTAATTTGACACTTAACGATTTTCATTCCAATGATTGATTATTACTTGAACTTCTATATTTGATAAGTTAATCAATTTTACCTGCCCATGTTTGACTGATAAACTATATGATAATTTAAACACATTAATTATACGTCTTCTTATCCATTTTTAACAATTGATGAAGGACAAAATAAACCATGTTAGCCATTGTTATTCATAAGGACAGTCATGTGGTCTAGCAATATCAAAGACTACAACTTCTCTCCCAACCATTAGAAACTCTTCCGTCCGACACACGTACAGTAATTAATTTCAGTGATATGTGACGTGCGTGGAATCCACCCATGTGAATGATACTGACATTTATTTGTCGGGCTGAGTTTCTCCTCAACCATATTTACTTCAATATATCGTTATTGTTCTCTTTTCCTTTTCGTTTACGTGTGGCGTACGTTGAACTTTTGTTTCATATATAGCTCGGTCTATGTCCTCTCACCCTCTTCCTTGCTCATTATCGCCCGTGGAGAGGAGTGGGGTGCGGGGCCTCCCCTGGGCTGGCTGCCAAGAAAGAATGTTATAAAGTAATGTAGGTCCACATGCACGTTGATTTCCAACTATGTTTGTCTTGTTTTTATTGGGTGCAAAATTCACTTATGTCCTGATTGTTGCATTATTATAAAGCCCGACACCTAGTTTATTCAAATTCACTTTCCAGTTTGCATTATTATGGTACATGTAATCATGCATATATGAAATTGCCTTTTAAGACTCGTAGAGCAGTGGGGTAGTGACTCATTAGAAGTTGTAACAAAAAATTCCAGATTTGAACGTGTTTGAGTCTTGATTGATATAAGTAGAGACATACTACAACAGTACAAAATTTATAACTTTAGAATAAATTTAATATGACCTTACTTTAAGTAAATTTCTCTTCATCGAAAAGAATATATATCCAGGACAAATTCCTTACTTTTAATCTTTTGGTCTCTCTCCTCTCTAGAAAAAAGGAGTTGCGATCAATACGACAAATGGGAAACACTTATTGAGATGCTAGATTACAAATTTTGCAAGAGTGGCTTCATTTCTTATGTTATACTGACACAAATAATTCCTCGAAACATTGTAAAAGTGTCTCTTCCTACTTAGGGTTGGAGATATATATGGCAAATTTTTAAATGTTTCAGCAGCCAGAGAATGGAGATGAGAGATGGAAGATCAAAGGAAGTTTCTTATTCACTAGTGTCCTTGCTCATAATTTTGTCTTTGCTTTGATGCGCCCACATCGATATGCCTCTAGATCAATGCCCGACCAAATTATTGTTAATTCGCTTGGTAGATAAGGACTTTTTCAATGTCCATTACTTTTTAGCTTTGGAACCCTTAATTCTCAAAGACCTCATAGCTTTTTAAATGATTAGGGTGACCGGTCAACAAAAGGTTTCCAGTAGCCAAATGAACTCATAGCTCGTATTGATAATTCTTTCCACTTAACTGAACGCCTAATTTGATTTTCTTTTGGCAACTTTCGAGGCAAAATTTTATTAAATATATTACAATATTTCAAAAACAAATGTTATATATGGTAGTATTTTCAACTCTGTTTATTATGCCATAAATATGCTTTAGAAATTCGATTAATAAATAAGAATAATTAGAGAAAAAGATTCTTTACTAAAAAGATCATCATCAAATTGGCATTCAATTTAGTGCGAATGGAGTATCTCTTGAACTAAAATGTGTTCTATTTATATTTCTTATCATATGCTTCTTCTTTTTTTTTTAGTAAAAGAAGTAGATTTGATTGGTTCATAGGCTATATCAAGCATAAAACATGATAAGTTACTAGTGGATATAAAGCTAGGAGAAGTACATAAAATTCTTGAATGCTATAAATCCAGTACATCACAAAAACTTAACCACTAAAATGTTAAGTACTCCCACCACAATAAAATGAATGGGTTACCTTTATCATTGGGCCATTTAAAAATAATGTCCCTTTTTTTTAGCAAGAACTACATCTATTACTTGTAAATGCCAAAAGTAGTCTTAGCCCAAGAAAAAATCCAGTGGACGTAAGTGGATCTAAGAGAATCCAAGGAAAGCGAAAACATCAAACTAACAAAGGCAGAGGGACCCGAAGGAACTTGCATTTAATTCTCCAACATGCGTGCTACAGAGGGAAGCGCATAAGGGAATGTAAGATTAGCGGTCAAGCGCCATACTCAGCTAATGCGAGAAAAGAATACGACATCCACTTACTAACTAAGACATCTAGCTTCTAGAGCTCCACCAATCGAAAAAGTGTAGTAGCATCCACTTGGCATGATGTGACTACCTCAGGGTAACAACGACTAATCAAAGGCCACGAAGAATCCCAACAGTTCAAGCCATGGACTTAATGCCCAACGGTTATAAATTGCAAACTGTTAGGACAAGTAAAGGTAGTTAAGAATAGAGGAGAAACAAATAGAGAGTTAATGTACTAGAGAAAGCATACAAATCAGCCTTAGGGGGATTCCTCGAGCCAGGTTCTTCCCTCGCAAGCCCATTAGATCATCCATCAAGCACTCCGGCCTAGTAACACCATAAACACCCCAATCCATCGAGAAACCAGCCACTACAAGAAAACTGTCTATAGGCGAAGGCCAGAAAGCGATGGTCAAGAAACTGTTTCTATTTAGCGATACCATAGTGACTAAAGTTGTGTGGTAAATTTTGACGCTAACTTAGGGACGCATTTGCAATAAACGGTAAGGACAAACCATCGACATGACATCGTAAAAAGACATCGATATGCAATAACTTAGGGACGCATTTGCAATAAACGGTAAGGACAAACCATCGATATGTCGTACATTTATATCGTGTCTTTTTATACCTAAACTTCTCTAATTCGATGCTATATAGCGACCAATTAGTGACGGTTCTCTATAAAAATGAAGGATATAAACAGACTGTCGTTAATTTATCGCTAAATAATAATTCATTAGCGACTATTGTTTGAATAGTAAATATAAGCCCTAAAGATTTAAAGACCTTCTCTAATTCGTCACTAATTGGCGATGCCTTTCCGACGGTTATTAATATCCCGCCTTTACATTTAACAATTGTCGCAGATTCATTGCAAAGCAGAGACAAATTAGCAACGAAACATAATATCCCTCATTTACATTTAATAGTTATCACCGATTCATAGCAAAACAATGACAAATTAGCAACAAAACGTAATATCCTGCCTTTACATTTAATATCCGTCATCGAGTCATTGCAAAGTAGCGGCGAATCAGCAACGGAGCCATCGCAGATTTGTCGCTACTTGTGATAAATTAGCGGCAACATTGCATTTTTTTTTGAAACAATAAAATAATTAAGGTTTATGCAACTGTGTATCGTCGTAGTGTCACCTAACCGAAATATAAGCGTCACCAGTACTAATTTTAGACATTTTTCCCTCTCTCTTCCATCACCTTCCCCCATTTCCTAGCGACCTTCCATTTTTCCTCCCCCAGCACTCTTTCTCTCTACTTTCTTTCCCCTCCCCCTTATACTTCGTCGCCTACCCCCACCTCTCTGCCTATCTACCACTATTTTTCTTTGAATTCTTGGGATCTTTGCCGATCCGCATCTCCGCTACCATTTTCTCTACCTCTCCATATATATATAATTTCAGATTCATATATATATATATAATTTTAGATTTATATATATATCTTTATATTTATATATATGCATATAATTTCTTTATATATATATTCAGATTTATGTAAATTGTTAATATTTTTTGTTAATTTTGTATGTAATTGTTGTTAATTATTTATGTAAAATATGTATGCAATTTTTGTTAATTATTTAAGTCAGTTATTAATTTTTCCTGTTAATTATTTATATAAGTTGTTAATGTTTTATGTTAATTATTTATCTAAATTGTTAAATTAATTGTTGTTAATTTTACATGTGATTATTCTTAATTATTTATGTAAAATTTGTATTAATTATCTAAGTAAGTTGTTAATTTTTATGTTAATTATTTATGTAAAATTTTAATTTATTTGTTGTTAATTTTGTTTGTAATTGTTTATGACCAAATTATTTAATTGGGCTAAACTCAATAAATGAAATGGGTCAAATTATATATATAGATACTTTAAATGGACCCAATATTCTTATTGCCTTAAATAATTCAAATGGGCGGAATACATTAATTATGCTGAGACACTTTAAATGGATATGTTAGTTTTATATTATTGGGTCAGATACCTTAATTGGGTTCAAGACCTTTAATTGTGCCCAAGAACTTTAATTGGACCCAAAATTAAATGGACCCAATATTCTTATTTGGTTAAATTCATAATTACGCTCAAATATTGGGCCTATTATGGGCCCAAAACTTTTATTTCTTCGAAAAATGTACCTCAAAATTAAATAATTCATCATTTTTACCATAAATACTTAGAGTCCAATTAAATAATTCATTTGGACCAAAACCCTTAATTGATCCAAAATAAATAATTCATTTGAATTAAAACCCTTAATTGGTCCAAATTTAATACTTCATCATTTGAACCATAAACCTTAATTGATACAAATTAAATAAACCCTCAATTGCCTATTATAAGCCCAATAGAAGCCTTTATTCTATATTAGCCCTATATTGGACCTATTATGGGCCCGAGTATATATTAACCCTATATTGGGCCTATTCTAGGCACGACAATTTATTTGTTATAGTGGCCCTATATAGGGCTTATTATAAGTCCAGTACTAGAATGAGGCCTATATTAGGCCTATACTAGGCCTGTTATGGGTACATTTAATTTTATTATATGTATTGCAGTTATATATATCAGGACATTATAGTCCTATATATATATGTGGAATTACTAATTACTTAATATATATCTACGAAAAGTGTACAAGTGGTAGCCCTACTAAGAATCCGAGATTCGAGGATTATTTTTTAGTAGAGTCAGTGCTCGGATTTGGAACCTCCTCCACAAGGGTCGCTCAAGATATAAGAAGCTAGATTGGATAGGCGATGCCGTATGGAGGCAACTATGTGAGCCAATGTGACTTCACTCGAATGGAAAAAGAGGTAGAAGACCAACTCGAACAATTGAAAGAGTAGACCGTCCCTACATTATTCAAGTTTTATCCCATACCATAAGGTTAAAAGAAGAATTGTATGTTTTCAACTTCACGGGTTAAATTATAATACAATAATAACACTATTTAATTTTTTATTTACGATTTTTTGTTTGGTGAACGTCTATTGAAGGAAGTGGAGTTGAGTAGACATGTGACAAACGCGAATGTGTTCGAGAGGGTTCATCGTAGAGCTTTTGACAATCCCTACTCTAACTCTAGTACTAAAGAGACCATGGTATGTAATTTTATGTTAATTTTTTTAAATTATAATTACATGTCAAAAATAACAAAATTTAATTTTTAATTACAGACTAAGATATAACAAAATGGTCCAGCAAACCACATAGTATTGTAGGAAGATCTAACTACCTGCCTATTGATCACGATACAATCTTTTATGAGGCGACAAGTGGAATGAATAGAGGACGGGTATACAGACTCGGGTTGCAAGGGGTCTGTATAGGAGGGTCTACACACACCATCCCGCCATCTGGCCCTCGAATCACAAAGTAAGATGCCGAAGATGCCGTTAATAGAACAACATTGAACTTGAGGGAACATATGACGGGGTAGAGCCAACTGCTTCAACAACATAGCAAACAACTTCGTCTCCTTTAGCAACAAATTGAGTTGTTGATCTAGATGCTGCCGCTGCCACCTCAGCCTCCATTTCAACTGCAAGATGATAATGGGACTCAAGGTGATCCACCTGGACAGTAGAATTGTATAAATATTTAAAATTTTATGTAAAATTTGAATTTTCTTTAACTATTTTGTAAATATTTATATAATTAATTCATTTTAATTATTTATTAATTTTTTCAATTATATAGCAATTTTTTTTTATACTTTTTTACAAAATTTTATAGTTTTTAATAATTTTAATAATTTACCAAAGACTTTTTAAAAATAATTAATGTTTAGTGACGGCATTGAGATGGCTTTTTGTGATAAATTTGTGACGCTTCTTTAGGCTCAACAATGGTGTTGCGAAGGCTTTCAGCAATGAAATAATGATGACATAAGTCGACGGTGTGAATTGGAGACAGTGTTGCGACGATGTCCTTTATGATGGTTTTGTGACGACCTTTCTTGTGTTGTATTTGTGATTGCTGGTATGCGATGGGATAACGATGACTTAGTTCAAATCTTTTTGTTGTTTTGGGGATGGCCAAGTCGTTGTAAATTCAAAAGCAATGATTTTACTTTCGTCGCAATGGCGACGAAGTCGTGACGAATTTTTTTAGCAATACCTTGTTTGGCGATATGACATAATTCGTCGCTATGCTATCACCGAGCTTATTAGGCAATGGCTGGGCGGCGGTTTCCTTCTGTTGCTTAGCTGCCAGTTTCTTGTAGTGAACAGTCCAATAACTGAAACCCGCCAGAACTTGCTTGCATAAAATCTAAAAAGGTTCGGGATGACAATGGGCCTTCCTTGAGTGGTTTGACCTGATCCTAATTATAGGTTCATAGGAGATCTACAATAGTTTATCGTGGGGCCACTGGCACTTTTCTGTTAAAATGTCTCTCAAACTACTATACCCTGTCATTTTTTATTCTTTTCTTTAGATGGCTGAATTTGAGGTCGACATTCATCCCTCTTCCCTCGGCATCCTGATTCACTCCCTACAAACTTGTCAATCTGTACTAGAAAGGGTTTCCTACAATAAATTATATCGATTTACCCTTTTTGGAGATGATATCATCTTGCAAAATGCCCTGACAATTTGAGTTAGTTAACATGAAATTATATGACATACGTCTAATGCAGATGAGTATCTCGTCTATTATAGGCACTGTGTGATGACCATGAATATCCTTATGGATTCTTTGAAAGCTTGCATGTGTACAAGTTTTGGGATGAGTCTCACCGGGCCTGCCCTCACTTGGTACACAAACCTCTTGAGTAGAGGTATCAATTCCTTCCACTTCTTTGCCCGCCTTTTTACCACAAACTTTGCAAGTAGCAAAAAATTCATAAAATGAACTGACGACCTATACTTGGTTACCCAGAAAAAAAAGAGAGTTATTGAGTGATTACTATCACAAGTTTAATGCAGTAAAGATTGTCATACATGACTACCATGAATCCACGATAGTGTATACATTTTGGAAGGGCCTGCAAATCGATTCAGAACTCTATAAGGAATTGGTAAATATGCCATGTGATTCTATGAATTAGGTTGTAACAAGAGCTTGGGGCACATGAGGTAGGGAAGAAGTTGAGGCCAATAGGAAGTCAACAAGCAATAAAGGAGAACTCATGGAGCCGAGGGAGCATGCCCAGCTAAAGAAGAGAGAACTTAGAAGACTAGTTCCCTATGATGATTTTAGAACGAGTGCTTAGGTTAGGGATCACTGTCCTAGAATGTCAGACAACTCGTCATCCACAACCTCTAACTCGCGAAGGGTATGATCTTCACGAATATTGTTTTACTTTCACCCCGGAACATTGTGTTTCTATTTTGGAGTGAATATCAGAGGTCAAATAGCCAAAACGAACAAAGAAAAATTTTGGCCTTGAGAAGCTAGAAAAGATGGTATGAGTTCCATCGTGATCATGGGAACGATACCATCCAATATCAAGCCCTCAACAAAAAAATCATACAACTGCTGTAATACAGAATACTAACCGAATTCTTCACGAAGTGAGGAAAACAGGTCCAGGAGGGAAGAAAAAAAATCCCAAAGTAGTCCCAGCTAAAAAAAACAAAAGCCGTTCGACCACCTCCAGATAATGGACGGATCCGAGATTGGTGGGCTCACCCCTTTCACAACACGGAGAATGGCCAGGAAGTAGGCACTTGCAATGACCTTTTTAGATGAATATATCCATCGAGATCTAAACGAGAACCATCACGCCTTAGTCATCATACTACAGATTGCCAACTATCTGCTAAATGGAATATTGATTGATAATAGAAGTTCATCTAATACTATAATCCTACGTACCAGGGATTGACAGATCCTAAATCACCCTGTTGTCCACATTGTTGTACAAGTTCAGTAGGAAAAGGAAGAACACACTCGGGGAGATCAACTTATATACCCAAATAGAGGATATCAATCAGTACACCAAGTACTTAGTAATCGAAGCTGATACGACCTACAATGTCATCTTGGGAAGACTATGGCACCATGCCATAAAAGCCATTCCCTTCACCTTCAACCAAGTAATCAAATTTCCTACAAAAAGTGAAATCGGGAAGATACATGGTGACTTGGAGGCTTTGCAACAATGTTATGCCATAGCTCTGATAAAAAGTCTAGAGGCCAGGCATGAACTCATTATCTTGCAGCAAACCTGGAAAATAAAGGAATATAGTGGAGATGACGAATACGAGGAGGTTGTAATAAATGATGGACAACCAGAGCGAAAACTTCACATTTGGACCCTTTTGAGCAAGGACAAGCAGGAATAACTTATCGAGTTCTTGAAAGAATGGAATGACATCTTCATTTAGTCTTATGAAGACATGATTGATATATCTCCTTTTGTCATTACTAAAAAATTGTAGGTAAACCTGGAGTTTACCCCTGTGAAGCAAAAGAAGATAAAATTCGCAGAAGAACATAACAAATTCATCAACGATGAAGTAGAGAAGTTGCTGAAAAACAGCGCTATTAAGGATGTATACTACCCTGAATGGCTAGTCAATGTAGTGGTAGTCCTAAATAAGAGAGAAAAATTAAGGGTATGCATTGATTTCACCGATCTAAACAAAGTATGCCCAAAGGACTCTTCCCTGCTCCCTAACCTTGATTAGATGGTGAATGTCACCATCGAACACGAGTTGCTTAGCTTCATGGAAGCCTTCTCAGGATAGGACCAAATATCAATGCATCTCAAGGACTAGGAGAAAACCTCATTCATAACCAATAAATGTACATTTTATTATAGGGTTATGGCCTTCGGACTAAAAAATACAAGCATGACGTACTAGAGATTGGTCAACAAGATGTTCAAAGAACTATTGGGGAAAACCATGGAGGTATATATCAACGACATGCTAATGAAATCAAAAAAATAGAAAGATCACATGGAGCATCTCAGGTAGGCATTCGAGATCTTGAAAGCATACAATATGAAGCTGAATCTAGAGGAGTGCGTGCTCGGGGTAGAACTAGGAAAATTCTTGAGCTACATTGTAATGTGGATAGGGGTAGAAGTGCACCCTAACCAACTGAAGGATGTTCTTAAAGAGCTTGAAGGATGTCCAATGCCTCATAGGAAAGGTAGCTGCACTTACCTGCTTCATTCCAAATTCTTCGAACAAATGAAAAGATTTCTTCAAAATCTTGAAGGGGAAAGATTTCCAGTGGATAGAGTATTGCGAGAAAGCCCTTCAACAACTCAAAGATTACCTTATCATTCTGAGCTTACTATCCAAACCCAAACTGATAAAAATATTGTTCATATACCTTGTCGTCTTCGAAGTGGCTATGAGAGCAGTTCTAGTATGGGAGAAAGGTAAGAAACAATTACCTGTGTATTTTACTAGAAAATATTTAATTGAGGTAAAAAGTAGGTACACCTTAGCAGAGAAGGTAACACTCGTACTGGTGGCAACAGCTAAGAAGCTAAGACCATACTTCCAAGAGCACCCTATCACAATGGTCACATCCAGCCCCTGAGAGTAATAATACAAAAGCTAAACCTGTTTAGAAGGATGGCGAAATGGCGTGTGGAGCTAGGGGAGTTCACAAGCCCTAGCCGATTTTGAATTTGAATTCACCAAAGAGATGCTAGGTAAACAACTTTGCTTAATTGAAAAGGAACACAGATTTATGGGAGTTCCACACTAATGGGTCCAACAACAGTAGTAGATGTGAACTAAGTGTATTCCCTAAGACCCCACATGGATGCATCATCGAACAAGCAATATGTTGCGGGTTATATGTCACCAACAACGAAGTAGAATATGAAGCCCTGATTGCTGGAATCGAGTTAGCTAAATCCTTGGGTACTAACGATCGATCTCTTACAACTCACAAGTGATCATGAACTAGGTACAAGGAAGCTTTCAATCCAAGGAATTAAAGATGATTGAGTACTTGGCGGCAGTTCAGAGATTGAAAAGCGCATTCAACGAATTCAGCATTATCTAAATAAGCAGGAGTTAGAATAATCATGCCGACGCACTTGTTGAATTGGGATTAGCCACAACAACCAAAGAATACAAGACCATACTGCGGTCTTGCTCGCCAAGAGCTGCCTCGATAAGAAAGAGTAAATAAATGCAATAACATATCAAAGTACGTGGATTGAACCACTTTTGAGGTGTCTCACTAATGTTCTCTACTCTTAGACTGAGCTGAGTCAAGAAAGTTACAATCAACGGCAGTACGCTTGAGCGTATTAGATGGAGAGTTACACAACATGTCCTTGATGCAACCCAGGTGGTCGTGTGAAAAGTTTAAAATAGACCAAGTTTAAATACCTGCAAGTACACGGATCTTTATAGTGTAGTGTGCTCTGAGTGTGAAATCGTACTACAAGGAAGCTCGTTAGTTAAGTTAGTGAAGTAGTGTAAAAGTGTTTTAAAATGCTCAAGTGACAGGTTTGCAATCGGAGTGTAAATTAAACTACAACTAACTAAGTTATCTAAGTTAAACTAACTATTAGTTGAATACAAGGGGTAGTGATCTAGTTGTTAGAATATGTAAATGAGACAATTAATATAGGCTCGGTATCTAGGTTATCTAATTCTGTAAGGGCTTAAGCTACAAGCATACACCTGGTTAAGCTAAACGGTATAGACCTAGTTAATCTACTTAGCTTATTTTAACCAAGGCAAACTAAACTAAGGAATTAACCTTACAAATAGAAACTATGGTACAACTTATAGTTTTATAGAGTCTATGGTACAACCTATAGACTCATGATTAAAACATTTATATGGCACTAAAGTAACGCAATCATAACATTTACTACAAGTATAATATTATGATACGAAAGTAAAGCATTCATAACATCTACTTTAAAAGCATTACGTATGAGTACCGAATTAAAACAAGCCATACATTGCAATATGAATTGAATAAACTAAATTCGAGACCATATATTAAAATACTATCATTTACAATATTCACCCCTAGATATCAATCTACTCAGACATAAATAAATACGAGTTATGTAAATAAAATAGAGTCAAGAAAGGCACTCCCATATTGACGAACACGTATTTCTGATCTCCAAAATTAGAGCAGAGGTTTGCCGCAAAATAGCTATTTTGGTAGAGCTAATTTACCCCGAATAAGAACTACTAAGGATGATTTTTCGACGCATGCCGGCTTCGGAAGCTTCCTGAAGCGCGCTCGAGCGCCAGTGAGGGGCGCTCAAGTGCCTTTCTACTATATCCCTAAATTATCGCCAAGTGTTTTCTTTTGGAACGTTGTAGATTTTTCTGAGGGGTGTTCGAGCTCCCAGTAGGGCGGGTTCAAGCGCCCTTTTGCTGACTTTTTGGCTCTTGAATTTTGACTTTGACTGGAACGTCGACCTAGACGTTTTCGGGCAGTTTTTACTATTTTGACCCTCTAAATGTCAGAATTTGGCTAAAATCACACCGCACGTAGGACAAAGCTTGCGTTTTGCTCAGAAGGCCGTTTCTACCTGAAAAACTGGTATGATTCGTAAAAAACAGACATAGGTCACTATTCAAGATCATCCAGGTCAATGTTCCGAGTCTGATTTTGCGCTAGTTCCGGCCAAATTTATTCTCTATGAATTTTATTCTTCTACCGATTCCCGTGCTTCCCTATCCTTACTTCTTGACTTGTATTTTGGATCGTTTTGGTTCTAAACTTCCACTTCTGGTATTCTCCTACATTGCATTGAAAGTATCAAAGTGTTGTAATTATTCCTAAGTTAAGACGCAAATGTAGTACAAATACCAAGTTTTGAGTGCTGCAAATATAGTCACATCAACATCCCCAAACCTAAACCTTGCTTGCCCTCAAGCAAGACTGTCTTTAAAACAGATGTGAAAGTGACATTTGCAAAGATTTTTACAAGTCAAAATAGATGAAATAATCTATCCTATCTTTTTGTCAAACATCTTCCAAAATGAAACATGAGAAATGCAATCCACTATCTTAAACCTATTCAGCAGTTAATGATAAACATGATAAGAGAACCTTAACATAGTTTTCTCAAATAGGCACTCTTATTGGAAATGGACTATTGATTGTTTTGGAGTACATATTTATAAGTAAACTAAGCAGATTAAGTTCAATAATTCCCAACTTTCAATATATGCAAACAGATTAGACTTTGACATTCTCACCTTTATTTGTAATCAAACTCTTGATCATGCCTTAACCCTTTAACATTTGACAAAAAAATAAAAGTACAACTTATAATATCTCTATATAGTGTTCAGTTTCCTTTGCTTTCTGGATATCCCATGTAGCGGGCTTTAAGGCCAACAATCCCCCGCCATTATGACTAAGGTTGCCAGGTTTTAAAAGGACCCCTACGTGCCTTAATCACCAGAGATATCCAGGCTCGAAACCTTACACTATAGCACATATCCCAAATTACAATGTCTAGGATAATAGTGCTTTAGAGATTTACAACATATTTACACCAAAAATTTATTCAACAGTAAATGTATGTACAATTTTTTTCCTTTTTCTATATATATATATATATATATATATATATATATATATTTCATTGTTTTCTTTGTTTTTTTTTTTTTTTTAGAGTGTACATACAAACAGAGTAACATAACATACTGTACAGACATGGCATAAGGGTTCAGGTTTCGATAACAAGGAGTTCTCATAACAAACGGTAATCCTATCTCAGTCATTTCATAATCACATAGCTATCAATTGAAGAAAAGAAGAACAACTAGGTTTACTTATGAATACAGTACCCCAAAGTTTCTCTTATAGAGTTTCCTCAGAGTTTTTCACAATGTATAGCTAACAAAACAAGTTCTCAAATCATCTAATCATCTTCTTTTAAACAAGTAAGGTAGCAAACTACTATTCTCATAAACAAAAATGGTATATTTCTTGCATATTTAAAATTTTTTTTTCATGAAATGTACACACCCCACACCGAAACTTTTCTTGTCCTCAAGCAAATAGCAATGTAAGACAGTGAGAGTGTAATATGCAAGTAATAATATAATGACAAATGCTACATCCCCAAACCTATGGTTTGCTTACTCTACAGCGCAAGTTGATCAGGTATAAAGGAAAATATAGTAAGGAAAGATATCACCTGTTGTGAAGGATTTCTATGTTAATGTCAAAGCTTTTCTACTAACTTTTACCAAAAAAATGTATCATTCTACAATTAAATATTAGTAGACAAAGCATTTTACAGATTATCATCAACACAACAAAAATAATAGTTAATCTATACAAAATAATATAAAGGAGAGGGGTCAAAAAGAATTATGGTCAATGAATAAAACTAAGACATAAAGCAAATAAATAAACTACCCAGACCATTTAGACTATTTTATGGGGTTCTAGAGTTGATACTCCTAAACAAACTAGCTTTCTCAGAGGTTTCTGTGCTCACGACATTTAGTGCTTTCCTTCGGCCACTTAAGGCCAATGCTAGTTCCACAGGGTTAAGGATAGAACAGTGGGGTTTTACGTCACAGACGTTACGTCTGGTATATGCTCACACTCCTAACTACCTTATCAAGTAATGCCCAATAGACCCAAACTATATTAAGTTGATGGAGTAGCTTACACTATAAGATAGAGTTATACAATTAAGCTAATCGCATACAGAAACGTACAGTGACCACTAGTATAACAACACTTGTACCTTAGGATTGAATGCATATTTCAATCGTTGCCCATTGACAATGAAGATGCGCCCTTCTTCGGGGTACTTAATCTTGATGGCTCCAGAATGATATGTTTCAAGCACCTCAAATGGACCATCCCATCTTGTTCTCAATTTGCTTAGGAAGAATTTCAATTTGGAATTAAACAACCAGACTTTATCAGAAGGAGAGAAGGTTTTCTTCAGAATAGATCTATCATGAATCCTCTTCATTCTCTCTTTGTAGAGTTTGGCATTCTCATAAGCTTCGAAGCGAAGCTCTTGCAATTCACTCAATGCTAACTTTTTACCTTCACCCGCCTGTTGCAAGTCAAAGTTCAGGGCCTTAATAGCCCAATAGGATTTATGCTCTAATTCAACAGGGATATGACAAGCTTTACCATATACCAATCTATACAGGGACATACCGATGGGAGTTTTGAAAGCAGTACGGTAGGCCCATAATGGGTCGTGCAGACGACTTGACCAATCTTTGCGATTTGGCCTAACCGTTTTCTGAAGAATTGACTTGATTTCCAGATTCGACACTTCCACTTGGCCACTTGTTTGTAGGTTGTAAGGCCTTGCTATCTTGTGGTGGACTGAGAATTTTCTTAATAAGGATTCGAGTGTCCTGTGACGGAAATGCTGTCCTCCGTCACTTAGAAGTACACGTGGCACCCCTAATCGAGAAAATATGTTCTCTTTAATGAACTTGACCACGAATTTGTGGTCATTGGTTCGGGTTGCTACTGCTTCTATCCATTTGGACACATAGTCCACACCGACAAGAATATAAATATATCCTGAGGAAGGAGGAAAGAGACCCATGAAGTCTATACCCCAAACATCAAATATTTCACATATGAGGATGGGTGTAAGGGGCATCATGTCCCTTTTTGAGATAGAGCCAGCTTGTTGACATTGTGGGCAATTTTTACACACTTGCTGGGCATCCTTGAAAAGAGTGAGCCAGAAGAACGTACATTGAAGGACTTTGGCAGCTGTCATTTTTCCTTCGAAATGTCTACCCATGATTCAAAGTGGCAGAACTGGAGAATGCTATCAGTTTCATCCTTAGGAATACATATCCTAATGACTTGATAGGCACAAATCTTGAAAAGATAGGGATCTTCCCAAATAAAGTACTTGACTTGTGCTATGAATCGATCCCTTTCACGTTTTCCCCAGTGAGTTGGAAACTCTTGGGCAGCCAAATAATTGACATAGTGGGCATACCAGGGGGTCTTATGTGAGACAGCAAAAAGTTGCTCGTCAGGGAACGTATCTTTGAAAGGCAAAGAGTCAATAGGAGAATCACATACCAAACGTGATAGATGATCGGCAACAGAGTTCTCGCTTCTTTTCTTGTCCTTGATCTCAAGGTCGAACTCTTGAAAGAGTAATAACCAACAGATTAAACGGGTCTTTGTATCCTTTTTAGTCAGTAAATACCACAAAGCCACGTGGTCCGTGTAGACTATTACTTTGGATCCTAGGATGTAAGATCTGAACTTATCCAAGGAGAAGACTATAGTTAGCAATTCCTTTTCAGTGGTTGTGTAGTTCTTTTGTGCCTCGTCCAAGGTTTTGCTAGTATAATATATCACAGTAGGCAGCTTATCCTTACGCTGGCCTAATACAACTCCCACTGCATAGTTTAATGCATCGCACATTATCTCAAAGGGGAGATTATAGTCAAGAGGTTGGATGATAGTAGCAGAGGATAGCAAGGATTTGAGCTTTTCAAAAGCTTCCGAACATTTGTCATCAAAGTTGAATTCAGTATCGTGTGCTAGGAGACTAGAGAGAGGTCAGGCTATATGGCTGAAGTTCTTGATGAAACGCCGATAAAAACCAGCGTGACCAAGGAATGATCTAATATCATGCACCATCTTAGGTGCGGGCAGCTTTTCTATTAGCTCAACTTTGGCTGGGTCCACATGGATTTCATCCTATGTAACGACATGACCCAGAACTATACCTTGTTTAACCATAAAATGACTTTTTTCCCAACTTAGAACCAGGTCATTTCAACGCATCGGTGTAGTACTTGTGAAAGGTATGCAAGACACTCATCGAAAGAAGCTCTAAATACTGAGAAGTCATCCATGAAGACTTCTCGGAACTTTTCGATCATGTCCGAGAAGAGATCCATCACATATTTTTGAAATATCATAGGGGCGTTGCAAAGACTGAAAGGCATGCGCCTGAATACAAAGGTCCCATAGGGACATATGAAAGTAGTATTTTCCTGATCTTCAGGAAAGACTAGGATTTGATTGTATCCCGAATACCTATCCAAAAAGCAGTAGTAGCCTTGCCCGGCTATTCTATCTAGGACTTGGTAAAAGAAGGGTAAAGGGAAGTGGTCTTTCCTTGTCTTGGAGTTGAGCTTTCTGTAATCAATGCATACATGCCACCCTGTTGTGGTGCGTGTATAAATGAGCTCACCTTTATCATTTAGGACCACCGTAATCCTAGATTTCTTCGGTACTACTTGTACCGGACTTACCCATGGACTGTCAGAAATCGGGTATATAATACCCATATCAAGCAACTTAATGATCTCTTTGTGGACGACATCACCAATCTTTGGGTTTAGTCTTCTCTGAAATTATTGAGAAGAAGTCACTCCTTCCTCGAGATGAATTTTATGCATACACACAGAGGGATCTATTCATTTCAAGTTAGAAATTGTCCAACCTATCGCCTTTTTGTGAGTACTCAGGACTTTCAAGAGTTTGGGTTCATTCTCAGTAGTCAAATCCGAGGCAATGATGACTGGTAGGGTCTCTTCAGGTCCTAAGTAAGCATACTTAAGATGTTCAGCAATGTTTTGAGTTCCAACGCTGGTGGAGACTCAATTGTGGGGTAATCTGAAACTTCAGGGAAATAAGTTATTACTTGATCGTCCTTTTCATGATCAGCAACAATGGAAGCGGATGTGACCATTTCAAGTGAAATGTCGCATTCATACAATAGTCGTTCAAGTTTGGCTATTTCCTCATCAGGAGTCAAGAGTGATTGGGCAAACTTATCTATGCATGAGTCAATGGTATCAACATGGAAGCACTTTTCTTCCCCATCTTGGTTCAACTTATTGGCTGTGTCAGCAACCCTGAATTTTGTTCTCATGTTCCTAAATGTAAGTTCTATCATTCCCGTCCTATAGTAAATAATAGCATCAGCTGTTACTAAGAATTGTCTGCCTAATAAGACGGGAGTGGTATTTTTATTATTAGGGCCTAAGTCCATATCTAACACAATGAAATCCACTGGGAACAAGAATTCTCCTACTCTAACTATGACATCCTCTACAACACCTCTAGGTCTTCGCTCAGATCTATCTGCCAATTGGAGGGTTACATTTATCGGTGTTGACACTCTAAGACCTAACCTTTGGTAAACTGTGTGAGGGATTAGGTTAACACTAGATCCTAAGTCTAGCAATGCGCTTTCTACATGTTTGTCATTGATTAAACATGGAATGGTGAAAGCTCCTGGGTCACTGCATTTTTGAGGCAGCCCTCTGGTGCAGATGTTACTAACATTTTCAGTAAGATGGACCTTTTGAGGAATAGAGGTGGTCCGTTTCTTCTTCACACATAGATCCTTCAGAAATTTGGCATAGGCTGGAATCTGTTGGATTACCTCTACCAAGGAAAATTGATCTTAATGTCTTTGATATGCTTTAAGACCTTGAGTTGTTTTGGATCATCAATTGGCTTTGGATGGGACAGAGCTATGGGGAAAGGTACTTGAGAGGATGGTTCAATTATTGGTTCCACCGTTGGGTTTTGATTCCCACGGGAGTCATTTACATCATTGCTTACAACCTCGATTTCAGGTTCCTCTATTTCCTCAATTTTACCGAGAACATCCCCAACATTTTTTCTAACCTGGTTGTCTATAGTCTTCTCACTCCTAAGGGTAATTACGACCATGGCCTCTTCTTGTACAGTCTCAGTTTGGACAGTACTACACTGTCCTCGTGGATTTTCCACGGTTTGGGACGAAAGCTTACCCTCGTCTCTCTTACTTAAAGTTTGGGCCATCTGCCCGAGTTGTCCTTCAAGTTTAGCAATAAACTGTTGCTGAACTTGGAACATTTGCACTAGTTTATCAAATTTGTCATCAGATGATGACTGTGTAGGAGGAAGAGCGGGGACATTATTCCGTTGTGTTCTAAACGGATTGTCCTATTGGACTAGGTAGTAACCAGGAGAGTTATTATTTTGTGGCCTCTGATATTGATGTTGAGACTCATAGTTTCCTTGTTTTTTCTGATATTGTTGTTGAGGAAACTGAGTCTCATGATTCCCTTGTCACCACGAAAATGCAGGATTGTCTCACCAGCCAGGATTGTACGTGTTAGAATACGGATTGTAATTCCTTGTATATCCTTGAGTGACATAGACTTGTTCTTGCATGAGTTCGGGAAATTGTGAACCGATTGGACATTCTAGAGTAGAGTGATCTACTATAGATTATACTGCACAAATTTTCATGATTTGAGGGGCTTGTGAAGAAGTAGACCTTAGAGAGATGAATTTTTCTACTTGCTGGCTAGGGCATCTACTTTGTCGGTCAACTGGGAGTTGAAGTTAGAGTTAACTTCAAACAATATCCTCGTTTGGGGATTGTGAGTGCTCTTAGTTTCTCTATCTATAGCTGTTTTCTGAAGAGAATCTTCAGCTATATTCTCAATTCCACTCCAAGCTTCGTCTGCTGTGAGGTTATAGAAACCTCCATTGTTCATTGCATTTATCGTCATTTTCTGCTGAGGTGTAAGACCTTTAAATAAATAATGCAAGAGATTGTGACGATCAAACCCATGGTGAGGACACTGATTTTTAAGATCAAGCAATCTTTCCCATGCTTCATGAAATGGCTCTAAGTCCGATTGAGCAAATGTCATGATATTAGTTCGAAGAGTGGTAGTTTTTACCATTGGGTAGAACCTGTGTAAGAATTTCTGAATAAGTTCTTCCCAAGAAGTGATAACTCATGCGTTTAAATGATTTAGCCACTATTTGGCTTTATCTTTCAAGGAAAACGGAAATAGACGCAGTTGAATATTCTCACGGGTCACATTGGAATATGAAGCGTTGAACATGCTTCCAGGAATTGTATGATGTGAGCGTGAGGGTTTTCGTTGCTTTTTCAATAGAAGGAAAGAAACATTGAAATTGTGCCTGTCTTGAGCTTAAAGTTGACATTGCCAAGAGCCGGTGAGGCTATAGAAAACTCGGGATTATAATCGCCCGGAGTAAAATGTTGATGTAAAGTCATTGGTTGGTTCACAGGTCGATTAACAGGTTGAGCTATTGGGAGTGGCGGAAGGTTTTGAACATTTTTTTCTTGATCCTTCATCGAGACTGGGACTCTTATTCGCGGAGTTTTCTGGGGCTTAGGATTATAGGGGGCGAGTTCCGGATCCAAGGAACAATGCCCGTGCATACACAAAAACTAATATATATAAGTGCAGTAAGAAACTATAAGAAAATATGCTAAGTATATTTTACAAACTATATTATAAAAGCATAAAACAGTTATAAACTTAAATACGAAATAAAACAAATATAGACATGCAATCAAAACAAGTATGAACAAAATAGACAGTAATTACAACACTTAAAACAAATTCACAATTACTTTTATCAATAACTAACTATACCGTGCTTCCCCAGCAACTACGCCAAAAACTTGATGCAACCCAGGTGGTCGTGTGAAAAGTATAAAATAGATCAAGTTTAAATACATGCAAGTGCACGGATCTTCGTAGTGTATTGTGCTCTAAGTGCGGAATCGTACCACAAGGAAACTCATTAGTTAAGTTAGTGAAGTAGTGTGAAAGTCTTTTAAAATGCTTAAGTGACAAGTTTGCAATCGGAGTGTAAATTAAACTACAACTAACTAAGTTATCTAAGTTAAACTATTAGTTGAATACAAAGGGTAGTGATCTAGGGGTTAGAATATGTAAATGAGACAATTAATATAGGCTCGGTATCTAGGTTATCTAATTCTACAAGGGCTTAGGCTACAAGCATACACCCGGTTAAGCTAAACGCTATAGACCTAGTTAATATTATCTTATTTTAACCAAGTACAACAAGGCAAACTAAACAAAAGAATTAACCTTACAGATAGAAACTATGGTACAACCTATAGTTTCATGGAGTCTATAGTACAACCTATAGACTCATGATTAAAACATTTATATGGCACTAAAGTAACGCAATCATAACATTAACTACAAGTATAATATTATGATACGAAAGTAAAACATTCATAACATCTACTTTAAAAGCATTACGTATTGCAATATGAATTGAATAACCTAAATCCGAGACCATATATTAAAATACTATCATTTACAATATTCACCCCTAGATATCAATCTACTCAGACATAAATGAATATGAGTTATGTAAATAAAAGAGAGTCAAGAAAGGCTCCCCCATATTGACGAACGCGTATTTCTAATACCCAAAATTTGAGCAGAGGTCCGACGCAAAGTAACTATTCGGGCATAGCTAATTTTCCCTGAATAAGAATTACTAAGAATGAGTTTCCCCGAATAAGAGCTTGCCTATTAAAAGCTATTCGGGCAAAACCTCCCCTGGATAATAACTACTAGGGTCGGACTTCCCCTAAAAGTAGCTATTGGGGCAAAATTTTCCCGAATAAGAACCACTTAGGTGGGATTTCTCTCGTATCCTACTAATTAATTAAATACAACTACGACTAAAACTAACTAGAATTAACTTGAAAATTGATTAAAAATAAACAAAATCCAAAATTAATTAATATTTTCAGAGAGAGGGGGGTATATTTATAGACAAATAATCAGGGGCGTGCTCGAGCACCCATCTTTTCGGTCCGCTAATTTTTCAACTCGTGGCAGCTCCGGAAGCTTCCTGAGGCGTGCTCTAGAGCCGGTGAGGGACGCTCAAGCGCCTTTCTACTGTATCGCTGAATTATCACCACGAGTTTTCTTCTGGAACGTTGTGGATTTTTCTGAGTGGTGCTCGAGTGCCCAGTAGGGCGCGCTCGAGCGCCTTTTTGCTGACTATTTGGCTCTTGAAATTTGACTTTGACTAGAACGTTGACAGAGGCATTTTCTGGCATTTTTCACTGTTTTGACCCTCTAAACGTTAGAATTTGGCTAAAATCACACAGCGCGCATTGCGTTTTGCTCAGAAGGCCGTTTTTACCCAAAAAATTGGTATGATTCATCAAAAACGAACCTAGGCCACTATTCAGGATCATCTTGGTCAATGTTCCGAGTTTGATTTCGAGCTAGTTCCAGCCAAATTTCTTCTTTATGAACTTCATTCTTCCACCGGTTCCTGTGCTTCCCCATCCTTACTTCTTGACTTGCATTTTGGATCATTTTGGTTCTAAACTTCCACTTTCTGGTATTCTCCTACATTGCATTGAAAATATCAAAGTGTTGCAATTATCCCTAAGTTAAGATGCAAATGTAGTACGAATACCAAGTTTTGAGTGCTGCAAAAACAATCACATCAGTCCTACTCCGGACTGTACCTAAAATACATCATGCCGTTAGAGGTCAGGTTTGTATTCACAAAATTATACCTACGCTAATGCAAGAACCATTCGAGATGAAGGATTCTAGCCGCATGAGCTCTAATAGCAAGATACTATTGGCCCAAGATACACACAGATGCATCCAATTTTGTTTGCAAGTACGACAATTGTCAACCACATGGACCCATTCTACATACACCTCCTAAGACATAACATGAAATCATTATGCCATCGTCGTTCTCCAAGTGAGGAATGGACATTGTGGGGAAGATGCCAATAGCCCTTTGGGAAAAAGGAATTTTTACTCGTCTTCACTAATTATTTCTCTAAATAGAAAGATTCCAAAACCTATGTGCAGGTAAAAGATAAAGACGTTAAATCCTTTGTACGGAGGAACGTTATATGGCATTTTAGGATCCCCAGCAAGATAATGACAGATAATGGTCCGCAATTCATAAGTGAAGATTTCTAGAAATTTTACAAACGGTAAGGAATCAAGTTGTGATTCTCTATCCCTCACTATCCACAAGCAAATGGTCAAGCAGAGTCCACTAATAAAATCATAGTGGACACCCTCAAGAAGTGATTGGAGAATGCCAAAGGGCGATGGATGATCAAGTTGCCAGGATTGCTTTAGTCCCATCAAATGATTACTCACAGCCCCCATAAGAGAGACCCTATTCTCTCTCGTATACGACATAGAGGTTGTAATTCCAATAAAAATTGGCATTCTCACGATATGGATGAAAATTGCTCAAATATAGGGTAACACGAATGTATGAATTTTGTCTTGGATACCATGGATGAACTTCGCGACAAGGGGAGTACAAGGAATGCAACATACAAATAGAAGATCGCGAGGTACTTCAGCAAGAAGGTTTGAGCATGAGTCTTTACCAAAGGAGATTGGGTGCTTAGGCGAGTGTTCCCTAACACCAAGGAAATGGGAGAAGGAAATTATGAGCCGATTAGGGAAGACCGTATCCAATCACCGATATTATCAGGAATAGAGCCTATAGGCTACAAGCAATGGATGAAAGAGAGATCAATAATGGGTAGAATGTCCTACACTTAAATGATATCATTTTTAAAGTATTCCCGCAATCGTCACTCTTTTTGAAATGTTTAGATATTTTGTAATATGAATTGTCAATAAAACTCCAGCATTTTTGCATCTGTCATTATGCTTACAGGGATGAATAGTCTCTTAACCTAAGTGGCTCAAATAGAAAGTTAGCTAAGCCAGAATGCCAATTCTAGCTTGACCCAACCATGTTGTAGCCCTAACTTAATATAATCCCAACATAGTCACTTAAGCAGGAGGTCAATATTTAGCGGTTACCCCTCGCAACCCACTTTTAAGATATAGACCAATTTTAGAGTGAGGCTCCCAAAGTCCAGCCAAGATGCTTTGCAAGCTTAAAAGAGGGGCCAACTCTATTTTGCACAGCACAAGCCCAGCAAAAATAATAAGCCTTGCATGATCAAGCCCGAGGTCAATATAGACATGCATTATTAATACCAGTACAGTCATGGTGTGGGTCTAAGTTGGAGGCAAATTTTTGCGTACCCCACCAAGACAAAGTGAACGATATTGCAAAATGTTCGAGCATAGCCTAGTTCAAAGATGATAGTATAAAATGCTCCAGCGTTGCCCAGTCCAAAACATGAGAATGGAGTAAAACGCTCCGGCGTAGCCTAGTCTAAAAATAATATGATGGTGTAAATCGCTCGGTGTAGCTTAGTCAATAAATAAATAAATTAATAAAGTAAAAGAATATTTTAATCAATTGACAAATGTATAGGAAAATCAGATCTTTAATTGATCAATCGACAGATGTATAGGAAATAAGATCTTTTATTGATCAATGAAGATTATTGGTTACAGATACATGTTACAAGCAACACAAATGCTTTTCTAGAGTATAGTTAGCAAGCCTAGCTAACAAAATAATGTCTTTTGTTAGTGGCGTGAATGGTAAGGTAGAAGCAACGGTCTTACAAGATGATCAAAGAAGACAGGAAGACGCAAGGACAACATTCATAGCCCTATCAACAATAATAGCAGAAGAAAAAATGTGTCCCTCCTAATGGCCATAACGGTCCAACAAACGATCCTAGAACGAAGGATGTGCACTCGTGACTCACTAATGCTTCCTTACCTAAGTAGCTGGTTAAGGCTTCCAAAGAAAAAGAACAACATATAAAGTCACAACCAACAGATGACACTGAAGAAGCAGCTGTTAGCACATATAAAATATATGAATTCCAATATGCATGATTTTGCAGCACAATATATATAAACTTAATTAGCGGCGGAATCACATACCTGTTTGGAGCCATAATAAAGCAACTTGTAATCGTTACCCGATTACTGACGAGGTCTTCCTCTTCCTTGCCCTATCCAAGAACAATTAGTTTAGGGTTAGAGTAGGAGAGGGGACCTAGCCATATATTTATAATTATTCTAACGGGCCCTCCCATAAAAGGTTTAGCCAAAATATAATGCCTACACACAATTAACCGTATATGAATTTATGAGGTGGGCTTAAAAGCAATATGATCACAACCTAGTCTCTATGAATCAGATATTCAACCTATTTTATAAAACCAAAAGTAATTAACGGTAGCCCACATAATGGAGAATCTTCTAACAGTCTCCCACTTGGGCAACGTTAATTGTTTTATTTATTTTAAAAAGATTTTGAAAACATTTATTAGGTTGAATAAGTAAACTTAATGTGGCCACAATTTTGGAAACACTGATTCACAGAACAACACCTTGAACACAATCTTGTCCAATAAGATTATCAAACAACGAATCATGGTGATCGTAGTATTCCATATTGACACAGGATCTTCCATGGTTACAAATGCCAACAATCCCATTGACATGGATTAATATACGGCAGTGTAGCAAGAAAGCAACACCAACATGTGATCAAATGTGCTCTTTCTTTGTTAGTCATCAACATGATTTCCCCAAAATTGGCGGTCGATATGCCAAGGAAATCAACCATTCATATCCTCCAATAATGGCAGTCAATAGGCCAGAGGAAAGAATGCATATCTCCAATCAAAATGGTGTCCTCATGGAGATATTTAAACTCAATAGATAGTCTTATCAATATGGACACCAAACCAAGACCTTCAATATACATATGAGTGTTCACAGAATAATCAAGTATATGTTATAAAACATAAACAATATACTATTCCACAATTGCACAAAAGTGCGAAATAGAAACACACAATAATGGGAATATTCAACAATGCATGAAAATGTAAAACTCCCACTAGTCAAAAGTATAAAAAACAGTAGAACACTTATATTTGAAATCAATACCAAGCCTAATGCGCACTTGAACATACATCAAGTTCTCAATAACACTAGCATATGGTACACGTCTCATGGATCTCTTTATGTCATGGACTCCATAATACCTATATCTTAACATGTTATTTAAACATTATGATCTCAAACCTCTAATTAGAAGATCAACAAGCATTGAGTTTGGTTTATATTCTTAGTAACAATGTTTCCCTTTTCTTGTCAAATCCATAACTTTTCATTCATAAAGGAAACTAGATTAAAATATGGGTAATTACAATAGCTCCCAATAGAACAAATATATCTGAGACCCAAGTGCATCATCATAACTTCCCCTTTGAACAAAGGATACAACATACTATAATTATCCCAATCATGAAGGTGAATAAGAGAATACACAACATTCAGGAAGTTAATCACCTCTAGACAAATAAATCGCTCTAAGGCATACATTCTCTCAAACCAATAAAGCATGCACAAGCTCATAAATAAATCTCTTGGGCAGAGAAATTTATTTGACTATTCACCTTCACTACCACTATTCATCCACCCCAAATTAACACACACAATAACCTCTTTGGGTAGGTTATTGTATGTATTAATCTGGAGATCACAAGGAACATATATCAAGGCATATTTCCTTCCATAAACTATAGGAGATCCATTTAGATCATAAAACCCACATGCTAAATTATAACTTCAATAGCATTTATATTGTGATAGTCTAATTATGCTTCCAAATAATATTCACATTATATCCTCTGGATGGAAACCCCATAAAAAATAAATAAATAAATATATATATATATATATATTTATATATTTTACAAAAGGACATCATAAGGCCTATAGTTCTCCATAGTAAATCATTTAAGAATTCAATCAATATAAACCTTTTGCGATAGATCCAAAAAATCACAAGACCTATCCTGGTGTATCTGCATACTAAGAGCGAAAGAGACCTCTCCAAAATATTTCATGTTTGAAGTCTTCAAAAATATTAGACTCATAAAACATACTCAAATTATTTATACCTAGCAAAATGTCCTCAACATAAAATTTCAAAAAAAAAAAAAAAAAAAACTTACTCCCACTTATCTTGAGGTACATGCACTGATAAACCACAACATGTTTATCTACACCAAGATGACCCCAAATCAGAAAACAATTCAAGCTAGGTTTTCTCCCAAGTCAAGGTTCAATAGGAGTTATATGAACAAACTTGCTAGTAATACAGCTAAGAGTACAAGAAGTTGTTCTAATGGTTTCACCCCAAAAGGTATATTAGGTTAGTAACACTCATCATTCTCCTCAACATATCCTTAAAGGTGCGATTTTGCCTCTCGACCATACTGTTATGTCAAAGGCTAAAAGGCATGGTATATTAGGAAACAATCCCACAATCATGTAAGTACGTGGCAAACAGTCCTATATGTTGCCCAATGACCCAATGTCTTCCAAAGTACTTAACTTCCGGTCAGATTTTCAATTTTGATGACTTTCACAAATTGCATTTTACCTCAGTCTTAAAGAGTTTAAACAACTTCAGATTACTCTTTAATTAAATAAAGGTATCCTTATGAGAGAGGTCATCAATAAATGTAACGGAAACTTGTTACCACATAATGTAATATAATAAGGTCCACTATATTATTACTTCTAAAAGGTCAGAGCTATGGGTAACGTACTCTCATTTAGTATTAGTGAGGATGCACCCAATACAAATTTCAATATCAAAATTTAGAGAAAGCAAAATATCAATTCTAATAAGTCTTTCAACCTTTCCTTTAGAAATATGACCTAATCATTTATGTAGCAGCAAATAAGTTTATTCAACTAAGCTTCTTTTAGAAGCAAAATTTTCTGAAAAATAGTCATAGGAATTTCCTAGGAATAAAGGTGACTCATATAAACTATTGGATAAAATATACATTCACCAATAATTTTGGAATTGGAAAACCAATTTCTCTTTGCCATTGTCAAAGTTAAAAACATAACAAATTAAAAACTTGTCCAAAATAGAAACACAAATTAAATTTTGTCTAAGTGACGGTATATAAAAAATATTTTTCAAAACTAGTATCTAAAAGTAAAATAATAGACCCTATGAGTTCAACTTCAATGGCAAAATTATTCCCAACTTAAATTCTGGACTTTAATTCACTTGGTCTCGGTTTGTTTTCAAAACCATTAGAAAGAAATGGTAATATGATCAATTGCACCACTATCAATCCACCAAATATTTGAGAAAGCATTAACTAAAATGGATTCTAAACAAACACTGGCTAGTGAATAACCTTCTTCAATTTTCTTTTCTCTAACAGTGATCTATGATTTGTACTTAGTACAATCAGCTCTTCTATGACCTTTTACTCACATAAGTAACACGTTTCTTTCAAATTAAGTGGCAGCAGATTTAGGACCTTTTACATTGTGATTCCTCTTTTTGATTCTGACCCTTACCACCCTGTTTAGAACCCTGACATTTCTTAGGAGCATGACCCTTAAGGTTGGAACCAAGCCGTGTAACCTCGGGATTTTACCCTTAACTTTGCTTTCCTCAACAACACACTGATTAATCAAGTCTAATCAAGCCTTATCATATTTCATAATCATAAGTTCACCCATTAGTTCCCAGTGCATATAACATCCGTGTTTCCCTCATATCTATTTTAATTAGTCAAAGTAGTAAGTACATCAGAATCCAAGGCTAGGTCAAGGTCAACTATCCCCAGGATCAACTCAATGTCCACCTTCAATTTATTAAAATTGTGCCTACTCAAGAACTAAAAGGTAGTGCTCATATTATTCAAGGCAAGAGAAACCATTCAAGGAAAGAATGCAATGTCAACAAGGAATAAGCATACATGTTCCATTATAAAATAAGCACTTCAAACAAAAGAGCCTAGGCATATCATTACATCTCCTACCTTTGGGCAGGAAATATAACATGTAAATAGGTACCCTTTTAACATAAAGCGTCAATGAGATCATCCTACTTGAAAGAAAAAATCAATCACCTTTGGGCAATTAAACTCCCTAACAATAGTATAATCTCAACCTATACTTTATGTTCATGCTACCTGGCTAAAGTCGTATAATGACCTCCTTTGGGTGATCATTGAGCACTTTACCATGGTAGTTTTCCAACCAATATGAGAAAAGCCATAGATTTAATTAGACTAGTCACTTTGGTGAATTTCGCCCAATCAAACCTATGTTGTCAACTCATTGGAAAAAACTAGTGTCTAATATAAATGAAACTGTCATGCATATAATTGATCAAACAATATGAAACACTTCAATATAATGTGTCTCTATGATCAATAAAATTGTATTCGACCATAAACTTGAACAAATTTCTTTTATCCAATATAGTACATCTGATGCACATAAAACAAATAAGTGTACATAAAATTCCAAGTTAAATTAAGAAAATTACAAATTTTCATTCAATTTAGAGGTTCAAAATTATGCACACAATATAATATTTAAAGAAGGCCAATTAAATATTATCAAACAAAAGAAAGTGATAAGGTTCTATTTGATATGTGTGAAAAATTATACACTAATAGGAATTTATTAGATGTCCTCTAGCCAAACATATCATTCCATATCTAAAATAAAGCAATGTTTGGTTTCACACAATTTTGAAGCTATTTATTTCGCTAGAAGGTCACTCTAGCCAAACAAGGCCCTTCCTTTTAAACTAAGGCGCTGTTTGGTTGTGCAAATTAATCTAGATTACAAAAACAAAACCTAGCGCCAAACGTGGCCCTTCTTTTATTTTCCAAAAGAAAACTGCTGCAAAATAAATGTACCTTATAGGAATTGAACCCAAAACCTCAAGATTTCTTATGCACATCTAACCAGCTATGCTAGCTTAACAACTTGAACTAAGAGCTGATTTTAATAAGAATAATACTGCTCCATTTTTGTAACTGTTTGAAAACAAAAATAATGACAATAGTGTGTCATCTGCAAAGTTTCGAACTCAAGGTATACATATAACAAGGCATATCATTAACCACTGAACTATCATGACTTTGGTAACAAAAGGCAACATCAATTCTTTTATGAGTCTAGTCTCCACCAATTTTAATGCAAAAGAAAATTTTCACTATTGCCAATGCATATGGTAATAAAATCTTACCATCAATGTAGGCCTAACACTTATTATAAAAGGAAACTTTATTTATCATTAAAACCTTCTATTGTTTCCAAGAGAAAGCTGGAAAAAATAACATATTAAATTTATTGAGTTGCCTAGACTCCAGCCTTTTATATTCCTAAGTGAAGGAAAATAAAATATTCAACTACCAAGTTTCGAACACACGACATATGCCATATTATTTAAGCACTTAACCAGTAGCACCAAGCTCTTGGTGTAACTAAGATACAACTAATTTATATATATACTATGACTTCGTTTGTTCACTAGTTGACAAAATAAAACATTGAACGTGTTTGAGAAGATTCGAACCTGCGTTATCACAATCCTAGTTCATGCTCTTATGCAGCAAGGTAAACTAATGGTTTGAACCAACTATTATTCACACATATATGTATTAGCTTGTTACTATAGCTAAAACAAAAAAAAAAATAGCCTTTACTCACCTGCAGAGACTCAAACCGATAAACTCCATGAATTATTACTTACATTTAACCACTAGGACAACCGCCAATTTGGAAACAAAACTGAAGGTATTAAATATAAATCTTAGGATACAGAAGTTTGTCTTCAACCTCCAGCTCTGGCCGATGCGACCCATTAAAACCCAAAACCAAATCCACAATGTAAAATCCTCAAATTTCAACCGTTTTTTGCAATTAAACACTATAATCCTAGATTTTTGATATCAAGGAATTCAAATTTAATATCTATTTCATCAATCAATAATTAGATTTTACTGAAATATGCAAGTGGGTCTCGGATTTAAACCCAAAAAATTAGGGTTCTTAATATTTTCAACCTTATAAATAATTTTCAGCAATAATCAATAATTGGAAAACATGTATGATGCCAAATAAATTCATATAAGTATGTATATATCATCAATTATATAATATACACATAAAAATTCAAAATCCAATATAAGCTATTTCATGCTTATATAATAACATACCAATTACAATAAATAACATGTTATATATCAAAAGAGCAAGCAGAGAGTGATTCACGAAAACCCTCAATCAATTTCATGAAACAATAAAAGGATAATCATGAATTAAATTAAGAACTTTCATAGCTCATACAAAACCAAACAAGTATTACGAAATTATTTTAATTTAATGGCTGAAGATCATGCATAATTGGCTCTGATACCACATGTTAGCACATATAAAATATATGAATTCCAATATGCATGATTTTGCAGCACAATATATATAAACTTAATTAGCGGTGGAATCACATACCTGTTTGAGCCATAATAAAGCAACTTGTAATCGTTACCCGATTACTGACGAAGTCTTCCTCTTTCTTGCTCTATCCAAGAACAACTAATGTTTATGAGAACAATTAGTTTAGGGTTAGAGCAGGAGAGGGGACCTAATCATATATTTATAATTATTCTAACGGGCCCTCCCATAAAAGATTTAGTTAGAATATAAGGCCTACACACAATTAACCGTATATGGATTTATGAGGTGGACTTAAAAGCAATATGATCACAACCCAGTCTCTATGAATCAGATATTCAACCTATTTTATAAAACCAAAAGTAATTAACGATAGCCCACATAATGGAGAATCTTCTAACAACGGCCTCATGGCACGATCAACAACGACAACCACGATGGTATGAAACATCCCATGAAAGGGAAGTTGGCAGATGGAGGCTTGAATATCCCAGAGTTATCAAACCATCAACCTCTACAGCACACTTGGAGGACCAATAAAGTAGCAATTTTTTTATACCCACCATTACCAGAGAATAAGAAGAACGACACTGGCTTAGAGAACCAGGGCGATCGTGATGATGCAAACACAATAAAACAATAGACATATTGTGAAGAAGTAGTAAGTAGAAGAGATGAAGATACAAGGCCCCAACTTGCTTCTTGCCTCTTATGAGAACTGAAACATCAGCGTACCAGAGCGGTGCATATATGGTTTCTTGCGGTAGTTATTAAGATGTCAAAATCGACAGAGGAAATCTTAAACATTCTAGCTAATTTCTAGAGTTATCTAGCTAATAACTTTGGAAAATGGAGGGACTGGGGAGAAGGATAAGCATCACTCAAAAAAGGGAAGCACAAAATAGCTGACATGCCAAAGAAAATATGGCAGAAGACAGCCCACATGACAGGAAAAAGGGATTCGATCAAACAAAAGGCAACGGGGATAGATCAACAACCACCAAATTAATTGATTCAACGAGAAAAAGAGACAAACAAGAGGTAAACATGAAACATCTCCATTTATGCTTCATTTGTTGATCAGAGCAAAAATAAAAACAAAAAAAGCCTATCCAACAACAAAAATTTCCATTTTTCTTGCCCTACAAAGAAAAGGAAAAAAAGGGGGAAAACCCTAAATACTAAAACACTAAACCCAAATAAAAAATACTTCAACAAAACCTAGCCTACTCTACACTTCGAGACTGGGAAACCTCATCTTTATCCCCACCAACATTTGGACTGCCCGTAGTAGAACGATCTCCAACTTGAAGAATAGAAAAATGGTTGATCGAGTTGTCCAGTTACGGCCTTATGACCTCCCAAGTGATGATTATCTCGTGAGGATTTTATGGGGAGCTAAGCCCATCGGCAGAATACAGCATTAATCGACACTTACTCTATGGAACAATTAGCATAGAATTGTACCTCCTTATTTGTGGCATCTCATTGATGATGAAAATGGCATTGAAGTTGAGTAATCTCTTGAGACCACAAATTCATGCGTGATTCCAAGGCATTTCTCTTAGACGAAACTGCAAACTCGGAGAATTTTAAAAAGGCCAACTTCTCATAAAGATCATTGACCTTTAGTCGCACTCTTGTACCTGTTGACTCTCGATGGAAAGTCTCGATCTCAACAACACAAGAAGTCGACTCAACCATTAACTTGTCAACCTCTTGGTTGAGAAAACAATCCCTTGGAAAACCTAGAAAAAGTCAACAATCATCGATAAGGGTCAAACAAATATAAGAAAAAAGAATGGGAGAAGAACGAGTACCTGAACTTCCCTGTCGGTCACGGAATGACGAGCTTGAGGGCCAAGATTAATAAATCACTAATGATCGTGAAGGACCAGTAATTTCTCATATTCTTCCAGAAGATCTTCCGAGTTATGCTAGAGACTGGTGCCCACAAGAAAGCAAATGACAGCATTAGAACCCACATCAGTTCATCATCTTCACCCTTGATTTTTGCATCCACCCGGTATTTTTTGGTTGTAGGGCTCTCGTCCTCAAGACTTCGTGGACGGCCAACATTATCTATCTCACGCTTAGAAGCGGCAGGAGTCATAGAAGTAGCACCTAAAACCATAACCACTAGGGTTAAAATAGTCATAAGATCTCCAAGAGACACGGATGGTACAATCAATTTAGGAATAGGAGCAGCAGAATTCACCTCCATCAAAGGAGAAATATCCAAACGTACCTCTAAAATACCAAAAGTGTTTGTGGTAAGCCTTTTTTTCCGCCACTTGCTTTCCTTGATCATTTGGAGTAGAAAGAGCAAGGCAAAAGAAAACACGTGAATGAGCATGGGAAGGATCTACTACCACCCCCGATAAAGAGAAAAATGATCCCTAGATAAAAATTGCCCGAATTGGTGAATGACTATAGGAGCCAGCAATGGAAGAAGAACAAAGGCAAGATTCAAACCCAAGAGGCTCACGGATCTCCAAGGAATCAAAGAAAGAACAAAGGCAAGAACCAGACTCAGGAGGGTCCCAAATCACCATAGAAGTATAATTAGGACGACAAGAGGCTACCTCAATAACCACCAAAGAAGCAGAAGTTCTAGGAGTTAAAAAGAGAACCATAGCAATGTGTTCACAAAACTCTTCCCACAAAAAGAATCAGCAAGGAAGTTTCAAAGAAAAAAGAGTAGCGAACCAGAAGTAGGAAAACCATTACCAGGTCGAGTTCAGGCCTAAGAGACTTCTTTGTTGGGTGGTCACAAAAATTTATCAGTCCTTCCAATTCAGATCCCTATCCTTCAAGTCAAAAATTAGAGTAGGAAAATGGTCATGGCAATAAAAATAATAACGGCCTTGATCATTAGATGTTTTGCTTAAAAAATTAACAGTGTTAGATGTCAGTCAGAAATATATCCAAGTTATGGTGCTTTGCAAAGACTTTAAACTTAAGTAGTAACCACCAAGTGTTAGGGAGAAGCTGTGTAGGGGCGATCTCGTAATATCGGCACACCTCTTAGAACAGCCTAGGCAACGAATGTCTGAAGCCGATCTGAAAAAAAAAACTCATACAAGTAGACCCAGCAAATACTAATCTTGTCAGCACGCTTGCAAGACATTAGAAATAGAACGTCTCTGTGAGGAAGGCCATATGCCATGTGCTATCCTACAAAAAACCCTTTTGGAATGCTAGAAGGCAATTTGATGGACAACGAGCCAAAAGAAAAGTTGAGTAGTAGTTTAGAAAGGCTAGGAATTTCAATATAGTTCTAGACATGAGGAGGGTGAACAAGGCATCTTGGGTGATAGCCACCCCTACGAGAAGACATTAAAGCAAATACAGTTCTCTTTCTACTACCAGATTGATTCCCCTTGGGCATGAAATTTTGGCGGCTAGATGAAGTCTCCTTATATTGTACTTTTGGAGAAGAACGGGATCGTCTATGATTGGTCATTGTCAAAGAATTAAAGGTTTAAAAAGAGGTCAAAAAGCTCAAATCTCGAAAGGAATCAAGAAAGTAAAGGTACAAAAACAATAAGAAAAATATGGAAAATAGAAGGATTTGAAGTTGCTTTTATAGGCGAAAGGTCCAACAAATATAACTATAGAACAAAAACTTAGAGACACAACTCTTGGCAAAACGACGTAGGTTTCAAAAAAAAGGCACTCGAACAACTCTTCAAGTCATCAAACTCTCTGACTTAAAGAGTAGGGGACTTATTGTGGATGCAAAAAATAGTCTTAGCCCAAAATGGTCCAAAAGGAGGAAAGCCTAATAATAATTCGAGAAAAAGTCCAGGCCTAAGCCTAAAAAGACTAGCCCATTATGGTTTCTCTAAAAATGGAAAATGCGAGAAACGTGATGTGTCAAAGAACAGCCAACATAAGCACCTCAGGAAGTCTAATCCGAAGTATATGCAAGCCGACTTTGCAGACGCTGTCCTGCTCTTACAGTGTTCTGTGTCCGAGATCGGGGAACCTGTGTCAAAGAATAGCCAACGTAAGCACCTCAGGACCTTACAGCTAGAGAATGTAACGGCGTTAGCGAAGTTAGCATATAAAGAGAAAACCTCAGACACAACATCGAAACAAGCTCATCATGGAAGAGGCCACTAGCAAGTTGTCAACCTTACCCTCTAAGAAAAGATCAAGCAGACAGGAGTGGATCTAAAAAAACATAGGGAACATGAAGACATAAAATTAAGGAAAATAGTTGTAACTGAAGCCATTGTATTTAATGCTCTAACATACGTGCTATCGAGGAAGTATGTAAGAAAACGTAAGATTAGCAGCCTGGTGCCATTCTCGGCCCATGAGAGAAGAGAACACAATATCCACTTACTGACTAAGACACCAAGCTTCTAGAGTTCTACCAATAGGAAGAGTGCAGTAGCATCCACTTGGTGTGATGTGACTACATCAGGGTAGCAATAACCAATTAAAAGCCATGAAGGATCCTAACAATTTAGGCCATGGGACCCAGCATACAATGATTATAAATAGAAAACTGTTAGGATAGGTAAAGGCAGTTATGTGGTGAAGAGAAACAAATAGAAAAAGCATACAAATCAGCCTTAGGGGGATTCCTCGGGCTAGGCACTCTCTTTGCAAGCCCATTATATCAGCTATCAAGGGCTCCAGCCCAATAAGACCATAAATACCCCAATCCAGCGAGAAACCAATTATTTAATAATGGAAACCCGCTAGGCCCTGACTTGTAGAAAACTTAAAAAAGGTTTGGGGCGATAGTAGGCCTCCACCGGGTAGTTCAACTCGATCCTAATTGTAGGTTCATGAGAGATCTACATTATTTAAATAATAAGATCTATTAAATATATTTTTCTAAGCTCACATCTCTCACTTACTTCATTTAAATGTTTAAAAAGATTATTTCGCAAAATTTTATACCACATTTCGCTTAAGCTCTTACCAAAAACCTCTTTAGACCAAATAAGTTAATTTAAGCTTCCAAAACAGAGAAATTGTTGTGTCTAAAAACTAGACCAAACATGATCTGTAAGATATTTTATCATTCTTGAAGTCTAATAGATGTCGTTCTGAATCCTTTTCTACTGAAAAAATAGAAACTCTAATTGAGTCTTCCATTTAATGTTGTAATAGGATGGGTTATTGACAATCAAGTTTATGTTCAGCAGAAACAGAAAACAATTTTAGGGCATAAGTTTTGACTAGGTAGCAAAATTGACTTTACAATTCATAAATGCAAAGGACTTAGATCAGATAAGTATCAACTTCTATATTCTTTGATTGAGGCCACTTTATTCAAGGTCCACAATTTTACTTTTGGGAATCAATTATAGTTGATTAAAAAGTTGAGCTCAACTCATTGTCAAAATTAAGTACGAAATCTACCATTTATAGAGTTTCAAATCCATGGATTCTATCTTTGGGTTTTTAGTGAGCTTCAACTTTCTTGGAAAGGATGAAAGAAGTGGAATGTGGGGATACACTTGTAGAACGAAGAAGAAGAGAAAGATAAAAATAAAAAAGGAAAAAGAAATGAAAATAAGAAAAATTAAAGGAAAATAAATGTGAAAAGACAACATTATTTTCAGAAGTTAACAATTTTTCAACCTTTGTTAAGTTTTATGGAAAAATCTGGATAGTATAAAAATCTCGTGGATGAATTTGAGAATTAGGCTCAACTTTATGAGGCAAAATGTCTTTTTACCTATGTACATCTAACCAACTTATAAGCTAAAAACATCATCCTAATGGAACCGTGGAATGTTATAAGGGACGTTTGGTGGCCAAAGGATTCACCCAAGTAAAAGGCGTTGACTTCCACGAAAGCTTCATACTTGTAGCTAAATTGGTGACAGTTTGATACTTGATTTCCCTCGCACCAATAAACCACTGGGAACTCCACAATTAGATGTCAACAATGCATTCTTTCACAATGATTTGGAGGAGGTGGTCTACATGAAAATTCCACAAGGGTTTGCCAAAAAGGGGAATCAACAAGTATGTCGACTTTGAAAATTACTTTATGGGCTGTGACAAGCTTCTCAGTATTAGTACCAAAAATTCACAAGTTCTCTCATCGCTATTAGTTTCAAACAATCACAGGCTAACCATTCACTCTTTACCTACTCAGATCAAGACTTTTTTGTTGTAGTATTAATATATGTAGACGATGTTATTATTGCTAGTAATAATACTGCTCACATCTTCTATTTAAAGAGCTATCTCAATGAAACCTTTTGCATCAAGGACATAGGTAAGCTTATGTACTTCCTCGGGATACAAGTAGCATGGTCCCCTTCAGGCATTACTTTAAACTAGTACAAGTACACATTCGATATATTGGCAGAAAGCGGCATGGTAGGAACAAAACTAGCTTCTTCCCCAATGGAATAACATCATAAACGTTTATTAGGAATCAGTCTTTTATGCGATGATGCCAGCCAATATAGGCATCTATTGTATCTGACAATTTCTCATCCCGATATATGTTATGCAGTTCACATTTTGAGTCAATTTTTCCATCCTCCATGGAAATTAAAACGCAGATTTTCGTCTACTGCACAACTTGAAAGGGAATCCAGGCCAAGGCATTTTTCTTCCATCACATAGCTCTCTTACTCTTCGAGCCTATTATGATGCAGACTGGGCCAGTTGCCCTACAACTCGCAGGTCTACTATATGCTATATTATTTTCCTTGGTGATTTACCCATCTTTTGCCATTCGAAGAAACAAATTGTCGTCTCTCGGTCTTCTGCCGAGGCTAAATACAGAAGCATGGCAGCAACCACTGGAGAAATTGTGTGGCTCCGTCGTCTACTTCACAAGCTATAAGTTTTTCATTCTGAACTAGTCCCACTTTTTTGTGATAATTAGGCCATTATTCATATTACTACTAATTTTTTTATTCCCTAAGCGCACAAACCACATTGAAATTGACTGCCATTTTAAGAAAATAAGGATTTTTTAGACTATTTTTATTACATATGAGTGTTAACATATGGTGTGCTGTCGTAGGCAACCAAAAATAAAGCATGTACTCCAAAAATAATATATAGTAGTGCGAGTAAGGATCGTTCCCACAGATAATATCTAGCCTAGTTTTATGCTACGTGAACAAGGTTGAGGGGGGTTTGAGTTTAACGTTAAAAAAAAGATAACTTAAAAAAAAATTAAATTAAAGTGTCAAAATTAATCAAAAGAAAAAACCTTGATCTAAGTCAACATACATCATTGGAATCTTATAACTGATCACCGATGCAAGTATATATCAATTCAAACTTTAAATATTCACCGTTGGAATTATTTTCCTATATCTCCTTAATTGTAGTTAATCAGAATACACACGACCTAATTAACCCTAACCACTAAACAACCTTAGTCATGCGCTAAAAATTTAATCTAGTAGCAACCTTAAGAATTAGAGAGATCGATGAAGCTAAACAACACAAGCACAAGCGGTTGCATTTAATTTAGTTGAATGTTCTTCCTAAGATCTAATAATTTCTGACGTAGCAAATCATTAAATCCTAGTCGCTCGCAAGTTAGAGGGATCAAACAATTACGGATTTGATATCTAACTTAACAGTAGATTATAACGAATAATAAACTAGTTGGTTACCCTAGCAAATAAAAGAAAGAATCATGTAAATAACACAAAAGAACATTCAATACTTAAAACATAAATTGAATAATAAAAACTAATTAGATCTTACAGTTTTCTTGATTTCGAGGCTTCAGTTTCCTTCGACCAAGAATAAAAGTTTAGCTATGCAGAGCCATGAAGAAAACTCAAAAAATAAGATGAGAGAAAGAGAGGTGGTCGAAATCTTATGATTTCTCACTTTATTTATAGTTTGTGAAGCCTACAAAATCTCCTAAAATAACGGAATCTTAATCTAAATAGAATAAGGAAAATATTAAAGATCTTAAAGTCCTAATATAACTAGGAAATCCTTAATTTAGCTAGAATAGTCCTAATATAGTTAGGAAAGCTAAAATAGCTGGAATTTTCGTGCACTACCTCCTCCACCATCAACTAGAAGGTTCTAGATAAGAAACATTCCAGAACGTTAAACAGTACAAGTGTAGCAACTTCACATCCAATTTTGACCTTTATGCAGCTAGTATATCTCAAAATTCAAAACATAAAAGTTGTAGATCTTCTTCTTGGCTTTGTACAACATCTTGAATAGTCTCAATCGGAGCTCGGATGAGAGAGTTATGCCCAAAAAATGAAGCAGTATCGAAACTGTCCAGAATTGTGCAATTTAGTTTCGTTTTGCTCCTAACGCCTCTATTTGCATCCTAAATCAAAATATAAAAATAATTAGTGTATTTAGGCATCAAATAAGTGTAAAAGATTAAACATTAAAGGAGAAAAATATGACATTTTGTATTCTTATCAACATATTCTTATAATTATGACAGAGACTTTCATGTGTTTATGCTCTAAACTATAAGAGTTCTCAATTTGTAGTCTCTTCTTTTGAACTTCACTGGAAGCTCAACAAGTACCAGTTGCATGACTAAAAGCTTAACAGTAATTTATTAGAATGCTTACTCTTTATCTTGACTGCAATCACAATTATCGTTTGCGACTGTCTATTAACATAGTTTTCTTCGTTTGGCAGATGATTAAGCATCATAATATGAGTATGGGATGAGATATGCAGCTCATAACAATTATAGAGTAAATGACCCCTATTAGTGCTTAATGTTTTGCCACTGTGACACTTTGGTCCTTGATATTTTTAAAATAAACCTTTTAGTCCTTAAAGTAAATTTAGTATGATAGCATTAATCCCGATAGAAAAATTTGTCTATCTTTTGATGGCTTTATCACGTGGCTGGCACGTTATTGTAATGGATTATAACAATCACGTGCCAATTGTGCCCTTAACTATGATGGACTATAATAGTCATGTGCTAGCCATGAGATAAAGCTGTCAAAAAATAGACATATTTTGCTATCAATAAGGAAGTTGTCCCACTAAATTAACTTTAAGTACTAAAATGTTCATTTTTGAAGATCAGAAACCAAAGTGTCACAACGGCAAAACATTAAGGAGTAATAGTGGCATTTACTCACAATTATATGACTTAACTATATGTTTTCTTGAATGGAGGGAAACATAAGGGGAATTGAGAAATGTGAAATATGCCATGGTCATACCGATAAAAGTACCAAGTCAGATGTTTGACCATTAGAATTGCATTAACCATTTTAAGCTAAATAAGAGAATTTGGGTAATTTCAACATTCCTGGGAGATTTTGGGATTTTGTTATAAATTCGTGGAGCAAAATGGAATTTTCCTATAATATTTCTTGCTAACAACAAGCGAGATATATTGAAGTCAAAAATATTTACATAGTTTCAGTACATTTACCAGTATGAGAGATCATCTATGTTCCAAGCCCTACAAATAGACTGGTTCAAAAGTGAGTATTTAACTTTTCTAACTTTGTACATCTTTGTTTGAACATCAAAAATAATATTTGACAATATATGTTCCTTGGAGAGTATTTCAGAGTTATGGATGCACCTATTTCATTCCTTCCAAATATGGAAGACATACGCTCCAAGGAAACATTTCATCAAAATTGCCTACAAAGTAGAGGAAACGGCAATACGTATAAACCAGTTCTCAATCTCATTTTAATTGTTTACTGTTGGCGAGCCCTTATAGAGTCTCTATCCAATTTTCCAAATTCTTCGTGTAAAAGAGCAACGTCCAAACAAGTGCTCTCTATCCTCGATGCAAGCATGACACAACACACAATTAAGATCCACTAAAATTCCCCATCCAAGTAGCCTGAATTTTGTAAGCAGCCTATCCATCCAACTCAGCCAAGTACAAAATGCATGCTTGAGAATTTACTGTTTGAACCAAATCGATTCGCTCCAATTAACCTTATCATATTGTGGTTTAATCAATTCTAAAGCCTATATCATCTTATAATCACCAATGGGTAAGTTAACCCACACAATCCGATCCTTAAAATTAATTTGAGGAAAAAGACCATTTAAATGGTTCTGAATAGGAATAAACATGTTGTTATTAAGTGGCCAAGTCCAACGATCACCATCAATGAAGTCTGCAACCACGACATGATAGCTTCTTCATCAAACACATCACATAAAATCCCCAAAGAATGCCAATGATCCTTCCGGAAACAGGTATTGCACCAATTTTCAATCCTGTGAATGATAAAGTTTCTAGCCAAGCTCTTTAACTGCAAGATTTTTCTCCACAACCATGAAGGTCTAGCAGGCATCCTTAAGTTCCAGAAATTAGTTATGTGAAAGTAATTCGAGTAGATCTATCGACATTAAACTCATTTCTGCTTAGTATGAATGATCCAAAGATATCTGAGGATAGCCGCTTGATTAATATCATGGAGTCTGTTGATGCCAAGACTACCCTCATCTTTACTTTTGCAAACAATATCCCAAGAAACTTTAGCCTTTTTCCCTTGATTTTCAGACCCGAACTAAAGAAAGGAAGCCATGATTTGTTCGATCTCCTAAAGGGTAACCTTAGGAATAATGAACATTCGGGACCAATAGGAGTGAATATTACTTAGAATGGAGTTGAAAATTTAGAGACGACCAGCAAAAGAGAAATAGTTGTTCGACCACTTACCAATTCTCTGTGTAATACGGCGAATAAGATACTTGTAGTGGCTGTTGAGTAATCTACCTGAGATAAAAAGTACCACCAAATACTTGATAGGGAAACTTCTATGCTTGAACCCAAAGATATCAGCAATTCTAATCTTCAACTAGTCTTCACATCGTCCAATAAAAACTTCACTCTTTTCATTGCTAATAGAAAGGCCTGAAAGGATAGAGAAGTGATCCAAATATGACTTGATAATCTAGGTTGATTTCTCATCCCCTTTTAGAAATATCATCAAATCATCAGCGAAACATAAATGATTAAGCCGACTAAACCTGCATTTTGGATAAAACTTGAAATCACTACAATTAGTGGCTTGATCAAGCATCCCTGACAACACTTCCATAGCCAAGATAAAAAGATATAATGAAATAGGGTCATTTTGCCTCAGCCCTCTAGTCCCTTTGAAATACTTATGCATACCGCCATTAATAGAGACTGAATAACTGAGGGTAGTGATACAATTGGACACCCAAAAGACGAATTAATCTGGGAAATTGAGAGCACGAAGGGTGGCAAGAATAAAGTCCTATTTAATCAAGTCATAAATCGTCTTTAGATCCGTCTTAACCAAGCATCGAGGAGTAGCCATTTTACTCTCGTAGCCTTTAATCAACTCTTGGGCTAGCAAGATATTATCAAAAATACATCGAACTTTCACAAAAGCATTCTGAGATTTCGAGATCAGAAACTACATCAAATTGCTCAATCTATTAGCCAAAATTTTAGAGATATAAAGGACATTGCAACAAGCAATGGGCTTGAAATCACCCATAGAAGATGGATTAGGAACTTTAGGAATAAGAACTAGATTAGTAGAATTAATTTCAGAAAGAATACGCCCAGAGTTGAAGAAAGATTTAATAGCCAAAATTATATCTGAACTCACAATGCTCCAAGAGTGCTTGTAAAAGAATGAGTTATATCCGTCAAGCCCCGGACTCTTGTCATTTGGGATGGAAAAGATTGCCTCTTTAATCTCTTCAAAGGAAACATGTCTAATAAAATTGGCGACTTGCTCTTGATCGATGGAATTGCACAAAAAAATTATGATGTCAGCAACTGAAGAATGGTTTTGATGAGTGAAACTAGGTCCAATCAGATTATTGAAAAAGGAGACCGCTTCCTTGTTGATGTCTTCAATATAATGAATAATTCACCCTTATTGATCCTTAATGCATTAACTGGAATTTTTTGTAGCTCTCTATTTAGCAAATTTAAAGAAAAAAGAGGTATTGGCATCCCCCTCTTCAAGCCACATAATTCTAGATTTTTTGGCACCATATATTCAACTCTGTTTCAATAAGGGATTTAAGTTCAGTTGACAATTTATTGTCTTTAACGAGATCATCAGTATCGCCACTGCTTGAAAGGATTTTCTCTTGAACAACTCAGAGCTTGGCTCTAGTATCAACAATTCTCTAAGAGGTGTTACTGAAGTACTCATTATTAAACTTCCTCAGTTTGGCTTTGAAAAGCTTAAGTTTCCTTATGATTCTAAACATTGGACTGCCACTGATCCTTGTATCCCACACCCTGTAACGACCCCAAACCCAACCCTTCGCAAGACTAGGTCAGGAGTCTACGCTCGTTGTCACTACGATCTTATGTACATATTTTTACAACATTAAAAGGAATAAAATATAGAGAACTAGTCAATAACTATCTATCATACAACAGTTAAAGTACAAAAGGGCTATTACAAATTAGGGTCTCAACAGCAACTACCCTTCTACCTGAAAGTAATTCAAGTACACTTTAGTCTTTACAATTAGAATCATATACAAGAACATGACAGGCAAGAAACTTCGAGCACATAATCAATCAACTTTGGCACATAATGTCAACTTCCATTTCAAGCTAAGGTTCACCTGCAAGGGAGAGAGGGGGGAGGGGAGGGGGGAAAACGTGGGTGAGCTCTTTGAAAGCTCAGTGAAGATGGAATAAGAAAAGTTTTGAAAATGCTTTTTGGGAAGAAGCTTTTGAAAATCATGATGCGATGCAGTACATGTACAATAACATTAATAAACTATCCATATATGGTAAACGATAAGATACAATAACATATGATAACCAGTAGAGATTACTATCACATTCGAATCACGTATCAATAACAGTAACGTTATGTAGACAAATAATCAAACTTCCTCCCCGAGGTCCCAAGCGAGAGTACTTAATCACATAATAAAAATGATACATTTCGATATCACATCTAGAGGTGGCCGGCCTCGAATCACGATTTCAACTTCTTATCTCTCCCAATAGGGTACACCAGATTGTACCCAAAATCTACGACCCAACTCTCCGATGGTAGAATGCGAAGCCAGAGAGGGACTAGGACCACAATAGTCACGGGAGCACCGACAAGCCTTATTCCGCCCGGCGTTCATGAACGCTATCATGCCTGAGGTTGCAACCCCCAATTCTAATAGCATACAAGCATGCATAAGTAACCATATAACACACAATTGATAACATTTTTGCAATTACAATTATGTTGTTCGATAAACACAGAAGTGGGGAACAACGAAAGAGGTTGTCCCCGGACGAGTACATTTAGCAATTAAAAATATTAATTCATTGGAAGCTCAAAATAACTCAAGTCTAATCATAACATATCAACTAGTAACTAATAGTAACAGTTAGCTTTCAATTTCCAGCTAGGTCTATACTTCCACATGCTACAGTTCAAGAAAACTCAAGTTCGAATAAGAACTATATTCTCTGGTGATTCAATAGTCTTTAATAATTAAGGCATTCACTCCGTATGTTATTCAGACTCATTCAACCAGTCACTAAATTTATTAACAAAAACGAGTTTCCCAAGCTAAACATTTATTTAAAACTCAAGAGAGTTTAACCAATTTTAGCATTCTCACTTAATAACATAACTAACAGTCCGACTCATTTAACATCTAATATTTAACTTCCATCTCAATTGGCTAAGCTTATTAGTAGGGTAGTACTATCAGGCAGTCACCTTTAAAGTTCGGCTAGAAAGCATTCGTATAACAAACTATTAATTAAGATCATAGCTTTACATTTACAGCCCGAGTAAATTTGAGTACAAATATGAAACTACCCTCCCTAGTAGTTTAATAATCTTTAATATCTAGGGTATTTATTGTAAATGCTATCTAGGTTCATGTAATCAATTACCAAGTTTATTAATGCAGAAGTAAGATTCCTTAGCTAAACATTTGCTTAGAATATAAGAAAAACTAATTAATTCTTAGTATCTTTACCTAATATATCAAACTTATATCCATTTTAATTAAAACTCTTGTATTTTTTTTATAACTTTTAAAATATATGTACACATGCATTACTTACACTTTTAGGGTAAATAGCACCACAACCCCCTGTGCTTTAGCAAGAATGCACATGACCCCCCTATGGTTTAAAAAGTGCACCGGAACCCCCTATGGTTTTCAAACCGTGCACACGCACCCCCTCCCTAATTTTCCGTCAACAAATTTAACTGAATTATATAAAAAGACTAAAATACCCTTCAATTTTTTATTTTTTATTTCTCTTTTTCTTTTCTTTTTTGTTTACACACACACACACACATACACAGACGCACACACACACACACACAGATGCACACACACACACACACACAGACGTACACACACATACACACACAGACACACACACACAGACACACATACACACACACACACATACACACACATATATACACACGCACACGCATATATATATATATATATATATATATAATATATACACGCACACACACACACACATATATATATATATATAAAGTTTTGCATGTGTGTGTGTGCGTCTGTGTGCGTGCGTCTGTGTGCGCGTCTGTGTATGTGTTTGTGTGTGTGTGTGTGTGTGTATGTGTATGTGTGTGTGTGTGTATGTGTGTCTGTGTGGGTGTGATGGTGGGGTGGGGATGGTGAGGGTGGGGGGGGGGGGGGGGGGGGCGATGGTTTGAGGAAGATGGGTTTGGTTTTTTTTTTTTTTTTTTTTTGGTGAAAATTGCATTGGGAGAAAAAAAAAAAATATATATATATATATATATGTAAGGGCATTTTTGTCCACTTAAGTAATAATTTAAGCTTAAAAATATGAAAAATCTCATCAAACGCGCGTGTAACACACTCTCCGTTAAAAGTAACGGTTTTTTTAACGGAGGGGTCTGTGGTGCTACACTTTTAAAACCACAGGGGGGTCTGGTGCACTTTTTAAACCACAGGGGAGTCCGGTGTATTTTTGCTAAAGTACAGGGGGTTGTAGTGCTATTTACCCACACTTTTATTATCTCAAACTTTTCATACTTAGTTATTGTAAAGTTTCAATTTCCCGTATTATATAAACGTTAACTTGATATCCGTCAAGCTTTTCCTACACTATATAACTCATACCATAAAAACAACCTACTTATTGTTCTTTCATCCAAACCTCAACTTATATCTACTCAAGCCTTAACAACAACTTACTTATTTACTATAAAACCTTTCATCTTAACCCAACATATATTTTTTACACATTATTGGTGATACTTCTACCACTGCACACACACTTATATACATCAAATTCTACTTTATTTCCTGCATACAAAGTTTGTTTCATCTTGAATTAAGTCATACATATAAGTTGTAGTATTTCATTTAAATAATATCATACACCAGAACCGCACCTTCAATCTTTCTTCAATTCTTTACTTAAATGTCTAAGCTACCAACTAAGTCAACATGCATGCATGGTAAAGCAATTGAAATTCTTTACACTTCCATTATCTAACGTTGAATGCAACTTAAGCTTAAGTAATCAGCAACTGTACATTATTAACTAAAGCAACTGATGCACACAAGAATGATTTTCTCCTCACACATAAATTATTCTAGGATGCTAGAGTGGATTATTCTTTTTTATAAAACTACACGATAATCATATAAACACATACCAAGATGCTATTTTTTAAAAAATTTCCTCACTTTGCTCTCTGTTCATGGCTGTTGCGAATATATATATATATATATATATATATATATATATATATATATGTTTATGTGATATAGCTTTGTCTTGTGTGTTATTTGTTAAGATGCAAGGTCCCTTTATATAGGAACGTCGTTCAGGTTTTAATTCGTTCCGGGTGCTGCGCATAATTAATTGTTATGATCACAGCTATGACAATAGCTTGGCGTGAAATAGGCTATTGCGTGTTTAACTAAGAAGGATATTGGTTCACTACAAGCTCGCGATGGTGAACAACAAAGCTAAACTGAGGACAGATGGTTATGCTAGGCTACGTAATAGCAAAATGATACTATGGTTCTTAAGCTGCTGCTGCATTGCTCATCGTGAACTCGTTGTAGGTGGCTATGATGACTCTACATTCAATAATGGTCTAGGCAATTTAAGCTAGTGTGAAGCAGGCTGCAGCGCTGTTGGGAAGAAATATTGGCATGATGCATGGCTAATAGCTTTAGTAGATAATAGACTAAGGTGGCGATAATAGTTGTGATTCATTGGATTAAGCTGGCGGTGGAGCTCGTTGGCTTCTAGCAACTTGCTTATTAGGATGCGGAAGCAATGATGGATTAGCTTGAGCTGGACGGTGAAGATGGTAATAGCTTTGTGATACATAGTGATGAGGAAATCTATTAGTCTTGGATGGCACTTAGGCTTAGGACGGTGGTAATGAGCCAATTTAGCAACCTAGACAAAAGATGATAATGCTAAATAATTTATGTAAAACGGTTGAAGCTTTGATAATTAAAAATAATAATTTGATTGGTAACAAAAACTAAAGTGTTTATCTTACTCAAGAACCATTCCAGAATAGTATATGTTAATACTTCTAATTTAGTGATAAACATCCTAAGTAATGTTTTCAAAATGTCTTTGTAGCTAACATACTATAGTTTTATTACCCAATTACTGTGTTCTCAAGATTTTATAATCTATGTCATATCTTTGTACATTCCTATATTTTAACTAGACCTATTAATCAATTGAATCATGCTAAGTTTTCTATTCCTAATTATTTTGAAAGCATTTAGTATTAGACCTAATATTATTTAATATATTCATTTAATTACTTAACATACCAACTCTTTTATTTCATAGGTTAAAATTGTTATTTATTTATAATCCCTAACTATGTAAAGTACCTACTAAGTCTTTTTATTAGACAGTATTTTCATATAGGTCTAATATCAACTATCTAAGTTCATATTGTCTAAATGTATCCAGAGTATTAGGTTATGTCCCGATAGGTTTTCGTATTCTAACTAGAGTAGCTAACTAACCACACTTGATTGCCATAGAAGGTAATCCACTAAGGTAACTCCAGTTCTAATTACTTCTAAGCCACACAAATTATCCTAATGTACTTGCTAGGTTAGCCTTCCATTTTTAATTGAAACGAATGCTTAGTTTGATATGTTAGGTTTTATTTTCTAAGTTTAAATTAATCCTTTAAAGACATGAACACCGAGCACTTAGTATAACACCGTTAACCGTGGCATAATACAACTATATTAATATGCTAATGCTCGAAAATTGGATACAGGGCCTCACACACCTTGGCTATAATACTAAGATATTGTTGGGCTATGGCCCGTCTTTATAGTTAGTGTATAATTGTCTTATAAAGCTAATACCGGAACTCTAGGGATTACCTATAAATAAATTTTATGGCTATTATAATAGGTGTGGAAAAATACGAGAGGTAAGAGGTTTTGTAAGAGAGTGCTTATAACGAGTTTATCATATAGTGAATTATTCTCTAGCCGCTCATGGACGTAGGCTTTAGGTCAAAGCACGTAAATTTGTGTGTCTTATTTCTCGTGTTCATCTTCGTTTTGAATCTTGTTTTTACACATGATATCACCCTGATCATAACAAACTGGTATCAAGAGCTAGGTGGTGGGTGAAAGGTGTTGTTGTTTCCGCGTGCAAAATCAGATCTGAGGAAAAAAGAGAGATTCGAACTGATACGTGCCAAAAAAAAATGGGTTTATGAAAACGACATCAACAAGTCGCTCCAAGTATATAGTTAGAATTGTCTCAATGAGGGGAGCGCAACCATACTTGCCGCGTTGTCATTGGACACTGGGTTTGGCTAAAAATTGAGCCTGAATGTGACGGATCTTGAGGTGCTCGTATAAGCTTAACGGAGTGTCCAATCGGAGATTGAAAGGTACTATTGGAACCAGAGTAATGAAAAGAAGATAACTGTATATAGCATGCAGCTCGAGGAGCATCGAAGTGAAATCTACCATTGAAGACCAACAAAGCTCGCAGGACAAATTGATCGGACAGAAAACACAACCAAAATTGGCAATATTATACATCAAAAGACTTGTCTCAATGCAAGGAATCTATTGGTGGTGGTCATGTAAGCCAAGAGTTTTCGAAAAGTCGTTGGAAAAAGAAAAACCAAAATGGGTCTGGTTGGAGTCAATTTTGTCAATGCTATCGTGTGAGGTGTAAAGTATATCAAAAACTTCATCTTGGAGAGAGGAGCACAGTGGTGGCCTCCAATTTGAATTTGGTGGTCGAACGGTGTCGAAATTGAGTAAAGAATGTGACGGTTCGATTTCGTGTTTGGTTTTTGCAATCTGAGTTGTTTTTTGATTTTTTGGCTTTTTGATTAAAAAATAATTAAAAAAAAAGTTTATTTGAGTTGGTGGATTTGGGGTATTGGGTAGGTTCAGATCGCAAATTGGGTAAAAATTTGGGCTTGGAACAAGTTCTTAGGTCGGGTTCAAGGCTTAGGTGGGTCAAGATTAGATCAAGTTTTGGATTTGGATTTGGATCTTTTTTAGGTTTTAATAAAAAAATTATGAAAAAGTGCCAAGAGTTGCAATCTTGTGTGTTGTGCAAGGTAGAATCCTTTGTGAGCTTGGTATGGCTGTATTGACCAGATTGTTGATTGGGGTTGATTGAGTCATTGACCGTGCATTGACTTTGACCAAACAAACCAAAAGTTGACTAGTGCATTCCCAAGGTTTTCAGACGTGCTGAATCTGAATTTGCCCTCAGTTTTGCCAAATTCCATCTGGAAGTACAAGTTTTAGGACTTTGTTGACTGGAGACGTTGACTTTGACTTGATCAAAGTTGACTGGTGGTGTCCCAAGGTTTTTCGACGTGTTGAGTCTGAATTTGCAGTTCGTTTTGTAAAATTCCAACTCAAGGTGTGTGTTTTTTGGGTGAAAAAAGATGGTTTCAACATTCAGGAAGTTTGAGATTGAGAAATTTGGCGGAAGAAGTAGTTTCAGTCTTTGGAAAACCAAGTTCGAGGCATTCATGGTGATACAAGGTCTATGAAATTTTGTTGAGGAAAAGGTTCCAGAAAAGACGAAACCCGAGGTGAATGAAAAGTTACAAGCGAGAGTCATAAGCACAATACACATGACAGTGATAGATGATGTATTTTTAGAGACCGTTGAGAAGACGACAACAGTCAAAGCTTGGAAAGCTCTAACGAATCTTTATGCATCCAAGTCTCGATTGTTGTCGTCTTCTCAGTAATCTCTAACAATACATCATCCGTCTCTATCATGTGTATTACGCTCATAGCTTTTGCTTGTAACTCTTCATTCTCCTCGGGTTTCATCTTTTCCTAAATCTTCTCTTCAACAAAATTTCATAGACCTTGCATCACCATGAATGTCTTGAACTTGATTTTTCACAGACTGAAACTACTCATTCCGTCAAATTTCTCAATCTCGAACTTCTCGAATGTTGAAACCATTTATGGTCCGTATTTATAGATAATCCATAGGATTCTAGTTATTGGACTTATAAGACAATTATGCATTAACTATAAATACGGGCCATAACCCAACAAATCTCTACCTTGGACCGTATTTCCTCTATCATCATATAAGAAAGTCATCCGTTCATCTTCCCCTGCCAAGCAGTCCCCACCGGGACTCAGCCTCTCTCACAAGGGCTCACTGCTCTGCACTGTACACATCATTCTAAGTCCAGTCACACCAGCTGAACTTGCTTCTTGGTATCACCTTGGTCACCCCGAAGACCGGTCCAATATTTGCAATGCCTTGCAAACATCTAAGAAACTATTTCACAGCATTCCAATGTCCCGGTTGCGCTATGTCCCAACTACTAACACTGTCTGCCTGTGAAACATTATCCCGAGTGCAGCCCATAGCACCTTTAATGCTACCAACACTCAAACGAGGAACATATGACAAATGCTCTACCTCGTCCTCAAATAAACCTTTGTGAAAAATAATCATTTCACCCTCAGTACCAACCCATTGAGATGAACTTAGAAAACCAACCTCACCTTGGGAGCCCAACTCATGCACACCCGTTTTGCAGCAGATAAAGCATAAGTCATCAAATCCACATCCCCATCTCCGTGAGATTCTTCAACATGTCCTCCCTGCTTCTCAGAACAGTACTGCACACCCTCATATACAAATTTCTTATGTACCTTAGCTAGCTGAACTAAACTGCCCTGTCTGTCACAACCCGGAATTCCTGGAGCTGTATCACCTAGCTCCACCTATTCCGTAACACCTCAGTTTGAACCAGAAGCTACCACCCCAACACCTTTAATTGTACTCCATTGAAGAACATACAACCCTCTTCTCAAAATCCCTTTCAAGAGCACCTCGAAACCCCTTGTCACTTCCAGAACTCCATTCTCGCCATGAAATTTGCAACCACGAGAATTCAACCACCCAAGAGAAATCAAGTTCTTTTTTAGTTTCGAGATATGCCGACACTTAAAAGATCTAATGATGCCTTCGAACATCTTAACTTTCACAATACATGTTCCGACTACCTTTAAAGTGAAACCATTACCTAGGTATACCCTCTCATTCTTCTTAGAATAAGGAAAAAACTAGTCCCTCCTAGGACACATATGGAACAATGCATTTGCGTCAAGAATCCATTGATTTTGCCATTTTCCAGTACTGACAGACAAAAGCTCTGCATCAATAGAGCTCTCGCCATCAGCAGCATTCACAACATTTGCTGAACTCCTACCTTTATCTCTTTTTTGAAAATCATTCGTCAAGTGACCCAGTTCTCCATACTCATAACAACATCTTTTTCTCTTGATTTAGATTTTGACTTCCCCAAAGACCTTCATTTCCCATGTGTTTACCTTTTATTCACTAAACTCTCTGAAGGATATGATAAAACATTTAGCAACGGAAGCTAAATCAAATGCATGTGATCATATCATCATATAACATATGCTAACGAGCAAGATCAAGAAAGTTATGCATGGATTCCTCTAAGCCATAGCCGAACCATACTAGTCAAACAACAAAATTTTTTCAAGCTTCTAGCAAAGGATCGACATGCATACTTTCAAACATGTCCATAAACTAGATATACACATACATTATACATCAACCATATATAATGAAATAGCACGGTTCATAGGTATACCTCTTGTTGACAAAGTTAATGAAGCTTGAAGTTAGAGCTATGGAGTCCTTCTAACTTGAAGGGTCTAGTTGGTCCACAAGCATCCAAAGCTCATCCCAATCTTAGAATAAAAATGTGCTAGTATACTTCTAAGATATGAGCTATAAGTATGTGGTCATTCACAAAATTGCAAAATCTTGACCATCAACTTGCAATGGCCGAAAAACACTAAGAGAAGAAGATTAAGTTTTTTATCTTTCTATAGTGTGTGTGCCGTGTGTATTGAGAGCTTGGAGAGAGAGAGAGTTGTCATCTTTTCTATTAATATATAAACTATTATCAAATAAGTAGCCAATCACAATTGCTACCTTTTCATGACAAGCCATGAAAATCCTAAGATCACAATCATTATCATTAGTTGGCAAGATTTCAATCCTCTCTCTCTTCCTATGCTTGGCCGAAAATGCTAGTGGAAAAAGAGAGAAAGTTTCAACTTTTATTTTATATATAATCTCTATTATATTCTAATGTCTTTCATGCATTAAGAGCCAATCATAATTCTTCTCTTTCTTGCTTGTATTAACCAAGCCATGCATGACCTTGGATTGTAATCATTACAATCCAAGGGACACCTTTTTCTCTCTCTTGACACTTGGCAAAAATGTTCTATCATCAAAAAACAATGGCTAAAATTATTTTGTCTTTATTCAAAAGTTAATTCTAGCCATCCAATTCAAATTCAAATGACTAGGATTGATGACATGGATAATCCTAGTCATCAATCTCTACATGCACACGCCACATGTATATATCTCGTCACTAATTTGTCATTTTCTTTTGACGACTAGGATGATGACGTGGCATTTCTCAAATTACATCATCATTATACATATATATATATATAAACACCCTTTATATATATATATTATTGCTCATTCTAATCTCTATTAGAATAAATACATTGAAACAACTTTTCAATAATTACAGTTTGCCACTAAAAGTTTTGGTAGTTACAATTTGACCTCAAAACTTTTCAAAATTACACTTTTGGCCCGAATGCCAACATAGATGACTCTTAAGACTTTAAAGCCACCAACCACATCATACAAGCTTCCGGTGAACTTATTCTTGATACTTATTAGTGTATGACCTTCTAGATTCACAATCGCGTACCGATGAGGGACCGATAAACCTCCTTATCTATTTTGAAAATGTCTCCGCCATTTTACCGAAATACCCTCATGCTCATGAGTGACGTACTAGCAACAAACGTACCATGAGAATGTAAACAAAAATGAAGACACTATCTTTTATGAATCCATTTAACCGTTAAGAATTAGCGTGTCTGATCTTTCTATTAAGAATGCCCCAATCGGGAAAGGACCATGAAATGGTTAAGTCCACCTCCAATACTATGAATAAATCAAAACTGGTGAAACGAGAGATGACAACTATGGAAAAACTCATTTCCATCACTTCATACTCGCCTTGGCCAAGGACTTCCTCGGTTTACCGACCGATCTCAGATATCATAGGACATCGTCTCATGCCAGTGGTTAATAGATCCTATCTCGACAATTACATGTCGGTTCATACCACAAAACTAAAACACGAAAGGCCGTAACCCACCTTTTGAAAGATGGTTATTGTCCAGACGCAGTATTTAGCCTCTGATATAACCAACAGTTGCAATTTCTGAAGTCTGAGAATTAATTTGCACAATTCCCAACTAAATAGTAAACTATTAACCAGAAATCATGTAATTCACTATTTATTGTCACATTCAATGATCCGTACACTGACGATCACTCATATGTTTATTAGTCCACATCATCATGTTGTTTTGGCACTTCGCATGCCATTATTTATCATTAACATCACTATGTTAATCAATATAATAACATATAATAACCGTACTCGATTATTCTAGTTCCGGTCGAATAATTTGAAGGGCTATGAATCAATTCTTAATATTTATCATATTAAAGAAAATCTGCGAAATATCCCAAACCCTTTTAGAACATTTTTCTTCTCGGATAAGCATTAGGGACACATTCTTATCGAAGCGGAGAATATGAACATCCTTGAACTAACATAGTGTATAAAATACACACACACATACACACACACACACACACACACACACACACACACATATATATATATATATATATATATATATATATATATATATATATATATATATATATATATTCTTATTAAACCCTAATTCAGGTCATCTTAATTATAGCATTAGGGCATATCCCCAACAATCTCCTACTTGCACTAATGATATCAGTCATAGAATTAGCGCATTTGTACATTCGTATCTACATATACATCTTCCCTAAGATGGTGATCAACTGTAACAATCTTTACAGGATTAGTAGGTCAACTATAGAAGCATCTATATGATCTTTTCGGTTAAACCATTTTCTATCAAAAAAGTATTTCTTGAATTGACTCTTTTCATGTTCGGATTCTTGATGAGATTGGGTTATTTTAAGCTTGTGCAAGAAGCCTCCAAAATAGTTACCATATTTTAAAATATCGGTAACTATCAATAGATAGAACCACACAATGTCCAAACATCATGAAAAGTCAAGCAGCATATTGGCTTAAATAACAAGATATTACTCATTATTATTTGAAACTCTTTCCAAAATTCATAAATCTATTATACATTCTTTTATCCCTTTTAGTGAATTCTTCAATAAGAACTTTACTACCTCATAGAACTTGAAAATATCGGGCTACAGTTCATGTAGAGATCATTATTACCATAATAAGATCAATAGAACCTATGTGTATCATCTCCGATATTTATATCATGTAACTCATTACATCATATCGAGCCTTGTACTTGTCATTGCATTAAGGAGACTGCAATTGGCTGAAGGATTAGGTACAGAAACCTTTCGCAAGCTTTCCTTAACAGTCAAAAGGAACTACAAGAAAAGACGGATGCCCTACCATAAAGGCTAAAGACCAAAATTTCTTAGATTCCTCCATCGCAAAGAAAACTTTAAGATCGTAACTTAGTGTATAGGCTATGAGAACATATATAATCATATCATTGTACTTCATAGACATGATCCTACAAGACATGATAGGTTTACCCAAGATATGCAGCATAATATTTAATTTAGTTGGACCTTGGTAAATGAAGGTATCATAAATTCACAAGATCTGTTAAGGGCAAAAACCTCCCACTAACTTTTCTTATAAATTTAGATATCATCTTCATCTATTAATGAAAATGATCTCTATCATTTCAATTTAATACACTTATTATCAATTCATCATAGTTACTTTCACTAAAGAAACTATGCATAAAAAAGTTCAAATTCTATCTTACCATAGAATTAAAAACATGGTATAAGTTTAAAAATAATTTGAAAGATTTTGGTGATAAAAGATGCATTCTCTAATCTTCTTTTATAACCAAACATATTCTGGACAAGTCTCACAAACTCCATTTCCTTCAATTATTCATTTTGAACAAACTCTTTTGTCAAAAAGAAAAATCAATCCATCAAACTCATTTGAATAGATACATAAAAGAATTCAAGTCTTTAACTCTTGACCATTTAAAAGTTTCAGACATTTTTAAGTATGATTTAGTATTTAGCCATTTCATTAAATGCTAAACAATGAAATATAAATGTTTATGCGGTTTGAGTTTGAAGACATTCTTTCTTTTGATATGCATTCCGATCATTTCATTACTATAATGAAAACATATACAAATGCCAATCATTTCTTACATAGGATCAATTACAAAATTATCCCATAGCTAGAAATGATTGAAACAGTCAATACTATTTAAAGAAATAATCAAACTAATCCAAACATTTACCAACATTTTTCAAAATTAGGATCGCATACCAAGCCGATCCAAAACAACCAAATCATGCATAGTCAGGGTCCATCACTCAATCTCCTCCTGATGAGAGATATCCTGGCAAGAATGCTACAGTCCAGTTCCTTCTATGTCTCATCCATCTCCTCCTTCTAATGTTTCTATTTTGGCTGGGTTCAGCCACAAAAGGAGAAAATTCAACATAAGGATTGGGTGTTGCACCCAAACGAAGATTCTGCCAGCTAGTCAGAACATCTGGCAACTCTTTCAGTGTGATCTCAATTCTATGTACATGTAAGTCCAAGATCAATGGAGAGTAGGATGGTGGAAGAGACTACAAGATCAAGTCTACCTGAAGCCGGGGATCCATGACGAAACCAAATGCCTCCAATTGAGTTACCAAGTAAATCATCCTGAAGTAGTGCTGGCTCACGTCACCTCCCTTTTTAAGTCTCATACTGAAATGCTCACGGGTCAACTAGAATCTCATACACTGACTGTGCTCACCAAAGGATTAGTTCAAAGAACGAATGATATCTACGAAATGAAGAAGCCCCTCATAGAATCGACGCAGCTCATCACTCATCGATGAAAAAATATATCCCTTTGAACATATGTCATCCTGGACCCATTTATAGTAAGTGATCTTGTCGGTCTCGAAAACAATCTCATCTATAGGAACAAAGGTCGAGATATCCAGAATATACTCAATTCTTTCAAATCGGACTACTCTTAAACTTTTGTACCATTTCTCGAATTTTCGTCCAATTAAGTAATCAGGATGGATAAAATAGGATTTATGAATGAAGCCATTGCATACAAATTACAAAAAAAGTAAATATAACATAAAGTAAGATTACAGGCTAACAAGAATGTATGTAAAGCTATTGAATTGTAAAATAAAATAACTACTCCTACTATTTGTTTTAAATCTCATACTCCCTTAATGATAAATCATGAATCTATGAGAAGACTCTAAGTGGGATGACCAAGTTCCATTAATCTCATGTATTACTCAAACATTTGTGGTTATAATTGAAATACTAGTACCAAGGTTCAACAATGTTTTGTTGTCTATTTCTCTAAATAGGGTATGGTCAATTTTAGTCCCTAAATCACTTGATCTCAAACCTTTGTGGTTATAATTGATTAGGTGATCTAGTTAGATTGTACATGCCATCACTTTGTTATCCGACAAATTGAATCAATAACCTCAAGTCTTTGTGGCTATAATTGGTTGTTAGATTTTGGAAGATAGCCACATCTCTATGTTTCATACTAGCGATTTTAATGAACTTATTTTGAAATAAAACATCTACCTTTGGGTAAGAAGGATTGTATCCATTTAGGTCTCATTAAATGTCCTAGGATGGCGGAGGACTACGATAAAACTCTTTTTACCGTTTTTGTTAATATAATATTTGTTTGTACATAGGGAGTCAATGCAATCTCATCAAATAATCATGCATTCAACATACTATAAGCTAATAATCACAATTATAGCAAATCATATAGTATGAATGCAAAGCTGCATGAATGGTGGATCATGGGCTTGGGTTTTTGGGCTTAAAATAATAAAACTATTATATTTATAAGATCTTCAACTCCTTGAAATCTCCATTGGACCTCCAACTCTTTGGAAAAATCCATTGGACCTCCAACTCTTTGGAAAAATCCATTGGCCCTCAAACTCCTTGGAAAAGTCCATTGGCCCTTCTTTCAAGCTTCTTTTGACGAATTATATAGAAATCTTCACTACATAATTCTCTCAAATAGCATAAATAAAATAGAGACTTATGTCTCAAATTACAACCCAATAACTTTGACCCTAAAGCCCAAATACATTATCTAATTTCACCATTCGCCAAGGTAAATAAATATGCATGATTATTCATATCAAATATATAATAATCAACATATAATTTGCTAGCATTCAAGTTTAATTAACTCATCAAACATAAAAAATTAAACTATGCCTATACTTTTTGCATAATCATAAAATCCTTTTTATTAATACAAGTCATGATGGCCCATTAATTCATAACCCATTATAATTCATGATATTTACATGCAAGTCCAAAACTTAAAGAAAAAATACAAGTCCATGACCCAATCACACAAAGTGGCCCAATAGTTTAAAATCAAGCACAAGTAGATGTACACAAGGCCCAAGCCCAAATCAACATGTCTTTTAAGGCCTACATACATTAACTCTATCCCAATAGTCGTTTAAAAGTATTATATCAATATATAATCAACTTTTAACTTTCTTAAATTTAGAAATATCCTAATACAACATATTAGACTATTTCCAATTTCAAGATCAGAACACAATGGCCTTCAATTATGTGAAATCCATTTTGCTATTTTTCAAGACATATAATAAGTTGCATTCTTGACTATTAAACATTTTAATCTTCAACTAGTCCTCAATTTAATCATATGCATGACCACATTAAAATAAGCTTAAAACTATCTTTTAAACTTTATTAAAATAAGCTTAAAACTATCTTTTAAACTTTTATTCTAACACATGCATATAATCAACACACACTTTTTGAGGACTTTGAGGCAACTACCATCATCTTTACATGTCCAACAAAAGAAAAAACACGTTCTTACATACAAGTGGATTTTCGGCCATCTCATTATAAAAAAACACTAGACTTGTCTTTTCTCAATTTTGACTTTATATACATGCAAAAAGGACCTTTTTAACAAGTACCTTTTAGCCTTTTGGGATAGTCTTCTTATTTAAAGTCTAAGATCATCATGCAAAGATTAAATCCAACATTTATCTTTATAACTTAGCATATTGAACAAGAAGACCAATCATCCTAAACATGCATATGGCAAATGACCATTACAAGTATAGATCTTAACATGCAAGTAGAGAATAAGCTTCAAAACTTAAGATCCACACATATGAGCCAAGATCCAAACATAGATGCATGTAACCTTAAGATAAGCTTAAAAAATTTGCACATATTAATGCTAACACACTGCCCAATATTCAAGCACACACATGGCCCAACAATGAAGCAGACACACAACCCAACAACTCTTGTACATACACAGCCCATATATACAACCAACATACACACTAGTTTAATGGACATTTAAACGAAAAGCTCGGATACCACTTGAAGGATTAGATCAAACATCTAGCAACGGAAGCTAAATCAAATGCATGTGATCATATCATCATATAACATACGCTAACGAGCGAGATTGAGAAAGTTATGCATGGATTCCACTAATCCATAGCTAAACCATACTAGTCAAAAAATAAAAAAAATTCAAGCTTCTAGCAAATGATCAACATGCATACTTTCAAACATGTCCATAAACTAGATATACACATACATTATACATTAACCATATACAATGAAATAGCAAGGTTCATAGGTATACCTTTTGTTGACTCAAGTTTAATGAAGCTTGAAGTTGGAGCTATGGAGTCATTCTAACTTGAAGGGTCTAGTTGGTCCACAAGCATCCAAAGTTCATCTCAATCTTAGAAGAAAAATGTGCTAGTATACTTCTAAGATATGAAGCTATAAATGTGTGGTTATTCACAAAATTGCAAAAACTTGACCATCAACTTGCAATGGCTGAAAAACACTAAGAGAAGAAGATGAAGTTGTTCTATCTTTCTCTAATGTGTGTGTCGTGTGTGTTTAGAGCTTGGAGAGAGAGAAAGTTGTCATCTTTTCTATTAATATATAAACTATTATCAAATAAGTAGCCAATCACAATTGCTATCTTTTCATGACAAGCCATGAAAATCCTAGGATCACAATCATTATCATTAGATGGCAAGATTTCAATCTTCTCTTTCCTTCTATGCTTGGCATTAAATGCTAGTAGAAAGAGAGAGAAAATTGTCAACTTTTATTTTATATATAATCTCTATTATATTCTAATGTCTTTCATGCATTAAGAGCCAATCATAATTATTCTCTTTCTTGCTTATATTAACCAAGCCATGCATGACCTTGGATTGTAATGATTACAATCCAAGGGATACCTTTTTCTCTCTCTTGACACTTGGCAAAAGTGTTCTATCATCAAAAAACAATGGCTAAAATTCTTTTGTCTTTATTCAAAAGTTAATCCTAGCCATCCAATTCAAATTCAAATAACTAGGATTGATGACATGGACAATAGTCATCAATCTCTACATGCACATGCCACATGTACATATCTAGTCACTAATTTGTCATTCTATTTTGACGACTAGGATGATGACGTGGCATTTCCCATATATATATATATATATATAAACACCCTTTATATATATATATATATATATATATATATATATATATATATTATTGCTCATTCTAATCTCTATTAGAATAATACATTGAAACAACTTTTCAATAATTGCAGTTTGGCCCCAAAAGTTTTAGTAGTTACAATTTGACCCCAAAGCTTTTCGAAATTACATTTTTGGCCTGAATACCAACATAGATGACTCTTAACACTTTAAAGCCACCAACCACATCATACAAGCTTCCTGTAAGCTTATTCTTGATACTTATTAGTATATGACCTTCTAGATTCACAATCGTGTACCGATGAGGGACCGATAAACCTCCTTATCTATTTCAAAAATGTTTCTGCCATTTTACTAAAATACCTCATGCTCATGAGTGACGCACTAGCAACAAACATACCATGAGAATGTAAACGATAATGAAGACACTATCTTTTATGAATCCATTTAACCGTTAAGAATTAGTGTGCAGTCCGATCCTTCTATTAAGAATGCCCCGATATGGAAAGGACCATGAAATGGTTAAGTCCATCTCCGATACTATGAATAAATCTAAACCGGTGAAACGAGAGATGACAACTATGGAAAAACCCCTTTCCATCACTTCATACTCGCCTTGGCCAAGGATTTCCTCGTTTAACGACCGATCTCAGATATCATAGGACATCACCTCATGCCGGAGGTTAACAGATCCTATATTGACAATTACCTGTCAGTTCATACCACAAAACTAAAACGCAAAAGGCCGTAACCCACCTTTTTAGAAGATGGTTATTGTCCAGACGTAGTATTTAGCCCCTGATATAACCAACAGCTGCAATTTCTGAAGTCTGACGATTAATTTGCACAATTCCTAACTAAATAGTAAACTATTAACTAGAAATCATGCAGTTCACTATTTATTGTCACATTCAATGATCCGTACACTGACGATCACTCATATGTTTATTAGTCCATATCATCATGTTGTTTTGGCACTTCGCACGCATCCTTTATCATTAACATCACTATGTTATAACATATGATAACTCGTACTCGATTATTCTAGTCCCAGTCGAATAATTTGAAGGGCTATGGATCAATTCTTAATGTTTATCATATCAAAGAAAATCTGCGAAATATCCTAAACCCTTTTAGAACATTTTTCTTCTCGGATAAGCATTAGAGACACATTTATATCGAAGCGGAGATTATGAACATCCTTTAAGTAACATAGTGTATAAAACACACACACACACATACACACACACACACACACATATATATATATTCATATTAAACCCTAATTCAGGTCATCTCAACTATAGCATTAGGGCATATCCCCAACACTTTCTCCTTGAACTTCCACTTGATTCCCCGAGAATTGTTTTTGAAGATCTTTGATTTTAATGCAAAATTCACATCATCCAAACTAATTTTATCCCGTCTATATAACAGAGTATCGAAAAAATTCTCATATGAAGGAAGTAAAGAACACAACAATATGAGAGCTTGATCTTCACTATCAACTTTGACTTCTATATTCTTCAGCTCCATTACAATGAAATTAAATACATCAAGGTGTTCCTTAATGGGCATACCTTCTTTCATCCGAAGATTATACAATCTCTTCTTCAGGTAGATACGATGTGTAAGAGACTTAGATGCATAAAGTTTTAGGCAGCTTAAGCTTTTGGGTCAATTGTTGAGTTCTACACATGTGTTAAAACCCATTTTGTTCTCGGGATTCTCTGGGCTCGCTATTATAAATTGGTATCAAATCTGATGGTTTGACGATCTTGGCCTGGACTCTCGAAGAATTATGGTAGACTGTCGTGATAGACTCTCGAATGAGCTAAGCAACAGGGTTCAGACGATGGAGTAGGGACACAATAAGTATAATTCTTGGGTTTTACTCTCAAAGTTGTATGAGGTTATAGTAACATGATAGAACAAGGCTTGGTTGATCTAGTGATTTTAATCGGGCTTGTACGAGAGTAAGATCGCAAAGCCTTATGGTTGATCTCGGGTATACGAAGAAAAGCTACTGGAGCTGCCATGGTAGTAGCTAAGGTGCATGATTGATATGGAGTGCACAAGGAAGAGCTACTGAAGTAGGCATTGTAGTTGCTAAGGTGCATGGTTGATTTAGGGTACACGGGAAAGAGTTACTAGAGCTGGCATGGTAGTAGCTAAGGTGCAAAAGAAGATCTAAATAGCTTGTAAGAGTAGTGAAGATGGATTCATTGATGATGAACATGGATCAAGATGAAGTTAAGGCCTCACGTGGAGTTCACATGTGCAAATGAGAAGATTTGTTAGGAGTTCCACATGGTGAACTAGAAAGGAAAGACAAAGATTTCTCTCACATGAAAATATTAGAAGAATAATGAGTTATTAATAAACATGTGTAGGCTCAAGACCCAATAGCTTAAGCTTTTGGGTCAATAGTTGAGTTCTATACATAGGTGTTAAGGTCCATTTATTCTTGGATTCTTAGGGCTCGCCACAATAAATAATTATCATGTTTCACCTAAGTATTGAAGAATTTAAAAAGAGTTTCACCCAAATAAGAACATAAATTCAAGTTTGGATTCAAGATTCAGAATTGAGCACATAATTGCTTGATCAGTTTATGCTAAATTTTGAACAGACACCTTCATTGGGTTCCAAAAAATAATGATTCGACCACCAACATGACAATTAAAATTATCAGTGAGAGCCCAATTCCTAAATTTGTTGATCAAAGCCTGCTTGCTATTATTGCTCTTGAATCTAGTTTCCACCAAGCATCCAACATCAGCAGCATTATTTTGAAAATTCTTAAACACTTTTGCCTGTTTGTAAGGCTTATTCATACCATGCACATTCCATAAGATAATCTTCATTGGTTAGGAGGGCGAGAGAGTGGGGAAGTGTCATGGGGTGGATCTCCAAAATTATTTTTAATATCTAGTAGAGGGTAAGAGGTACTACTTGGGCCTGTAATAGAGTCAAGAGAATTACCCAAGACCTCAAATTTGTTACTCAAAGTATGAATTTGTTCTTTACCATTAGAGGCTCGAGGTAGAGGGTTAGGAGACTTAGAAACCTTCTTGCTAATTCCAGCTTGAGGTCTATCTACCTGGCTCGTAGGTAAAGGTCTAAAGAAGGTCCAAGCTAGTGTCTTGGACCTGCCCCTATATTTTTTATTGTTAACCATTAAAGGCTGAAAGTTTTGCACTGACTGCTGAGCCTTAGAAACCTTGATAGTAGCTTCAGGCTTCTATGGGCACCTAATAACTGGGTGGCCAAAAGCATGATAGTTAGGACAAAGGTCGGGCTTCCACGAGTAATCCACATGGATGTCAACAACCTTCGGAACAACAACACCATCTATGTTTTCCTCCTCAAGCTCAAGTTCAAATGAGTTGGGAAGAGGATCATTGATTCCCACTTCAACACAAACATGGATATAGGACAGCTTCGTTCTTGTTTCAAGACTAGCATCCATTTGTAGTGGCTTACCAATAGCACTAGCCACATAGCTAATACCCTCTTGGGTCTAATACTCTGTGGGGACATTTCAGAGCTGGACCCATATGGGTATCCTATCAAAACAGAAGTTCAGCAACTCAAATATTCTCGGCTGCTATTGACGGGGGAGTAGTGGTCTCTCATTAACATGCCATTGCTTCCTTAGAACAACATCACAATCCTTCGCGTTATCAAACCGTAAAAAGAATAGTCCCTCATCAGTGAACTTAACATCAATTTTACCATATTATTTCCACAAATTGTGAACCATATTCTTCACTAGTGAGTAGGGTGGGGCCTTATCAATGAACTGTCCTACAAGATAGTTTTCCCAAAATTTACATCCAAGCTCTTTGACTTTGGTAGGGGGTTTAACCCTGATTTTACCATTAACCAGTGTTATCGTAATCGTACGATTCGCGATATGATTCAATTAAAAAATGATGCGAATTGAATGGGAGAATCATGAATCAACATGAATCGGAGGTGAATCGTATGCGAATCGTAACGAATCGGTAAGAATCGTACGATTCAGGCCTAATTTTAAAAAGCTCAAAAATTTCAAAAACAGGAAAGAAAAAAAAAGTTGATTTCAATATTTTTTTCTTTAGTCCAATTTTAACAAACATGAACAAATAAAATCCAAAAAACAAGCCCATTAACATTATCATTTATCAATACCAAATTCTCAAATAAATTTCAATTTTCAATTACAAAATCAAAAGATGCAAAAATTAAAAGCCCTAACTACTAAATAAGAGAGAGACGTAGCTGGATTTTGCTCTTGATCGCACTGGTCATGTGAGCTGTGAAGAACTCAAGATCAAAGTAGTAAGTGAGCTTCTTTTTTTTTTTTGGTCAAAGCTTGTAAGTGATCAGCTTTTCGGTTGTGTAATTTTTGTTTTCTTTGTCCAAGCTTGTAAGTGAACTCAAGAAGCTGACTTCTGCTCCTGATCGTGTTGGTTATGTGACTGTGGATTGTGAAGAATCAAGCTTGTAAGTGAGCTTTTTTTTTTTGGTCAAAGCTTATAAGTGAGCTTTTCAGTTGTGTTTTGTTTTTCTTGGTCGAAGTTTGTAAGTGAACTCAAGAATCAAGCTAGTTGTTTTAATACTTTGTTTCAATGATGCTTTTTTGGCTTTTATGTGTGAAGAACATTTTTTTTTTTTTTTGCCGTGAGTGTGAACTCATACATTATTTGTGTTTAATATTTTTTTTGTGTTTAGCTGTCTTAACTCTAAAGACTCTGTACTCAAGAATCAAGATAGGTTTTGTGTTTAGTTCAACTCTGTACTCTAAAGACTCTGTACTAAATTAGTTGTCTTTGGCTTATATGGACATTAGATTAAAGTATAAAAAATTAGTTTGGACTTTGGAGTTTACTATGGTTTTTTTAAAGCTTGGACCACGAGGACCACTTTGGAGTTTACTAATGCTATAACTATTGCTTTAATGTTTATTGCTTTATATGATTGCCTTGCAACTTTTTTTTTTCTTTTTGTTTTTTGGTCAAAATTTTAATCTCAATTTCAAAGAAACATAATCTTTGGACTTTTGAATTTTAATTATTTTATCTTATTTTGTCTTAACACTCAGGACTTTGGCATTTATCATTAAAACATGATTGACAAAAAAACAAAAAGAACAAGACACGACATGGAATCATTGCTCGAAAATTAGTAAGAAAAATAGAATGCACTTAAAGTGTAATTATTGTGGAAAAGTGTTTTGGGGTGGTGTTATAAGGATGAAACACCAATTAGCTTGTACTAATAAAGATGTTGGTCCTTGCCCCCAAGTGAGTGAAGAGGTTAAATTACTCTTTGTAGACGTGTTGAAGGAGAAATAACCAATTAACATTGCTATAGAATGCTTTGATAAGGGTGTTGGTTCACAAAAGAAAAGAAGCATTGATTCTTTTAGGATAAAAGGAAGGGTGGAAATTAACAAACATTAAACCAAATGGTGAAAAAGAGAGAGCCTGTGATTCGGGATATATGTAGATTTGTATATGGTTGTGCTTTAGCTTTTAATGTCGTGAAAAGCCCTTTATTTACTCAAATGCTTAAATCCGTTGGAGAATATGGTAAGGGTTTAAAACCCCCTACCTATCATGAAGCAAGAGTTTCATACTTGAAAAAAGAAGTTGAAATTGTACATCAAGATCTAAAAGAGTTTAGGAAATAATGGAAGAAAACGGGTTGTACATTGATGTCTGATGGTTGGACTGATGGAAAGCATAGCTCCATAACTAATTTTCTAGTTAATAGTCCAAGAGGCACAGTTTTTATTAGATCACTTGATACCTCCTCAATAATTAAAAGTTATTTTAATATGTATGAATTGCTTAATGAATTGGTAGAGGAAATTAGAGAATAAAATGTTGTCCAAGTGATAATAGATAGTGCCTCGAGTTATGTAGGTGTCGATGAGCTTTTGATGGCTAAAAGAAGAAAGTTGTTTTGGTCCCCATGTGCAGCACATTTGATAGATCTCATGCTTTCGGACATTGGTGAATTGATGGTGTTTAAAGATACCATTGACAAAGCAAATAAGGTGATTACATTTATTTATCGACATGTTTGGGTACTTGACTTGTTCCAAAAGTATAGCAAACAAAGAGATTTGACAAGGCCTCGAGTTACTAGATTTGCCACCTCTTTTTTGACTTTGAGGAGCTTCTATGATCAGAAAACTCCACTTAGAAGTATGTTTGCATTGGAGGAGTGGGAAAGAAGTGTTCATTCAAGTAGCACAATTGGAAAAATGGCACAAGAAATAATTTTTAGAGATGCTTGATTTTGGAAATCAATCAAATATTGCATTCAAAGTGCATTACCTTTGGTTAAAGTGTTAAAACTTGTGGATGGTGACTCAAAACCACCAATGGGATATATTTATGAAGCATTGGGTAGAGCAAAAGAAGAGATTGCTAAAAACTTTAACAATGTTGAGAATAGATACAAGTGCATTTAGGCTATTATTGATGAAAGGTGGGAGTTGCAACTCCATAGCCCACTACATGCGGCACGCTACTATCTCAATCCAAGATACATTCTTAATTCATTTATATTTTCATGTACCACTAAACTTTATAGCTTTGTAATATGCATCCATATAAATGTTGTAGGTTTCATTATGATGCTAAGTTCAATCCGGATAGGGAAGTGAAGATTGGCTTATACAAAACCATTAAGAGAATATATCCTCATATAGAATCAAAAGTGAAAATAGATGAACAATTGGAAAAGTTCAAGAAGGCCTCCAGATGTTTGGTATGAGCATGGTGGTCTTAACAAGAGAAAAGAAACAACCCAGTACATAAATTGATATAGAAGCACATCTCTTAGACACACCTCCCATTAGAGTTAATATTAACTATAATCTCGCCCTTTTTGTAGCTTTATGGTGGGAGAGCTATGGAGATGATTGCCCAGAGCTTCAAAGGCTAGCTATACGAGTGCTAAGCTTAACTTGTAGTGCCACAAGATGTGAAAGATATTGGAGTACCTTTGATCTTGTGCACTCAAAGAGAAGGAATCGTTTAGAGCAACAAAGATTGAACTCTCTTGTCTTTGTGAAATATAATATTCAACTCCAAATGGGACATTTGAAAAGACAAGAACAAGGTGACACTTATGATCATATTTGCTTATCAAATATGGAGTTCGACAATGAATGGATTACAGAGAAAGAAGATCCTTGTCTCCCCAAATATCATTCGTGGATGGACATTCAAGAATGCTTTCAAGATGAAGAAATGCTTATTGGTAGAAAAAGAAAGAGTGGTATATTTTTTATTTGGTAGCTAACATTTCATACTAGAAATATTAATTAGTGTCATTTGCTAAAAAATAATTTCTTTTGTCTTATCTTATGATTATCATAGGGCCAAGAGTTTTAAATCCGGACAAAAAGCGAAAGGCAAAGGGAAAGGGAAAAGAAAACGAAAAACATGTTCTAGAAGATGAGGAGGATGAATTAATTGAAGATGATGCTTATGATGATCATGAAGAAGAGAACTTAAACGAATATGTCATGGTGGATGATGCCGACGACGACGATGATGATGATGATGATGATGCCGATAGCATAGATTTATACCTAGACCTAGACTTTGGAGGGGGTGGACATTAAAGAACAAAAACATCTAGGAATTTTGGAATATAGCTTTAATGGTTTCATTTTTGCTTTGTATATAACATAGCTTTAATAGCTTCATTTTTGCTTTGTATATAAAGCTTTAAGGACTTGAAAATAGAAAGTTGATACAAATGAATTTTGCATTGAGTCCATAAACATATACTTGTCTTTACAACTAAGTTACAACTAATTTTTTTATAAACTAAACTACTAAAGTTTAAATATTTTTTTCCAATATCCAATTGGTTCGGCTACTAGGGACAAGTGAAGTAGTGAACCATCTAGAAAAAGTAACAAAAACATATATTAATATCCATTCAAACGAAAAATCTCAACTAAAAATTGTTAATAGAAACATAATAGATCAAATATAATCTAGAATAAATTTATGACCGAATCGATACGATTCACAATTTTAAAAAATGACATTTTAATTTATTATACGATTCACGATTTGACAACTATGCCGTTAACCAGAAAGGGTTGATGGAATTTGAGTTCTTTCAACCTGCTAGTTTGACTAGCGAAAAAATTGGACAACGAATGCTTTACGCTTGGGTAGCTCCATGGTAGCAGCTGTTGGAGCACCACAAAAAAATTGGATTTTGCGAGAGACGGTTCCCCTCACTATTCCGTCGCCAATTTGGAATTTGCGTCGGCATGGTAAGGAGAACCGTCCGTCAGATACAAGGTTGTCACCAAAACCGTTCCTCTCACCAAACAATCACCAATTTGGCGACGGCTGCCAAATTGTCTCCATCTTGTCTCCAATTTCTCCGTCACCAAGCCCTCGCCATCTTTTCGCGTCTCCAGGCCGTCATTACAATTTGCCATCACCGAGCCCTCATTAACTGGTGTCGTCCCAAAACTGTCACAAAAATTATCCTCGCCAAGCCCTTGCCAACCTTTCCCATCACCCGCACGTCACCAATGTTTGTTGTCACCAAGTACTCACCAACTTAACCCTTCACCATACTATCACCAAAATTATCGTCGCCAAGCCCTCGCCAATTCATCACTAAGCCGTCTTACAATTAATTGAGTTTCACAGAGCCCTCACTAACTTAACCCTTCAATATAATTGAGCTTCTCATAATAAATTCATAAATTTTAAAATTCTTTTGCTATTTTCCGGCGCTTCACAGATAAACGCCGCTAATGCTTGTTGTCTTTTTAAGAGAATTCTACATTACTCATGAACACTGTTGCTTATTGCTCGAGGTTTGCCTGCGTCTTACAATTAATTTTGTTTCTTCTCCTTCCCCAACCCCTCTAGTCTGCTTTCAATTACGAGAAAATCATATATATATGTAAAATGGAAATTTACATCAACAATCATATATTACATATACAAGAAGTTCCAAAACTAAAAGGTCAATTCATAATCTCAACATTAGATAATTAATTTTCACAACCACCATGTAATATAAAAGGCTCCAAAAATAAATGGAGTATTCATGATCTCAACATTAGATAAAAACATCTTTGACAGACATAATGTCAAAATTAGATAAAGCATCTTTATTTTGTTGAGAAGTAACTCCCTCCTATCTTAGACTTGGCCTCCACTTCACTGATTAGATGCCTATTCCATTACGACCAAAAAAAAAAAAAAAAAACATTTCAATGTTTATGTCAACCAAAAGAGCAAAAAAAAGACGCAGCAAGAAAAAGATTATAGAGGTAACCTCATCGCCATCTTTATTGTCATCATCTTCTTGATCGTAATCATCTTCAGAGCCATCAGTGCCCTTCTCCTGGAAACAGCTATACATGTTCAGGCAGAAAAACAAAGAAACCTTAAAAAGAGATAGAATCTTTCCTTTGCCATGATAAAAAGAGAAAGACAACAAAGGGAAAGTGGAACAGGAAAGACAATAAAAAGTAAAATGCCAGCTTTTCCTTTCTATTTCAACTACGCAATCACAGTAATAGTTACAATGGAAATTTTCCAGGGAAATTAGTGGGGTTGATTTCTTGGTTTCCTACAAAAATCTTCACTCTAAATATTAATGACTCAATCTTAATCAAACCATTGTATTTTGATTCACATATACCTACCATTCAATCACTCGATCTTAATCTATGAATTGATTATATTCAAGATTCAACTGGTGTGCTCATTTTCCATTTTTGCAGAAGCTACAAAGAGACCATTTCAATGACTCATGGTTTTGGTCAAAGTTTACATCTCATGCAGGGTGATCAAACCGATCAATGGCATCAAAGGGAGAGCAAAGATGCCATTAACAATTCACATCAAATATAAACCAATGTTTCACAACCTTTAACTCCATTCATGGCCAATTTCACTCCCAAGACTACACAAGCATACATATTATCTGAATTTGATCTAAACTTCAAGGATAAGATGCAAGAAACTTACATCAAAACCACAAGCTGCTTAATTCACAAGAGGTCTTCTTCATTTGCAGTACAAAATTTTAAAGAATAGCAACATCATAAAAATACCACATTTTTGTGATCATAATCAATACTTAATAAGATCAAACATTTTCAACAAAGAATCCATCATAAACTTTTACCAACAACCTTTTATTCTTCAAAATTTTGCTGCAAAAACTATCTAGACAATATAACATGGATCAGTCCATTAGATGCACGAGCAATATTGAAGAGATCATCAAGCTACTTCGACCATGAACAACCCTAATAAACTAGCATAGATCATATGACAGACATGATTATTTCACAGTTCAGACAACATCTTTTACATCTAATTAAGTTCAATAAGCCTTGTAGCATAGAATACAACACAAGCTTGTAGCATAGAGATATCTTTAATAGTGGTAAAAGGGTAGAAACTTCAGAATTCGTACCGCCAAGGATAAGAATGAGCCCAATCAATTGCCATAAAATCTTTAAAAATTCGACATTAACATGAAATATCTGCCTGTGACAAATTCGTTTAGCAATAGGTGTTCAAGCTCTCAAAGTAGAAATCTCGAATTCAAGTCAAATGTATCGATATACGTATCTGCAGATTTATAAAACAAAATCACATAATTTTCAGCATAATAAACAAACACTCAAGCTCAAATTTACACACACACACACATATATGTATATCTATATATGCATGAAAGAAATAACATTAATTTCACATAATAAACAACTCACCCTTACATACCCACACGGCACACTGTACATACACATACATTAAATAAATTAAACAGTAATTAAACAAGAAATTAATAACATAATAAAAAATAAATAACAAAAAATTACATAATATATTAAATTGAAACAAAAATAGTAAATTAAAATAAATATATAAAAATATTGTATATAATGTATGTAGATGTATGTATACATATGTATATATAGATACATATACATAAACTTATATATATACACACATACTGCGCAAGACTAAGGGTGGCCGTTGTCGAGGTGGTATTGGTTCGCCGACTGGTGGTGGTGCTTCCCCGAGGGTGGTGGTGCTTCGCGAGGGGTGAGCGTGACAGATCTAGGGGGTTGGGGATACGGGGTGGGGAATGGGACAGGGGGTGGGGTGGGGTGGGGGGTTGTTTTTGAAATTAGATCAGCCCCATCCACGGGGCCGATGTCCTTTTATTTCAATTTTTTTTTTAGAGATTAGTGGAGACGGCCCATGGTCCGTCTCCAAAAGGAGACGGACCAATGGGTCCGTCTCTGTTTGGGAGACGGACAATGAGTCTGTCTCCCAGCACAGCACATGCACTTAAATGTGCATTTGTTTTCTTCGAATTTTTTTAAAATTTATGAGAATTTATTTTATAAAGGAAGTATTAAGATATTTTTTTAAAAAAAATTTATGGGATAATTATAATAATTAAAATAACTAGTCATTTATTATTTTAAATTTATTTACTATTTAATCAGTATTTTAATTACAAGTTTAGGGTAAATTATTAATGATAAATTAATTATTAATATTAATATAAATTCTATATTAAAATAAATTATTTACCAAGTAAATATAATTTAAGTTTAAAAAATTTATATTGAAATAAAAAATTAAATTAAATTTAAACATTTTAGTAAAAAATATTATTAAAAATATTTTCAATAAAAACATTCGTCACCAAGTTGGAAACAGGTCAATCAGCCAATTTTCATTGGAGACGGGCTAAGTTCCCATCTCCAAAATTGGAGACGGGGTTCATTTCCAGTATCCAACTTTGGAGACAGGATTGATCCCCGTCTCCATTGGAGACAGCTTGTATCCGTCTCCATTGGAGACGACAATGGCTCCCGTCTCCAAAGTTGGAGACGGGGTTCATTTCCCGTCTCCAACTTTGGAGACGGGATTGATCCCCGTCTCCATTGGAGACGGCCTGCGCCCGTCTCCAATGGAGACGGGCACGTTTGCCGTCTCCAATTTGGAGACGGCAAAGGCTCCCGTCTCCAACTTTGGAGACGGGACTGATCCCCGTCTCCAATTAAATAAAAAAACTTTATTAATAAAAAAATATATAAAAATATAAGTTTTATTTTATAAAAAATTAAAAGACATACAATTAATAAAGAATTATCAATTTTTACCGTCTCTGAGCCGTTACCGATTTGGTGACGGCATGGTGAGGGAATTTGTCACCATACCGTCACTAATTTGGTGACGGTCTAGCAAGGCCGTCACCAATTTGGTGACGGTCTATTTTAGCCGTCACCAAATTGGAGACGACGAAGAATGCCGTCACTGTTGGTGACGGTTTTTCTCGTCTAACACTATGCCGTCACTGTCTCATCACAAAATTCGCGTCAACATTTCCCTTCACCAAGCTGTCGCTGTATTGGTGATGAGATGGCGACGGCCCGTCGCAAAATTCAATTTTTTTTGTAGTGGAGTAACAGTAGATGTCTTTTCAGACCCAATGGAGGAAAAGCAGATTGGTCATCTGAAGGAGGAGGGATACCATTGGTACTAGGGATTTGCTTAAGCACAAGTCCCTGAGCTGCTGAGGTATCTTGAGCAGAGGATGATGAAACCTCAACTGGAGAAGAGCTAGAAGGAGAGCTATTAGAGGACTTCGCCAGTGAATTCTCTAAGCCCTTAAAGAACTCCTTGGAGTTCGACTGTGGGGAAGTCTGTTTGCGGGAGTGTTTGGATTTAGCCATACCACCATTAGAGGCTCGAGGTGGCGGGTTAGGAGTCTATGTGAGCTATCCTTTTAGTAGCAGCCAAATTTGCAAACAACTTGGTCGGGCTTTTATAGTACGAGCAAATTAAATGAAATAAGGTTGAGGGAAGTGAATATTTACTGAAACACGAAATCTAATATATGTTCATGAGAGAAAAGATATAAAATTAATTAATGGTTTATGGTTATGGCAAACCTTTAAACCATCTGGATCGTGGGTTTGTTTCTCTTTTCTTTTTTTAATTCAAAGAAGATTTAAGCCATTTTGATTGTTTTACATACTTGAAAGAAGATCTAATATGTTTTTTGATTGTGTAATGGAAATCATACTTGTTGACCGAGTTAAAAAAAAAAAATTTGAACCATTTTACGTCACTTAGAATTTTACAGTACACGAGAATTGATCTCGAGATATTTCTCACTTAAAGAGGGGATCATAGCACTCGCACTTAAATCATCTGAATCGTGGTTTTAGATTCTAAGAAGTATTCATGAAATTTCATGTTTGGAGACCTTTTATTTTATGGTCAAATAAATATGCGGAAAGTTCAATTCAAGCTACACAAATCAATTCGATCTACCTTTCATTTATGTTTGATGTAATCTTTAATAGAGAAATTTAAAATCTACTTTGCGATATTACTATAAGCAAAATTCGTGAAAAGTCAAAGAAATCATATTATGTGAGAAGTCAACTTGTATAAAAATAGAGGAATTTAAAAATGGCCCACTAAATTTTCAAAATACCTTAAGACCTGGTAATTTTATTGAGCAATTTCATATTTATTCAATACTTTAATCTTTTCAACAACCTCGAAAAGGAATCGTTCAGAAGTCATCACCATATAAACCATTAACGTCTAATACAAAATTCAAAGAGTTGAACTGATTCCCTTTTCTCCACAACTTCCCTCTTGCATTAATTATCTTATTCAATTGTTTTTGCGTGTCTACAAGTAGAACCAAGCCTCTTCTATTAAACACAATGATAGTGCCTAAGATCAATATTTCAATCAATCAGTTGAATAACGCTATTTGCCACTAATGGAGACTCTTTTGCCCTGGAGCGCTGCAGATGTTACAGAAAGTCAGCTTGTATTCTTGATGAATAATAATGGCGTTGAAGAATATGGTTTGGATGATTTACTACGTTCGTACGTGGAGGTTTTGGGAAAGGGAACGTTTGGGTATTCTTACAAGGCCTTTTTGGAGGATAGAGGAATTATTGTGGACGTAAAAAGATTGAAGAATGGTTGTTTATCTGAGGAGTTTAAAGAAAAGGTTCAAAAGCTTGCATCAATGGTGGCTCATAAAAATTTCCTTCTTAAAGCCTATTGTTGTCATCGGGGTGAGAGAATTCTTGTGTAAGAGTACATGACTAGAGGAAGTTTGGCTTTCGCGTTGCATGGTAAGACGTCTGATTAATTCTTGCTTCGTCTAGTTTCTTTGGCTCAAGAAATTATTGATTGTGTTGGAAAAGCTTTTCATTTCATGTTCATTCTCATCTTCTTAGGCTCCGTTTGTTTACCATAAAATATTTTCCTCGAATATATTTTTTCAATTTTCTGGTATATAGTAATATTGAAAAATTAGTCAAGTGAAAAATATTTTCCAGTAAAAAATGGTGGCTACTTTTGCTTAATTTTTCGGTGTTTGATAATACTGAAAAATTAGTCAACTAAAAAATATTTTTCAATTAAATATTACGGGCAGTACAAAGTTTGAAAAAATATTTTTATATTCTTTGGGAGAAGAAAACATTTTCCAGAACTCACCCACTCCTTCCCCTGCCTTACCCCCCACCCCCCACCCCCTCACCCCTACCCCCACCCACCTCCACCGTCACAGTTAACATATATATTATGTGTATATTTTTTTTATAAAATCTAATATCAAAAAATATTTTTTACTGTATATCCAAACACTAGAAAATATTTTCCAGTATTCTATTTTTCAGGAAAATATTTTCTCTCATCAAGTTATTTTACAACAAACAATGGAGTCCAAAAAAATATTTTATTTTCTAAAAAAAATATTTTAAATAAAAATATTTTTCACAAACAAATTATTTTACGGCAAACAAACCGAGCCTTAATAGTTGGTTAATTCTGTCTTTTCAATTAAGTTCGTATAATATCTAATCTTCTGAATATCGAGTTTGTCAATAGTTTGAGGGCAAGTTTAAATGTTTAGACCAGCTCCTTTTTCAATAATGAATGACAGTCTAGGCGTAATAGTAAATTTGTCTTTGGGTGATCTTGAAGTCTTAGTTAAGCTCGAGTTGTACAAATAATCTCTTACAAAATATAAAATAAGATTGCGTACAATAGATCCTAAAATAAGTTTAACCCTTTAAACTCTATGCATAGTGTCAACTTCGTGCACCAGACTTCTTTAGTTTTTCTTTTTCTTTTAGTTATCTGCTATAATTAACATTCCTTTACTCTTTGCACGCCACAAATTCCTTTCATGGTTAAGGTGATAAGGTATTCAGCACATGAAAATGTTTTTACTGTATTTGTTTTCTTTTTTCTTTCTTTTTTGTGATTTAAGAGAGGCCTAGCCATGTCACTTAGTGTCCTTGTTTTGAATGGATGGTAAAAAGCTACTTAAAGCAACCTGAAAGGACAAATAGTTAGAAGCTCAACTGCTTCTCATCTTCGTTAAATTCGAATTTTACTTTTAAAATAGTGTTATAATTGTCCAATTATTATCTCATTTAAAAATTTAAACTGATAAAATAGGGGTTTATTATATTTATTCACTATTTTCAATACGTTCTCTTACTTATAGGCCAAATTTCTTTTGAGTTTTGCACTTGAATAATTTTTTTTTTTAATTTTTAAATAGGCAGCGGTGTGACTAGAACGCACCATTTGATAATCTAAACTCTGATATCATATTAAATTACCACTTCACCTAAAAACTTAAACTCTCAAGAATAATTTATTATATCATTTATTATCTTTAATAATAGCTAACTGCTGATGATCTCTTGAAGTTGAGACAAAGAAGAGTCAATAATTGTTTTCATTAATGTTATTCATATTCATTAAAAGGTTTAGAAATTCGGAAATACAGATTGTCAAGAACTTAAAATTTAGTTGTAGAATCAAATGAACACAAGTATATTTTCACCGGCAGACCTTATCTAAAACTGACAGATCAAACAACAAATAAAGGCAAGGATTGGGGTTAGATACATAATAATAATAATAAATAATAATAATAAAAACCAGATCAAATAGAGATGAATATTCCTCCCTCATTTTGGCCGGTTGTCATCATTTATCGTATAAAAATTATGGCATTTCGAGACTTAAATTTCTGATTGATCTAAGGTCGGCAATATAATTGTATATAAAAAGAATTAGTATAAATGTTTGGCAGCACTAAAGTCTTTCCACAATAAATAATAGAATCCTTTTCCTTTTCCCTCGATTTTTAGATTATTGCTTGAGAGATGGAAAGTTGGCTCTAATGTCTTATATTAGTAGAAGAAGTGTTAAACGTGTCATTTATAAGTAAATATTATCAGTTTAAATTATAATTTGAATTAATTATTTGAGATTCAAATAATTATTTTTTAATATGCTACACATTTTGTTGTCCGGTTGAAGTTCTAAGCTTGGGAGTCATAGTGACCCTTTCTGTATATAGTTAATATTTTCTTTTTTTTCTTTACATTTTTTTTCGCGCTTTTAAGTCCAAGAAATTTTTAAAAATGTTATTCATGTAGGACCTATCCACAAAAGTGAAACCATAGAAAATTTCTTAATGTGGTAAATGGGTCTTTTAGGGTAAATTTCTCACTTAGTCCCTATTATTTAAATACTTTTTTTAATATAGTTTTTAATGTTTTAAAAGATTCATAGAGGTCCTTATTGTTCAAACTTAGCCAATTTGATCTTTATTATTTTTTAAAAAATTCAATTTAGTCCCTATTATTTTTAAAAAAAATTCAATTCAATTCATGCATATTATTCCTATTTGGGGACTAAATAAAATTTTATGAAAAACAATAAGGACTAAATTGGCTAGTTTTAAATAATAGAGATCATTTTGTAAACATTAGAGACCTCTATGAATCTTTTAAAATATTAAGGATCAACTTGAAAAAAATAGCAAACAATGAGGACTAAGTGTGAAATTTACCCTTTTGATGTGAATCATCATTTCAAAAAAGTTCTTTTGATGCCTTCAGCTCATTTTGCTTGTGAACATAATCAAATATTTGTTTAAACTCGGTTTTAGCTATTGATTGTATTTTTTTTTGGTTTATTGTGCGTGTGATCTGAGTTTTCTCTCTTTCTTGTGTTTCAAGTCCAACTATGTAAAATACTGTTCCTTAGGTTAAATAGAGTGGTCGGCAACCACTCATTAATTAAAGGTTTTAAATTTGAATTTATGCTCTCTTATTATAAATATCTTTTGATTCTTAGTAAACTTAAAACATGTATTGAACACACCGCTACATCATGAAGTTTACAATTTTTGAATAAATTTAATATGATCATGTTGAAGCCAGATTCGTGGTCATCAAAAAGGAAAAGAGAAAATATAGAAAATACATATATTTTCAATGAAGCGAAGATTTCATTTCGAGAATCTCAATCAACTGAGGCAGTCCAAAGCATATGTTGAGAAAATTAAATCAACAGTTTTCAACGAGATATAAGAGGAGAACATCTCGAACCTTAAAAATTATTGAGTATGATTCTCGCATTAGGTGCAATAGATCTTAAGATCAATTCTCAGTATAATATTCTTTGATATAAAATTGGCTTAGGCTTCCCTTTGAAAGAAACAAAAAACAAAAAACAAAAAAACTCTTGTCAGCGACACAAATTTGCAATCTGCACGTAAGATAAAATAATTGTAATTTCAAAGATAATGAGTTCAACATCATCTATCAACAACATGCTTCTCATTGCTACCTTTTTGCTGCATAGGAAATGGAGGTGTAAACAAGACTCCACTGACTTGGAAAGTGAGATGCAGCATCATCCATGGAGTTGCCCGGGGTATTAGATATCTCCATGCTCAAGGATCCAATGTTTGCCATGGAAACATCAGATCTTCAAATGTTCTCCTCACCAATACTTATAATGCCCGTCTCTCCGATTTTGGCGTCGCACAATTTGTAACACCAGAAACCAAACCCGTTCTGATCACTGGTTATCGTGCACCCGAGGTGAAATATGCACGCGAGGTCTCGCCGACGTCTGATGTGTATAGCTTCGGCGTCTTGCTGTTGGAAATACTAACGGGTAAGCCACCACTTTGTGCCGTTACTCAAATCGAAGGGATTGATCTACCACAGTGGATAAGGTCAACGTTACGAGAAAATCCAATTCTTGATGTGCTGGATACTGCACTTGTTAATTGTAAAGACGAAAATATGGAGGAGCGGATGACTGATTTGTTACAACTTGCTATTTGTTGCACATTCCAGAATCCTCGCAAAAGGCCTTCAATGGCTGCAGTTACAAACCAGATACAAGAGACTTGTAAATTCGCCGTCGAGAACGACAGAAACACCTCAATCAAACAGCAATATTAGTCTACACCCCGTAAAGGTTTTTAATAGAAGTTCCGCATTTTCCTTAGTAATTGGTATTTTGAAGATGATGGGTGATCCATCAAAGATTGTCTGCACATGGTAGGAGTACAGTTAGTGAACATGTCAAAGTCAGACTATGCGTACCTAAAAACTGAAAGATTCAAGAATGCAGTGTGTTGTAAGATTCTGATGAAACGTATTGTTGTGATAGGCCTAGACTAATTTAAAGAACTAAAACATATATAGGAAATATTTAGGAAGTGGAAGAGGAGAATTTTTGGAGGAACTAGAGAACTTGTATTGAAAAAAAGATTGCAACTTTGGCTTGGTTCCAAATGCTTGAAGTTGCCCCCTATTTATAGGTGTTTAAGGAGTATTCTACACACAATATATTTTGAAGATTCTTGGAATATGCTAGATAGTATTCCTAGATTTTTCTAGCTAGCCAAATAAAATATTTTATTTCTCCCTAGATGTTTCCTAGATGCTTCCTAGAAAATATCTCAACTTCAAGATTTCTCTAGATGTAGGGCTTGGACTTACAATTGGGCAATGCTCTTATTCTTTTGGGTCAAGTGAGTAAATATTTTAGTTGGCCCAAAGGCTTTAGTATTAATACTTAGCCTAAATACTCATTCATTAATTTTTAGCCCAAATTCTTGATGTCCAATCCTTAGCCCAAATTTAAGTTTACTTTCCAACACCCCCTCTTAAACTTGAATTTATCATTCCAAGATGAGATCTCAGCTTGAGAAAAACTTCAGTCGGGATAGGTTTGGTGAAGATATCCGCTACCTGGTCTTGTGACTTCACGTACTTTATCTGGACATTCTTCTTTGTCACACATTCTCTGATGAAGTGATATCTGGTATCAATGTGCTTGCTTCTATTATGGAAGACAGGATTCTTTGTCAACACAATTGCTGACTTGTTGTCCACGAATATTTATGTTGCTTCGTCTTGAGAAAAGTTAAGCTCCTTAAGCAAATTCTGTAGTCATAGCGCATGACACACACCTGCAGTAGCGGCTACATATTCAGCTTCACATGTTAATAATGTGACTATTGGTTGTTTCTTCGAAGTCCATGTAAATGCTATGTCTCCAAAGTAAAACATGAACCCTATTGTACTTTTTCAGTCATCCACGTCTCCAGCCCAATCACTATCACTATATCCCACTAGCTTGAAGTTGCTTGTAGAGGGATAGAAGATACCGTAATCAATAGTGCCTTTTATGTATCGAAGGATTCTTTTTGCAACCTTGAAGTGATGAGTTGTTAGAGTCTCTATGAACCTGCTGATGAGTCCTACTCCAAATAGGATGTTCGGTCTTGTGCATGTCAAATATCGTAGGCTCCCGACCAGGCTCTTGTATAAAGTTGGATCCACCTTCTCAACTTCTTCGTACCTTGATAACTTGATTCCACACTCCACCGGGGTGTTTATGGGCTTGCAGTTGTCCATATTGAATTTCTTGAGAATTTCATTTGCATATCCTTCTTGAGATATAAAGATGCATCATCCCATTGCTTCACTTCAATTCCGAGATAGTATGCCATGAGCCTGATGTCCGTCATCTCGAATTCTTGTGCCATTGCCTTCTTAAAGTCTTCGAACATTATTGGATTGCTTCTAGTGAAGATCAAGTCATCCACGTATAGACAGACAATCATAATATCTCCTTTTTCATCCACTTTTGTGTATAGTGTATGCTCGTTAGGACATTTCTTGAAATTATTTTCTTCAAAATACTTGTCGATTTTGGTGTTCTATGCCTGAGGAGCTTGCTTCAACCTATACAAAGCCTTTTTCAACTTCAAGACCTTGTCTTCATGGCCTCGTACTATGTAGCCTTCGGGTTGCTCAAGGTATACTTCTTCTTCAATAAATTCATTCAGGAATGCTGATTTAACATCCATCTGATAGATCTTCCATTTCTTTTGAGCTGCTATTGAAATAAGCAATCTTATTGTTTCTAGCCGAGCAGCCGGAGCGAAGACTTCATCATAGTCAATACCAGCTCTTTGTTTGTATCCTTTGGCCACCAACCTTACTTTGTATCTTTCAACTTCTCCTTTGGCATTCTTCTTAGCTTTGTAGACCCATTTTACTCCAATTGCCTTGTGCCCTTTTGGTAAGGTTGCCAACTCCCATGTATCATTCTTCTTGATTGCTTTAATCTCCTCATCCATAGCTTTTCTCCATTATTTGCTTTTTGTTGCTTCTTCATAGTTGAGGGGCTCACAATCAGCAAAGAGACAGAATAGAGTGAGGTCATTCTGATTCTCTGTTACCTCATAAGTTTCTTGTAGAGTCCTCATTCGGTAAGGCCTTTCATCCGAGCTTTCCGTTGATGATGATGTTGCTTCTTGTGGTATTGTTGGTGATGAAAGCGGAGTCTCATAATTAGTTGTTTCTTCAATTCTTGGCGGTTCTTCTTCATGCATTGGGAAGAACTGGTACTACTCATTTTCTTCTTTACTCCAGTCCCACGAGTTCTTCTCATCGAACTCCACGTCTCTGCTAAAGGTGGACTTTCTTGTACTTGGATTGCATAACTTGTATCCTTTTGAGTTTTGGTCATAGCCGATGAGGATCTACTACTCGCTTTTATCATCGAGCTTTGTTCTTCTTTGGTCCGGAACATGTACAAAGGCTATGCTTTCAAATACTCGTAGGTGTGCAACACTTGGCTTGTGCCTGCTCCATGCTTCTTGGGGTGTTTTGTTCCATACGTTCCTTGTGGGAGAACGATTTGATAGATACACTGCACAATCCACTACTTCAGCCCAAAATTCTTTTAGCAGCATCTTACTCTTGAGCATGCTTCTTGCCATGTCGAGGATGGATATGTTCTTCCTTTCTGTGACTCCATTTTGTTGTGATGAGTAAGGAAGAGTGAGTGGACGTTTGATTCCATTTTCTTTACAATATGCCTTGAACTCTTGTGAGTTGAATTCCCCCCCTCTATCAGATCTCATCGCCTTTATTATATGTCCACTTTGTTTCTCCACAAAAGCCTTGAATTTCTTGAAGGCATTGAAGACCTCTAATTTTTCTTTTAGGAAATACACCCATGTTTTTCTGCTGAAATCATCAATGAAAAGAAAGAAGTACTAGTTTTTTTCGAATGATGTTGCGTTAATTGGGCCGCATATATCGGTGTGAACTAACTCCAATGGCCTCCTTGCTCTTGATGATGCCTCTTGTAGGAAGCTTTTCTGAAATTACTTGCCAAGTAGACATCCTTCACATAGTTGATTGGGGTAATCGATGGAAGGTAGCCCCTTGACCATATGCTTATTTGATAGTAGCTTTAGTCATCCAAAATTGAGATGACCCAACCTCAAGTGCCATAGCCAAGAAGTGTCTTCCAAGCATGTTTTCAAACATTTGAGGCTATCATTTTGAATGTTTGATAGGAAAATTCTATTGTTGGTCATAGGCACTTGGGCAATTAAGTTTCCTCTATGATTTCTTAGGAAGAGACTATGATTTTTCATGTGGATATCATATCCTTTTTCTAAGAGTTGGCCCATGCTCAAGATATTGGCCTTCATGTTGGGCACGTAGTATACATTGAAGATGAATTGGTGTCTACCATCTTTTAGGTGGATGAGTATTTTACCTTTGCCTTTGACCGGAGTCTTAGATAGGTCTCCAAACATGACATTTCCATTCACCGATTCATCAAGCTCGACAAACATGTTCTTGTTGCCGCACATGTGGTTGCTTATGCCTGTGTCGAAGTACCAGGTATGTTGTTCTCCATCTCCGTATCCCTTGTATGCGAACAAGAGAGTGGATTCTACCTCATCATTCTTTTGCTCGGCATAATTGGATCTTTCCTCTACATTCTTGGTTGAACTTTGGCACTCTGAGGCATAGTGACTGAATTTGTAGCAATTGTAACATTCAACTTTGGACTTTTCATACCTTGGTCTTTGAGCGCCTCTTCTTCTATATCTGCTTGATGATCTTTTGTTATCATCATTCTCGTTGTAGGGCATGTTGTATCCTCCTCTTCCTCGACCACAACCACGATTGCGTCCACGTCCACGTCTACGTCCTTGTCCTTGTCCATGTCCTCGTCCTCTTTGGCTTCTTTCATTGCCAAGGTCTCGATCTCCTCGACTGAGGTTGAGCTTGGCTTGTAAGACTTGGTTTAGTGATTCCTTATTCCTTTTCTTGATCTTCTCTTCATGTATTTGAAGCTTACCGATGAGTTCATCAATGGTCATTTTCTCTAGATCATTAGATTTTTAAATTGCTACTACCACATGGTCAAATTTTGAATCTAATGATCAGAGAATTTTTTCAATGACCCGAACATCACCCATGCTTTCACCATTTGTTTGTAGTTGATTAACTATGGATTGAACTCTTGAAACATAATCGAAGATTGACTCGGATTCTTTCATTTGTAAATTTTCAAACTCAACTCTAAGAGCTTGATGATGGACTTTTCTTACCTCTTACCTTATCAACTCCTTGGTATACTTTCTCAAGAATCTCCCATGTTTTTTTAGCTGTTGAAGCTTAGGCAATCTTCTCAAACGTGGCATCATCTACGGCTTGTTGGATTATTGAAAGAGCCTTTTGATCTTTCATCTTAGACTCCTTCAAAGCCTTCTTTTGTGCTTGAGCAAGAGTGGCCTCATCTTCGAGTACTTTATAGCCTTCTTCAACAACATCCCATATATCTTGGCCACCAAGATATGTCTTCATTTCGATGTTCCACCGTCTAGTTATCGTTGGAGAGCCTTGGAAATGGGAATGTTACACTTGATGTCGCCATAACCTAGCTCTGATACCACTTTGTTGTGATAGGCCTAAACTAATTTAGAGAACTAAAACTTATGTAAGAAATATTTAGGAAGTGGAAGAGGAGAATTTTTGGATGAACTAGAGAACTTGTATTGGAGAGAAGATTACAACTTTGGCTTGGTTCCAAATGTTTGAAGTTGCCCCCTATTTATAAGTGTTTAAGGAGCATTCTACACACAAGATATTTTGAAGATTCTTGGAATATGCTAGATAATATTCCTAGATTTTTCTAGCTAGCCAAATAAAATATTTATCCCTGGATGTTTCCTAGATACTTCCTAGAAAATATCTCAACTTCAAGATTTCTCTAGATGTAGGGATTGGGCTTACAATTGGGCAATGCTCTTATTCTTTTGAGCCAAGTGAGTAAATATTTTAGCTGGCCCGAATGCTTTAGTATTAATACTTAGCTCAAATACTCATTCATTAATTTTTAGCACAAATTCTTGATGTCCAATCCTTAGCCCAAATTTAAGTTTACTTTCCAACAGTTATTATGTACAGTTTATGGATCTATGAGAATTGTAAATAAATGTAGAATACATGAAGAGTAAAAAATACATGATAAGCTCTCTATTTTTATTGAAATTGCATATTAAACCCTTTGTAAAATAAATTCGATAAGTAAGACTCATGTTTTTCAAAATATTGCACACTCGCCCCACATCCAATCTATTAGTGTCCATCAATTGACACCCACAATGCTCTCATTTGAAATAGCAAAGCACCTACATCATTAGATATTCTCATTTCTTGTTTAAGATTAAAGTTTTTAGAGAGAGAGAGAGACAAATAGCAACAAAAATCAATTGCAATTGACAATCAAAACAACTGCGATTCAAGTGAAATTTAATCACATTTCATCGCTCAATCGTATTTCTGGAGTAAACCCAGATGATGCAATTTGTTATTCAAGTGATTTTCTGAAAAAATACATGTTTTATTTTGCACTACTAATTTGACAAAAGCAACACAAATCAACTGCAAGTGGCAATGAAAGCAACTAAGATTCAAGTAAAATTCAATCACATTTCATTTTTCAATCGTGTTTCTGGAGTAAACCTAGTTGATTCAACTTGTTATTGAAGTGATTTTTAGAAAAGTTACAAGTTGGACTTCGCACTACTACATTTTTTTGTATATTTTTTACAATATACACTTATTTCATTGTTATTGTTATAAAAATACGATGTTGTGGATATTCATCGTTATGTATTTATCAAGATGACGAGATTTATTCATAGGATCCTTGTCTAAGTGGAAGATTACTACAATTATTGGTCAAAGATGCTTATAAGATTCTTGTATAGTGGAGATTATTATATGTATATGTAATGTGATGTAATGAGTATGTCATCAAGATGGTAGAAAACTCTATAAATATAGGGAGTTGGTAAGAAGGATATACACTTGAAGAAATCAACAATCTTACTCTCTCAAATTCTCTCTTGTTTTAGTATTACTTTCTTAGTATTTATGTTTTAGTTTATAACACGTTATCAGCAGGAAACTCTGCCGAAGTAGCAAACAACGAAGTATCCGACCACTTCATTATCAAAGGTACATATAATCCTTCCTTTTTCAATTACCTTTTGATTATATGTTATAGATTAGTTAATATATTACAATCATAGAGTTAAAAGTATAAATAACTAGACTTTGGACATGAAAATTAATATTTAACCAAATGAACTTTTGCTCGGACTTGCAAATTTTGGACATAAAATTTCGTCACTTAAAAGAATGTTGGATTGATCTTTGGACCTAATTACCGTTGCTCACAAGGATATTGAAATTGTTATTGGACTAAATTTTTCTTGTTCCCAATTTGATTATAACTTATTACAAACTTTTCTGACAATATCCTAACATTATTTATATCTAACACTAACTTTTCTTACAGTTCTAACATTTATTTATATCTAACTCCTCACTAACTTTTCTAACAATTTTAACATTATTTATGTCTAACTTATCACTAACTTCTCTTACAATTCTAATCAAACTTAATAATTATTTATATCTAACTATTTTGGTATTGAACCCAAATCCAAGCCCCATGGCGGTAGATATTTTGGCGATGGAAACCCTTTTACAAAGACTATAATGGTCAATATTAAGATGATATATATGAGTATGCAAAAGGATGTGTTGTACACATTTCTTTTAAGACACGTACACATTTAGTTAATCCACCCATATGACTATATGAGGTAATGATTTGATTTGTGTTGGAATTATCTTCTACTGCAGCATAGTGCTATTGCTTTTATGTTATATCCAAATAAGTAAATAGATAAATACTGTCTACTTATACTTAAAAACATATTTTACAGTATTTCTTACCTATTATGTGTTATGTTAAAATATTATAATCTTATTTTCAGTCACCGATTTAGTATTTCAAGTCTTATTTTGTAATCCGAAAAAAAAATGAGCTGAACAAAGAGCTCGCTAGATGCAATCTATTCCACTTTATTGGAAAGATCTATTGCATTTTTTTATGATAGTCAAGATTAAAAAAGGGTGACAAAAGAAAAAGAAAGAGAAGTAAACAAAAGATGGTAGACAAAAGTTAAAGGTGACAATAATAATGTTTAATATAATAATGGTTGATTCACTATGATTTGTGAGATACAGTCTTGAGCTGTAATAAACTGTATAGTTAAAACTCATATCAGTGTTTACTATTCATGTAGTACTATTCATGATATTGTTGAAATAGTAACCGTTGGTGCTTGCTATTCACATGATACTATTCATATTATATTGTTCACGTGGTACTATTCATTCACGACACTGTTTATTTGACCAAACCATTAGGGTTTGACCCAATACCCTATTTATTCTTTCTCTCCATCATTGTGCCGCACTTTCCACTTCTTCATCATCTTTCTCTCATCCTCTCCCTCACCTGCAACACCGAGAAAAAAAATCAGAGATTATCAATGGATGAGTGCAGGGATGTAGTTCTAATTTTTATATGTATATTACTTATGTCCTTATTTATTTCTTCATTTTAGTCAAGTTTGTAATTTTGAATATAAATGTGAAACTTGATTAAAATTATAACAATAAGGATCTATATCATAGATCTGAATCTTTTGGTAAAAATAATTGTATTTTAGATGGTTGAATTTGAGATTTTGATTAAACTCTTGTACTTTAATCTTTATTTCATTTGTAGCCCGTTAATCGTTTGAAGCTATTGAACGGTGTCATATTATTATGAATATCCACTTGCAATTTATAACTTGGAGTTATACGATTTTATGTTCTCATATATAATTTTATTGTAGTATGATGAACAAAATAAATATATCTTACTCGATGAATATATTTTTAGCATTATTATTCCTATGAATATAGCAATTGACACGGTTGTTGCCATGAATGTTATTGTAATATTGGTCTTATTCAATATATTTTATGGCCTTGTAATGGTTCAAATAATCCTACTCTATATATGAGTCTTCTCATACAACTATATGAGCAGTTGAGAAAAGATATAATGATCCTAGTTTTTTCAAGCGTTGAAATGATCACTTGTGTGGTATGGGTGTCACGATAATGAAATGAATTCATGAAAAAATCTTATGAACACCCACTAATGAACCATAAGATATTGGATCCAAAGTGTTCTATACTTTGACATGATATGAGAATAATTATTGTAAATTTATATAGGCACCGAGTGTTCTATACTTTGATATGATATGAGAAGAATTATTGCAAATTCATATGAGCACCGATTAAAGAATCAAAGAATTTTGTTACCAAATAACTTTTCATGTACTGCTTGTACCCAAGGAAAATTAATTAAAAGGCCATCCCTCATTAAAATTGATATCAGAAATTCTGTATTTCGAGAAATGATTCAAAGGGATATATGCAAGCCTATTATTCAATCATGTGGATCATTTCGATATTTTATTAATCGATACCCCAATATGATAATCACATGTGAGAATATTATCTACTGTGAATGTGGCATGCAAGAATACATTATTAGAAGATAAATAGTAACACATGTGAACAGTATCGTGAATAGTACTGTTTGAATAATGGAGTTGCCAGGTACTGTTCGAATAGTGGCATGCCGGGTACTATACAAATAGTGACGCGTAAATAACAACCGCATAGTCACTATGGGCACAATTTTTGGATAATACAATCAAGATAACTCATCTTGATAATGAAGAAAATTTTACATCCCATTCATTTAATGATAGTGTATATTAGGATTTGTGTTGAGCATTATGTGACTCACACACATATGGTCTAGCTGAAACCTTTATTAAATACTTGCAACTAAATGCTAGACCAATATTATTACTGACTAAGTCTGGTCCTGTTGAGGACATAGGCATCATATGCTGCAACAATTATTCAAACAAAGCCAACTGTTTGAATTATATACTCCCCATTATTCGAATCCCATCTAAGGATGTTTTGTGCAATGTATGTTTCTGTTATTCCCCACAAGCGCATAAAGATAGGTTTATAAAAGAAATTGAGAATTTATGAAACCACATCAAATATTATATTGGGACATTGAAGGGATCAGTTTCAATAGCATATTTTGTTAATTAATGAAATAATATTCTCAATATCAGGAAGAGAAAAACAAAAGTGGAACAATAAATATTTCTATAGCAAGTTTATCATATTGATCCTCGTATAAAATGTATTCCCGAATTGCAAATATTGTGACTAAAGTCACATATACCAGCTTTAATTGCTCCTATATATTAGAATTAATGTTTTAATTAAAACACATATAAAAAAATAACGTCTACTACACACCGAAAGGGTGGTATACATATCGGTTCCATAGATAAAGGAACAAAATATGCGAGTTGGCATTTTTGAATTATTTGATATCTTGCATATGTCAAAACAAGGAGTTGAAAATATAACTGAGAAATATTACTCCACGAGAGTATCATGTACCTGAAAATGATGTGAATATTAAAAGTATTGAGACTAAAGAGATCTTACTCAGTTAAATTACTCCTAGAAATGAAGGGAACCAACAATAGAAATTGATCATGATCAACTTTTGAAAATTGCAGTAGCTACTCATGGTATGAAAGAAATCGAGGATCTTAAATTACAAGTCCACAAAAGAATGTCGACAAATAAATGATTGACCAATATAATCAATGAGATGCAATATAGGCATAAAATGAGTGCATATGACATATGTATGATTGCTCAAATACTCATTGAAATGACATATGTATGGTTGATGAAATATTTATTGACATGGCATATGTCTAGTTGTTGAAATGCACATAAAATATGTATAGTTGTTGATGGGATTGAGGGGGAACATTGTACGAAATCAATAAATCAATCCCACATCACTATGAGAAATTTCAAGGAATTAATCATAATAGTTGTCTTTCCCTTAAATTGTTTAAAGGCAAACAAGGAATGGGTTAGTACGCTGTGTGATTATACCTTGGTGTATATTCTCTGAAAAAATCATATTGATATTAGCCTGGTAATTTTGAAAAAGGACTTCATATGCGTCTTATGAATATGATAATAGTTTACCTATATAAATCACATGATAATATTATTGAAGTCTCAGAAAGCCTTTATATATGCTGGTAGCATATATTTATGTGATAATGATATTAAGTCTTGGAAGGACTTTATATGCCTGAAGCATATATTCACATGATAATAATATTTATATTGAAGTCCTAGAAGGACTATATATGCTTGAAGCATATGAATGAAAATCTCGAGAAATTTATTTGATTACAAATATCTTTGTATAGAAGAAAATATATTGGGATAATGAAATAGAATTTTCTTAGAATATTATGATATCATGACATATTTGCTTTTGATTATCATATGCATTTGTTATATATGTTGATAAATACTATAATGACTCATCAAGAGTTATTGGTCTCAAAGCACCATATTTGAGTACAATTAATGCACTAATATATCATGTTGATAATACAATATAGTATATTGTGTTTTGGTTAATTTGTTAGTCAAGTATAGTGCAGCTCCAATGTGAAGGGTTGTGCTACATATGTGGAATATCACATATGAACTTATCTTATTCAAGAGCATTAAAATCATCATATGTCGGCCCTACAGATACCAACTATTTACCTGACCCCCACAAAGTAAGATCACATACAGCCTATGTATTCACTTGTGGTGACAAGTATTTCGTGGCGATGCATTAAACAGGTCATGAATGTTGCATCTTGAAATCATGCTAAGATTATGACAATTCATGTGGCTGGTTGAGAATGTATATGATTGAGATCTGTCACCCATGAGTCATGTTGCACTGAGGGGGAAAATGTATTTTTGCGCCATATTCTTTTTCCTTCACCAAGGTTTTTTTCCATTGGATTTTTCCTAGTAAGGTTTTAACGAGGCAAACCAAATACGAGTAGGTCACACTAAGATTCTATTTGAATTCAAGATAGACGTAGTACAAGTTCTCATCAAATTCAGAAAAGTAAAAATGTTACTGGAATGTCCACAAAAAGGAATTGCCCCTGATGAACTAGCTATCAAAATTGGCATGTGTCAACTTTGTGATCATTATTGCTATATTCACATGAGGGGGAGTCTTATATGCCCTACACTCTTTTTTCCTCTGCACAATTTTGTCCCAGAGGGTTTTACCGGCAAGGTTTTTAATGAGGCAATACAAGAAACATATACGCCCTGCACTCTTTTTTCCTTTGCATGGGTTTTACCCCCAATGGGTTTTCCTAGCAAGGTTTTTAATGAGGCAGCTCAAGAAGCGTATACTAAGAATATCGTACTATTTTTCCTTCACTAAGATTTTTATCCCACTGGGTTTTTTCTTAGTAAGGTTTTAACGAGGCATATTCTTAAAGAATGAATATCCAAGGAGGAGTGTTATGAAAATACGATGTTATGGATATTTATTGTTATGTACTTATCAAGATAAAGGGATTTATTCATAGGATCCTTGCCTAAGTGGAAGATTACTACAATTGTTGGTCAAAGATACTTATAGGATTCTTGTATAGTGGAGATTATTATATGTATATAGAATGTGATGTAAATGTGATGTAATGAGTATGTCATCAAGATGGTAGAAAACTCTATAAATAGAAGGAGTTGGTAAGAAGGATATACACTTGAAGAAATCAATAATCTTACTCTCTCAAATTCTCTCTTGTTTTAGTATTACTTTCTTGGTATTTATGTTTTAGTTTATAACAGTTATGAGATTTATTGTGTGAAACTTTTAGTGGATTAGATTTTTCAACGTGCTGTCTCTCATAACATGGAAGAGGAAAGTGATGATGATGAGAGTGATAATGAATATGTCATGTATCCCGTGACATAAAAGACTAATCATGTTGAGATGACATTGACTAAAATCTACAAAAATGTCGAGATGATGAAAATGTTCCTTTTGTGTTGTCTTATCTTTTTTTTATTTATTAGTTATAGTCATTATTATTTTGATATTAAAGTGAAAGACTGCAATTACTTGTTTCCTTTATATTCTAAGGTTGATGTCTCCAAGAATTAAAGTCATTATTACCAGTAGAATTGTTGCATTTACTTGTTGGGAAAAAGGTTATATTTTATGTGTTTTTTGGTCATGGAATTATTGTATTTACGTGCCTCGAAATGTTATATTTTACCCATCTGATATGAAAAAGATTTTGTAATAATCACACTGATATAGAAAATGTTACGTATTAAGCCCTCTCATATGGAAAAAAAAAAGTTAAAAATAACGCCCTTCGTTGTATAACTTTCAGAATGAATTAAAGTTACAATCAACAAGTTATCCACAACTACCAAAACACACAATTCATATTAACACCAAAACGCACAATGTATTCTCAAGGTAGATAAAACTATAATTAAACAATAATAACCCACTTGCTTCAATGAAAAACTTCATGAGATAGGTTGTGTGAAGAAGATGAGCTTGTAAAAAAATGAGTTTTTTCTCAAATTTGTGCAACCTTGATAATAATTGACTTTGTGAAGAAGATAAATGTACGTGTTTTAAACCTATACATTGTGTATTGTGAAATTTTGATAGTCATACGCTATGTAAGGAAGCTGAACCTTTTAAGAAGCTAAGCTTGTGAAGAAGATGAGATATGTGTGAAAAAGATGGTCAAGTTGTATGTATTTTAAGCTTGTAATATCTAGTTGACATGAAAGATCTAAAGATGTCACATATGAAGAGTCATAATTGTAATATCTTTATGGAGAGATTGATTCTTATAGCCTTACGTAAGGTAATACCTAGACATGTTTGGGAAGCTTTTATCCAACTAAGTTCATTCTTTAGAGACATGTTGCACAACGCTTCAAAGACAAGAACTAGAAAGGATGCAAGAAAATATTGTCGTGACCCTTTGCAACTTGGAAAATATCTTAGTCCACTCCTTCTTCAATTCAAAAATATCTTAATCCATGTCTTCTTCGATTCAATGGATCATTTGTCAATTCACTTGGTATATAAACAAATATGCGATTATCATGTACAATATCGGTGGATGTATCCTTTCAAGAGATTCTTGAATCATTTGAAAAAGAGAGTAAAGAATAAATAATGGGCTGAGAGATCTATATGTGAAGCTTATCACATCCTCGAAACAGCAACCTTTTATTCTTATTATTTCGAACCGTACGTGACAACTAAAACTAGAAATATTGGTAAAAATGACCAATATAGCGATAAGGACTACCCTGAAAAATGCTTATCTATATTTACCTGCCCAAGTTGTCCATTAGGGAAGTTAAAATATCGGATGTTGGACGATCAAGAGCTGCATGTAGCACACCTTTATGTGTTGATGAATGGCCCAAAGATTTACCCTTATATCAGGTATGGTCATGACATTTTGTACATATTTTCAAGGTGTTTGGAGGACTAGATACATGTAATATGAACCACATATATTGCTTCCAGGATGTTCGAGAGAAATATTTTCAGAGATTGTCCCTTATTGACTCTATCACATATTCAATATCGTATTGGCAATCTCTTTCTAAAATAATTATGTGGCCATATAAGTACATATCTAATTAATGTTCTTCTAATGGTTTCCATTGTAATTAGTAATGTACACTTTAACTTTCGGTAAACTCCATGTTATGCAACTAGCCTACACCAATAGTCTAGATGATCAAGTAAAATATCTTTTTATGTGGCCAAGTAGGAGGGTACGCACATGGTCAAGGTACTTGGTCAACGGATACCAATTTCACACTTTGGTATATGGGCCATCCAAGTCCACAATAAATAGTGGAGTGTTCGTTAAAGAGACATATGATGGTAGTACCAAAGATGGTGACTACTATGGAATGTTAAATGATATTATTCAATTGGAATACCATAATCTAACAAATAAACATACAAAGGTCGTTCTTTTCAAGTGTGACTAGTTTGATTCGACTAAGGATGAAAGTGTTTAGAAGCATCCCAAGTATAAACAAGTTGAGGTCAATGTGAAGAGAAAATATCCAAGATATGAACCATTTGTGTTAGCATAGCAAGCACATCAAGTGTACTACTGTAAGTATCCTGGTGCTAAGAGGGATCAAGTAGATTGGTAGGATATATGTAAAATCAAACCAAGAAATTACTTTGATGTGCCCAGAGAAGAGTCTGAAATGGAAAACCAATCAACTTTTCAGTCAGATGAGATCAATGAGCATGTTGTACAACCAAATGATACATAGTTGCCTCCACTTTGTCATGAGTCGGGTGGAAACATTGAGATATTGGAAGAGGATCTATATGGTTTACATGTTGAACATGAAGAAGACAAAGAAGAAGAAGATGAAGATGAAGATGATAATGATGATTAGCTACATATAATGAATTATCTGAATTTATATATACTATAACAATTATCACGATAAATGTCATTTTATTTTTTCACTTATGTACATATGTAGTATTCAATAAATGTATTCAAATTAAATAAATAAATTAATGATATTTGGGTGTTGTCCAATGTAGTCATGTCGTCGGGTAGAGATCGAGGTCGAAATTTTTATCATACGATCATCATTGGAACTTATCACACGATACTGAAGCCCATTTTTTTTAATAGGTCAACTGTACACATATTCGTGTTGGAATACTCGTACTTTTACCTTATCAACTTCAAAACATTTTATAGGCTTCAATGATTTGCAAATAATACTACAAGGAGCACAAATGGTGTGGATGAATTTGCTTGCAAATTTATTTTTTGGTTTGTTGGTGTATCTCAAATCCATTTGTTTAAGACTTTTAAGAGCATCTGTAAGAGTGTCAACATGCTTCTTATAATTGTGACAAAGACTGTCATATGCTTATGCTCCAAAACTGGAAGAGTTCTCAATTTGTATACTCTTGTTTTGTACTTTACTCGAAGCTCAACAAGTACCAGTTGCTTGACTAAATGCTCAAAAGTAATTTATTAGAATCCCTACTCTTTATCTTGACTGCAATCATAAATATCATTTGCGACTCTTTAGACTATTAACATAGTTCTCTTCGTTTGACAGATGATTAAGCATCATAATGAGTATGGGATGAGATATGCAACTTGTAACAATTAAATAACTTAATTGCACCAAAATGTTTGATCGTTAGAATTTCATTAACCTTTAAGCTGAATAAGGGAATTTGGATAGATCTCCATGTTCATGGGGGATTTTGTGATAAATTCATGGACCAAAATAGAATTTTTCCCATAGAATTTTGTGCATTTGTAGAGTTAGTAGTTCAAGTGGACTTATTAATGTACTAGAGGGTTTCATAACAGTCAAATCCATCATTTTTGCATCATTATACAAGGTTTTCTCCTAACAAAATAGAAGTCTAGTGAGCAATCTTTTTAGTAGCAGCCAAATTTGCGAACAACTTTGTTGGGCTTTTATAGTACGAGCAAATTAAATGAAATGAGGTTGAGGGAAGTGAATATTTACTGAAACACGAAAACTAATATATGTTCTTATTGCTAATCTTTAAACCATTTGGATCGTGTTTTTTTTGTTTTTGTTAAATTCAGAAAAGAGTTAAGTAATAATATCACTTAAATTTTTATACACAAGAATTGATTTCGAGACGTTTCGTACTTAAAGCGAGAATCACATCACTTGCACTTAAACTATCTGAATCCTGGTTTTAGATTCTACCAATTATTCATGAAATTTCATGTTTGGAGATCTTTTTTTCTTATGGTCAAATACTCGAAAAGTTGAATTCAAGATACAAAAATCAATTCGATCTACCTTTCATTTATGTCTCATGTAATCTTTAACAGAGAAATTTAAAATCTTCTTTGAGATTTTACTATAAGCAAAATTCGTGAAAAGTCAAAGAAATCATACTATGTGAGAAGTCAACTTGTATAAAAATAGAGGAATTTAAAAATGGCCCTCTAAACTTTCAAAATACCTTAAGACCTGGTAATTTTATTGAACAATTGCATATTTATTCAATACTTTAATCTTTTCAACAACCTCGTAAAGGAATCGTTCAGAAGTCATCACCATATAAACCATTAGCGTCTAATACAAAATTCAAAGAGTTGAACTGATTCCCTCTTCTCCACTACTTCCCTCTTGCATTAATTATCTTATTCAATTATTTTTGCGTGTCTACAAGTAGAACCAAGCCTCTTCTATTAAACACAATGATCATAGTGCCTAAGATCAATATTTCAATCAATCAGTTGAATAACGCTATTGGCCACTAACCACTCGCTCGTCGGCTGCTCTATGTATCAATGGAGACTCCTTTGCCCTGGAGCCCTGCAGATGTTATAGAAAGTCAGCTTGTATTCTTGATGAATAATGGCGTTGAAGAATATGGTTTAGATGATTTACTGCGTTCGTCAGCGGAGGTTTTGGGAAAGGGAACCTTTGGCTATTCTTACAAGGCCTTTTTGGAGGATAGAGGAATTACTGTGGCCGTAAAAAGATTGAAGAATGGTTGTTTATCTGAGAAGGAGTTTAAAGAAAAGGTACAAGAGCTTGCATCAATGGTGGCTCATGAAAATCTGCTTCCTCTTAAAGCCTATTGTTGTCATCGGAGTGAGAGAATTCTTGTGTACGAGTATATGACTAGACGAAGTTTGGCTTTCGCGTTGCATGGTACGTAATTAGACTTTTAATTCTTGCTTCGTGTAGTTTCTTTAGCTCAAGAAATTATTGATTGTCTTGGAAAAGTTTTTCATTTCATGTTGAGTAAATTACTTAACTCCTCAGTGTTTTGTCAAAAGTATACAATACTTCTTATATTTTAAAAAGTATACAATACTTCTTATATTTTAAAATGTAACTGATTACTCCTTATATTTTATAAAAGTAAATGAATACTCTATGTGTTTTAAACCGTAGCTGATTATCCCCTTATGTTTTATAAAAGTAATCGAATAGCCTATTTTTTTTATAAAAAAAAATTAGCTGAATACCCCTGTTAAAATGAACAATTTTTCTGATATAAGCAGATATTCAACTATATTTTTTAAAAATACAGGAGATAATTCAGCTACGTTTTTAAAATATAGGGGATAATCAGTTACGTTTTAAAACATATAAGGTATTCATCTACTTTTATAAAATATAGAAGATAATCAATTACGTTTAAAATATAAGAGATATTATACACTTTTGACAAAACACAGGAAATGTTAAGTCATTTATTCTTTCATGTTCATTCACATCTTCTAAATAGTTGGTTAATTCTGTCTTTTCAACTAAGTTCGGATAATACCTACTCTTCTAAACCTTCCATTGATGGAGGCCGGTGAAATATTCTCAAATGTTTGATTGAGTTTCTCAATAATTTAAGGACAAGTTTGACATGTTTAGACCAGCTCCTTTTTTAATAATGAAGAAGAGTATAAGCGCAACATTAAAGTTGTCCATGGGTGACCTCAAAAGTTTTCGAGTTATATAAATAATCTCTTATATTTAAGATTACGTACAATAGATCCTAAAGTAAATCTAATATTTTCTTCAACTTTACGCTTAACACCAACTTTGTACAGCGGACTTCTTCAGTTTTTCTTTTTCTTTTAGTTATCAACTATAATTAACGTTCCTTTACTCTTTGCACGCCACTAATTCTTTTCGGTTAAGCTTGTTTTTACTGTTTTTTTTTTTTTTTTTTTTTTTGTGATTTGAGAGAGGCCTAGCCATTTCACTTAGTGTCCTTGTTTTGAACGGATGGTAAAAAGCTACTTAAAGCAACCTGAAAGGAGAAACAGTTAGAAGCTCAACTGCCTCTCATCTTCGTTGACTTCGAATTTTACTTTTAAAAGATTGTTTTATGTATCAAAATATTATCTCATTTAAAAACTTAAACTTTTATATCTATTCACTATTTTCAATACGTCATCTCACGTGTAGGCCGAATTCTATTTGAGTTTTGCATGTGAATAGTTTTTTTAATTTTTAAATGCATAGCAGTGTGACTAGAACACAACATTTGATAACTTAAATTCTAATATCATACTAAATCACCTTTTTACCTAAAAGCTTAAACTCTAGAGAATAATATATTGTATTTATTTATTATCTTCAACAATAACTAACTGCTGATCATCATGATGATCTCTTGAAACTGAGACAAAGATGAGTCGATAACTGTTTTTATTGTTATTCATATTGATTAAAAGGTTTAGGAATTCGGAAATACAGATTATCAAGAACTTAAAATTTAGCTGTAGAATCAAATGAATACAAAGTACCTTTGTTTATTTTTTTTTTTAATTTAAAGGGAAGCCTATATTTATAGATATATAAAGAAGTAATTAGTGAGATTCGAGTTTTCAACTTCTCATAAAGATTGTGAATATTATGCCACTAGATAAATGGTCTTTGGCCAAGTACATTTTTTATTACCGGCAGACCTTATCTAAAACTGACAGATCAAATAACAAAGAAAGGAAATGATTGGGGTTAGCTACATAAAAAAAAAAAAAAAAGATCAAATAGAGATGAAAATTCTTCATTTGTGCCGGTTGTCATAATTTATCGTATAAAAATTGTGGCATGTCCAGACATACACTTCTGATTAATTTAAGGTTGGCAATAGAGATCATTAGTATAGATGTTTGGCAGCACTAAAGTCTTTCCATAATAAATAATAAAATCCTTTTCCTTTTCCTTTTCCCTCGATTTTATATTATTGCTTGATAGATGGAAAGTTGACCCTAATGTCTAATGTCTATATTAGTAAAAGAAGTGTTAAACGTGTGATTTATAAATAAATATTTTCAGTTTAGGTAATAATTATTTCTGACATACATCTTAATTAAATTATTTTGAATTAGTGAATTTGAGACTCAAATAATTATTTCTTAATCTACTAAATTAATCTCGTGGTCGGGCTGGAGTTCTGATATTAGGGCGTCATAGTGACCCTTTCTGTATCTTGTTAATATTTTCTCTTTTTTCTATACATTTTTTTTCGCGCTTTCAAGTCCAAGAAATTTTTAAAAATGTTATTGATGTAGGACATATCTGCAAAAGTGAAACCATAGAAAATTTCTTGAGGTGGTGAATGGGTGTTTTGATGTAATTCATCATTTCAAAAAAGTTGTTTTGATGCTTTCGGTTCATTTTGCTTGAGAAGATGATCAAATATTTGTTTAAACTCGGTTTTAGCTCTTGATTGTATTTTTTTTTTAGTTTTGTTTATTAATATGTTACTAATAATTATCTTGTCATACATATCGTACATATTTTATTTTCCTGTCCAGAAGTTTCTGTGTTTAATTGTTGCGACTTTTTAAATATACACATTGTGCGCGAGTTGCATTTTGTCTTTGTCTTGCGTTCCAACTATGTAAAATACTGCTCCCTAAGTAGAGTGGTCTAGCAATCACTGGTTGATTAAAAGTTTTAATTTCGAATTTATACCTTTTTATTATAAATATTTTTTAATTCTTGATTAACCAAAAACATATATTGAGACACACTGCTAAATCATAAAATTTACTACTTTTGAATGAATTTAATATGATCATGTCTAAGACAAGTTCATAATCAGCAAAAAGGAAAAAAGAAAATATAGTAAATACATTCATTCTCAAGGAAACTATAACCTAATGAGGCAGTCCAAAGCATATGTTGAGAAAATTAAATCAACAGTTTTCAACGAGATATAAGAGGAGAACATCTCGAACCTTAAAAATCATTGAGTATGATTCTCGCATTAGGTGCAACAGATCTTAAGATTGATTATCTGAGTGTGAGTGTGTAATATTCTTTAATATAAAATTGGCTTAAGCTTTCCTTTGAAAAAAAAAAAACTAATGTCAGCCACACAAATTTGCAATCTGCATGTAAGGAAACTATAAAATAATTGTAATTTCAAAGATAAAACATTAGTTCAACATCGTCTATCAACAACATGCTTCTCATTGCTACTTTTTGGCTGCATGGGAAATGGAGGTGTAAACAAGACTCCACTGTCATGGAAAGTGAGATGCAGCATCATCCATGGAGTTGCTCGGGGTATTAGATATCTCCATGCTCAAGGATCCAATGTTTGCCATGGAAACATCAGATCTTCAAATGTTCTCCTCACCAATACTTATCATGCCCGTCTCGCTGATTTGGCATCGCACAATTTGTAACACCAGAAGCCAAACCCGTTCTGATCACTGGTTATCGTGCACCCGAGGTGAAATATGCACGTGAGGTCTCGCCAAAGTCTGATGTGTATAGCTTCGGAGTCTTGCTGTTGGAAATACTAACGGGTAAGCCACCACTTGATGCCGTTACTCAAATCGAAGGGATTGATCTGCCTCAGTGGATAAGGTCAACGTTACGAGAAAATCCAATTCTTGATGTGCTGGATACTACACTTGTTAATTGTAAAGACCAAAATATGGAGGAGCAGATGATGGATTTGTTACAACTTGCTATTTGTTGCACATTCCAGAATCCTCGCAAAAGGCCTTCAGTGGCTGCAGTTACGAACCAGATACAAGAGACTTGTAAATTCGCCGTCGAGAACGACACAAACACCTCAATCAAACAGCAATATTAGTCTACACCCCGTAAAGGTTTTTAATAGAAGTTCCGCATTTTCCTTAGTAATTGGTATTTTGAAGATGATGGGTGATCCATCAAAGATTGCTGCATCTGCACATGGTAGGAGTACAGTTAGTGAACATGTCAAAGTCAGACTATGCATACCTAAAAACTGAAAGATTCAAGAATGCAGTGTGTTGTAAGATTCTGATGAAAGTTGTTATGTACAGTTTATGGATCTATGCGAATTGTAGACAAATGTAGATTACATGTAGAGTAAAAAATACATGATTAGCTCTCTATTTTTATTGAAATTGCATATTAAACCCTGTGTAAAATAAATTCGGTGAGTAAGACTTGTGTTTTTCAAAATATTACACACTTTGTTGGAAGGAATATGGAAGAGACTATTTTATCGTAGAGAGAAAAATAAGAAAAAAAATAATATCACTACAAAAAAAATAGCTTTAGGCGACCACCAAAATCGTCTCCATGCCGTCGCCAAATAGGTATTGGCAACAGTTGGCGACAGTGTGGAGATAAATATTGACTGTCGCCAAAAGTAGCATCGCCAATTTGTCACCCCATCGCCATATCATCGCTTTTGGCGACACCATTTTAGTGGTCTCCAAATTCGTCTCCGAATCGTGTCCCAAAAATATCATCTCCACACCGTCGCCAAAATCGATGTATCTCCATTCCGTCTCCAAGTCGTCTCCAAAAAATAGTGTCTCCAATCCGTCTCCAATGCGTCTCCAAGGCGTCTCCAAAAAATAGTGTCTCTAATCCGTCTCCAAGGCGTCTCCAAAAAATAGTGTCTCCAATCCGTCTCTAAAAAATAGTGTCTCCAATCTGTCTCCAAGGCGTTTCCAAAAACATAGTGTCTCTCATCCATCTCGAGGTCATCGCCAAAAATATAGTGTCTCCACATCGTCTCTATGCCGTCTCCAAAACATAGTGTCTCCAATCCGTCTCCAACATATAACGTCTCCATCCCATCGCCAAACCGTCCCGTCGCCAAACCGTCTCCAAATTAAATCGTAAAATACCGTCGCCATGCTGTCTCCATGTCCTCGCCAATCTCAAAATTTAATATTATTTTTTTTCATATAAAACCTATTAATTTTTTTGAAATTAATAATTACTTTTTTATTAAATGAAAATATAATACGCATTCATATAATATGAATTATATTTATATTATATTGAAAACTATATTGTACCAGAGCATTAATAAAATAAACAAATCCTAAACATAATTAAACACACTATTTGCACATATTAACATAACTGAAAAACAGGAAAATTATTCTTCATTTCTATCATCGGGTTGAGGGGGATCCTGATGAGCATGTGGCTTCGTCATTATCTTTGTCAGTAGTGTGATCTGTGCATGCAGTTCTCGAAGTTCATCATTGTGTTCTTCTTGAAGTCGTTCAATCCGCTCAGTGTGTTCTTGTTGCGCTTTACGCAATTCCTCATTCTCTGAGATGTGTAGATCGAGCTTCTCATTCAACGTTGTTGTCGCCCGAGCAACAACCTAATGTATCTCTATCTTTGAGATCTGGCGTCTGCCTAGTGGGTTGTGGTGTGCAGACGACACTGAACCAGAAGACCCAACCCCATATATACGCCCTCTGTTGAGTTTGCCCACAGCCTGCAAGAAGAGTGCATCATAGTCTATCGGTGTCGCTGCTGAATCGGCCTCAGAGGAAATAGTTGCCTGGTGCACCAGTTCATCATAATCAGCCTGTACGACAGATTTAAGACTTAATCATTTAAGACTTAATCATTTTAGACATTTCGTTGGTATATATATATGTGTATATATATATATATATATATATATATATACATATATATATATATATATATATGTATATATATATATATATGTATATATATATATATATATACATATGGTTTTTTTTCCTATTATCAATAACTTGCACATACCATGGTCTGTTTTGCCCTAGGGTTTGTGAATGGCCCGTTTGGGCCCTTGCGATGAGCCCTTGCGAAAACATCGGCCCTAGTCATTGGTGCCCCCCGTTCTTTTGCCTACAAATTATTAAAATACCAAAACATAACTACAATAACATTTATAATAGGTTATATAATTGAATTTAATCATGAGATTTTGTTCATTAAATTTTCCTACTTACATACCAATCTCCTTGTAGCCTCTTCATAGGGGATAGGTCCCAAATGATGCGGAGATGGCCGATGCAGTCGGTTATTCGAATTTCGCTGTGAAATTGCCTGCCATTCAGGGGTTTCCCACTTTTCTTTCAACTGATCCCACGCGTCATCGTCCACCCACCTCGGCTTCTTATTACGTGTTCGTCCTTTTTAAGGAGGTCACGTATACGAGATCCAACTTTCGAATCAAACATTTGGCGAAGCGCTGCTTCCTTACTGGGGTACTACTTGTAGACCCTCTGCAGCCACATATTAATGCATATAACATATTATTTGTGGTTGTAGTCAACTCATTGATTATAACAAATAGCATTACATAAAATATATAAACACTTATTTATCATACCTGAAAATTAGCGAACCACCTATCCTTAACATCAATGGGGACTTCAGTCTAACTCACCCAAGGCTGAGAATACCCGGCGTTCATTGCTCTTGTGACTTCTTTAGTTGCTGCGTACGGTGTCCAACTAAACATGAACAAAACAAATAATAAGATATTAAACAACCATAACATGGGGGGGGGGGGGGGAGGGGGGGGGGCTATTGGGATAAGGTTAACCATTGAAAAAATACAAAATCAAATACTTACCCACCATCGTCGAATGTCAAATGTGTCCGTCTGTCAACCTGCCACGCGACATAGGCACCGTGCGACAGGAACCCATAATATTGCCATGGCTTTATCCCTGCAGGCCGTTCTTGAGTTGCGGTAGATGACTCAGGTTGTTCAGGAATCGGTGCGGATTGAGGCACAGGGTCGGGCACAGTCGCGCCATCAACGTTTACGTGTAAATCCTCTATACCTTGTCTCAAGCCGGACGATGATGTAGAAGGGGTAGACCTCTCATGTGGTGGTAATGGAACATGCAAAGGCACCTGGCTTGCTGCAGCGTCAATGGGCCTTCCCAACGTGCTAGTATGAGTATGTACCCTTTGTTGTGAGGGATACGAACTGTGTGGAATGACATTCTTCATACCTACTCATGATGACGATGAGCCACGACCCATCAATGGCTGACCGACAGAAGACCCATGACCAACCTAATATGGTGCTCCTGTGGACCCATGACCAACTGAATACGGTGCTCCTGTCGACCCACGACCTACTGAGTTCGGTGCTCCTGCCGACCTATGTCCAGTCGAATGATATCCACCAGTAGACGTACTGGATGTACATCCACGACCTGCACTTCCACGACCTAACCCCGTCCTGAGAAATTGTCTAATTCCTCCTGTAGAGTTATCTTTACCTGCAGCCATGTCTGTTCCCCAACACATACAAAAAATGAATTAAATGTCAGTGCTACACACATTAATACATACATACACATGTTCCGCTAATTGAATTATAAATTTTTTTCTTCATCAGTAAATAAGTCGCATACATCAACATGATTGTTACATAATAAACAAACTAAGTATCATCTTCCTCGTCATCATGAGTGTCATCATCATCATCGTCATCATCATCATCATCATCATCATCATCATCATCATCATCTTCATCTTCATCTTCGTCTTGTGAATCATCATCGTCATAATCTTCTTCTTCTTCTTCAATCTCCTCGTCCTCTTGTTGAGCATCATGTTGAGCAAGTAAATTATTAATATCTTTGTATGATATTTCTATGTTGTCACCCGATGCATGACAAAGTGGAGGTAAGTCTGCATCAGTTGGCTGTACTTCGGCCACATTCATGTCATTTGACTGAAAAGCTATTTCTTTTCTCCTATACTCTGTTGTCTTGATAGGTCATATAAATTTCTTGGACGTATTTTAACCACAGCCCACCAATCCATTCGATCCCTTTTCACTCCTGGGTATTTACAGTAGTACACTTGTTGTGCTTGTTCAGCCAAAACAAACGGTTCATATTTTTGATACTTTCTCTTAACGTTCACTTCAACCTGTCCGGTCTTCAGATGATACTTCACCCCTCTGTCCTTTGTGGAATCATACCAGTCACACTTGAAAAGAACGACCCTTGTATATTGCAATGTTGGATTATGATATTCAAGTTCAATAATGTCGTTCAACACTCCATAGTATCCAACATCCTCGGTATTACTATCATTTATCCCTTTAACAAACACTCCACTATTGTATATTAATTTTAATTTTCCAAAATTTAATGTATGAAACCGGTAACCGTTGACCAAGTATCTTGACCAACTGCGAACCTGTCTACTAGGCCACATTGAAAGACATTTTACACAATCATCAATGCCATTAGTGCCTATCAACAACAAATCGCATAATAAGGTTACTATACAAGGTGAAATCAACTCGTTAATTTAACACCAATTACACTTCTTCATATATACTTACATGGTGATATAGCCACATCGGAAAATTATTATACACTTCATATTGAATTTCCGTCGAACACAATTCGGGATAGTTTTGGCGAAGATATTCCTCGAATATGCTGTGGAAAAAAAATTAAAATGTATCGGCTAAATCCTGTAGCTAAGTGTACAAGGAACTGTGCATTCCAATTTTCAAATAATATACTTATTTGTACCTGATGTATGGGGAAACTTCTCGGCAATTGGTCAAAACATATATGTGTGCAGCATGCAGTTCTTGAACATTTAAGTTTCGTTCTGTTTCCTTCCCAATTGGACATCCCGGGTAAGTAAATATAGATAAACAACCATCACCATAATATATGGAAATTTTGCAGGTTTAATTCGAAAAATGTTTCGTAGATTTAAGAAAATGACATAGCTCAAAGTGATTGAACGATGTTTTATTTCTAGTCCACTGATACATGGTTAACAATTAACATTCAAAATCTATAGCATAACATTTTTATCTCAGATAGCTCAGCAGGACTATGCCAACCTCCTTACTCTCCCCACCACTTTGACCCATCTCGACCCCCATTCCAACCTACGGTACAACCAATTGGTACATCTCGACTACAACAATCACCTCAAGAGGCAATCTCACAAGCCAGCAAGTGGATCTCAGGCATTTAGTCCTAAGTTCCAAGGTGAATGTCCCTCCATTCTCAGAGGACTAATGTTTTTCATACGATAACAAGCCACAGATAGGCATATCTTCTGATTCATTGGGAGGGACATGATAAAACCAGAGCCTCGCCCTACGCGTGAAAAAAATGATCAAAGATGATGGAAAAGTAACATTCAGGGAAATGATGCCATTCTAATAATTGAGAATTTTTCAGAGGAATATTTATTGTTCTGTAAGAGATGTAAGAGTTAAAAACCATTGACACTCCTCATTCCTCCTACAAGTTTGATGTCCAAACTGCAATTTTCCTACAAATTATATCTATGTCTTACAATGTAGTTAAATCCTCCGAAGAACTTTGATTTTCACCTGATGTATCCTGTGATCCACAACTAACGAAAATTTCTGAAAAACTTCAAATTCCAAGTAGTGAAGTCTACTCTATGTTCCTACAAGAAAAAGCTGAACCTATGTGCCTTGTGTTATATCAAAGTGAATGCTTTAAGTTACAATTGTTAATTGACAACTCTAACATAACACATTCGAAACAGAGCAGGAAACATGCCTTTCCTTTCCTTCTGTTGTGGTCCAAGACACTTTCACAAGCATCTCAATCTACAAGAAAAAGATTAGATTTCCCTATTTTCCCCAGAAAAGAAATTCAATATTGTCACCCCCTAAACTCGAGAGCGAGACTAGTATTGTTACTTGAGCCTCAAATCTATTGTCCTAGAATGGTTAACTGAAATTATTAATTATACCTTTTTTTCTTCTTTTTTTTTTGTCGAATTAATTATACCTATGACACTTACTTATAATAACTAACATATCATGTATCCCATTAATGTGGGACATTATAAATATTAGCATATAAGACAAGTAATATCACAAGTAACCCCATAAAAGTACTAGATTCAGACACCTAAACACTTTTGCAAAATGAATTTCGTGAATTATTGCATTTAAAAGGAACTTCTGTTTTCAAATGGTGAAAAAAACTATTGGTCTGTAGATAATACCAAAATCAAGTCAGAATACTGGAAAATGGAAAACTTTTGGTCCGACAAACCGGACATCTGGCCCATAATATGAGTGTCAGATGTCTGACCTTACCAGACCAAAGCGTGTCCCCTGTAAAATTATCATAAAGTGTAATTATATTGCATCTCCTAAAGGTTCTATCTAACAGAATTTTCAACCTATCATTGAAGAGGTTGATTACCAAACAGATAGCAATATATTCCTAAAAGATTAATATGGAAAAGAGAACAATTCCATGTTGTAGAGGTAAAAAGTCAAAACTACCACAAAAGGATTTTAAAATCTAACCTTCCCTGTAAGTCATACTGCATTGTACATCTCAATTATGCATAAATTAAATGCACCCGACATGGCAAAACGTTAGCTATACACTCCAAGTGCTGGTTGACCCAAAAAAAGTAAATAAATAAATTTACAATCTCTCTTTGGAAATTCAGAAATCAACATAAATGAACACCACACAAATTCTTTTTGGCTAAAGCCAAAACTGATTAATCAGATAAGCTCAGGATATGAAACTCCAGTGATGTTAGAGAAAAAAAAAACTAAAAACACACTAATAAAACAACGATACTTATGAGTTATAATCTTATCATCCATAAATTGCATTAAAGAAAAAGTGAAAAAGGTGGGAAACTATTCACCAACTTAAATTGATATCAATCTCTCATACAATGGTAAAATCTTCACGTGTGAATCTCACCACCTATACAAGAGACTGATGGGCAATCCAAACCGGTTGAACAATTTTCCTAAGATAAATACCTGTTGCCTTTGAGCTTAAACCAGGCCTCTGCACAATGAGAGTGGGCAAAACCAAGCTCACCTTTACATGCACAACCAAGTTCAATCAAATCCACCAAGCTTTTACCACTTTCCCATGCACTCAAATGGCATATTCTACACACCCTTTGGCTATCTCCATCACCAAAGTCTCCACCACACTTTACATCTATCACACATGATGAACATCTTTCTTCTTCTTCTTCCTCCACATTCTTCACCATTAATGCCTTATCTTTGACTTTCCACCAATACCTTCATGTTCTTCACTGATACTTCTCGTTGTGCTTTCATGGTTTTCGTCTAAACTGATTGCGATCATGGCTTCTGATACAGTTTCATTTGCTGAAATAATTCTTGAATCTTGAATAGCATCATGTTGATGATGGGCTGAGCCAACTGAAATGCCCTTTTCTTGATCCATAAATATCTAAAAAAGATAATAATTAACCCCTAAAAAATAATTGAAAATTAAACACTTTGCAGACACTGCAGCAAAAGTGCAAGCAATCTAATTATCCGTTTAGGTGTAAAATGGAAAAGATATATATGGAGCAGATAGTAAGAGAAGGACTTCCCAAGGAGTCCCCTGTTATATGGGAAAAAAATAAGAAAAATATATAGATGCAAGTGAATATCATATTTACGCAAAATCTATTTCATTAACCATATATATATATATATATTCTCCACTTCTAAACATGCATAAGCATAAAAAGATCCAAGCAAGCATAAATTAATCTATTATCAATCACATAAAAAGAGAAAAAAATTCAAAATGAGAAAAAGAGGCTACTTATGCTAATACATTGTACTATTCTTGAAACAATGGTTCGATGCCTATCTCGATGGTACCAGACAGACCACCTAGATTTCTCTGAAAAACTCCTAAACAGACACTTCCCTTCGACAAATGGTTGTCCAGACGTCTAATACACAAATGGGCCTCACAACATATGGAACCACTTTTAAAAGCAGCAATTCTGACATGTAGGATGAAATAATTTCAGAAAACAGAAAGAAACATTTAAAAGCAGCAATTTTGAAGACGGTTTTTTTTTTGTTAAAAAAATAATAATAGATTTTGCAAGCAAAAAAAAAAATAGAGAAAAAAAAATCCCTTTTTTCCTTAAAATTTTGATTTTTAGCATATTCTTTATCGTCTATAAACAAAAGAGAGGATTTTGACATAAAATGATGAATAAATTTCAGATAGAAACATAGAAAAGAAGCAATTTTGAGGACAAAACCAATGAAAATAATAATCTTTAGCGAAAAAGAACAAATAAAACAAACGTTTTGGTAGAAAAACATATGGATATAGGAGTTGGTTACCAAGACAACATAATAGGCAAAAAAAGAGAAAATGGGTTCACAACACATACACATTAGAGAGTATACTCATCGATTAATTGAACTATGTATGCGAAAAATATGCAATTCTTTTTAATGTTAAAATAGAATATGAGAACATTTGAGTAGTATACGTACTAGAAGTATAGTATACTCAAATAGATTCATCTTCATTTACATCAAAAAGTGAAGGCATTGCACCAGCATTCTCGACAAAGATGATGAAACAAAATATAAACTTTCAATGAATGCAATACATAACATGAGATTCGTGCACTGGACCTTCATTTTATTAGGTAAAACATCTCTAGTTTTTGTGCCTACAAGTTACAAAACTTCTTAGCTAACAATTTCAAAAGAATCAATGCATTTATTTCACGTATCAAAGTTAATTTATAACTCACTAACTCTGACCAATCAAGTTCAATATTAAAGAAAAAGCTTATGTTTCATAAACCAAAAAAAAAAACACTTCACAACACACGAAAAAGATGTGTTTACTTACCACTCAAAAGGCATCAAGAATCTAGAAGATATTAAGAACCCTTAAATGGAAAAATATGTATATCCTATGATTGAAGCACAACATCAGATAGCAAATCTTCATTAACGTCCTCCCGAACCCAGTCACTTTCTTCCAACTCCTGACATTCATAAGGAACACTTCTTGCAAAACTAGTGACATTATCTTCAATAGTTGATTCACCTTCCACACCAAGATCAAAAATATCTCTAGGGATTGTTTTTATCATGACATTCCATGGAGGGCACAATAGATCTTGCACATAGAAAGCTTGTTGCACTTGAGAAGGTATAACATAGGGCTCATGAGTAATGCGTTCCCCGATATGTGACAACCGTGTAAAATTAACAAGTGTAAACCCATATTCATCTTTCTTCACTCTTCTTTCTCGTGTGATATTAGCCCAATCACAACAAAATAGCACCACCTTGAATTTTCAGAATAGTTTAATTCAATTATGTCATTAAGCTCACCAAAGTACTCAACATCTCCATCTACAAGATTTGGATCTCGACGAGAAGCAATGCTTGGCGTTGCCGATATTACAACTACCCCATAATTTTGCGTTCTTTTTCCTCTATTTCCTTCCTTAGTGCGAAACTTAATACCACTGAAATCAAAGCCTTTGAAACTTCTTACAATTGTTGAAGGACCCAAAGAAAGCAATCTTATTATCTCTGGCACATTCTCATCACATATATTTGATACCTATATAATGAAGGATAAACACTTTTAGCCAAGAAGATTTCTCTCGTAGTACATAAGTTTTGTAATTGAAAATTTTAGTTAAAGAAAAAAAAAATCTTACTTACATGGGTTTTGAACCATGTATGAAATTCCTCTACCACTAGCCGTTGCAATGTGCTTGGATTATTGCCATATCTTCTATGGGGAAAATTTTGAATCTTGTACCTCTTAAATTCTCTGTAAGTTCAAAAGAAATAGTCTTATTAAAAATATCACATAAGAATGGTAATTATGAACATGTAAATGCAATAATGTAGAAGTAGTAACTCACGCAACATATGACTCTACTTCATCAAGATGTAACAGGACATATCTGTGTGCTTGTATCAATGATAAATCATCCAACACTTTAATCTCAGCTGCTCCCTTGAATACACCACCACTGGAAAGCAAATATTTATCTCTTTTTATGGGATCAATGTCTTTACTCCGACGTGGTCGATTGAAAACTGTCTCAATCCTATCAAAGTATCTAGAGCAAAAAGTATGACACTCTTCTGCAACGTAACCCTCAGCAATTGAACCTTCTGGATTAGCTTTATTGCCAACATACTTTTTGAATACTTTCAAGCACCTTCAGAAAGTTTAAACTGATTATATGATATTAAGAAACATCATTGACAATACATAAATCTAATTAAAATAATAATACCTTTCAATAGGATACATCCATCTAAATTGAACAGGACCTGCAACTTTTGCCTTGTCTGCAAGGTGAATGACCAAATGTACCATTATAGTAAAAAATTATGGAGGAAAACATCTCTCCATGTGACATAATAGTAATGCTAAACGAGATTTCAATATATCCAACTCGTCAACATTGAGTGTCTTGCAACATATGGCCTTGAAAATACTACTCAATTCAATTATGAGTTTCGTAATTTGTTTGTTCATAGACGAGCGTAATGCAACAGGAAGTAGATCTTGCATCAATATGTGATAATCATGGGTCTTAAGGGATTGCAACTTTCTTTCCTTAACATTAATAGCCCTTGATATCTGTGATACATAACCATCAGGTACTTTAATATTCTTCAAGATATTGAGAAATACTTCTTTCTCTTTTCTAGTCATTGAGTAAGAAGCAGGAGGATAAAACACTTTTCCATTAGATAGTTCCACAGGGTGAAGTTTATTTTGTATTTCCATGCGTTTCAAATCATAGCGAGCCTTTGGATCATCTTTGCTCTTTCCTTTAATGTTCAACAACGTTCCAAGCATATTTTCACATACATTTTTCTCGATGTGCATAACATCAAGATTATGACACAATATATTGAACTCCTAATAAGGCAATTTAAAGAATATGCTCTTTTTTTCCATGACATTGATTCACAAATAATTTCATCACCCATCTCAAATTCTGTCTTGTCAAACATGTCATCTAGGGCACTAGTAACTCTCTTTCTCTTCCTTTTAGAAGTACTTGCTTCATTTCTTATATTCACAATGGGTTCATCAATGAAATTAATCCCACGCAACTGTCTTCATGCATCTGACCCTGACAATGTCTTCGGTGTTATCCTTTGTTCCTCAGTCCCATCAAAGTCGCACTTTTGTGCTCGAAACTTGTGTGATTGACTCAACCATCGACGATGCCCTAAATAACAATATTTGTGCCCATGATGTAGCCACCTTGATTCTGTCATATCTGCACAACATGGACATGTCTTCTTTCCTTTAGTGTTCTAACCTGATAAATTAGCATAGGCAGGAAAATCATTGATAGTCCACATTAATACAGCCCGCATTGTGAAATTATGTTTACTCGTTGCATCATATGTTTGGACACCTTCCCACAATTGTAACAACTCATCAATAAGTGGCTGAAGAAAAATATATATTTTGTCTCCTGGGGCATCTTTTCCTGGGATGATTGTCGACAAGATTAGTGAAGATTGTTTCATGCACATCCACGGAGGTAAATTATACGGCATTAGAATGACAGGCCATATGCTGTATGCATTGCTCATAGATCCAAATGGATTGAAACCATCACTAGCTAATGCAAGTCTAACATTACGTGGATCATTAGCAAAATTAGAATACCTTTGATCAAATGCCTTCCACGCAAGTGAATCAGCAGGATGTCTTAAAAGTCCATCCTTTGTGTGGCCTTGGTCATGCCATGTCATTGAGGATGATGTTTTTGATGACATATACAATCTTTGTAACCTGGGGATTAATGGAAAGTATCTCATAACTTTACAAGCAATTTGTTTCTTTTTGTATCTTCTACCATTAACTTCATTCTCTTGTTGCCAACGAGAAGAATTACAAACATGACAGGATTGTTGCTTTGCTGTAACACCCCTATACAACATACAGTTATTTGGACATACATCAATATTTTCATACCCTAAACCCAAAGCATTTGTTATCTTCTTTGCTTCGTATAAAGTTTTATGAATATTTGATTCTGGAAATTGTTGTTTCAAAAATTTAAGAAGCATGTCAACTGATTTTCCACTCCATTTGTAGTAGGATTTTATGTGCATGAGTTGGATGGTAAATGATAATATGGTAGATTTGGATCCAGCATAAAGTTCTTTGTTACCTTCTTGAAAGAATTTAAAGAACCCGACAGCTTCTTCATTAGGACCATCTTCACTTTGAATGTGAGGCTCAACGTTAGGATCGCCGTCATTTTCGTTACTTTTTTCTCTTTCTACATCTTCTCTCATTGCATTTGATATATCATGAATTCCAAATGCATCCCTCATTAACTCATCTTCATTTATTGCATTTAATGTATCATGAATTCCGAAAGCATATCTCACTAACTCATGCATATTGTAATTTTCTTCAAGTGGACTATCGTGTAATGAGTTTGAAACAATTGGAGATGGCAAATCTGTAGTTGCAAAATCTTCTCCATGGCAAACCCAAACAGTATATCCCTTGGTCATTCCTTTGCAGACTACATGATTTTTCACATCATCGCGCTTTTGATATAGACGATTGGCACACATAACACAAGGGCATAATATTTTCTGAGGTGTACTAGCTGTTGATATATGTCAATATCCACCTCTTCATAATAAGTATCGTTAATTATATGGTAGCATAAATTAATGATTCCGACTTAAACGTCGATGAGGTCAAAAGAGATCGCGATGGCTACAAGAAAGAAGTTCGGGAATTTGGAATTACCTAAGATGACGTCGGGATGATGCAATGCTAAAGTTATCCAATTTGACCAAAGGAAACTTCCTAGAAGTTGACTTCGATGCTAGCCACCCATGTGGTTAATTGTAGCCACCCATGTGATAAATATGGGTGGCTAATACTTTGAACATGGTTGGTAAAGCCAACCAAGATTGAAATGTTTGATAGGAAAGTCTCCTATGGCGGGCTAGCTAAATTCTATAAATAGGCATGCATTAGTTCATCATTTTCATCCACAACACAACTCCAAACACAACCCTAAGTTAGTCTTTCTTTCTTGTATTCTTCTTGTAAGTCCAGAAGTCATTGAAGCTCTAATCTTGAGAGCGCACGGTGGGACAATTATCTTGTAAGTGTTATATTGAATTGTTATAACGAGTAGTGTTGTCATTCTACTTGATTGTTGTTAAGACGTTTCTGAAAAATTGGTTATATTCTTACATGGTATCAAGAGCTTAAGGGGCTCTTAACAACAATCTTGTCTAGTAAAGCTCAACAACTATGAATACTCAAGGTGCTAGTTCTTCTTCTACCAGTTCTAGTTCCGGTTTAGTACCGACAATTCGTATCTGTCTCCCTACCTTCACAGAAGGAAAGCTTGATGGCATGAACTATCTTTTGTGGAAGTTCAAAATCACTACAGTTCTGGACTCCTACGAACTCCTTGATACAGTGTTAGGCACAGATGCAGAACCAGTTGCAGTCCGTGCTGAAGATGACACAAAAAAGGTCACACCTCCAGATCCTCAGCTTGTTAAAGAATGGAGGAGACGAAATGCTGATGCACTTTGTGCAATTGTAACAAGTGTTCAAGATTCCGTTCTTACTCTAATTCAACACACAACCAAGGCAACTGAAGCTTGGAACATACTGAGAAATCAGTATGAAACAAAGAACCAGACTCGCATTCAGAACTTGGAGAATCAGTTAGCTGCTGAGAGATTAAGTGAAGATGAAGCAGCTGAGTCATTTATCAGTAGGATGAAAAACCTACGTGATCAAATGGTTGCAGTTGGTATTGCCAAATCAACCGAGGAACTAGCTCGAAGGTGCATTAGAGTGTTGCCTCCAAAATTTGACGGCCTTGTGACAGCACTCAATACACAAGTTCACATTCCTCCTTTGACGTTTGAAGAATTCACTGCCATGTTGATGGAGGAGGAGATGAGGCTGAGGAGCAGAGAAAATCAACTTGACTCTGCCTTTACAGCCAAGGCGAGGAGTAACCAAGAAGAAAAGAAGAAAGCAAAGAAGAAGACGTTCTCTGGATCGTGCTACTACTGCAATAAGAAAGGTCATGCTGTCAAAGATTGCAGGAAACGAATCCATGACGAGAAGAACGGAACTTTAAAGCCAAATTGGAGAAATAAAGAATCTACCAATACGGCTGAAACGGAAGTGCATCTGTTTACTGTAACAGATGTATCGGAGGAAACATGTACTAGCGCACATGTACATCAAACAACTGCATGGGTGTTAGATAGTGGAGCTTCTCGACACATGACCAGCAAGAAGGAGTTATATGACTCCATAAAACCTCTACAAGAACCAATGAATGTTGTCGTCGGGAATAATGTGAGGTGTCCCGTTGAGGGCATTGGAACCATCTCGCTCGTGTCTCAAGATGGAGGAAGCAAGAAACTGTCCAACGTACTCTTTGTACCCCAGATCACCAGAAATTTGCTATCTGTAGCTGCTATTACAGATAATGATCTAGAAGTGCGGTTCAAGAAGACGGAAGCTTTGATTCTTGATAAGGATCAAAATATCGTGAGTAAAGGTATTCGCAAAAATAATCTTTACGAAATCAGCTCTCTTTCTGCTGTCGTGGATGCCAAAACAAGTCAACTTTGGCATGAAAGGTTCGGGCACATTTCCTATCATGTGTTAAAAGAAATGCAAAAGAAGAAGATGGTGGCTGACTTGCCTTCAATTGAAGAAATTGAAGGACCATGTAAAGCTTGTATGCTAGGCAAGCAACATAGACAATCATTTCCCAAAGAGAGTCATAACCTATCAAAGGCTCCTCTAGAGTTGGTACATGCTGACCTCTACGGAAAAATGACTACGACGGCGTTGGGAGGATCTTCCTACTTTATGCTGTTAGTCGACGATTATAGTAGGAAGATGTGGGTGTACTTCCTTCGGGACAAGGCTGATGCTCTTGAAAAGTTTAAAGTGTGGCACAAACTTATGACAAATGAGAATACAACTCAGTTGAAGAAACTTCGTACCGATCGTGGGGGGGAATTCTGTTCTATAGAGTTCACCAACTACTGCAACAAGCTTGGGATTAAGCGCCAATTGACTCCTCCATACACACCACAACAAAATAGAGTTGTAGAACGAAGAAATCGAACAATTGTAGAAATGGCTCGATGCATGTTGAAAAGTACTGGCTTACCTGACACATTCTGGGCTGAAGCAGTCAACACAGCGGTATACATCCTCAATCGGTGCTCAACCAGGTCACTCAATGATAAGACTCCTAATGAGGCTTATTATGGTACGAAACCTTCTGTGTCTCATTTAAGAAAATTTGGGTGTGAGTGTTTTGTACACGTCCCAAATGAAAATAGAAAGAAATTGGATGACAAGAGCAAGAAGGGCATTTTCTTGGGATATAGTGAAGAGTCTAAAGCATACAGACTCTATGATGTAGAGGCCAAGAAGGTGATCATAAGCCGAGATGTGGTATTTAATGAGCAACCACACTCAATGGAGGATAGCGGTCCTGCCATTTCATCATCAACCGATGAAGTAATCCACCAAGTGCTTGAACAACGACCGTTGAACAATGAAGAAGTCTCTAATGATGAGGAGACTGAAGACCAACCTGTTGTACCCACAAGGAAGCCACAACCGAAGTGGTTCCAACAGCTCTTTGATAGAAGAAATCCAGGAGTTACTGATGATAGTCCACATCCTGATGGACTCAGACGATCAAAGAGAATAGAGGAGCAGAACAGATCAGGACAACAACTAGTAAACATGGCTTTGATGACCCAAATCATCAAGACGGTAAAAGAACCGGTAACTGTGGAGGAAGCCATGTCAGATCCAAATTGGAGAGCAGCTATGCAAGCCGAGTATGATAGTATCATGAAAAATGATACTTGGGAGATCGTTGAAAAGCCACCGAATAGAAAAATTATCGGCACCAAATGGATCTGAAAAGTGAAGTACAAGGCAGATGGAAGTCTTGAAAAATACAAGGCACGCATTGTAGCACAAGGATTTTCGCAAGTCGAAGGTTTCGATGTATATGAAACCTTTGCTCCAACAGCAAAAATGTCAACAATCAGGATAGTTGTTGCAGCTGCCGCGCATTATGAATGGATTATACATCAAATGGATGTCAAGTCAGCTTTTCTTAATGGGTAACTTGAAGAAGAAGTCTACGTTGCACAACCCCCTGGCTTCCAAATACCAGGTGAAGAAGAAAAAGTCTGCAAATTGAAAAAGACTTTATATGGGTTAAAGCAAGCACCACGAGCTTGGTACAAACGTATAGACTTTTTCTTCTTGCAACATGGTTTCTGTAGAAGCAAATCAAAGGCCAACTTGTATGTTCTAAGTGAACAAGGAAAGAAGGTAATTGTAGTCCTATATGTGGATGATCTTGTAATCACTGGTGACCATGAAGATAATATTCGGAAGACACAAGAATGGTTGAGCCAAGAATTTGAAATGACAAATCTTGGTCTTCTTCATTATTGCTTGGGAATCGAGGTATGGCAAAAACCTCATACTATCCTCATCTCGCAGCAACGATATGTTCGTGAGCTTCTGACTGCATTTGGTATGTCCGAGTGCAAACCCGTTGTCACCCCGATGGAAGTGAATACAAAGTTATCAATTGACGATCCTTCAGAACAAGTTGATAACAAGCTCTACAGAAGGTTGGGGGGAAGTTTAATCTTCCTTTGTAACACAAGACCTGATATTAGTTATGATGTAGGAGTTCTCAGTCGGTTTTCAAATAAACCGAAATAAAGTCACTGGCAAGCAGGGATGCGGATCCTCAAATATCTCAAAGGCACGCTGGAGTATGGGATATCATACAAGTCTGGAGATACTTTATCTGGGTACTGTGACTCAGACTAGGCTGGTGATATTGACTCAAGAAAATCTGTTACAGGTTACGTATTCACATTCGGTGGTGGAGTCATCTCATGGGCTAGTAAGAAGCAACCCACCGTTGCACTTTCATCAACGGAGGCAGAATACAAGGCTGCTTGTGTAGCATCCTGTGAAGCTGTTTGGCTACGACGCATCATGACTGATATTGGCATTCCAATAGAGGAAGCAACAATGTTGAAATGTGAGAGTCAGAGTTGTATAGCCATGTCAAAGAATCTGGTATTTTATGCTAGAACAAAACACATAGAGATTCAGTATCACTATGTGAGGGAACTGATCGAGGAAGGTGAAATCTACATGGAGTACTGCCCTACAGAAGATAATTGTACAGATATCTTCACTAAAGCGTTAGGGAGCGTCCAATTGAGCAAGCATCTTCAAACATTGGGTGTTGGCCCAATAACTTAGTTAACATGAGGTGAACATTGAGGGGGGGTGTTGATATATGTCAATATCCACCTCTTCATAATAAGTATCGTTAATTATATGGTAGCATAAATTAATGATTCCGACTTAAACGTCGATGAGGTCAAAAGAGATCGCGATGACTACAAGAAAGAAGTTCGGGAATTTAGAATTACCTAAGATGACGTCGGGATGATGCAATGCTAAAGTTATCCAATTTGACCAAAGGAAACTTCCTAGAAGTTGACTTGGATGCTAGCCACCCATGTGGTTAATTGTAGTCACCCATGTGATAAATATGGGTGGCTAATATTTTGAACGTGGTTGGTAAAGCCAACCAAGATTGAAATGTTTGATAGGAAAGTCTCCTATGGCGGGCTAGCTGAATTCTATAAATAGGCATGCATTAGTTCATCATTTTCATCCACAACACAACTCCAAACATAATCCTAAGTTAGTCTTTCTTTCTTGTATTCTTCTTGTAAGTCCAGAAGCCATTGAAGCTCTAATCTTGAGAGCGCACGGTGGGACAATTATCTTGTAAGTGTTATATTGAATTGTTATAACGAGTAGTATTGTCTTTCTACTTGATTGTTGTTAAGACGTTTCTGAGAAATTGGTTATATTCTTACACTAGCATCGTAAGGTGGAGTACACTGACTAAACGCAAAATCGAGAAACATCTCTAAGCCATTTTCATATTCGTTGCTATATTGTGGCTTCGTCATCCAACTTTTATCCATTGTTGTATCTATAACAATAAAATTGAGATATAGTGTTATAACCAATATAAAAAGAAAATATAATATGCACCTCACACATTGTTATTTCTTTGCAAAGAAATATTAAAGACAACTATTAAAAATAATAATCATGCATGTACTATTTCTATAGCTCAGTAGAAAAAGGGTCAATTCCAATTTATCTTAGGCTTTATTTTGAATTAAATCTTTCTCATTTTGTCAAAAAATAAAAAAATTAATCTAAAAATAGTCATTATTTCTTCACATTTACATTTATGTAGACCCAATACCAATTTAAACACTTTTAAAGAAAAGGGTTGCGATATACACGATGAAGAAAAACATAGGAGCATATTATGAAGGATCAAGAAAAATCTTGAAGAAACATAGTTGCAAAATTGAACTTACTAGTTAGTTTATAACTCGAACTTGATATTGAAACTTCTGATGAAAAGATAGAAATTGAAAGACTATCAATTATAATTAAGGAAATCAATGAAGTACAACAACAAACTGAGAAAAAAAAAAAGGCAAATTTCAAATTGTTTAACTGACCTGGATCTTTTATGCTTGAAGAAAAATTATGCAAATTTTGAGGAAGTAAAGTTGGCAATTTACGGATATTTATATTGCCATTTTACAAATAGGCGGCGCTTCCTAAAATGCCGCTTATGTACCATTTGACTTATTATCAAATAGGTGGCGTTTGTAAACGCGGCTTATGTTAACTTAAAATAAGCGACGCATGTGTAAATGTCGCGTATAGCGAAATGACTATAATAGTATTCGTTATTCGCGGCATTTAATATAAACGCCACAAATTCTCAACTGTTTTGGCGCAACTTTTGCGTGCTAAATTCTCATTGCTGGTTAGTGGCGTTTTTTTTCCTATCATAAGTGGCAATTTTACAAAACGTCGCCTAAGGTGTGGCTTGTCCTCTAATAGGTGGCGCTTTATTAAAACGCTGCTAAGTAAGTGCCACTTATCTCCATCTTTTTTTGTAGTGAATATTCGCAATCTTTATGAAAAGTTGAAAGCTCGAATCTCGCTAATTACTTCTTTATATATCTATAAATATAGGCTTCCCTTTAAATCAAAAAACAAAAAAAACAAAAAAAACAAAGGCACTTTGTGTTCATTTGATTCTACAGCTAAATTTTAAGTTCTTGACAATCTGTATTTCCGAATTCCTAAACCTTTTAATCAATATGAATAACAATGAAAACAATTATCGACTCATCTTTGTCTCAATTTCAAGAGATCATCATGATGATCAGCAGTTAGTTATTGTTGAAAATAATAAATAAATACAATATATTATTCTCTAGAATTTAAGCTTTTAGGTAAAAAGGTGATTTAGTATGATATTAGAATTTAGGTTATCAAATGTTGTGTTCTAGTCACACTGCTATGCATTTAAAAATTAAAAAAACTATTCACGTGCAAAGCTCAAATAGAATTCGGCCTATACGTGAGATGACGTATTGAAAATAGTGAATAAATATAAAAATTTAAGTTTTTAGATGAGATAATATTTTGATACATAAAACATTCTTTTAAAAGTAAAATTCGAAGTCAACGAAGATGAGAGGCAGTTCTAACTGTTTCTCCTTTCAGGTTGCTTTAAGTAGCTTTTTACCATCCGTTCAAAACAAGGACACTAAGTGAAATGGCTAGGCCTCTCTTATATCACAAAAAAAAAAAAAGTAAAAACATTTTCATGTACTGAATACCTTCTCAGCTTAACCGAAAAGAATTAGTGGCGTGTAAAGAGTAAAGGAACGTTAATTATAGCAGATAACTAAAAGAAAAAGAAAAATTGAAGAAATCCGCTACACGAAGTTGGAGTTGTGCGTAGAGTTGAAGAAAAAGTTAGACCTATTTTAAAATTTATTATTCACAATCTTAAATATAAGAAACTATTTATACAACTCGAAAACTTCAAGGTCACCCGTGGACAACTTTAATGTTGCGCTTATACTCTTCTTCATTATTAAAAAAAGAGCTGGTCTAAACATATCAAACTTGTCCTTAAATTATTGACAAACTCAATCAAACATTTGAGAATATTTCACCAGCGCCTCCATCAATGGAAAAGGTTTAGAAGAGTAGGTATTATCCGAACTTAGTTGAAAAGACAGAATTAACCAACTATTTAGAAGATGAGAATGAACATGAAAGAATAAATGACTTGACATTTTCTGTATTTTGTTAAAAGTATACAATATCCCTTATATTTTAAAATGTAATTAATTATCCTCTATATTTTATAAAGGTCTCCAAACATGAAATTTCAATACTTGGTAGAATCTAAAACCAGGATTCAGATGGTTTAAGTGCAAGTGATGTGATTCTCGCTTTAAGTACAAAACGTCTCGATATCAATTCTTGTGTATAAAAATTTAAGTGATATAAAATAACTTAACTCTTTTCTGAATTTGACAAAAACAAAAAAACACGATCCAAATGGTTTAAAGATTAGCAATAAGGACATATATTAGTTTTTGTGTTTCAGTAAATATTCACTTCCCTCAACCTTATTTCATTTAATTTGCTCGTACTATAAAAGCCCAACAAAGTTGTTCGCAAATTTGGCTGCTACTAAAAAGATTGCTCACTAGACTTCTTTTTTGTTAGGAGAAAACCTTGTATAATGATGCAAAAATGAAGGATTTGACTGTTATGAAACCCTCTAGTACATTAATAAGTCCACTTGAACTACTAACTCTACAAATGCACAAAATTCTATGGGAAAAATTCCATTTTGGTCCATGAATTTATCACAAAATCCCCCATGATCATGGAGATTTATCCAAATTCCCTTATTCAGCTTAAAGGTTAATGAAATTCTAACGATCAAACATTTGAGTTGGTGCAATTAAGTTTTAATTGTTACAAGTTGCATATCTCATCCCATACTCATATTATGATGCTTAATCATCTGTCAAACGAAGAGAACTATGTTAATAGTCTAAAGAGTCGCAAATGATATTTGTGATTGCAGTCAAGATAAAGAGTAAGGATTCTAATAAATTACTTTTGAGCATTTAGTCAAGCAACTGGTACTTGTTGAGCTTCGAGTAAAATACAAAACAAGAGTATACAAATTGAGAACTCTTCCAGTTTTGGAGCATAAGCATATGACCAAAGTTACATACCAAACTTTATGTTAAATTAATTTTCTACATTGGATTGGTGTTATTTGGGAATATTGCAAAATAACCATCCTCGGCCATTGTGTTGCTAGACTAAACTATGAGTCTTGTACACTTGCTAAAAATGAAATGGGATGTTGTATTAAGCCTTGAAACATGTTTAATTAGACCAAAATATCATTCTTCACAAGCTCATATTCTTCACAAGCTTAAAATACATACAACTTGAGCATCTTTTTTCACATATATCTCATCTTCTTCACAAGCTCAGCTTCTTCAAAGGTTCATCTTCCTTACATAGTGTATGACTATCAAAATTTCACAATACGCAATGTATAGGTTTGAAGCACGTACATCTATCTTCTTCACAAAGTCTATTATTATCAAGGTTGCACAAATTTGAGCCAACAACTCATTTTTTTACAAGCTCATCTTCTTCACACAACCTATCTCATGAAGTTTTCCATTGAAGCAAGTGGTTTGTTATTGTTTAATTATAGTTTTATCTACCTTGAGAATACATTGTGCATTTTGGTGTTAATATAAATTGTGTGTTTTGGTAGTTGTGGATAACTTGTTGATTGTAACTTTAATTCATTCTGAAATTAAAGTTGTACAACGAGGAGCGTTATTTTTAATTTTTTTCCTATATGAGAGTACTTAATACGTAACCTTTTCTATATCAGTGTGATTATTACAAAATCTTTTTTATATCAGATGGGTAAAATATAACGTTTCTAGGCATGTAAATACAACAATTCCATGACCAGCAAACATGTAAAATATAACATTTTCCCCAACAAGTAAATGCAACAATTCTACTTGTAACAATGACTTTTATTCTTGGAGACATCAACTTTAGAATATAAAGGAAACAAGTAATTGAGTATCTCACTTTAATATCAAAACAATAATGACTATAACTATAAAAAAAAAACAAAAGATAAGACAACACACAAGGAGCATGTTCATCATCTCGACATTTTTGTTGTTTTTAGTCAGTGTCATCTCAACATGATTAGTCTTCTATGTCATGGGATATATGACCTATTCACTATCACTATCATCATCACTATCCTCTTCCATTTTATGAGAGACAGCACGTTGAAGAACATCTAATTCACTAAAAGTTTCACACAATAAATCCCATAACAATGAAATAAGTGTATATTGTAAAAAATAAACAAAAAATCTAGTAGTGCGAAGTCCAACTTGTAACTTTTCTAAAAATCACTTCAATAGCAAGTTGAATCAACTAGGTTTTCTCTAGAAACACGATTGAACGATGAAATGTGATTGAATTTTACTTGAATCTTAGTTGTTTTCATTGCCACTAGCAGTTGATTTGTGTTGCTTTTGTCAAATTAGTAGTGCAAAATCAACTTGTATCTTTTCAGAAAATCACTTGAATAACAAGTTGAATCAATTGGGTTTACTCCAGAAATACGATTGAGCGATTAAATGTGATTAAATTTCACTTGAATCGTAGTTGATTTGATTGTCAAGCGCAATTGATTTTTGTTGCTTTTTGTCTCTCTCTAAAAACTTTAATCTTAAACAAGAAATGAGAATATTTAATGATGTGGGTGCTTTGCTATTTCAAATGAGAGCACTATGGCTGTCAATTGATGGACACTAATAGATTGGATGTGGGATGAGTGTGTTAAAATATAAATTTGATTAGAATTAGGACTCTATTATATTAATTCTAGTTAGTTTTAAATTGGTTTTTTGACTAGATAATCTTTTCCTAGTGAGTAATGGTTTCCTAGAACCATATCCTAATTGTTATACAATTTTTGTGAATCTATAAATAGGGGTCAAATCTTTCAATTGTAGTCATACCAAATATTAGAGCAATAAAGATTTCGTTTAAGAGTCTCCATATTATTTTTCTTCTTATTTTTCTCTCTACGATAAAATAGCCTATTCCATATTCTAACAAAGTGGTATCGAGAGCTAGTTAAGATGATGGGGAACGGCATGTTTCCTTTTCAATTTCCTCGCCTCACTAAGGACAATTATGATAATTGGTCCATTCGTGTGAAGACTTTCCTTGGCTCACAAGATGCTTGAGAAATTGTAGAGAAAGGCTACGTAGAACCTAAAGAAGATGAAGTTCTGAGTCAAAATCAAAAGGACGCATTGATAAAGAATCGCAAGAAGAATCAACAACCTTTCTCTATCATCTATCTATGCTTGGATGAAACAATGTTCAAGAAAATCTCATGCGCGACTACTGCCAAACAAACAAGGAAAACTCTCTAAAAATCACAAAAGAGGGTAGACTAGGTGAAAAAGGTTCGTCTACAAACATTAAGAGGTAAGTTTGAATCACTCCATATGAATGATGGTGAATCTATTTTAGATTATATTTTGAGTTTTTGTAGTTTCTAACCAACTAAAAAGATATGGAGAAGATTTAAAAGATACTCGTATTGTAGAAAAGATCCTTCGTTCTTTGCATCCAAAATATGAATATATTATTGTAGCCATTTACGAATCAAAAGAGTTAGATGACATGTTCGTTGATGAACACATGGGCTCATTACAAGCTCATGAAGAAAGACACAAGAAGAAGAACCAAGAAGTCTTGGAAAAAGTTCTTGAAAGTAATCTCACTTTGAAGAAAGAAGAAAACTTTGGCAATGATAGAAGCCAAAAAGGACGTAGTCGTGGATATGGACGTGGTAGAGGCCGAGGCCAAAACCAAGGACGAGGACGAGGACGAGGACGTGGTGGAAGATGAAGATTTAATCAAGAAGAGAAAATCAAAATTTGCATAAACCTAGGCGTGGGAGAGAATTATTCAGGACAAAGGTATGACAAATCGCAAGTTCAATGTTACAATTGTAAAAAATATGGTCATTATGCTAATGAATGTAGAAGTAATCCTAAAGTTGTGGATGAAAAAAAAGAATTTTGCCGAAAGACAAGAAGGGGAAGAAGAGATTACCTTGTTGATGACTCATCATGGTGAACAAGATGGAGGAGATACTTCATGTAATCTTGATACAGGTGCAAGTAATCACATGATTGGACAAAGGAGCATATTCGCAGAACTCGATGAAACTGTCAAGGGCAATGTTAAATTTGGAGACGCCTCTATGGTCTCAGTGGAAGAAAAGGTAAAATTTTAATCCATTTGAAAGATGGAAGACATCGTTTTATTTTTGAGGTTTATTTTGTGCCCAAATAAAAAATTAATATTTTGAGTCTTGGTTAACTTCTTGAGAAAAATTACACAATTTTATTGAAAGATAAACATTGTGTAATCAAAGATGAAAATAATTTTTTGATAACAAAAGTGTCCATGAAAAGAAATAGATTGTTTTTATTAAATATTGAGTAAACGACATATTACCCCCTTGTGTTTTGCTAAAGGTGCATATTAGCCCCCTATGTTTTTTAAATGAGCATGTTACCCCCTATGTGTTTTTAAAAATAAGCAGGATACCCCTCTGTGATTTTGAAAAGGGAGCTGGATACCCCCCTCAGTTAAAAAAAAATGTCTATTTTAACGGTGAGTGTTTTGCACGCGGCTGACTTGCAAATCTTTTACCATTTACATCACAAATATTCTAATATTTTGACCAAAAGACCCTTGTTTTGGTCTTTAAAACATGGAACTGAACAACATCAACGTTTTTTTGCAAAGACATCAAAAAAAGGGATTGCATCAACGTGAGCTTTGTTTTGGTCGTTAAGGTACTTGTTCGTTGTGTTGGTGCTGTACTTCTTTAGTTCGTCGTCATTGTTGCGGGAAAAGCTTATCAACGTGAGCTTTGTTCACTGGTCAGGTGGGTCACTTTTGCTTTTATTTGGGTTTTCTAATTTTATGGGTCTATCAACATGCTTGGTTAATTCATAGCTAATGCATGTAATTTTATGGGTTTTTTAATCTTATGCACTTTTTATGTGATTTTATGTGCACATTTTTTTTTTGCTTTTATATGTGAACTTTTATTTTTATTTTTTGCTTTTAAATTTGCCATAGAAATCATGTAAGCAGCATGAATATATCAAAAGTTAAGTCATGAGGGCATGCGTTACAAACTGATTTGGTAATTAGGCAAAATGTTGTATAACTGATTTGGTATTTGAATATATCATAAAATGTTGGGTGCTAATATTGGGTGAGAAATCACAAAATGTTGCAAACTGATTTAGTAATTAGTTTCGTCTAAAATGAGGGCACGTGTTGCAAAGTGATGAATAAGATTATGATTTTCCTGATCTTAAATGTTTTGACAACATGTTTAATTAAGCGAAGTTTTTTAGCTACGCATCTTGTTCTCCATTACAAGTTGTGTCTATGCCATTTTTCATCTCATTATCTCCATTTTGCGTCTCATTTCTCAGGCAACAAACAGTAAAGTACTTCATTTCTCCAACAACAAACATTAAAGCACATCGTGAAGAATGGAAGTAAAATGATATTGTGGTGTCGCGACCAAGCTATGCACGTCATAGACGGATAATAATCTAGGTAAGAGGTTTCTTGGTTGTGAGAAATTTGACATTGGAGATTCAAATGGGTATTTTGAATAGGTAGATCCACCTATGTGCGAGCGAAGCAAGAATATCATACCTGGATTGTTGAGATCCCTGAACAGAAAGGAGTCCGAGTTGTACGACTTGCGCACAAAGCTGAAAAAATTGTACAAAATGATGAAAATTATGTTCATTGTGCTCTTGGTTCTATGTTTGGTTTTAGTGATTCTGGTTCAAAGGTGTTAATGTAATATTCGGGTTGTCCTTTTTTGGGTTTTCAATGTGATGTAGTTGGATCCATGCAATATAACTATCGGATGAATAATATGTTATTAGCAGGACTAGTAGTATTAGTAGTGCAATGTAATATTCAGAATTTTGTTGTAAAATTCAACCTTATTCGGTTAATGCAAATGTTATTTTGTAGTATTCTACTACTCACTAAAAATTATTGGTCTTCACTCGGGAAAGTTATTTGATTTGTCCTTGAGTATTTTCATTTCAATTCTTATAGTAGACAAGAAAATAGAATAATAATTAAACAAGAAAAAGGAATGGTAAATAGACACTATTATAAACTTAGCCAATGTCATACTTAAAGTGATGCCTTAGCACATACATGTCCAGCAAACCAAAAGAGAATTACATGTCCAAACTTGTCTAAAAACATACCAAAGTCAAGTACAGTAGTAGTCAATCCAACCAAAAATACATATGTCCAATAAATGCAGTCAATTACATCATAGTGAAATCTGCATGCATCAAAAGTCTTCAAGGTTTCCATGTTCTCTTTCTGTTTCTTATGTTTGATAGAACTTCATCTATGCTTGACATCTTTCTTTTTTTTGATGTTCCAATAAGTGCATCATTGCGAAAGCTTGTGTATATCCTTCCCCTGTCAATACCCCTACCATTGCCTCCAACAATGCCACCTTCAGTGTTAGCACCATTATTACCTTTGTCAGCACCACCAATACTTGTTGCAATATTTCCAACTTCATTTGTTCCTTCTCTGTCGCCAATACTTGCTGGGGCAGCACCAAGTATATTCGATTCTTGAGTGGTAGCAACCTATTTTAATATGCAAAACATCATGTCAAACAACATAGAAAGAAGAGTAGAATATAATTAAAATAATGATTTTCAGTAACTTAGCTATTTACCTCTAGTCTACCGCCACTAGTTGCAGCCCCTTTGCTATTAACACCCCTTCTATTTGCAGCTCCTCTACTATTAGTACCCTTGCCATAACTTGTTGGGGTTGCACCAACTGTGTTTGATTCTTGAGTGGTAGCATCCTATTTTAATATACAAAATACAATTTCAAGCAGTATAGAAAGAATACTAAAATACAATTAAAACTATGATTTTCAATGTACTAAAAAGAAAGATAATACCACCTTCAAAAGTGGTGACTCTGGGTGAAATTCATTTGGACATGTCTTCTTGTTATGTCCTCTTTGTAAGCATTTCTTGCATGTTGATGTGAGACCCTTTCTTGTAGAAATTGTTTGATTTTCATTACTGTTTTCTTGTCAAGATCAATTGCAGTCTTTCTCCTCGCCTTTGGAGGCCTACCTGTCCTCTTCTTTGCCAATGGTGACTTTAAGGGATCAATACCAGTCTCCATATAGTCATTCGGTCCAGGTACAAGATGTACCATGTATTGATATACACTTAGGTACACTTGTTTTGTGTAGTATGTATCTATGTAATCAAAAAAATTCTTTCCATATTTATTGATAAATGCCAGAGCATGGTAGCATATATATTTATTTAGTTGAAACATGCCACAAGTGCAATTTTTCATGGCCAAGTTCACTGCATGTTTGTTAATATTTTGCACTACTTCAAACTCTTCTTGACCTGACCAAGTAGCCCACCAACCTTTAGCAACATTGGATAGTTTCACTACTTTCTTCCATATATTTTGGCAAATGGTACCATCATATTTTTCTATTCCTAGCCTTTTAACTTGTATTCGGGACATCAACTTCCCCTGAATCATTTCCCACATAGTAATAATTGGCTTGTCTCTAGCATCTAAGATATAGTTATTGAAAGACTCACAAATATTATTCACCAACATGGCACACTTGGAAGTGGTTGGGAAATGAGATCTAGCCCCTTGCTCATAAGGAATATTGTTCAACCATTCGAAATGAGTCTCTTTGTCATCTACCTTAGGGTTTGCCTTCTCAATTTCCTTCATACACTTAGCAAATTCTCTCTTGTTCGCTGTAGATGCAGCCTTCCAAAACATGTTTTTCAATGCCAAATTGTTGAACTTCTATTTGAAATTTTGATACATATGACGAAGGCAAAACCTATGGTGCACATTGGGATATTCATCTCTAAACACTTCACATAAACCCTTTTGTCTATTCGAGATATATGATCAAGCCTTTTCTTCTGGATCACCAATGACATTATGAAGTTCTTTCAGAAACCAAGACCAAGTGTCCCTTATCTCTATTGGTACAACAACTAATGCAATTGGGAACATGTTGACATTCCCATCTCTTCCTATTGCAGCTAACAATTGTCCCCCGTGTGGTGTTTTGAGAAAACACTCATCTAACCCAATTATTGGCCTACATATGGCCAAAAAATCGTCTCTCATTGCAGCAATACAAAAAAACATACTATCAAATATAGGATCAGGTAGACTACTTGTAACGACCTGGCTAAGCGAATACCCCGTAGGGCAGAGGCACACCAGCGTTGCACATAAAGAGGTATTGTCCGCTCTGGGTTACCACGGTGGGCCCCTCACGGTTTTGTCCCTTCGAGGATTTCCCCCAAAAGGCGCCTCTTCGAACATAAGGGAGAACCCTCCATTATATTCAGTTGGCCCAGCTCGTAACCTTCCGATGTGGGATGGGTTCACCACATCCGCCCCCACTAGGAGGACCCAGCGCCCTCGCGGGTCACTGATACAAAGGAAGGCCCGCTCTGATACCAATTTATGTAATGACCCGGCTAAGCAAATACCCCGCAGGGCAGAAGCACACCAGCGTCGCACATAAAGAGGTATTGTCCGCTTTGGGTTACCACGGTGGGCCCCTCACAGTTTTGTCCCTTCGAGGATTTCCCCTAAAAGGCGCCTCTTCGAATATAAGGGAGAGCCCTCCACTATATATTCAGTTGGCCCAACTCGTAACCTTTCGATGTGGGATGGGTTCACCACATCCGCTCCCACTAGAAGGACCCAGCGCCCTCGCGGGTCACTAATACAAAGGAAGACCCGCTCTAATACCAATTTCTGTAACAACTCGGCTAAGCGAATACCCCACAGGGCAGAGGCACACCAGGGTCGCATATAAAGAGGTATTGTCCGCTCTGGGTTACCACGGTGGGCCCCTCACGATTTTGTCCCTTTGAGAATTTCTCCCAAAAGGCGCCTATTTGAATATAAGGGAGAACCTTCCACTATATATTCAGTTGGCCCAGCTCGTAACCTTCCGATGTGGGATAGGTTCACCACATCCGCCCCTACTAAGAGGACCCAGCGCCCTTGCGGGTCACTGATACAAAGGAAGGCCCGCTCTGATACCAATTTCTATAACGACCCGGCTAAATGAATACCCCGTAGGGCAGAGGCACACCAACGTCGCACATAAAGAGGTATTATCCGCTCTGGGTTACCACGGTGGGCCCCTCACGGTTTTGTTCCTTCTAGGATTTCCCCCAAAAGGCACCTCTTCGAATATAAGGGAGAACCCTCCACTATATATTCAGTTGGCCCAGCTCGTAACCTTCCGATGTGGGATTGGTTCACCACACTACTATTCACCTTTAATAGTAATGTGCTACCTAGATTGTGCAACCTAACTGTTGCACAATAATCCCACAATCTTGCATATTGATCAAATGCATCCCCATCAACTATTTTCAAAGCCACCTTTCTCGCTCTCCTCACTTTGAATTTGCTACATTCAACCTGCACCTTTTCATAGATCTTCTTTTGCAAATCAATGGTTGTCTCACTACAATTGTCCCTAACATATTTTGCAATTCTCTGCCCAATATGCTTATGGTTAGCGAGACTATTATCCAATCTCCATCCACATTTATAGCTCTCATCCATTGCCATGTATGCTTCAGTGCCATCAACAGGAGATGCATTTATTCTCCATGTACAACCATGTGTTTTCGCATGCTTGCATTTTGCTCTAACTCTCTCTCTCTCTCATTTTTCACAAGTTCCATATCAATCCCATGTCTAACACCTCAATCCCTAAGAACTTTTCTATACTCTGCAGCTAAACTAAAAGTCAACCCAACTTCTATTTCAAATCCCTTCATTTTTACCCTATCATTGAAAATTGGGAATGGGTCTATCTCATCATCAGAACCCTTTACACTTGTCAAATCTTCACTTTCAATATCACTATACCATTGCTCTTCAACATTAGCAACAGCCTCCTTATCTGGCCTTCTATTCCTCTTTTCTTGTTCATTTTGTTTATGTTGAGATTCAGGATATACAATTATATTTGAATTTATAACTGCATCATTATCATTCCTACTTTGTGGCCCATTATCATTTAAGTTACCTGGATCAGACTCATTCCATTCAGTTACATTATCTAGCCCACCACCATTCAATTCTTCTGGCCTATAATCATTCAAGTTCTCTGCCCTACCATCATCCAAGTTCTCTACCATCACATCAATTAAGTACCTTGCTACAATATCACTCTCTATACTAGCACTATCACTATCCATTTTGATATTAAAAATATAAATTAATTAAAAGTCGGTCAAAAAATGAGCAGTGTAATTAAATATTGTTGCAATCAAATAACAAGTTGGAAAAAAAATAAGCAGTGCAATAATAAGTTTGTAAAGAGAAGAGCAGTGTTAACATAAAGCCAATTATCAAGATTAGATTTGGTGGCTTAAGGAGACTTATTTTGGAGGCTGTGACTTTAGGTTCTTTCCTTTAGGATGTCGAGAGCTATGTTGACTCAAGGTATCAATTTTTTTACAAATTAAGCTTTGTTGAGATCTCCGTAGTGCAGCCAAAATGTGGTGGATTCTCAACTGACCTTTTCAAATGCCAAAAGATTATATTTTGGATTAAAAATACTAATTGCTTGTACCAATTGGTCTGTATATAGAAGTTGGTTTTTCAAGATTAATGTAAAGATCTTATACAATTTTTCATAATTTTCTTGCATAAGAATAAATTGCAAGTCAGACGCATTAGACAAAAAAAAAATCTACAATGGAGTTCTTTTTTTAAAAGTTTTGCAGAGATCGAAACAATACAATTTGTTTCTTTACAATTTTTTTTAGACAAAAACAAAGACATTGAACCCCACATGTTCACCATATCCCAAACAAGTACAATAGAAAACATATACAAGGGACCACATTATACAATATCATATACAGCAACTCAAGAATAAAAAGCTATGACAAAAAAAAGAAAGCAATAGAAAGAGAATGATGGAACATAAAAATCAGATAAGAATCTTACCTTTTGACAAGCGAATAAGAATCTTCAATCAATCGATGAAGACTTCGTGCCGTAGAGTTTTTGATTTAGGGTTAGGGTTAAAATATTTGGGGGAATCGTGCATTGGTTTGGGAAAAAAAGTTAAAAGTAAAGATTTAAATGACTGATAAAATAAACGTTGTAAACAAAATTAAAGCAGGGCATTTTAGACTTTTTAGGTATTCTATTTGTTTTTTGGACGAAAAAGGCAATTTGGACTACGTTTGCTCATTTCTAAAAACACAGGGGGGTAATTTGCTCACTTGCAAAACACAAGGGGCAAAACACAGGGGGGTAATATGTTGTTTACTCTTAAATATTTAAAATGATATTGCAAAATGTCTTAAAGCTTGTGTAAAAGAAATTTTTTGGTTATAACACTTGAGATTTGGGCACATAAGTTTTGAAAATCCTTCTTTAATTTCAAGAAAAAATATGATGCATGGATTTCATTCCATCAATCATCTGGAACAAATTTGTGAGGGATGTCTTTTTGGAAAACAAGCTAGAAAAAGTTTTCCAAACGAGACTACATCAAGAGCAACGAGACTACTAGAACTTGTCCATATTGATATTTGTGAGCCAATTAATCTTTGCTCCTGCGGTAAAAATAAATATTTTATCCTTTTTATTGATGATTATAGCCATAGGACTTGGGTTTATTTTTTAAAAGAAAAATCTGAAGCTTTTTACAAGTTCAAGAAATGTAAAACTCTTGCTGAAAAAGAAAGTGGTTGGGAGATCAAAACCTTGAGATCTGATAGAGGTGGATAATTCACATGAAGAGAATTCAATAATTTTTGTGAAAAGAATGGAATTCGATGCCCTTTGACAGCTCCTCGATCATCTCAACAGAATGGAGTTGCAGAGAGAAAAAATAGAGTAGTTCTTGAGATGGTTCGAAACATGTTGAAGTCTAAAGGTATGCCTAAAGAATTTTCGGCTGAAGCAGTTGATTGTGCAGTCTATCTGTTGAATCGTTGTGTCATAAAGAGTCTCTCTGGCAAGACACCATTAGAAGCATGGAGTGGAAGGAAGCCAACAATCAAGCATTTAAGGGTTTTCGAAAGCATTGTTTTTGCTCATGTTCCTGATCAAAATCGAATCAAACTTGATGACAAAAGCCAAAAGCTAGTCTTCATTGTATATGAAAAGAGTTCCAAAGTGCACAAGCTCGACAATCCTACTGACGAAATAATTATTGTGAGTAGATATGTCCAGTTTGATTAAGATGCTGAATGGGATTGGAATGTCAAAGAGCAAAAAGAATATAAATTCTTACCCATTCAAAAGCAAGAAGTAGAAGTCAATGACGATTCTATATCTCCATCTCCATCTCCAACTCCAACTCAAACTCCATCTACATATCAAGCTCCAATTTCATCTTAAGGAAACATAACTCCAACATCTTCAAGTTCACATGAAAAGACCCCCCGTTTCAGAAGCTTGAAGGAAATTTATGAGGTAACTCGCAATTTAAATGATGAACTGAATCTCTTTTGTCTAATTGCTGACTGCGAGCCAATAAGCTTTGAGAAAGCTAATGAGAGTGAAAGATGGATACAAGCTATGGATGAAGAAATCAAGGCAATAAAGAAGAATGACACTTGGGAGCTTACAACTTTACCCAAATGCCACAAAGGCATTGGCGTAAAGAAGGTTTACAAGATGAAGAAGACTGTTAAAGGTGAAGTTGAAAGGTACAAGGCAAGACTGGTTGCAAAAGGATATAGTCAACAAGCTGGCATTGATTATGATGAGGTATTTGCTCTTGTTACACGCTTGGAAACTATAAGATTTATCATATCTTTAGCAGCCCAACACAGATGGAAGATTTATCAATTGGATGTTAAATCTGCATTCCTGAATGGTTTTCTTGAAGAAGAGGTTTATATTCAACAACCATTAGGCTATGTGGAGAAAGTGTGTGAAAATAAAGTTTTAAAGTTGAAGAAAGCTCTCTATGGCCTAAAACAAGCTCCAAGAGCTTGGTATAGTAGAATTGATGAATATTTCCATTATAATAATTTCTCCAAGTGTTCGCATGAGCATACTCTTTACACCAAACATGAGAATGGAGATGTGTTGATTGTTTGCTTATATGTGGATAACTTAATTTTTACTGGCAACAACTCAAGCTTATTTGAAGACTTCAAGAGGATAATGGCAAGAGAATTTGAGATGATTGATATTGGACTTATGTCTTATTACCTTGGAATTCAAGTGAAGCAAACGGATGAAAGAATATTAATTTCTCAAGAAGGCTATGCAAGGGAAATTCTCAAGAAATTCAAGATGGAAAATTGTCAACCGGTTAATACCCCTGTTCAATGTGGAGTACAATTGTCAAAGGTTGGTGAAGAAGAGCATGTAAATCCAACACTTTTCAAGAGCCTGGTTGGAAACTTGAGACACTTAACCTGCACAAGACCAGATATTCACTACAAAAAAAGGTTATTAGCGGCGGTTATAAACTACCGCTAAACCTTTCGCGGCGATTCAGTGAACCGCCACTTCTGAAGGCGTTGCTAAAACTATTCACGGCGGTTCAAGAACCGCCGTTAATACCTTTCGCAGCGGTTCATGGAACCGCCACTAATACCTTTCGCGGCGGTTCATGGAACTGTAGCTAATAACCTTTTACGAAATTAAAAATATATATATGTTGTATAGGCGGCGGTTATAAGCTCATGAAATAAATTAAAAAAATTAAATATTGTATAGGCAATGATTTTTGTAACCAAAAAGGAATTGTTGTGGAAAAGAAATTAACCAAGCATTAATACAACATTCCAGGGCAACTCGTCTTGCTACAATAACACTGAAGGATTTCAAAAACAAGTACAACCTCTCTAAATTGTCAATCTCATGTAAAATTTAGAATACTAAGATGAGGAAAGCTGTTTGAAGGTTCAAACAAAATACAAAATGATCTTTTCTTCTCCTTCAATATATCCCAAAAGTCTAACAAGGACTCTATGCTGAAATTTAGTAATCAATATAACTTCATTCTTGAACTCTTCAACATCTTGACTAGAATTTGTTAAGTCTTTTCACTAATCCCCTGCATATGTCATATACATAGTAAGATGAGATTTATTTTCTGGGCTTTAGAATCCTAATATCAAGTACAAACAAAAACATAAAAGGATAACAGAAAGCAAACTCATAAAGAACAGGCCAACAGAGAACCTTTGTAGATAAATTCTAGTTAAAGAAGTTCTGAATATTAGCAATTACCTCAAATTAAAGTCATAGGTAATCAATCATGGTATCAATCATGTTGAGTATAGGATAATATTGTGTGTACTCTTTAAACACTTAGTTGAGTTATGGATGAGTCATACTCTTTAAAAGGGATGGATTCTTCAATATGAACTCCTTCCATTCTTCTTGATCAATGGTTTCATCACCATTAGTATCTGCATCACTGAATGTCAAAGAGGAGAAGAGAAATGTTAAACTAAGAAGCTTAGGCACGAAGTCACATGAGACAAAGTTGAGTCAATCTTTATATTATCGACAATCATTTGATCAACCATCTGACAAATCAAGATCTAATTCATGCAATAGTGCCGATACCATCTCTTTCAACTGTCCAGATGTAAAAATAATTAGAACCATGAAACAAACAAAAACATAAGAGTGACAAGAAATAATCTCATATTAGAGTCAATCTTGAGTATAAGAATATTTAACTTATAACCTCATGCTAATGCACTAAAGCTAACTCAAGTTTAACTAATTCTTGACCTGAGAAGTTCATTGAATCTCGACTGCGTTACTCAACTAAATAGCAACATAACTTCCAAGTAAACCAAGCATTTGTACACATAATACCACTAAGAAGCATTAAAGACGCAAGTTCACATAGTTTTACTTGACTTTTCCCTTGATTGTTATTATCTGGTACTTAGATGACAAGATTTAGTAGAGAATCAATTCTGATGTTTACAATGTTTAGCTCACGTAATAGCTCGAACTAGTAATTACAGAACATAGTTAATGACTTCCATTTACATATACACTTAAGTTAAAATTCAAGGCCAGAACAAATCATCCAACAAATTAAAACTAGCTAGCATTCAATACGATTTAATATACTATGTTAACTATAGTATAGGAAAGAATTTGGGGCAAGAGAAAAAGAGCCGCAAAACATACTCTTCTAAGCTAATTTTACAAGCAAGAACATGTTAATATTCCACTTAAAGCTAAGTATATACTATCATTATACATCCCAACAAATCATGCAACCATTACATAGCGAATCGGGGTCAAGGGGGAAAAGAAAAATAGGTCCACGTCAGTGGGCTACCGTGGACTGCACAGTCCAATCGCTGGACTGTTCAGCTTTGGCTGAACAGTCCAGACCAAGAAGGCTTACACACGTATGCACGTGTGACACATAGCGACTTAGCCCTATTGCTTCCATTCACAATTGTTTAGATTTAGAACTAATCATCTGTGTAAAACAACTTTTTTAAGAAATTCTTCAAACATCTAAAATACGTATCAACTACACCATTAACATATAATAATTACTAAGTTAAGAGTAACCAACACTTAATAATCATAATGAAAATCAAACTAATTAGTTAAATCAAAGCATGAACCACTTTATTGCAACATTTAAACAAGCTCATAATCATCAAAATGCAAGAAATAATCACAAATGAAAAATCTCATCACCTGACTTAGCTAAAAGAATGCAAAATAGGACATGAAAAGCCTTTGTTTACCCTCTCCCCCTCCCCCCCTCTCCCCCGTCGAGCCCACTGACCCTAATCCAAAAGGCCGTAGGTTATGAGGTAAGGTTTAAGTTATGTGTGTGTGCAAGTAAGGCCGAAAGGCCGTGGGTTTCTGCCATAATCCCAATCCAAAAAAAATAATACCCAATTCCCAAATCAATTTTATGATTAGGTTTACCTAATCCCAATCGAATAAAAAAAATATAATACTTAATCCCAAATCAATTTTATGATTAGGGTTTCTGCCCTAATCCCGTATGGGATTAGTGTTTATATATAATCCTAATCGAATAAAAATAATAATACTTACCGTAGTTTGGTGCGTCAGCTGCCTTCGACCTTCGAACATACGACATTGCTTCGCTCAACTCAAATTCAAGCCACCAGCAACTATCTATCCCAGATGATGGTGAGTGAGGGGTGTTCGATGATGGTAGGTGAGAGGGCGTTAAGGTTTGGGTTTAGAAGAGAGTGGGGAAAGAAATTAAGAGAGAACTGATATGGTAGAAACATATTAGACTCCACTAAGGGTGTTTTGGTCATATAAAAAACTGTACAATCTTTTTATCACATGGTACAAGCATTTTGATGCATTGATAATCTATAAATATCTTCATTTGGACAGTTTTGTCCAAGGGTGTCATGGTCATAGAATATATAAAGTACAACATTTGCAATAAATGGTACAATCCATTTAATACATGGATGAGCCACAAATATGCATGTCTTGACATTTAAATATTATACATAAAACCATAATACGTTTTTTAATTTACAAGTTAAATTTCCAACTTAGACAAAAAAATATCTTTGGATCATATTAATTTTTTCTTTTTCGAATAGTCCCATATTACAAGAAGTTTTTCCTTTTTATGAAATAAAATATGGAAAATGTAAAAGAGATTCAAGATTCTTATTCAGTGAGAACTAGAAGCACATAATTCATACTCATATATAGATAATTTTTTGCTAATTACTAAATAGATTTTTCAACCTAAAAATATCCAAAAAATATTCATATTTTTAATTAAAAAAATATGGTAACTGAGGACTGCAGCCTCCACTCACTAAGAGATGGCTCCGCTTTTGAGTATGGTATAACATTTTGATACAACTAAAGATATAGATAAGTGAACTTTAATTTTTATATCACCCAGAAGAATTTAAATACTCAGTTCATATTTTCATTCTTTGAATAGAAATGTGAAGAGTTATAGTGTCACGTTGGAGTATTCATGCACTAAACATAGAATTAGGGCATATTTTGCTTTGAGACATCAAATTAGCATTAGTGCTCAAATCTTTGATAGTTGGAAAAGAAGTAAATGCTTTATTGGAGCTTAATTTAGATTAACCTTCATTAGAAGTAAGTACGATAGAATTTTCTAATAAAATGTATATATAAAATTGAATAAAAAATGAATTTGAACATAAATAATATATGATTTACTAAAATTGAATAGAATTTAATAAAAAAGAATAGTGTGTAAGAGTTAAGGAAATTATACTTAAAACAATAATTGAGATTGAATGAAGACGATATATGGGTTACTAATATTTATAACTATAGAATATATATATATATAAATTTGAACAAATACTTAAAAGATAACTAATATGGTTTTAAACTCAACACTTTAATTGAAAGATCACTATAATCATCATCACATAATATTTATACTGTTATATGTATTATATTTCAAGTTAAAATCATATTTAAGTATCTTGACTTTTTTATACTAGTTTATACGAGGTGGTTTACTATAAATCTTTTCTTTAATACTAGACATAAGCGGCAATTTTTGCAAGAAGTTGCCATTGAAAGTTTAGTGGAAAATATGAAAAAGAAAACTTAATTTTTATACTTGTCAAAAAGCCTACTAAAATGTTTTTTTTTTTAAATTCATCAATCACTTGTTAACCGCTACCCATATTAGGGTAGAAAAATAAAAATATATTTTATATTTCATAAACATGACAGTAACAATAAAATGCATCTTAGCTTATTCCTTAGTGCTCTAGTAATTTTTATTTTTATTTTTAAAAAGCATCTTAGCTTCATTTTCAAATAAAATAAATAAATTATAGTACTCCTCATAGGCGGCGGTTTTTCTAAACCACCGCCTATAGCCTAAAAATTTAAGGCGGGCCTACATCCCGCTTTGATTTAAATACTAGTACCATACTATTAGTGGCGGTTGATAGAAACTGCAGCTAAAATTGTAACACTTTTAACGGCGATTTCTACCAACCACCACGCATGAAGGCTATTAGCGGCGGTTATAAGGAACCGCTGCTAATAGTCTCCCACTTTTCACGGCGGTTCAACATAACCGTCGCCTATACCCAAGTATTAACGAACCGCCGCAAAAAATGCTGAAAATGCAAACTTCGCAGCGGTTCACAAAACCGCTGCAAAAGATGTGTCGCTAATGAGAACTTTTTTTGTAGTGATTCTCTTTGGTGTAGGATTTGTGAGTCATTTTATGGAGGCTCCTACCAATACACATCTGAAGACTGCCAAGAGAATACTTCGCTACATCAAAAAAACTCTTGATTATGGACTTCTATACTCCCACTCCAAGGATTTTAAACTTGTGGGGTATAGTGATAGTGATTGGGCTGGTGATCTTGATGATTGAAAGAGTACTAGTGGATATCTTTTCTTCATGGGAGATGCAACATTCACTTGGAGTTCCAAGAAACAACCCATTGTCATACTCATTACATGTGAAGCTGAATATGTAGCCGCTACTTCATGTGTTTGCTATGCTTTATGGTTAAGGAATTTGATGAAAGAACTTAATATGTCGCAAGAAGAGTGTGACGCCCGAGAAATTGCATCATAGTCATAAATAACTGTAGCATATCTTTTGTCATTTTAATGTATTTTATTTCTAGTTTAAATATATTTATTTGATGGTCACTATTCATAAGAAAATTTACTATCTAAATTGTTTTGTTTAATATTTTTCCTAGATAGTATAACTTATAAAAGGAATCAGAAACTTGTAGTTTTAGACTTTAGAGGCCAGGAGCATGCGTTTGAAAAATGTTTTGCGCTTCGCTTGAATAGTGTTACATTTGTGAAACATTAGTTAGCTAACTAGTCTTTTAATTTGAGTTACTAGCATAGTTTGACCTATTAATGCTAGCATTTGACCTCGACTTAAACCATATACATATACTATATACATATTACATCACATATACATGCATACTCATACAAAACAATTGATGAAATGCCCAAATTGTCCCCCCTACCCGTCGGCCACAAGAAGGGAAAAATGAGGAGAAGTTTTGCAATTTTTTTTCAAATTTGCTCAAGAACTCTCTTTCTAAGCCTCTCTCCACCTCTCCTAAGGTTCCCTCTACCATCTCCAGAGCTCCTAGGTGAGGAAGTGCATCATTTTAGCTAAGTTTAAGTTTATGCCAAGTTTTTAGAATTTTCAAATTTTGCTATTTCATGCCATAAATTGCTTGATTCTTGTTAGATATAGTGTTATTACATGCTAGAGAACATCCTTATGCATTTGTGTAGCTTAGAATTAAGTTTTTTTAACATGATTCACTTGAGGAAAATGATGAATAGTGCCAAAACTAAGGTTCAGAAAAAAGTTACAATTTAATTCAATTCGAGGCTTCTAGTTGTTGCTAATTAGGTTCTTGAGCATGAAAAAAATATTAGTTGCATTTGCCATGTACAAAATTTGAGTAAATTGATCGAATTAGGCTACTTTAATAAGGGATTTCGGGGTTAACTCGAATCCGGGTACGTTTTGATGTCATGACTAGTCTTTATTAAGTATTGAAGCCTTAGAAGTGCCTTCATTTCACTTGTTTGGATCCCGGAATAGGTACTTGTAGTGAAAACCCACAAAGAGGCATTTTCGGTGTTTTTATGTATTGAACTCTAGGCTATGATTTGAAGGCTCTAAAAGATGAATTTAAGTATAATTGGATTGGTAGAATAGCTATCTTGCCTAACTTGATCCTTGAATGTCGATAGGAAGCTTAATAGTCTAGTCGAACAAAGAGGAAACTCAGAATTTTCATGCTTAGCCTTGAATTAGCATTGGTGCTTGTATATCTTGACCTTATATGTTGTTATATAGCAATTGTGAGCATTTCATGAAGTTTTGTGATCGTCAGACATTTGACCCCTTTGTATGTGCTTGATTAATTTCATGTTCTAGCATGTTTACTACTTGATAATTGCTTTATAGTTGAGTAATTAAGTATTGTATGTGCCAAAGTAAATCCTAAAGCTAGCAAGCAAAGCATGAAACCAAGGTAGAAACCCCTATCAAAGATACCTTTTTATGGCTTTTCTTACTTATTGGCAACTATTCTGTTAAATTTGGTTATCATGTTACAAAAGCAAGGAACACTTGTATTTGTATTTTTGCGAATTCTTCTTATCAAGTCCTAACACAGTTGTTGAAAATCATTTGGGGCCTCAAAGTTGCACCTAAAGTCAAGCTCTTTTTTTGGAAGGCTTGCTATAATGCTCTTCCAACCAGAGACAACTTACTCAAGAGAAAGTGCGCTTATGCACCCTATTGTCCTATTTGTAATAAGTCTTCTAAAACTATTGAGCACTTGTTTCTTTGCTGTAAATGGACACAACTTATATGGTGGGGTAGTCCTCTCCAAATTTGTATCAATCCAAGCTTGATACTCGATTTCATTCTTGGTTTCTCCAAATGAGCGACAAGTTCACGTCTTCTAGTCTCAAACATGGAGATGGTGAGGCACAAATTTCTCATCTTGCATGGCAGATCTGGAAGACTAGATGCATTTTTGTATTTGAAGGAAAATACATCAATGTAGCTTCTGGCTTGTCGAAAGCATATGATTGTTTGAACGACTTCTATAAAGCTAATATGGATTACACATCCCTTCAGTCAACACCTAACTTGTCTTATTCCATTGCCAGTGATCTTCTCTACCTACCAATGGGATCAAATTCAACATGGATGCAGCTGTTGTCTCGCCAACCAAAGTAGCTATTGCAGTTATTGCCGTAATTCTTCAAGAAAGTTGATTAATGGAATGGCACAATGTGTTTCATGTGGATCTGCTTTGGAAGTTGAAGCTTTGGCTTTGTTGCATACTAGTTCCTTTGCTAGAAGCCTTGGCATTGATAACATCATCTTTGAGAATGATGCACTCTCTATCATAAATGCCATCTCCCCATCGAACAACGACTCAATGTGGTTAGTCAAGTCTACCGTCAATCATATCCAGATGATTGCAGCTAAAATCAACCATGTTAAGTTTTAGTACACTAATAGGTCAACTAATCGGGCTGTAAACTGGGTTGCCAAGCATTATCTCCATGACAAGTTAGCTATTAACTAGATTTCAAATATCCCACTCCCTCTTAATGATATTTTGTTGCTGATTTCGTCCCTTCTGAAGTTGGATGAATCATTGTATCTTTTCAAGGTTTTCATTTTAATGAAATGCTTTCCTTTTCAAAAAAGAAAAAAAAAAATAGATTGTCAAACAAACGAAAAACCAATCTTTTGCATATTTTGTAGTACTTCCCCTCAATGGGCATTGGTCGACTATTTCTTTTCTTTTTTTTCTTTTTTTATGACCAAAAACTCACTTTAGGTAAAATTACATTAAACCCATTCTAATGCTATAAATTTCGTGGTGTTGTGTCACTTCCTATAGATCAATTGAGGATCAAACAATATTTGTAATAGAAGAATATATATTTAAACTTAAAATCTTTAACTAAAACAAGTTATTTCGCGACCAGTCTACACGGACGTTGGTCAACCATTTCTTGTCAATGAAAAGTTTGTAGTTTAATAACAAAAAAAGTGGCAGTGATTGGTGTTGGGTGTGTAATTTACATATTATGTCAATATCATTTTTACTTAGTATTTGTTAATCCTCGAGTAAGTTATGAGCAATTTGATGGGTTTTGTGTTTGGTTTGTGACGTAGGTGATTTCTATGAGAAAGTCAGAGTTTCGAAGCAAAATTGAAGAAAAATTGCAAAGGGGCTAACATGCATTGAACCTGAGAAGTAGTTGGTGAGAAATTAATAGCAGCGCAATTATAGCGCAATTGCGTAGCGTCACAGGAAATTAAAAGATTATTTTTGTAAAAAGGCAAGAAGAGAAGAAAACCCTAGGGGAATAAAAGGAGGAAAACGTGAGAAGCAAATAGGCTGGCTGGCGGTTGGTTCTTGGGAGCTGTTTTCTGCAGAAAGCACGTGCCAGAGAAGGAGAAAACGCGAGGAGATTGCGAGTTGAAGACGGAGAACGATTCAAAGACAGATTTTTACCAAGATTCTTCTCCAAATCCTAGTTTTTTCTCTCTCTCTCTCTTATCATGAATTATATTAAACTGTAGATTTTATTTACATTCATTATGATGTCCAAGATTATTTTTCTAGGGCTACGATGTAGCCATATTGTGAATACTTGAAACTTCTGATTTTGATTGATTGATAAACTATGCCATGTATGCGTTGAGTATTTCATGTTGAGTTTAATGCTTGAGATTGCCTAATCAACAATTGCATGATTCGTGATTTGGTTTGAGATTGAGAAGTGATAACTAAATTAGACCATGTGTGAAATACCATTAAATCGTCATAAGCTAGAGATAGTTATGATATCTAGTGCAACGCTTGAATTTCTAGGGCTTAATGAGTTCCCTAAGTTCATAGTTATCAAAGAGATGTAGGTAGTTTGCTTAACGGAATATGTTATTGATGCTTGAGAAAGATTAATAACCACCTTAGTGAAATTGTTGGCAAAGTAGGGAATAGCCGTCAATTGATTTAAATTAATAGTTTCAAGTAGGATTAATCTTAGTGAAATCGGAACCCCTAGAGCATTTTAATTATTGAATTACTATCTTTTGTTAATTTTGTAATTGTTTTAGTTATTATTTTTATAAGTTCTATAATTTCTTTAGTCGTTATTCGCAAATTCTCAATTTGTGATTGTCCAAATAAAGTTAGAGCTACACCGATTTCGCTACTTAATAATTACAGTCCTCGTGGGAACGATATTTACTTATTACTTTATTACTTATTATGATAAGTGCACTTACATTAGATTTACACAACAATTGGTTCACGACAGCAAGGACTCATGTTGTAGTGGCGTGTTTTAATGTATACTCTAAATTAATTAAAGATCTAAATAATATTTATAATAAGAAAGTATATATTTGAGATAAAACATTTAAGCAAGTCATTTTTCGATCAGACTATTTAACTGTGGGACGCCGGTTGACCAAGTCTTGTTAATGAAAAGTTAGTCGTTTAAATACAAAACAAGAGGTGGTGATTCGTTCTCGGCAGCATATAGACCCATTCCAATTCAGCCAACGAGAAACCGTTCTCTCTCCTTGGTTTCCTCGTAGACTTTTGAACTAATCCCAATTTTCTTACGGCAAATCACACTCGTTTCTTGTGGAATAATAATTGACAGAATTACGACAGTGATTTGTAATATATTCGAGATAAAATAAAGAGTAATATTATATATGATATTTTTATTTTATTATTATTTTTTATATAGTAAAATTTTGATTAATGTTATATATTATTTATTTATTTTTATTATTTTATCACTTCTTAAGTGAAATTGTATATGATAGGCCAACTAGATTATTTTTATTTTTATTTTTTTAATTAATTTTCTCTTTCTTAATTAATATTTACTCAAAATAATTTTTTTTAACCAAATAAAGTCCCTTGACCAAATATATATATATATATATATCAGACTCAAATATTAGAAAAATTATAATAAATCAATCGGTCAAAACTAGTCTTAAACATTTTTTTTCCTTTCTTGCTATGCGTCATTCTTATTAAATAATTAATACTGATGTTTACATCTTATGCCGTATTGAAGTTCTGCTTCATTATATATATATTGAAGTTCTGCTCAATTATATATATATCATGGTTGGAAAGAAAAAGAAATCCATTAAATTATATCCTTACGTTCCTTTTAACAATAATGTCTTGTGATGCTTTGACCTTCAAACCTATTAGCATTTGTTCAATAAAAAATTGTATTAATTCTTCAATGAGAATGATGTATTGTAAAAAAAAAAAAAAAATTACTTAAAAGACTATTCTTTTTTTTTGGCCCATTGATTTATATTGTTGTTTCTCTAATATTTGGATCTAGTATGATTTTTTTTTTTTTTATTATTCAAGGGGTCTGATATGATTAAACAAAGAAAGAGAAGTATTTTAAGTAAATATTAATTAGGAGAGAAAAAAAGGAAATGAAGAGAGAAAAAAATAATAAAAAAAAGAAAGAGAAATAAAAATAGTTTAATTAACATACTATGTAAAATTTTACGTAGGACATAATAAAAATGTGATAAAAAAGTAATATATTGTATTACTCTAAAATTTTTATTATATACACAATAAATTTAATATTTAATACATAAGTTCTTACTATATAATAAAAGAGCGAAAGAATAAAAAAGAGACATAAAATAATACTTTAAAATAAAAATAATTTATTTGTTAAATTTAATATTTTATACATAATTTTTTTTAATTAAATTTAAATCATTTCACCATAATTGTAATTCGTTATTGTTTGACGCGGGTCGTCGCCTACAAACCCCTTTGCTTCAAAATTCCAAACCTTTTTCTTGCTCCTTCTGTTCTCTCATAATCTTTCTGTACAACACACAAAAGAACAGAAACAAATTCAAACCGAAAAATACCCAAGAAAGAAGAACCCAAAGAAATTCTCAAAAGATCTTCTTGATTTTCACTTCCTTTGTCAATAAAGATTGGATTTCCAAGAAAGCGTTGGCTGTTGAAACAATGGATGATATGAAAGATAAAGTCAAAGGATTCATGAAGAAAGTCAACAATCAAATTTCCACTACTTCTTCAGGTAAATTCAAAGGCCAAGGTAGAGTCTTGGGTGACTCTTCTTCTTCATCTTCATCTTCATCTTCATCTTCATCTGGCCCTACTTATCATCCTTCACAGTTTCATGATTCAAGAAATTATAGGACTGTAGGCACTGCATCGAATAATACAACCTCTAATAAGCCTTTGCTTCAAAGGCCTAGTAGTAATGTTGGCAAAAGAGTTGATGATAAGGTGGTTGAGAAAAAGAGCAATAATTTTGAAGGGAAACCAAAAATAACTAATGGGTTTGATCCATATGAGTCATTAATTACTTCTAATAAAAGAAATCCTAATGGGTATGAATTGAAAGTGTTTGAGTGTCCAATTTGTGGTAGAGGGTATGCTTCTGAGGAAGAAGTTTCTGAACATGTTGAGAGTTGTTTAAATAGCTCTGAGGTGCCGAAAATTTCAGGTGGTGTGGATGATTTGAAGGTTGATGATGGAAGTGAGGTAGGGAAAAGTGAGTTGGAGGCTTGTGTTGGTGGGTATTTGTCTGGGAAACCGTCGGAGGGGTCAGTGGAAGTGGTGCTCAAGTTGTTGAGGAATATAGTGAAGGAGCCAGAGAATGCAAAGTTTAGGAAGATTCGGATGGGGAATCCGAAGATACGGGAGGCTATAGGTGATATTGCAGGGGGCGTGGAGTTGTTGGAGTTTGTTGGGTTTGAGTTGAAAGAGGAAGGTGAGGAGATGTTTGCTGTGATGGAAGTTCAATCCAAGGAAGGGCTAGTTTTGATTAAGAATGCAGTATCGTTGTTGGAACCAAAGAAAGTTCAAGATCTGCCGTCTCCAGTGCCCACTAAGGTTGATGAACCAGTTGAGCCAAAGAAGATTGATCGGCAGGTATGCTCAAGTTTTCAGCTGCTATCGGCTTGTGGTAGTGTCCTTACTTTTTGTCTGTAAATGCATTTCTTTGTTATTTAGATTGCATAGAAAATTGTTATTGACCTTTGTTTATTCTGTTTTCGTTAAGCATGAAAGTTTTCAGATGTCTATTGGTAGGAAAGGGTTTTATAGCTGAAAACTTTGAGAACATTTACTTCAATAGATGCAAGAAGTGATAGATGCAACATGAGGAATATTGTTTTCTTGACGACAATCTGATGTAATGCTGTAATCCATATTTGTTATGGTTGGATTAAAACTTTTAGCTAATTCACTTGAGAAGAAACAATAGAAGATTCATTGAATGAGCTTATATTGGCATAATAATGTTGCTCAGTGAAGGACAGTATAGGATGTAACTGGTTTTCTATCTTGGTATTGCTGATAAATGTAATGCAACATGTACTTCTGTAATCAATTTGTTGTGGCTTTGTAATCAATAGACCCAAAGTGGGTCCTTCCCCGGAACTTGTGCATAGCGAAAGTTTCACGCACCAAATTGCCCTTTTATTGTGAAGACTAGGAAACCACCCTGCTGATTATCTCTCTTCACTGTTTCTAATCTGTTCATCTTACTCTACGAAATACAGTTAGGTGAAAAATGTTTGCCAGAAACTTTCCTGTATATTTTATGGAACGTGTCAATACTCTTTCACTTCATTTTCAATTTGAACGATACTGTATTCCCCAATATATGTTTGGAATGGATCCAAAACACATTGTAGCCTTCACGGATTTCACGATTATGGTAGTAAGTCCAAGCATGGTTTCAAGTTGACAGTCATTACTATCGCCTTGAGGGACACTAGAATACCAAGTAAATTTACAGTTAGAACTTTTTTTCCTGAGTGGACTTGAAATTAGAATTAGAATTAGTTCTAATATAAGTCACATTTTCAAATTCTGTCAACTATTCTCCTCAATCATTATGAAACAACTAATAAATGCATTTGCTTACTTGTCAAAAACCAATATACATATGTGTTTTCCTTTTGGCCTTTACTAAGTAATAATGATATGAGCAGTCAGCACATATAAACTGTATAGATAATTTATAAGTCATGTAATGAGAGGCTGAAAATTGCAAAAGTTTTAATAATGATTCTTTGAGGTTCCAGATTTTGCCCCCACGATGGAGTTTATGTTTCCAGGTAACTGTGACTATGAGAAGGTTGAATGTGAAAATTACTTCTCCTTAGAGACTCAGTACTAGGTTCTTGGATATGTAGTTGCTTTAGGCCTGAATCTCAATGTGTAGAAAAGTATTCTCATTTTGGTTTAGAAATTGTCCATCACATATTTACTGGAAATGCCCATTTATTGCTTCATAGTTATATAGCATACTAACGATTTACTTGTCCAGATTCTGCCAAGTGTATGAATGCTGCTGTAGCCATACATTCTTAAATTTAATGTTCACTCTAATACAGGTTGTCTATGTGATTGTTGTACTGCTATCCAAAAACTTACCAAAATGCTACATTTTTCTTTCGTGATGCAATTCACTGTTTTTTGAAGATCCAGTTCATATCATTCCTTTCTTTGCTTTTCTCGATATACCCGTGAAAACATTAGCAATTTCTGTTTAGTGAAAGATACAGCTATTGAAGAATGACATGGATATTCTCTACAAATTTTCTAATTCTTTCTTTTTGTTTTAGTTCCATTATCAGCACTCTGTATGATGTCTTGATAATTTCCTGTTTTTTCTTTTCCTTTATTTTCTTTCCCTCTTGGGAGTAAGACGCAGACGAGCACAAGGAACTTATCGCTGCAAGTTCCTAACTCACTAAAATATGTGACTTTTATTAGTAGAGCATACATGATAGAATACTATTATCATGAAATATCCTCAGCTGCCAACCCTTTTCCCCATATCTAGGTCATTTGATGTGAATACATACTATTATTTTACTGATCAAGAAAATACATACTACTACTTCAGATGGTCAACTCTGTTATGGATCATTCAATTGAATTTGAATTAGATGTCCCATTTGTTCTTTAAGCTAGAAAAATTTGAATTTCCATTCACATAAATGGTCCATGTCAATTCCTATACCTCATGAACAAAAATCTCATGAAACTACTGCTTGGTTTGTTCCTAATTGATCAAATGTGATTGATAGTTCCTTGTAACCACTGTTGATTGAATCAGTAGCTTTATTTGCTCATCGTTTTTTCTCTCCACAGCCAACCTGATATATTTGTTCATAACTATTGGGCTTATTGGTCATTATACTCTGTTACTGTTACTGATTGTTTGTTAATTGTTTCTTTTGCTGTTCTAGATTCGTGTATTTTTTTCTGTCCCTGAAAGTGTGGCTGCCAAAATTGAGTTACCTGATTCTTTCTTCAACCTTACACGTGAAGAGGTAAAAAGAGAAACAGAAATGAGGAGGAAAAAGATTGAAGAATCCCAATTATTGATTCCTAAATCATATAGGGAAAAGCAGGCAAAAGCTGCCAGGAAAAGGTACTCGAAAACTGTTATCCGGGTGCAGTTCCCTGATGGGGTGGTGCTTCAAGCTGTTTTCCTCCCCTCAGAGCCAACTAGTGCTCTGTATGAGGTTAGTCAACGATCTGCTTCCTTTTCCATGTTGAAACATATGTCTGGTGATTCAAAAGTTATAGAGTTCATAGTGCTTGAAAGATTGGTTAATCATCAATAGTGTTGTTGGCAACTTTCAAAAGAGTCTACTAATCTGATCCTTCGTCTTTTTACAATTTGGTAAGTGTGTGAAAATGTAAGCTCAGGTTGATATTGTGTTTCTTTCCTCTTAGGTCTATTGGAAGTTGATTTAATTAGTCATTTTATTTCACCAAGCACCCTTTTGGCGCAACTTTATCCAAATGCATATACATGTAAAAGGCATTAATTGAGCTGATAAAATACATCTTTGGTTTGTGTTCTTTTAATTCTCTGAAGACACAAAAGAAATCAGATAACAAAAACAACAGCAAAATTGGGTTGTTTTATGTTGTTTCTTGAACACTCAAAAACTCAAGATGACATGGTAGATTTTTTTTTTTTTCTTTGAACGTTAAAATAAATTTTATTAATGAGCACCAAGGGGGTGCCACCCAAAGAAAGCTAGTTACATAAGAAGTTCGTACTTTCTAATACATTATTTACAGAAAAACTACAACTCCTTAAAGACCAAAACATAACGTCATGGAACTATATGTTTTTGAAGGATGACAATTGCATTTCAGTTCCATCAAAAGCTCTTCTATTTTGTTCCTTCCAGATATTCCAGGTGATTGCATGTGGAATCATTCTTAAAATCGTCTTCCTTTCTTTAGAACCCTTGATACCACTCCATGCCTTAATTTCCTTGAAAGATTTTGCAGCAGCCCATTGAAGACCAATTAAATTATAGGCCAAAACCCAATGACTCCTAGCCCAATTGCACCAGATCAAGAGATGTTCTACGGAACATGGTAGAATTAACCAAGTTAAGACTTTGAATCACCCTATTTTGGTTTGCTGTAACCGCTTCTCTCCTCCCATCCACCTTGCTTCTCCTCTCCTCTCTCTCAGCCAGATTTTCTTCCTTCACAGTCTACGTAGGTATACAACTAAATAAAGGTGGGGTCATTCTTATATGAGATGGGGCTGCAGCCCTTTTTAAAGTATTTTCAGGCTGAAAAATCAATTTAGCATCCACTGAAATACTTTATTCATATATGAGTGTTAAACGTTGTGTTTTTGGCCCCTAAACGAAAACAGTTGATCCACCCCTGCCACTGCATACATAACAAATACCAGCAAAAACCAATACCTACCCTAATATGCTAACAAGATCAGACAGAAATGAAATTCCAGGCTGACTATAAAACTTCCCCCAAAGATGTCAGTAACCCAGGTAATACGAAGTGGGACTGCTGAGAATTGATTACATTTCCTTAATTTTTCGTCCATTTGACAGAAAGAGATACTATTTTGTCAAATAAAATCACCTTTGAAACCCCAATAACTGTGTGCATGTCTGTATATGTGTGTCAGAGTGTGTGTGTCTACAAATATTATTCTTCATGGGCCTATGTATATGAATGTTTTTGAGATAAAATTTCTGAAATTGGATATTCTTAGACACTTTCTCTTTCATGGGTTTGCTTTTCCTTTTATTGTATGATAAATGATTTCTTTTTGGATAGAAATTGGTAGGTGATGAGGCTCTAGTATTGGCAAGGGGATCTTGAAAGCAGAATAAGTAATTAGTATTGACTGTCAAACAAGCCTTTGGTGAATAAATGCTTTTATTGGTATGTGGTAATGTCGGGAAGACATCTGGAATTAATGCCAGGAGCATTGCCCACAGACTTTCCGGTCAATGGCAAGGAGTTGATTATGTTCTGGCTATCAAAACTGATCTTTCTAACAACAAAACAATAAAGAAAGAGGAAATATATTTTTCGTGTGGTTTATTGGCATTGGTGTACCAAATATATTTCTGTTTTTGTTTTGCTTGAAGGGAAAACAAAATTGTGTTAATTCTTCTCTTTTTCTTATAGGAAAAAACAAAATAAATTTGTTACTAAGCAGAGCCTAAATCTACATTGTTCATAATATGGATTCTTTAAGGTTTTATGAATGTGGGTATGAACACAGTAGATTTAGATTCTGACCTTCTATTTTTGGGAGTCTAGTTAATAAATGTAATATTTTCCGGTGCCTACAATAGTTGATTTTCATGATTAGAATAGGATTTAACTTGTCAGATAAGCTACGTCTAGTGTAAATGCATTTAATCAACCCCAAAATTTGGAATAATACGAAAAAACCCCTCCCTCCGCAACCTTCCAAAAAAGTTTCTCAAAGTCAATTAGTGAGAATTGCTAAATATTTCTTCTTTTTAATATTTAATGTTCTCCTTTCTAACTGTTTCCATTTCAGATATTACAATTGTATCTGAATACATCAGTTGCCTTGGCAGGTAGTTGTGCATTGCGTATTATTGGTGCCATTGAAAGTTTATCCTTCGCTTTTTGTAGTCTTGTGCTAAGTTATAGCTGTGTGGTTTTATATGGTTCCAACTAATGCTTTGTGATGATATTTTGCTAAACCTTTTGTTATCTCAATTTTCGTCATAGATTTGAGCTTTATGTTGTATGTTCGTCCATCTTTGGTGACTGAATTTTTTTTATCCTTCAGAAGTAATTAAATTTTCCTTTCCTTTCTCTTTTCTTCTTCATCAGTTTGTGAGCTCAGCACTGAAGGAACCAAGCTTAGAGTTTGAGCTATTGCATCCAGTGCTAATCAAGCGTAGAGTGATCCCTCATTTCCCGGCAGTAGGAAAGAGAGCCATCACACTTGAAGACGAGGATTTGGTTCCTACAGCTCTCATCAAATTCAGACCTATTGAATCTGATTCTACTGTTTTTACAGGACTTTGCAATGAACTACTGGAAATTAGTGAACCGCTTTCAGCCGAATCAGCAGCTCGTTCATGATCAAGTCAATGTTCACTTGAGACACCAACTGTTAAAATTCTGAAGGAGCATTAGGTCTCCTAATATGGATTCTAGAAGTTCATGAGATCTTTGTTTACATCCATTGTTTTGCAACGACAAGTTACCGTTGTGACATTATAATTTTAGGAAGAGGAACCAAGTCACTTTAAACTTCGACTGAGGTAAGTTGGATACCTTTTATATATTATGCCTCTTCTTATTTCCGTTTTACGCATTTACTGTTAAATGTGAATTTTGTTGGTTCAAACTTAAGCTTTTGGACTTTCCATTTTCACCTTGGCTCCTTTTGGCTCAGTTGTTTTTGCTGCAATTGAGTTATTTACTTGAATCTTGGACATCATTATCTTCCACTCACACACCCCTTACTATGGTAATACAGGGAGGGGGGCTTCTATAGGGTTATGTTGTACATTGCTTTTTGTTTTTCTATCCATTTGGTCTATATTGTTAATTGCTATTGAAACTCAGGCTCCGTTTGTTTGCCGTAAAATAACTTGTGTAAAATGTTTTCCGTGGAAAGTGTTTTCCTGGAAAATAAAATATTTTACATGGCTCTGTTTGTTTGCCGTAAAATAACTTATTGATGTAAAATATTTTATTGGAAAATAGAATACTGAAAAATATTTTCTGGTGTTTGGATGTACCGTAAGTTCGGTAAAATGTTTTCTTATCCCAAAGGACATGAAAACATTTTACATAATTTTGTACTAGCCGCAATTGTTGACCGGAAAATATTTTACGGTTGACCAATTTTCCGGTGTTACCAAACACCGTAAAATTAAGAAAAAGCAGTCGCAATTTTTGACTGGAAAACATTTTACGGTTGACCAATTTTTTAGTGTTACCAAACACTGTAAAATTTGAAAAATATTTTTCGGTAAAATATTTTACAGCAAACAAACGGAGCCTCATTGTACATTGGACATGAGTGTCAAATTCACTATTTGGTCTGTGCTTAGAGCTTAGTCAAAGAACCACTATTTTGTTTCTGATGTTAATTCGTGATCTTTCTTCTTGTAAAATTGAATTGTTCTTAATTTTATATGGAGAATTTTTCATTTTTTTTTATTACAATGGAGGCAGGTGAAATAAGGTTACGAAACGTATATTAAGGAGACAATCAACAACATAGTATTACTAATTGTTGAGTTGAGGAATCAAACCGGCATTTGGTTAATCGTAGGATTCGCAACTGGATAACTCAATACCATTAAGTAATATGCACAATAGTTTGTCTCACGGTATAAATGAACTATCTTGAACTCTGAATTTTGCATATTATGTGAGAATTAGCATTTTTCTAGACAATTGTATAGTAGTTTTAAGGCCTACATATAGCCCATTTGGGCTAAATCATTGTCATTTAATTGATTTTTATTCAGGTCCAAAGCAGGATTTTTTGGAAATATATACGCTCGTATGGTTTAATTTATGATTAGGGTTGGTTTAACTTACTCCTCATATGATTTTTGCAAATTTACACTCGTATGGTTTAATTTACCACTAGAGTTGGTATTTCTAGCTACTTGGTAATTTTGACATAATTCTTTTTTTTTTTTAATTTAAAAGAGATCTAAGGTCGTACAATATAACTAGTAAGATTCAAGCTCATAATCTCTCATATACATAGTGAGTTACATCAGGGGCGGAGTCAGACACCGGGGGTCAGTGTAGGCATCCGGTGCTTGGCTAGTAATTAAATGTTCATGATACTATTTATACATAATATAAATATCTTGCTTTTGTTTTTTGTTTTAGTCAAAAAGAGAAAATATAATCATAAGGAGAAAAATTCAAAAGTATAAATTTTTTATGTACATTTATGAAAATCCCCTTTATAATATGTGGCCTTCCTATTATAATAACTATTGAAAATGAAAAGAAAAGAAAATATTATAATAGCGGTTGAAAAAGAAAAGGAAAATGAAATAAAAAAAGCAACCACAAGTGCAGCTGCGAAGGATTGAACTTACAATGACCATTGACTAGGATTGAACCTACGATGACCATTGACTCAAACGAGTGATTAACCCATTAAACTAGATTGGTTTTTAGTTCTAGAATATGACTATAAATATTATAAACAATTCAGTGTAGGTCTATGCTTACTCTCCATTTCATGTAGCTCCGTCGTTGAGTTACATATTATTGGACTAAAGCCCTAAAGGCATAATTTTGACATAATTTATTACTTTTTAAGTGGTCTTTGCATACAATTCAAATATTTATTTTACCAAGAAATTTGATTGACAACCAAGATGATAACGTAAAACAACTACAGTGAATGAACTCTGCTGGTAATGGAAAACTTTGTTGGTAAGAAAAAACACAAGCTAAAACATATGGGTGAATAATTTAAAAATATCTTATTGGGATCGCAAGAATCTCCTATTTATTTTTATGACCCAATGGCTTCGCAAAATATCTAATCAGATTACTAACTTTTTCAGAAAATTATATCTTTGTATATTACATTTTTTTTTCCAAATTTGTCCTTTGCGCCGCCTTCCTCATAGAAGCCACCGGGTTAACCCATGTTACACTGACACAACGTCGAGTGAAATTTTTTTAAGAAGTGTTTCCAAACATAAAAAATTAGATTTACAAATAAATTTCACAAAATTTCATAAAATTCATTTGTTTTAAACTGTATGATACATTTCAATATTCATCTCTTTATTTGTGTTCATAAGGGGTGTTGACTTTATCGTGAGTTTTTTACAGTAATGATTCATGCTTTTATTTATTTATTTATTTTGGTCGAAACATGCTTCTATATACTCGCATTAACAGAAAAGTAAATAGTTACACCTCAGTCTGATCATTCTCTATTACCAATATGACTTCAATTCCGACCAAAACACAAATAAAAAAAAAAAGGAAGAAAAGACCACTATTCATCTATGTTTCTAGTTTTATGCATGTCTTATATAACTTGAGATAAATGTCTTCAGTCATAGACAAATAAAATTGGCTTCTATATATTTGGAAACAGAAGAAAGAGAAGATTGTTTGTTTTTAAAGAAAAAAGCCACAACTAATAAATTTTCTGGAGAAAGTAATTTTTCCCCTCCTCTCTCTTTCAACATTAGTGGAGGCAGAGATGAAGATGAATTTTCTTGCTCCATAGTCGTCAAGCAATTTAATTTAGCTTGTGCCGAGGCTTTCATTTATGATATTTGCAGTCCTATATCTAAATAAAAGGGAGAATGACATTAGGTGGCCATCAATAAACATAAACGTGTTGAATTTTTCACATGAATTTAAGACATCATTGTTATCTTTGGGCGTACATTCCCTACCACCAAAGTGTTGTATTACAGTATAGTGATAAGGCATTGGTGTTAGAATATTTCTCCATTATGTGGATTGTCGTTAATTATTTTTTATTTATAATATAAGTTGGATATTTGATTAATAGACGGGTTTGTGATCATATTGTTTTAAAGCACACCTCATAAGTCCATACAATTAATTTGTGTATAGGCCTGTATATTCTAACAAAGCCTTTTTATGAGAGGGCCTGTTAGACTCAACTATAAATATATGTCTGGGTCACATCTCCTACTCTAGCCCTAACTGACTGTTCCTATTAACATTAGTTAATCCTGAATAGAGCAGGGAGAGGAAAACCTTTGTCAATAATTGGGTAACGATTATAACTTGTTTTATCATGGTTCAAACAAGTATGTGATTTCACTGCTAATAGTAATTTGTATATCGTGCTGTAAATTCATGTATATCGGGACACATATATAAATATCTTACAATTGGTATCTTGGAATGATTTTGGAGATAAATGGAATAAGTTAAGGAATTGAATGACCCGAGGTGAAATGAATTTGGGGAAAAGATATATCATACTTGGTATGCTCTAGTAATGAAAATATGAATGAATATATTGATTACAAACTCATGTTTGGTAGTTAGTATAAAATAGCAATAGTGAGAATGACTTACATAATATGAAAAAAAATGTCTTTTTATTGTTATAGATATATTATTATCTTAAGAATAAAAATAAGCATCATATTGATAATTATGGTTAATTTGTGGTATATTATTATTGTTATTATTATTAATTATTGGTATACTATTTATTTTTTTAATTTTTATTTTATATTATAATGATATAATATTTTCTATTAAATTTATTTTTTTAATTTTATTATTAGTTTTAATAACTATTTATTTTTATTATATTTATATTTATATTTGTAGTATATATTATTATATTTATTTCATTATTTTATATTATAATGATATAATATTTTCTATTAAATTTATTTTTTAAATTTTATTATTAGTTTTAATAACTATTTATTTTTATTATATTTATATTTATATTTGTAGTATATATTATTATATTTATTTCATTATTTTATATATAATATTTATAATATTAGTAATTATTGTTATTTATTTTATATTTCTATATTTATTTATTTATTATTACTAGATTATATATTATTATTATATATACTATTCTTATTCTTATTGTTTTATTTTATTTATTTTTTTTTTTGTATATTTATATTTATTATTTATCTTTTTTATTTTTATTATTATTATTTATTTTATTATTAATACTATTATATTGATTATTTTTATGAGATTGTATATTATCATTATTATATTTTATTATATTTATTATTATTAAGTTTTCCTATAAATTTATATTGTACATAATTATTTTTACATTATTTTTAATATGTTATATATTTATTATTATGTATTGTTACTACATTTCTTTTATTATTATCTTTATTTATTTTGTTTTAATATATTATTTATATGCTATTATTATTATTAATATATTAATAATAATAGTTATAATAATAAATAATACTAATAAATAAAAATAACGATAATTATATTAATGTTATTTGTATAGTGTGTAAGATATTTTTTTGAGGTTATTTTGACCAATTAAGTAATAAGTTATTAATAATAATAGTTATAATAATAAATAATACTAATAAATAAAAATAACGATAATTATATTAATGTTATTTGTATAGTGTGTAAGATATTTTTTTGAGGTTATTTTGACCAATTAAGTAATAAGTTAATTTCAAAGCACATGAGACTGGACCATTTCCATGTGTTTTGTCAGAAATGGATATTCTCATATTCATGGGAATGAGATTACTGAGAGAAGGCAATTCTCAAGTTTATTCATTTATACTAACTGTGGGAATTGGAATAGAACTTGGAATATCATTTTATTCTCAACCCATTCCTATATACCAATCGCCATCTAAGTGTGCAAATGCTGGGTGCCGTGCTAAATAAGCAAGGATACATCACACCTTCATGGACGTGGGCATGTAAGGAAGCTAGTCCGAAACAAGAGTCTAACGGTTTGTTTAGCGCAACTTTTGTATACTTGAAAGCACTTCCGGTGATTTTAGAATGTGAAATTAACTTATGTGACTTATTTTTGAAACGAGATACTAAGGGTCTGTTCGGCCCAAATTGAAACTTTTCGAAAATGGCTTTCGCTAAACTATGTTTAATAATGGCGAATGCTGTTTTGCTTTTTTCATTTTAAAAAATATACCTCTATATTTTTGAAAGACTGACATTATCCTCAACATTTATGAGAATCCACATGTCTGATGTTAAGGAGTATCCTTTTTGGTCATTTGCGCAGCCCTCAATACTTTTCTTGTAACGAGCTAAATAGTTCATTATATTGAACATCACTTCTAACATGACAACATCAAACAATCAATAATTTTTATTCAATAAACTTCTACTAAGAACTCTACTGCTGAAAACTTTAAATATAGGAAGATCTAGCTAAGATGAGTTGGATAAAACCACCCAGATTATATCTCACGTGCATGGAGCTAACAGAAGAAAAATCTCTCAATTGAAATGAACCATATCTTAAAATTCATATAAAGCGACTTTACCTAATGAAATAAAACTTGATTTAATTTAGTTTATAGTCGCCAAGGGATCTAAACAAATGTCACTTGTCAGCTAAGTTGTTACGCTTGTGAATCGGCGTGTCTGCAACTCAAGAAATGCAATATCAAATATGAACCCTTATGATCTCCGCATGAATATATGTTAAAGATAGAGTACATCTGTTTGTTGCTTCTCGTATGCGGACAATGACATGGTCAGCGTAAGACCACCATTAAAAGAGCAGAGGAAACGAAAAGATCAAATGCAATGACATGTAGTCTAGCACACTTGTTTTTTGTTTGTTAAAATCACGAGGTGTTTCAACATCTGAAAGTATGAAATTAATCTTCATTTAGAGTTTAAGGATACTTCTGGTCACGAACTACTTCTAATGAATTTTGAACTCCTAACCTTATAAGTAAAGTCTAACTACTGTTAATTTATTTACCATCTCAACCACAACTAACACACGGTTTTTGTCCAAATGAAATACAATGGCCTTTTGATCGAAACACCCCTTCCCCCTCCTGAATCTCGAGTATAGAAACAAAATTATCGATCAAGAGATATTAGTTAATAGGTCATACAAATTCAACTGTATACGTAATCGAGCACATTTCCAACAATGCATATGTCTACCGAAGCTCATTGTGGACATGCGTACTTTGAACCGAAAGTTTCATGTGCCAGTTTATAGTTTCTCAAGTACTAGCTTTAGAACAATGAGGTAATCCAATAATCCAATACAGGAATAAGACGCAGCATGTGTTTCTTTCTTTCTTTTTCTTTTTTTTGTGTCGAAACAACATGTATTTCATGAAGTCAACATTGTGTAGATAATTATTGGATCGTCAATTTTGACCAGCAGCAACTTATTGGGAGTCAAACAATGAGCTAAGTACGTTCAAGTGACTTCAATTTTTTCAACTAAAAAAGAATAAAAGGAACGAGACATCTTTTAAGATGATCCTTTAATCTTTTATTCCCAAGTTTGGCTCCCTTGTAAAAAAGGATATATACATATACACACACATATAAGACGCGCGAAAAGTGTTTGAGTTAGCGCGCGGTTGCATGTGAGCATCCATTACGACCAATGTCATCATGCAATGATTTTTTTTTTCTGATTTCTCCAGTTTTTGGCACCGAAATGTGGACCATTTTTGGCGGAGGTTCATATTAGGCGATCGAACCTTTCCAAATCTGACCCAAATAAAAAGTAAATTAAGAAAACCATTAATCCACATATATACCATCTCATAGAATTCGGTAGATGGACGATATATGCGATCTGGCTTTACGGAAACGTCCTGATATACAAAGTGTTACTCTAAGCCACCACTAAGGCTTTGGTCCAGTAGTATATAACTCGCTATATATATAAAATATTACGAACTCGAGTTTTGCTGATTAAGTTATACGGCTTTAGACCTCCTTTGAATAATAATAATAAAAAGTGTTACTCTAAGCCCGCCAAAGGAATAGGAACACATGACAAAAGCCCAATACTAAAAATTCACGGGGGGAAAAGAACACGTGTACAAGAAAAACTATGTTCTATGCCTTTTGATTGTTTCTTTTTTTTTTTCTTCCTTTTTTCTCCTTAACTATGTTCGGCCTTGTGAGATAATGTAAATAAAAAACACAAAACTTACAGAGTCCTATGAGCAAAAATAAATTTGTATTTATTTGTGCCAAAATTTCATATTTACTGCATCACCATTGGTCTACTTTATTTGAATTCATTTTACAGATAATTAGTATCAAAGTGCTTTCTTTTTCTAGTTTCTTTTTTTCCCCAATCATCTCATAAATATTTCTTTTAAAAAAGTTCATCAATGACCATTGCAATATCTTCCAATAAGTTAGTTATATGTTTTGCCATAATTGTAATTTCTTTCAATCAGGAATGAAATTTTTGTTAACTTGTCCTCATTGGGCATACAAAGATATACAAGATCTTAAAGGCATACTATAGACTTGGGAAAACTCTTGGTCATGGTTCATTTGGTAAGGTGAAAATAGCTGAACATCTACTGACTGGCATAAAGTAGCAATCAAAATCCTTAATCGTCGCATGTTGAGAAGCACTGACATGGAGGAAAAACATATGGTTTATGCTTGGAAGATATTGACCTCTAAAGATATTTACTTTGAGTAGTTTGCATATTATATGCCTGATATTGGCGTACCTTGAATATCTCTGCTATTAATGCTTTCTCGTGGATAATGATTTCATTTTTTTTTAATGTCTCAACTTCCTATATTGACATGTTATAGTGTATATCTCATTTAAAAATTTCGTATACAACATCTTTTTCAATATACATTGGGTTCAGCCCATACCTTTGTACGGACAAACCTAACTAGTAATTTTTTATATGTACATTTTATTAGTATATGTGCATGAAATTACAGTTCATGTCATGTTTGTATGCAGGAGAGGTATCAATTTCTGCAAGACCGCGAGGCCAAGACCCATGCAGATATGATTTTGTGATGTTATTTTTATGATCTAAGATTAGTTATTTTGTACAATTAATTTTAGTTATTAATGATTAGTTACTTTTGTTGTAGCCCGTGTCAGGAATGTGAATATTTTATAAATTTAATAATTAGTTACTTTTATGACTATTTTGTAATTTAACTTTTAATTGTTTTTGTTAAGATATTAAGCAATTGTCCAATTACGATATTAACAAAAGTTGTAATTAAAAGTATGTTTTATGATAATTTCTCTTTAAATTCTAAACTTAAAATATTTTAATTAATATGATTTTTGTTAATTTAATTTTTTTAATTAGTATATCAATTTTGAAATAATTGAGAATTTATAAGAGGTTTATTTTTTATTTTATTTTATTTTTTCACAAAAAGTAACGGAAAATAGACGACTTGGTGAGGGAGATGGATTGGAGACGACATGGGAAGGGAGACGATATGGAAAGGGAGACGAACCAGAGACGACATGAAAAGAGAGACGAATATAAGATGACACAACAGGAGAGACGAATCGAAAATGACTTGGAGTGGGAGACAAATTGAAGATGATAGTGAATGGGAGACGAATCAAACACGACATTGGAAGGGAGACGAATTGGAGACGACCTGGAAAATGAGATGAATCAGAGACGAACTAGACACAGAGATGAATCGGAGGCGATTTTCAATTAGAGAAGAACTGGAGATGAACATAATTTGCGACAAAAGGGAGACGAAATGTGGTTCATCGCCATTTGAGGCGAAATGGAGATAAAATTTAATTTTTTCGATGACTCTAAGGGTGACGATCATTTTTCTTCTCTTTTTCATCGCCTTTCTAGATTAGAAATGAAAAAGAGACGAAGATGTGTCATCTCCATTTCTGGAATTTCTTGTAGTGCACTAGCCTTCCTCATGAATATACTCGTTTTAGATGGATGATGATGAGACTTGAATTCAAAATTTTTATTGAAAGAAATATGATATTAAGTCAATTGGTCATCTCACTAAAAGCTTCAATTGTTAGAGAGAGACTTTGTCTTCAAAACACATTTCTCTGCATAAAACTAATTTTATTCCCCTTGAGCGCAATTGTAATGTACCAGTGACGAGTAAGTGGTTTATAAGTGGGTGTGAATTAACCATTTTGGGCTAATGAATTTGAGATCCAAGTAGTTATTTCCTTAAGGTAGCCATTGGTACACTGGAATGAGGTTGATAGTGGAATGACATTCCCAACTCTTTTTAATTCTCATGCTTAGTGTGAATGAATGAATTTGAGAATCTTATTCCCAAGGTAATCCTATTCTCATGTATATGAGATTAGCTATTCCATAGTAAACACATGAGATTAGCCAATTCTAATGTATTTGAGAATAAACTTGACTACCATACCCCCATATAACATAACTTTTATATATAGTTTGTTTTACAACAACAAATAATAATAATAATAAAATCAAAATAAAATGCTTCTAAACAAAGCCATCATTAAGTGGTAGAATAATGTATCTCAAGGTTGTTATTCAAAATCAGTATCCGAGATCGTTACTGCTCTTGTTGCCTAATGAAAATGCAATGCGAAACTTATCCACTGACTTCTTATCAATAAAACCTCAAACATGGACAATAAGTTTTCTACCTTTATTAGTAGTTTCCATTGTTCAACCGGAGAACATCTTCAAGTGTAAAATTTTTATTAGTAGTTTCCATTGTTCAACCGGAGAACATCTTCAACTGTAAAATTATTTATAAGCGTTTGTTGTATGATGAGATGTTGTAAGCAAGTGGGCTTACTATTATGTGTTGGGGTTTTTGTTCAAATTCAAGTTCAAGACCAAGTTGAAAATAAGTAGAAGTCTAATCAAGGTAGAGATGAGAGTCTTAATCTTAATAGAGTTAGGTTTAGATTCTTCCTATAAATATATAGATTTTGTAACTTGTAATTTCTTGCCACGAGAGTCATATTCTCTATCAGGTGTGGGAGTTTTTTCGTGCTTTTTCTAAAACAATTAAGATTGAGGGGGGTTTAAACTTTAACTATACATAAGAGAGGTTAAGTTTTTCTGTACATAAAGTCGTGTAAGTGTGAAAAAAAGTTTGGATCTCTTTCCATCCAAAAGATTGTATTGTATCCATTGTTATTAAATAGTGGATTTATCAGTTCTTTGAATCGTGAATATAAGCAGAAAGTTAAATCAATTAAATTTATACGCATTTTATTTTCTCTTATTCCATATGTATTGTGCACGATCCAATTTCCAACATTATGTCAATAGAACACTTATGGATCTTCTCCTTATTTTTGGAATAATCTTCTTGTTATACATTTGTTACATGTTAGTATACACTTGTTTGAATCAAATACTTTATCATTTTGACATACAGAGGAACAAAACTCATGCAACCATCCACTATGTGTTGGACATAGGCTCTAGCTTCGGACTAGCTGGATAAGGGTATTTGATTCGGCACAAGATGAGACATAAGATGGATGACTTTCTGACAAAATTTGAGTATGACTAGCAAGTATCTTTTGAAATTTTGGATAGGGACATGGACAATGCTAGTGTTTATTTTCACGATTTATTTTCCTTAAAGTAATGGTTGGATTCGTCTAGTGATGGTGATGGAATTTTGACTAGATGCTTCACCCAATAAGCCATAAAGAAGATGCTCACCGTGATAAAATTCTCTATATTTATTGGTTGCTTATCCTCGGAAGCAGTCCAAAACAGTACCAGGAAATGTCTCATGCCTGGCATCATTGTTTTTGTTTCTATCCCATTTTTCACTTCATCTTTTGTTAATGAATTAGGCTCCTCATTGCCGTCTTTAAAAAATTTTCACCTATAACACGTCAAGTTCTTTAAAAAGCATACGTTAAAACAACACCACTTCTTTCTCTGTCTTAATCATGAAACTAAAATATTTTTACCTTTCTTACTTATCCTCCTGTGTCGCTGTATTTCACCATTAGTCTTTATTATTGATTTGGAGTTCCAATTTTATCTCTATTATTACAAAAATAATACAACTAGTCCTCAATATTTGTAAAAAGGGATATAAAATGATCACTGTACCTTCCTAATTAAGTAAATTTTTAAATATGCCTTTTTAACCATAAAATTAACATTTTAACATTTTTTTTTTCATTTCTCTTCCTCCATCACTATATATACTTCACATAATCAATACACACACACACTTTACACGGTCAACACACACACACAATCACAATCACAATCACACACACAAAATCACGATCACACACACAATCAGAATCAACACATACACGTAGAGTCATAATTAGAATCAAAATACAATGACACACGCAAACAGCTAAGGTAGAGGGTTTCGAGCATGGGTGCACGAGGTTGATGCGCGAGCTGTTGACGGTGGTGACAGTAGTGGTAGGGTAGGCTATCTGAGGTAGTGATGGCTTTGGCGGTGGGGTGGGTAACGCGAGGTGGCTGTCAGGTTTAGGGTAGGTCACGCGAGGTAGGGTGGGTAGCGCGAGATGGCTGTGGTGTTTGGGATAGGTTTTGTGAGGTAGCTATAATGGTCGGGGTGGATAGCGCGATGTGGTAGTAGCGGTAGCGGTGACAATAGGTTGAGAGACTTGGTTGTGAGGGTTGGGGTGGGTCGCGCGAGATAGTTGTGGGGGTAAAGGTTGCATAAGGTGCTTGTGTGAGTGGGTTGGAGTTGTGGATTTATGGGGATGTGTAGTAGGGGAGGGTGCCTGTGGTAGGGTTTTCTGGTGAAGGATGGGGTGGAGTTATAGAGGGGAGAGAGGGAATAAGAAGAAGGTAGGTGGCAAAATACAAAATTATGGTCAAATGACCATTTTACCCCTCAAAATATTGTCATGTGCAACACATGATCATTTTCCATCCAATTTTAACCTTAGCTTAACGGAAAGGACTAACCGCATCACTTTTTGTAAATATTAGGGACTAATTGTGCCACTTTTGTAACAAGTAGACTAAATTGAAACTCCAAGCCAAGAATGTGGATTAATGGTGAAATTGGCCCTAATTTAATCTCCATTCTTTTTCTGTAAAAGTGTTGCATACTATCTCCCAACCTCAATTTAGCTCATCACCATTGATGTAGGCATCAAATGACCATATTTCCTTTATAAAAATAGAGGGTTTATCTTTGAATTCATTAGAAAAAAAAAATTGAAATTTACTTGTTTCTTCCTTGTCCACCTCTTGTTGAATGTTTCTAGTGAAGAGATTAGAGCAAGGGATGATAGAATTGCCCCCAGATCATGTAGGTTTTGCGCTAGAAGGAAATAGTCCAACTAGAACAAAATAAAATTAGTTTATAGATTTATATCAAATAAGAGAAGATCTGAAGTTTTGCCCCCCTATTGTCCATTGAAGCTGCCATGATTACTATCGAATTGAGGGAGGACAATGTGATTGTGTCGTTTTGCGCTAAAAAATAGTAAGGTTAAATGATTGGAAATATTGCTTACCTTGAATTACCTCTAGCTATGGCAAGTAGATGGTCGATCCACAGAGATTAGGTTATCAAATTAATTTAAGTCCTTAATTTAGAATTGTTTGACTATTTCCCGTCACGGATAAGTTTGATTAAGTCCAAAAGTCCAAAAGTCCAAAAGTACGGAAGTACAGAAAATTAAGTCATGTCCAAAGATACGGTAATAACAAGATCCAAAAGTGAATTAAACAAAGGTATTAAACTGAAGAATCACAACACTCAACAATGAAAATCCAAAGGGTCAATGATTTAGGGTGGTTGTAGCTTGGTATACGCAAGTACAAAGTTATTGATTTAGATTTAAAGTTAAGTCCTTCAGAAATAAGGCTACAAGCTCCAACTACTGAAATGAGCCTTTAATTACGTAAGTGATAAGATTAATTAATTAACAAGACTAAATGTGTTGGTATAACCTAACGATATCCAATCTCTCAATTAATCTTTCACTTATGTAACCTGGAGCAGTCGGTACAACCAGACTAGAATCCATCCGAGGTAGTCTCGTATTGCCACTAGTTTACAAAATTGGGCGTATATGTACTTTCAATTAAAAATAACATAACTACAAGTATACGTATAATTAATCAAAGAATACTTGAAAATAAAAAATACGAGACTTTAATAAATCTGAATCAAAACATATGTACAAGAATACCCTCACACATACCACCCCAAATCTTGGGTCTAGTATGCCATGATAAACTTTAAAGTACACAAATTCATAACGAAAACCAAAATCAAAGAATAATTATCGTGTTTGAACGGATTTCGGTAGACCGGTATGACTTTGATATACTGATAGCTCACTAGACCCTTCCCTCGGAATTATAACTTTGCACACAACTAAATATAATAATTAAAACACTCACAACTCACTTCACAAACACAAGAATAGCAGAAATTATGCTAGGAGAGAAAATGGTACGATTTTGTTGTTGAAAATCACGAATTTTATAGGCAAAAATTCAGGAGGGCACTCGAGCGACAATCAGGCATGCTCAAGCACCCTTCTACACTTTTGATTTTTATATTTTTTTTATGTCGTTTTCGGTCTGTATTCTGCTGCTCAATTGTCGGCCTTTTTCAAAAAGTGGCGCTCGAGCTCGGAAAAGGGGCGCTCGAGCACTACTTTGACTGTGGTAGGTGAACTTTGACTCTAAACATTGACTTTGACTAGCTCGATTAACTTTGACCATTGACCGTTGACCAAAAAGTTGACCAGGTCTATTCTAAGATTTTTTAGCGTCTTGAATCTGTTTCTGCGCTCGGTTTGACCAAATTCAACCTCGAATTGCTCATTTTGAAGTTATTCTACCATTCTTCACTAGTGCCGTGCTGAATTTCTTGTTCAAATGTTGGTTTTTGTGGCCATTTTTGCTTTTTCTTCTTTAAAACCTATATTGCACTAAAATTGTGTAAAATATACAATTAAGCTTGAAATAATAGTGCAATATACATGATTCAATGAATTAAAATTACTCAAAATATGGATTTATCAACCTAGTCAAACCCATTCTTTGCTTGTCCTAAAGTAAAGGCATCAATTACTTCATAGATTCAAAAATATTAAATTTAAGCAGTCAATGTATTCATACAGTTATATTTTATAAAATACATGATTAACAGTGAGTTTGTCTTTCAAATAATTTCACTCCAAGAAATCGTTTTGTATCTAGAAGAAATGAAACCAACTTAATTACAAAAAATCATTTGAGCTTTTTTAAGCACTTGTAACTCAACTAAGAGGTAAGAAAATTAATCACGCAAAATTTGTAAAATCGAAAATATTTTCTATGGATAGTCATGACATGTTAAAACTCAACTACCTTCCAAATCGTGTAATACTCCCTTAGATTTTTTATATATTTTTTCAATATAGATGACTCGGATGATAGATGTTAGTTGACTCACTGATTTATGAAATTTTCCCTTTCATTAGTTGAATTGTATTTGGTAAAATAAGGCTTGTCTAATAGCTTTTTCATAAAAAAATGCTCAAAAATTGTTAGAAGAAAGCATTTGTTATGGATTTCTTTTTTTGCCTCTTTTTGTTGAATCAACACTTTTGATATTTGAATGATGTTGAGTGAGTCATCTACACATTTTTTTTTCAAAGGAGTATACCGATCTAGAAAAATAAGTCAAATTTTAATAAAACACAAGATCTGACATTGAAAACATCTCAATCTACTCCTTTTTTGATAATTAAATCAAAAACTTCTAATTGAATCATGTGATGCTGTTGGGATGTAATAATAGTTAACAAGGTTTCAAAAAAATCTAGATACAAACTCAACTTTTAGCGGCTAATCATTTTTCCATTCCATTCACAGTTAATTTAAATATTTTATCACAATCTAACCATATTTCAACAATTAACCACTCAAATTTAATTATTATGAATAAGTGAAGTAAAAGTTTTGAAACTTTTTTGGTATCAAGTTGGTATCAACTTTTTTTCCTCCTCAAACCCAAACCTTACATTGTCCTCAATGAAAGAAAACTATGTAATGCAAAGTAAAAAGAAAGACACAACTTGATAAACAATCCAAGCAATGTTCCTCAAAAACTTTCTGAAAGAAAAATTGTCAAACAAAATCTCAGAAACCAACATTAGCCGTGAGTTTAAATAAAAACTAAAATATTTCTAAAGAAAGATGAAAAAAAAAATAAACGAAAAAAACATAGAAAGCATGCTACTGAATTACGATGGTAGTGGCGACTGAGGACCTGAGCCTGAACCTTTCATTGAAGCAAGTTTAGCTCGTAATGCAGCAAACTCTTCCCTCTGTGACTGCTTAAATTCAGCAAATTCAGCTTTTAGTTCACCTATTTCTCCCAATCCTGCAGCAAGGTTAGTATTCATGGCTTGCAGCTCTCTGTACATTTTTTACATCAATAATTCTTCAGGCTGAGTACCATGTTGCTGGGAAGACGTGGCTCATTCAACCGATTGAGTGGAAGGCCGTGGAGCATTTAATGCTAAGGGCATCTTTCAAACAGCGCGCTCCAAATGTTAAAACTCTTCGTGAACTCCGATTCACCATATGAAATAATAGGGAGATCCATGAATGGCTCATCAGGTGCAAAAGGAAAATTAAGCCGTTGAAGTAAAGAAACTATCAATTGAGGAAAACGAAGTATAGATGTAGCATCAAACCTCCTCATGTGGTCTATAAGGCTCATCATATTTTTCCCAATTACAACTCCAATATCAAAAAGGGCACCTTGATAAATCCAATATAAAACCTGTAAAACAACTCCCGTCCTCTCTTGATCATGACCATAAGGGCAAAGGTTCTTTTTAACAATGATATCTGTTAACAACATATTCCTTGGAAGGGAAGATCTCCTTATACCCACACCATGTGGTAGAATCGGACCCCCATACAAATTTGTAGCAATTTCTAAATCTGTAGTTCAAGTAGGGAAATCCGTATTTTCCACATAAAAATAATCATGCCCACACAGTATTGTCATGATATCAGCAGTAGTAAATTGAAATTCAAAACCATCAATTGATGCACTAAATGTACCATCATCATACGAAAAATGCTCATAAAAAGGTCGAATGAGACGAGAAAAAATAAGAACATCATCAAAAGGTGGGTGCAGAAGACAGTCAAGAAAATACCCCTCAAAATATTCAAAAGCACGTTGCCCACCTTCGAAAGACTTCAAAACATCCGAAAAATCAATTTCAGCCTCAATTTGAGCATTCTCAAGTCGTGCAGTCAATGATAATCTCTGTCTTTTTGGAGCCATAATCTAAATAATAAACAAAAAACTAAATCAGAAAAATCATGAAAAATACAAAATATTTTTTTTTTAATTTTTTTTCCATAAATACTATTTATTCAAACAACACCAATTAACAACCTCAAAATCATCCTTAACACACAACATTTATAAATCATTCGGTTAAATCCTCTAACATTTAAATAATTTATAAATCCTAGAATTAGGGCAATAAGAAAATAATAGACATAAATATATCTACATAAATTTGAAATTCTTAAATATATATATATATATTTTTTTTTTTTTATTTTTTTTTTTTTTATATTTAAAGGAAATCTAACAGAAAATTTAAAACTAAAATCTAACCAAATTCTATATACATTCTATATACATACACATATGCATACACATACACATACACATATACATGCACATATATATACATATATACATACACATATACATACACAAATTTGAAAAAAAATCATACCAAAATGAAGATTGAGAGCTATAGAACAACAATAAGCTGAAAATAAGCAGTAAGAATCATCCTAAAGCCTTCAAATATGCGTATATACATATGTAGATAAATATATAAAATAGATCTAAACTTTAAATAAACTGAAAAAAAATGCAAAAATAAGAAAGAAAGCATAAAAACTCACATCAGGTTGCGGATCTATAGTTAATCTAGGGTGGAGAAGGGTTTTGGTGATTTTGGGGGGTGATTTCCGTGGGGTGGGATGGGTTTTTTTTAGGTTTCAAAGCTGCTGCAATCGGGGCTTATGCTCCCCGACTGTGCTTGGACACTCAAGTTCCTGCAGGGCGCTCAAGCGCCCTACTGCGTTTTTTCAGTGAATTTTTTTATAATAATAATAATAAATACATATATAGCAGGCTAACATAAATATATACATATATACATAAATATATATATATATATACATTATTTAACAAAAATATCTTAACATAAATAAAAATACATATACATATATATATATATATATATATATATATATATATATATATATATATATATATATATATATATATATATAAAATTATATAAATACAAAAACCATAAACAAACCGCATTATTTTATTAAACATAAAGACATTACATAAAAGAAATGAAAATACAATAACAGAAGACTATCCTCTAAACTTGGAAATGCATGATTAACTTTAGTCATTCCTAATATACCTATGATCCCACTTGATAAAGAGATAAATAAGGAAAAGATAAACGATGAAAATGCTTGCAAAATAGTACACGACCATGTCAAATTGATCAGGCGTGAGAGTTCCGAACATCATTGTGTTGAATGTAGCAAAATAGAGAAATGAAAGAAAAATTTATAGAGAGAGAGAGAGAGTGTAGGCGGCAATGGAGAGAAGAGAAAATGAGAAGAAGAAGAAAGAGAGAAGGCTTTAAACCCCTCGGTTAGGTCGTTCCGCGCTCGAGCGCCCTTCAGGCGCATTCGAACGTGGTTCTTCCCATTTCTGCCTTAAATGCTTTTGCAAATTCACAAAGTAGGAAGATATAATCTTCCTCAAACCTATTTTCTACAAGATCACATTTTTTTTAATATAAAATAAAATAAAATTGGTACATGAGAGAAATAAACACATGAATTTTAAACTATTTAAATATCCTAAAACAAGTGTTAGAATATACAAATGAACACCGACCAATAGTTATTCATCAAGATTCAAACCTTAAATATGCTTCTAAAAGAAACAGTTGGATCCAGAATTAATTTAAGAATATTTGAGTTTAGACTAAATTTAGAGTTAAACAACTTAACGAAGAATTGTCAGCCAGTTTGGAAGGCAACACTAGAAGCCTGGGAAATGCAAAAATAGGATCCCAACCCTATTTAGAATGAGCGCGTCACATAAATTGTCATAGTTTTTTTTCCTTCTAATCGGGAATAGGCACTGGAACCATTTAATGTTAACCAGCAAGACATGCACACACAGTTAAGTGTCGTAGTTTAACGCCTTCGGGCAAATTATTTTTATTTTTTATTTTATTTTATAGAATTTAAAATTAAGGGACTAGCTCTTCCAGAGGTTTATGTGTTCACGCCATCCAATACTTTCATTCGGCATTCATATAGGGCCACAGCCAGTTCCACAGGGTCAAGGGCAATATAGTGGGGTTTTACGTTACAGACAATACCGTCTGGTGAATGCTCTCACTCTTAACTACCTTATCAAGTAAAGCCCAACAGACCCAAACTACATTAAGCTGGTGGAGTGGCAAGTACTGTTAGACAGAGTTGCACTGGTCAGACAACCGTACACAGAAAATGTACAATGACCACTAGTATCATGACAATCATTCCTGAATGAGTGCTTCCCAGGGTTAAGACCCAAAACCCAAGAATAGCAGAAATTATGCTAGGAGAAAAAATGGTACGATTTTGTTGCTGAAAATCATGACTTTTATAGGCAAAAATTCAGGAGGGCGCTCGAGCGCCAGTCAGGTACACTCGAGCGCCTTTCTGCATTTTTGATTTTTATATATTTTTCTGTCATTTTCGGTCTGTATTCTGCTGCTCAATTGTCGGCCTTTTTCAAAAAGTGGCGCTCGAGCTCGAAAAATGGGCGCTCGAGCGCTACTTTGACTGTGGTAGGTGAACTTTGACTCCAAACATCCGCAACTCAAGGTGAGTTTTTATGCTTTCTTTCTTATTTTCGCATTTTTTTCAGTTTATTTCAAGTTTAGATCTATTTTTACATATTTATCTACGTATGTATGTACGCATATTTGAAGGCTTTAAGATGATTATTACTACTTTTTTTTAGCTTATTGTTATTCTATAGCTCTCAATCTTCGTTTTTGGTATGATTTTTTTTTTCAGATTTGTGTATGTATATGTGTATGTATATATGTATGTATATGTGTATGTATATGTGTATGCATATGTGTATGTATATAGAATGTATATAGAATTTGGTTAGATTTTAGTTTTAAATTTTCTGTTAGATTTCCTTTAAATTTAATCTGAAAAAAAATCAAAAATTAAAAAAATATATATATTTAAGAATTTCAGATTTATGTAGATATATTTATGTCTATTATTTTCTTGTTGCCCTAATTCTTGGATTTCTAAATTATTTAAATGTTAGAGGATTTAATCGGATGATTTATAAATGTTGTGTGTTAAGGATGATTTTGAGGTTGTTAATTGGTGTTGTTTTATTTTTTTTGATTTATAAAAAAAAAAATTGTTTTGTGTTTTTCATGATTTTTCTGATTTAGTTTTTTGTTTATTATTTAGATTACGGCTCCAAAAAGACAGAGATTATCATTGACTGCACGACTTGAGAATGCTCAAATTGAGGCCGAAAATGATTTTTCGGATGTTTTGAGGGCTTCCGAAGATAGGCAACGTGCTTTTGAATATTTTGAGGGGTATTTTCTTGACTGTCTTCTGCACCCACCTTTTGATGATGTTCTTGTTTTTTCTCATCTCATTCAACGTTTTTATGAGCAACTTTCGTATGATGATGGTACATTTAGTGCATCAATTGATGGTTTTGAATTTCAATTTACTACTGCTGATATCATGACTATACTGTGTGGGCATGATTATTTTTATGTGAAAAATATGGATTTCCCTACTCGAACTACAGATTTAGAAATTGCTACAAATTTGTGTGGGGATCCGGTTCTACCACATGGTGTGGGTCTAAGGAGATTTTCCCTTTCAAGGGATATGTGGTTAATAGATATCATTGTTAAAAAGAACCTTTGCCCTTATAGTCATGATCAAGAGAGGACGAGAGTTGTTTTACAAGTTTTATAATGGATTTATCAAGGTACCCTTTTTGATGTTGGAGCTGTAATTGGAAAAAATATGATGAGTCTTATATAGACCACATGAGGAGATTTGATGCTACATCTACACTTCGTTTTCCTCGATTGATAGCTTCTTTACTTCAACGGTTTAATTTTCCTTTTGTACCTGATGAGCCATTCATGGATCTCTTTATTACTTCATATGGTTAATCGGAGTTCACGAAGAGTTTTAAACATTTGGAGCGCACTGTTCGAAAGATGCCCTTAGCATTAAATGCTCCACGGCCTTCCACTCAATCTGCTGAATGAGCCACGTCTTCCCAGCAATAGGGTACTCAGCCTGAAGAATCATTGATGGAAAAAATGTACAGAGAGCTGCAAGCCATAAATACTAACCGTGCTGCAGGATTGGGAGAAATAGGTGAACTGAAAGCTGAATTTGCTGAATTTAAGCAGTCACAGAGGGAAAAATTTACTGCATAACGAGCTGAACTTGCTTCAATGAAAGGTTTAAGCTCAGGTCCTAAGCTGTCACCATCATCGTAATTCAGTGGCATGCTTTCTATGTTATTTTCGTTTATGTTTTTTTTTTCATCTTTCTTTAGAAATATTTTAGTTTTTATTTAAACTCACGGCTAATGTTGGTTTCTGAGATTTTGTTTGACAATTCTTCTTTCAGAAAGTTTTTGAGGAACATTGCTTAGATTGTTTATCATGTTGTGTCTTTTTTTTTACTTTGCATTACATAGTTTTCTTTCATTGAGGACAATGTAATGTTTGGGTTTGAGGAGAAAAAAAAGTTGATACCAACTTGATACCAAAAAAATTTCAAAACTTTTACTTCATTTATTCATAATAATTAAATTTGAGTGGTCAATTGTTGAAATATAATTAGATTGTGATAAAATATTTGAATTAACTGTGAATTTGGAATGAAAAAATGATTAGCCGCTAAGAGTTGAGTTTGTATCTAGATTTTTTTGAAACTTTGTTGACTATTATTACATCCCAACAGCGTCACATGATTCAATTAGAAGTTTTTGATTAATTATCAAAAAAGGAGTAGATTGAGATGTTTTCAATGTGAGATGTTGTGTTTTATTAAAATTTGACTTATTTTTCTAGATCGGTATACTCATTTGAAAAAAAAAATGTGTAGATGACTCACTCAACATCATTCAAATATCAAAAGTGTTGATTCAACAAAAAGAGGCAAAAAAGAAATCCATAACAAATGCTTTCTTCTAACCATTTTTGAGCATTTTTGTTATGAAAAAACTATCAATACAAATCTTGGCAGACAAGCATTCTTTCAACAAATACAATTCAACCAATGAAAGGTAAAATTTCAGAAATCAGTGAGTCAACCAACATCTATCATCCGAGTCATCTATATTTAAAAAATATATAAAAAATCTAAGGGAGTATTACACGATTTGGAAGGTAGTTGAGTTCTTACATTTTATGACTATCCATAGAAAATATTTTCAATTTTACAAATTTTGCGTGATTAATTTTCTTACCTCTTAATTGAGTTACAAGTGCTTAAAAAGGCTCAAATGATTTTTTGTAATTAAGTTGGTTTCATTTCTTCTAGATACAAAACGATTTCTTGGAGTAGAATTGTTTGGAAGACAAACTCACTATTAATCATGTATTTTATAAAATATAACTGTATGAATACATTGACTGCTTAAATTTAATATTTTTGAATCTATGAAGTAATTGATGCCTTTACTTGAGGACAAGCAAAGAATAGGTTTGAGGAGGTTGATAAATCCATATTTTGAGTAATTTTAACTCATTGAATCATGTATATTGCATTATTATTTCAAGCTTAATTGTATATTTTACACAATTTAGTGCAATATAGGTTTTAAAGAAAAAAGAGCAAAAACAACCACAAAAACCAACATTTGAACAAGAAATTCAACACGACACTAGTGAAGAATGGTAGAACAACTTCAAAACGAGCAATTCGAGATTGAATTTGGCCAAACCAAGTGCGAAAACGGATTCAGAACGCTGAAAAACCTTGGAATAAACCTGGTCAACTTTTTGGTCAACGGTCAATGGTCAAAGTCAATCGAGCCGATCAAAGTCAATGTTTGGAGTCAAAGTTCACCTACCACAGTCAAAGTAGCGCTCGAGCGCCCCTTTTTCAAGCTCAAGTGCCACTTTTTGAAAAAGGCCAATAATTGAGCGGCAGAATGCAGACTGAAAATGACAGAAAAAATATATAAAAGTCAAAAGTGTAGAAGGGCGCTCGAGCGCCCTCCTAAATTTTTACCTATAAAAGTCGCGATTTTTAGCAACAAAATCATACCATTTTCTCTCCTAGCATAATTTCTACTATTCTTGTGTTTGTGAAGTGAGTTGTGAGTGTTTTAATTATTATATTTAGTTGTGTGCAAAGTTATAATCCCGAGGGAAGGGTCTAGTGAGCTATCAGCATATCAAAGTCATACCGGTCTATCGAAATCCGTGCAAACACGATAAGTATTCCTTGATTTTGGTTTTCGTTATGAATTTGTATACTTTAAAGTTTATCATAGCACACTAGTCCCAAGATTTGGGGTTGTATGTATAACGGTATTCTTGTACATATGTTTTGATTCAGATTTATTAAAGTCTCGTATTTTTTTTATTTCCAAGTATTCTTTAATTAATTATACGTATACTTGTAGTTATGTTATTTTTAATTGAAAGTACATATACGTCCGATTTTGTAAACCAGTGGCAATACGAGACTACCTCGGATGAATTCTAGTCTGATGTACTGACACCTCCAGGTTACATAAGTGAAAGATTAATTGAGAGATTGGATAGCGTTAGGTTGTACCAACACATCCAGTTTTGTTAATTAATTAACCTTATCACTTACATAATTAAAGGCTCATTTCAGTAGTGGGAGCTTGTAGCCGTATTTCTGAAGGACTTAACTTTAAATCTAAATCAATAACTTTGTACTTGCGTATACCGAACTACAACCACCCTAAATCATTAACCCTTTGGATTTTCATTGTTGAGTGTTGTGATTCTTCAGTTTAATACCTTTGTTTAATTCCCTTTTGGATCTTATTACTACCGTATCTTTGGATATTTTGTGGACATTTCTTGGACTTAATTTTCCTTACTTCCATATTTTTGGATTAATCAAACTTATCCGTGACGGGAAATAGTAAAATAATTCTAAATTAAGGACTTAAATTAATTTAATAACCCAATCTCTGTTGATCGACCATCTACTTACCACAGCTAAATGTAATTCAAGGTAAGTAATATTTCCAATCATTTAACCCTACTATTTTTTAGCACAAAACGATGCGATTAAAATTTGGCGCCGTTGCCGGGGATCGATATTCATCAAATAAGGTAAGTTTTTGATTTATGTAAAAAATAGTGTTAATATGTATATATTTTAGATTTTAGTTTTTATTTTTGCTATTTTGTATAGACTTTATTTTATTTTATTTTTGTTTCTTTTTCATGTTTTAATTTTGTATGCATGGTCGGAGATCTTTAAAGCTACCCATCTTTGTTTTTGATACAGAAATTGAGAAGACTTTTAAATTCAGAAATAAAGCACATAAATTTCTAATCATGGCTTATCAAAATCTGAATCAAAACCAAAATCAGGATCAAATTGAAGGTAGAGAAGTAGGAAATATGAGAAGGAGTATAAAAGATTTTTCCACACCACAAGATTATGTTCTTCCACGGTCTATTGCCTTACCTGAAATTGATGAAGGTTTTAAAATAAAGTCTCACATGATTAATGTTTCCCATGTTCCACGTTCTTTCTAATGAAAACCCATATGATCACGTTAATACTTTTGTTCATACAAGTAGATCGATCAATATTAGAACTACCTCGGAAGAAGTTGTTAACTTAAGATTGTTTCCTTACTCTTTAATGGGTAAAGCACAAAATTGGTTTTACAAATTACGTTCTGGTTGTATCACTTCTTGGGATCAATTGCAAAGAGAATTTCTTGAAAGATTTTACTTTTCTTCAAAAATCAATGAATGTAGGAATCAATTAAATAATTTTTCTCAATTACCTGGAGAGGCACTTCATGAGAGTTGGGACGTATTTGAAACCTTAATTCATGAATGTCTACACCATAGTATTCCAGATTGGCAATTAGCTCAGAATTTCTATCAAGGGTTAAATGAGAATAATCAACCTTTGCTCGATTCAGCTTGTAATGGTTCACTTCTTGAAAAATCTCCAGAAGAAGCCACAAAATTATTCATAAAACTGAGCAACAATTCACGAAAGCATGCATCTTCATCTAGAGAAAGGAGAGAAAGTGTAGGTTCAAATGATTACAATTCTTTGACATCAAAAATTGAAAATCTAACTCTTGCCTTGGAAAAAATGGTTGAAATGAAAGAATCATTGCATGTAGTTGATTCAGGTGAAGGTGTTCTTGCATCAAATCCAATTCAATTTCAGAGCAAGCTTGTGCTGCTTATAGATATCTCTGTAATTATGATCCATTCTCTAACATTTATAATCCAGGTACACGAGATCATCCAAATTTCCGGTGGAATTAGAATCGGGAAGATGTTCAACAACAAAGATCAAGTGGTTATCCTCCAGGATTTCATTCTGTTCCACAAGGACAGGTACCTACGAGCTCTAATTCAGGTTCCAATTCTTTTGGGACTACTTTTGAAGAACAGGTTTTGAAAAAGCTTCATAGCTGGGAACCAACTATGCAACTGGTAGGTACACATACAAAGGCAATTGCCAACTTGGAAAGACAAATTAGGCAATTAGCTAACACAATTCAGAAAAGGGAAGAAGGAACACTCCCTGCCCAACCAGATAGAAACCCAAAAGGTAAAGCCCATGTAGCATCTACAAGTCAAATAGTGGAGGATCTTCAAGTTGTCACTATATTGCGAAGTGGTAAGAAAGTTGATAACAAGGTAAGTGTCGAAGCTTACGAAAATGCAAGACTTGCAAAGCAAAAAGCTAAGTCTCAAGTTACTATAAATTCATCAAAAGAAACTGCAAATGAACCTGAAACTTTAATTTCACATGAAAATATTCCATTGACATTGAGTCCCTAGGCACCCTTTCCACAGGCATTAGGTAATCCAACTAATAAAGATTCAAAAAGGGAAGAAATGCTTGAAACCTTTAAGAAAGTGAAAATCAATTTACCTCTGTTAGAAATCATCAGGCAAATTCCTGCTTATGCAAAGTTTCTTAAGGATTTGTGCACTCATAAAAGAAAGAATTCAGCTTTGATATCAAACAAAGTAAGATTGACTGAAAAGGTAAGCAACATTCTTACTTCTCATGTTCCACCAAAATTGAAAGATCCAGGTGCATTTAACATTCCTTGTTATATTGGTAATCATTGTGTGGATCGAGCCCTTCTTGATTTTGGAGCTAGTGTGAATCTTCTTCCCTTTAATCTTTTTGAGCAGTTAGATATAGGAGAATTGAAACCTACTCCTGTCACCCTTCAACTGGCTGATAGATCACTTAGAATTCCTAGGGGCATGATTGAAGATGTGTTGATAAAGGTTGATGAATTTTATTTTCCTGTGGATTTTGTTGTGCTAGAAATGGAACCAGGAGAAATTCAAAAGTTCCAAACTCTAGTTATACTAGAGAGACCATTTTTAGCAACAACTAATGCAAAATTTCACTGTGCATAAATTGTTTGACTATTTCCCGTCACGGATAATTTTGATTAAGTCCAAAAGTCTAAAAGTCCAAAAGTACGGAAGTACGAAAAATTAAGTCTAAGAAATGTCCACAAAATGTCCAAAGATACGGTAGTAACAAGATCCAAAAGTGAATTAAACAAATGTATTAAACTAAAGAATCATAACACTCAACAATGAAAATCTAAAGGGCTAATGATTCAGGGTGTTTATAGCTCGGTATACGCAAGCACAAAGTTATTGATTCAGATTTAAAGTTAAGTCCTTCAGAAATAGAGCTACAAGCTCCCATTACTGAAATGAGCCTTTAATTACGTAAGTGATAAGATTAATTAATTAACAAGACTAGATGTGTTGGTACAGCCTAACGATATCCAATCTCTCAATTAATCTTTCACTTATATAACCTGGAGGTATCGGTACATCTAGACTAGAATCCATCCGAGGTAGTCTCGTATTGCAACTAGTTTACAAAATCCGGCGTAAATGTACTTTCAATTAAAAATAACATATCTACAAGTATACATATAATTAATCAAAGAATACTTGGAAATAAAAAATACGAGACTTTAATAAATCTGAATCAAAATATATGTACAAGAATACCCTCACACATACCACCCCAAATCTTGGGTCTAGTGTGCCATGATAAACTTTAAAGTACACAAATTCATAACGAAAACCAAAATCAAAGAATAATTATCATGTTTGAACGGATTTCGGTAGACCGGTATGACTTTGATATACTGATAGCTCACTAGTCCCTTCTCTCGGGATTATAAGTTTGCACACAACTAAATATAATAATTAAAACACTTACAACTCACTTCACAAACACAAGAATAGTAGAAATTATGCTAGGAGAAAAAATGGTATGATTTTGTTGCTGAAAATCGTGACTTTTATAAGCAAAAATTCAGGAGGGCACTCGAGCGCCCTTCTGCACTTTTGATTTTTATATATTTTTTTCTATCGTTTTCGGTCTGCATTCTGCCGCTCAATTGTCGGCCTTTTTTAAAAAGTGATGCTCGAGGTAGGGAAAAGGGTGCTCGAGCGCTACTTTGACTATGGTAGGTGAACTTTGACTCCAAACATTGACTTTGACAGGCTCAGTTGACTTTGACTATTGACCGTTGACCAAAAAGTTGACCAGGTCTATTCCAAGGTTTTTCAGCATCCTGAATCCGTTTCTGCACTTGGTTTGGCCAAATTTAATCGAATTGCTCGTTTTGAAGTTGTTTTACCATTTTTCACTAGTGCCGCGCTGAATTTCTTGTTCAAATATTGGTTTTTGTGGCCGTTTTTGCTCTTTCTTCTTTAAAACCTATATTGCACTAAAATTGTGTAAAATATACAATTAAGTTTGAAATAATAATGCAATGTACATGATTCAATGAGTTAAAATTACTCAAAATATGGATTTATCACAATGACATCTAGATTTGAGAAGAGAAATCCATGGCTAAAAAGAGAAAAAGAGAGTGGTCACTAACAGATGACAAAACCATTACCACCATTATTGTTGCTATGAGCTTAGCCACTAATGATGGGCAAACTGTGCTGTGCTAGAAAATAGAGGCATGAATAAGGCTATTAAGGTATAAATCTAGGTTATGGGGTTGGGTAACAATCGAAGCTACCTTGCAAGAAATAAAGGGGTTCAATTCTGTGGGATAGGCTCCAAGATCAAGTCAATGATCGGTACATATAAATTCAAGATGAAACAATTTTAGATAAAGTGGGAGCATTTTGAACTCGTTACCCTTAACTTGTTGTGGAATGAGTGTTTATAATTTTTTAGGAATAGCCCCCCGATTTTTATAGATGTGGGATGGCCTGTTCGAGGTCTTTTTTGGCCATGAAATGACATCTTTTCTCGAAAGTCCCCCGGAATTTATGGCCCTTATTCATAATAACCCTAACATTTTGTAGGAGTTTATAGGGCTTCTCATATACCTTAATAGTGAATAGTACCTAATTTTATCCAGGTCGTGAATCTTGCTATCAAGTCAATTTCTTAAGTTCTCGGTGTTTGGATTTGTGTATGACCTAAAAATCAATAGCACTTATACGTCTCATGTAATGAATATATTTTCTATATTTAATAGGGTAAATATTACTCCTCCTCCCTGTTAAACCCATATATATTAGCCCACCCCTATGTTCGTAAGACTATCAAAAACCCCTCTATGATTTGTAAAAAATGACACACCGCCCCTTCCATTTGCTGTCCATCTGTTTTACCGTCCAAAGTACATCCCACGTGCTATTTCCGCAACTAGGAGTATTTTTTGCCTTTATATGAGCTAGGTAATTGACCAAAAAGTCCCCTCAATTGAAATAAAAAAAAAGGCTGCACCTTTTTTGGACATAAATTTGTCCACTTCAAGTGTTTTGCAAGTATGCTCTCTAACTTAGTACTTTGTCTTCTTTTTTTTCTTTCTAATTATTGTATTTCTAATTTTTATACTAAGTTTTATTTATTTATTTATACTAAGTTAACGATTAAAAGCATAATAATTTTTAGAGCTTCTTTATTGTGAAACTAAGCTATGTTCATAAGCTACTAAGAAAAAAATAAAGATGTAGTATAGTTTCTAATTATTGTAATCATTGAATGCTCAGTTAACTTATTTATTAGCTTCAATTTTTTTCCTAATTATTATATCTCTATAATTTGACAATATGTTTTACATTTTTTAAAGAATGTCAATAGGGAGTAGTAAAACATCAAAATATGATTCACTCTACTTGCGCTATGTAAATTGCCGATGTCGTTGTGGTCAATGGTATAATTAGAGTGGTGTCAAAATTTTAGAAATGAAAGGTCAATTGTTCTATTGGTGCCCTACTTGTAGATCTTTCATGGATTGGTGTATCCCACGTACTACAAGTTGGACACCGAGTAGGCCACTTTTGCTTCCACTTGGAGATTTTGACGCAATGGAATGTGTCGAAGATGGGGAGGAAGTTAATTGGCCTATGAAGTGAGAGATCCCCAATGATGAGATTGTGAAATTGAAGATGCTTCTCACTGGCACTTGTACCTTTGCTTTGTCAATGGTCCTAGTTGTTTTTATCTTGTTATTTAAATAATTGTTATCGTGTGTTGTAAAAAAAACGTTATGTTTATGGAATGGTTTGCTTTGTCAATGGTACTAGTTGTTTTCATCTTCTTTGACAAACGTGTCCACAAATCATAATGAGTAGACCAAATGGTACAATTTACCTCCCTGTAGTGACACATTAAAATAGATTCCAAATGAAAGCATAATAAACACAAGACTACATTCATAATAAGAAGACCAGTTACTTACAAAACCTGTCCAAAAAATATATTCAACATCACTATGCCCAATAATATAAATTGATCCTAAACATAACATAAAGTAGCACAGTACAACACATAAACCTGTCCAAAACTTACCCAAAAATATCATAAACCTGTCCAAAAACCTATCAATGATAAACCTACCCAAAAACATCATAAACCTGTCCAAAAACCTGCCAATAATAAACTTGCCCAAAAACTTCAACATAATCCTAAAGCAATAGTACTACATAAATACATTGTCCAGATAAACAGCCAAAAGTACTATGAAATATACATTGTTCAAATTTTCTAAAATGGCTCATAAACTTAGCAAGGTATGAAATGCCTCATTCTCTTCTTCAAATTTTTTGAAATGGCTCTTGTATCAACGGAAGTAGAAGCAATTGAGGATGGACCAGTTAATGCATTATTTCTAAAGCTTGTATACACTCTACCCCTTATACTTGGCCTGCAATCTTCACTGGTTGTCATACCACTAGCAATACCATTATCATTTCCACTACCAATACCACTGCTTCTGTGACAGCCCCTATCGATGCCACGACCTTTACCAATGTCACTATCCCTACTAATTCTAATGCCCCTACCGATGCCTCTACCATTGCCCCTTACAATCCCTCTCCCATGTACCCTGCCACATCTATTTGCTCTTGGGGGTAGTTGAGTATCGATAACTATATTTGTGGCTGTATTTGTGGTAGACTCTTGAGTGTTTGGACCCTATAGATGTAAAAAAAGAACACATTGTGTTATAACCCACATTATAAAGATATAAATATAAAGCATTGCTAAAGTATTAGGGTGTAATTGCATACATGATCAATTTGAGATTGTGGCTACTGTTCTTCATTCAAATTTCCAGAATTTAATTGCTGTCTTATTGCCTGCATTGAATCATTTCAAATTATTACATAAAGTATCTAAAGTATGGAAATAACATACCTTTAGGGTGTAATTGCATACAAGGTGTAATAAGATGTAAATAACACTAAAGTATCTAACATAAACATATATTTAATAGTAGTGAATTGGGGTGGAATTCATTTCGGTATGTGGCCTTATTATGTCCAAGTTGTAAACACCTTTTACATGCATGTGTTAGGTCTCTCCTTGTTGAAATAGTCTCATTTACAGTCTTCTTTCTAGTTTTTTTTAGGTCTTCTTGTACTCTTTTGCACAATTAGAGGTCTCAAAGGCTCTGATCTTGAATCCACATAGTCATTCATACCAGGAACTGGATGAATCATGTTGTCATAGATTGCTAAATACACTTGCTTTGAGTAACAATTGTCAATGTTATCCTCCAATCGTTTTCGATACTTATGGATACAAGCAGTGCATGAACACATGGATACCCTCTCAACATGAACATCCTATAGTTGCAATACTTTGAATCAAGATTCACAACATATTTGTGCTAATTATGGACCACTTCATATTCTTCTCTCCCACACCAATTAGCATTCCATGACTTAGCAATAGTCTCAAGTTTCTGTATTTTTCTCATAATGTTTAGACATATTGTTCCCTCATATCTTTCCATATTAAGCCTTTTCACTTGAACCCTTTCCATAAGCTTATCTCTGATTATCTCAAACATTGAGATTATGGGTTTGTCTCTAGCCTCCAGAATGTAGTTGTTGAAGGACTCACAAAGATTATTAGTAAGGATATCATATTTTTTTTTAAAATGAGAAATAAGATCTAGCCCATTGTTTAGCTGGGATATTCCCAAGCCATTCAGATGCAGTCTTCTTCTCCCTTACTTGAGGGTCAGCATTTTCTATCTCTCTTATCCACTTTTCATGTTCCCTCAAATTTGCAGTTGATGCTGCCTTTCTGAATAAATCTTTCAATTCTAAACCTTGGAACTTCTTCTTGAAGTTCTGATACATGTGCCCGAGACAAAAATAATGGTGAACCCTCGGATATTCTTCAGCAAATACCTCTATCAACCCTTTTTATCTATCTAAAATGTATACCCATCCCTTTTCACCAGGGTCACCAATAACATTATGTAATTGTCTAAAAAACCAAGACCATGTTTCCTTTTTCTCAATAGGCACTATAGCCATAGCCAAAGGAAACATGCTGTCATTGTCATCTCTTACAATTGCAATTAGTAATTGTCCTCCATACACAGACTTAAGAAAATAGCCAGCTAGCCCAATCATGGGCCTACAACCAGCCAAGAACCTATCCTTCATTGCAGTAAGGCAAAAGAACATTTTGTCAAATATATAAGTTGGGAGACTTCTGCTCACAATCAACAACAAAATGGTCCCAGGATTATGCAATAACACTGTTGCATAATAATCTTTTACTTTTGCATACTGTTCATCCAAATATCCATGTATCAACCTCAATCCCACTTTTTTAGCCCTTAAAGTTGTTTGAATGCCCACGTTAACATCCAATTTTTTCTTGATTAGCTTTACCACTTTAGATGCTGTCATTACTTGATTTAATCTAACGTCTTCCACAATCCTTTGCCCTAGATACTTGTAAGTAGCATGTTTGTTCACACGATGAAACCCACAGTTGTGCTTACCTCTTAGTGTTTTCACCTGAAATAGGGGACCACCTTGGACTGGTGAAACATGTATCCTCTAATCACAACCGAATTTACATTTTACTGTAACTTTTCTCCTTTCATTTTTTTTTTCAAAATTCAACACAATTCCATTTCTAACTGACTAATCTCTAAGTACATTCCTAAATTGTGCAGTTGATTTAAAGGTCAACCCGACCACAAACTCAAAAACAACCATGTTTGTTTGCTTATCAAATTTTGGAAATGTTGGTGTCTTACCATCACCTACATCCTTCAATTTGTCTTCTTCAACATCATTATACCAATCTTCTTCGGCAGCTTGTTTTTTGTTTCCATCACAATCTCCTTTGACTCTCCTTTTGAATTCATTGAACTTTTTCTTATATTTGCTTCTCAACCTATTGTATCTCTGATGTCTTCTCCCATATTATTATCATCAAATATGTCATCATCACTTGAACCTTCAACATCTTCAAGCATCCAACTTGGTATGTCAAAATCAGACTCATATAGTGTTCTATCATCCAAGCTTTCATCATTTGGAATGTAGTTAGGGTCATCAGAATCTATGTGTTGATCAACACCTTTAACAGGCTGCTCTTCATGCCCAACTGGTTCATGTTGTTCTTCTACAATTTCTTCATAATCTTCTTTCCTAGTTGCTTCATTGTCACCAATTGGTTCACAAGACTAAACATTTGCAAGCTGGTACATACTTTTAGGTTGCTCTTCATGCCTAGCTATTTCAATGTCACCTACTAGTTCACAAGACTCAATACCAACTGGTTCATAAGATTGAACACCTGTAGGTTGCTCACTTGCATTGTGTGCATGAACTGGTTCTTCTTCTTGAGGTTGTTCTTCAACTGGCTCCTTATTTTTTGTAGCAAATTATCTTGGTTGTGGAGCTTCATACAAAACAATTTGGTTTGGGCCCACAACAAAACAATTTGGTTTGGGCCCACAATAAGCCTTGGTTGTTCTGTTGGTCCTTCATACAGTATGATTTGATTTGAGGCCACAATATGCCCCTGTGCATATATAGCTTCAATAGAGTCTTCAATATCTTGCATGTAAATGGTGGCACATAATAGGTCCTGAAAAGTATGCTAAAATTCTATAACAATTGCATCATCATATATTTTACACAACCCATTCTCCAATGAATAACCTAGCCTCAAATAGAATATCTCAATACTTGTCTCTTTGCTACCACCTGTGTCCTCATATATGTCATAAAACTTAAACATATTTAGGGTACTAGTTCCACAGTGGGGTAAATCTCCATTCTACCCCTTACATATTTTAATGTAAGATTGTTTACAAATTTACCCCTACCCATAAAACAAGGTCACAACAACCATCAACTATATCAAAACCATCATCATTATCCATTTGTATTTAAATACAAAACATAAACAAATCATTAGTCCATTTTCTGGCTGGATAGGACTTTACCTATTTTTGGCAATTTTGTTTTATTTATACAGTCTAATATTCAAAAATGAGAAAGATAATATAACAAAGATGAGAAAGAACAAAAACTATAAGATATAGACAAAGATCAAAGTTGACATAAGGTTCATTTCTACATGTAAATGAGTCCAAATGAGTCAGCTTGATAACCCATTTATATATCTATCATTTTCACCAAAAGGGTTTGTACATGAGTTTTATAAGTAGGGTTTGATAAGAGCTGCAAGTACTGATCTTAAATAAAATAAAGTGCTATAAGAGACTTGCCAAGTACTGATCTTGAAATCAATTGTCAAAGGAAGCCACTAAATTGAGAATCAATAAATATTCAATAACTGATATATACAGAGTCCAAGAAGTATCGAAGAATGATAACGAGGTCCACTAGTGGCTGATACTGAAGGATCTTGTATATTTAGAGCTATGAACATCATCTTGCTAAGAATCGAGCGGAAGTGAAAACATGACATTCAAAATTTTTCAGGAATTCAAAGCAAATGTTCATATGAAACTCTAATCTTGATATCATGTGGTTAACATATGCAAAAACATATATATAGCTAATATATATATTGACAAGTGATAGAAGTAGGAGATACCTCTTGTAGACAACTCATAGGAGGCCATAGATCTGAATTTTTGCACACTTGATGGAAAAATACTACAATAAAAGAAACAAAAGATGACAAAGGTTTGTCATCTTTTCTTTTCTAACAAAGAGACAACACAACCTTAATTCAAGGAAGGTTGTCTTCTCTTTTATTTTAAAAAGGAGACAAGAATAAGAAAAGAAGGAAAAAAGATGACAAGGGCTTGTCATCTTTCTCTTCTCTCCACACGTTGGAGACTACACAAGAGAGAGAAGAAGAGTTGTCTTCTTCTTCTTTTGCTAAGCCTCCATAGCTGAAAAACAAGAAAAAAAACGCAGCAAGAAGAAAGAGAAGAAAAAGTATCTTCCTCTTCATCATCTTGAGAGAACCATGGCTGAAAAATGAAGATGAACTAGATGCACTTGTCTTCTCTTCTTGTTCATAAAAACGCAGCCAAAGAAAGGGAGAAGAAGGAAATGGTTTTGCTCTCTTCCTCACAAACAAGCTCATAAATCTTCCATGGTTATCTAGCACAAAACAACCACGGAAATGGAGAAGCCATTCTTTGCTCGTGTGGACGGACTAGAGCTCTTGTGTTTTCAAGAGGAGGAATCTTCCATCAAGTGTGCAAAAATTCAGATCTATGGCCTCCTATGAGTTGTCTACAAGAGGTATCTCCTACTTCTATCACTTGTCAATATATATATTAGCTATATATATGTTTTTGCATATGTTAACCACATGATATCAAGATTAGAGTTTCATATGAACATTTGCTTTGAATTCCTGAAAAATTTTGAATGTCATGTTTTCGCTTCTGCTCGATTCTTAGCAAGATGATGTTCATAGCTCTAAATATACAAGATCCTTCAAGTGTTATCAGAGCAAGGACTTGATGTTCATGTGATTACATATGTGTTTGCTTAAAGTTTCTAAAGTCTTGAGCACAAAAGAGCAAGGAAAGAGTTTCAACATTTCTAAAAATATTTCTGTCCACTGTTTTTGCGTGACTGTTTTGGCATAGTAAATGTTGTTATATTTGGCTGATTTTTGGATATGTTATGCTATAGAGATAGTATAACATTTCATCCTCTAACATGCATCTCCTAATTTCGTGGCTAAGGGTTTCAAAAAAATCAAAATCAGTAAGTTTACTGATTCTCGCGTAAAGCTGGATAGTTTGCGCAGTTGTGTTCCGAAGGGCATAACTCAGTCAATTTAACTCTGAATTGAGTTCTTTTTGATTCTAAAACTATCTACACTCGAAGAGCTACGTCTCTGAAAAATTTCAGAATTTGTGGAGAACTATAGGTAGGCTAAACGAGTCAAAACAATTGGTATATGTGCAGCAGATTTATGATGGGTTATAAATTAAAAGCCATGACTAATTGGTTTGACTTTGGTTAAGTCAAATGGACTTAAAAATCAGTGGGCTTTAGTCTAATAAGATTAGATGAGATTATTTTTTCTTAGTGAAGATTAATATGAGCCTTGGAACTCAAATTGGGCCATAAAATTAACAAATGATTTGCATTGGGCCTTATTGAACAAGTATGGACTTAAAATTGATTTTATCTAGTTCTTTTGTGTTGTTTAACATGAGATGCTAAAATCTCAAGATATGAAACTTATTGCAAATATGCCTTTTATTTATTTAATGTATTGGATACATTAGTTTGTGTTAGCTTGCTTGTTTAGCTTTATTATTTATGTATATGATGCATATTCTATGCTTTATGAGTTTTATCTTACATTGTGATGTTGGATGATAAATGGTGAATTTGATCATGGACTTGGTAAATGAATGGATAATTAGTTGTAATTTCATTAGATAGCGTTGTAACTAATTATATCATTCATTAGTATGTAATTGAGACATAAGTCTCGTTTTTATTTTATTGCAATTGAGAGAAATTTGTAGTGAGACATAATGTATGTAATTTCTACAAGAAGTTTGCAAGAAGACCATTGGAGACTTTCAAGGAGTTGAAGGTGCTTTGGATCTTTGAAGAATTCAAGAAGATAAGACCAAAGAAGACATGTTGATGTGTTTGTTTAGGTTTTATTTGTTGTCTTGATTTAATTCATAGTCCAAGTCCATGATCCACCATAATGTATGATTTTGCATGTATGTTTATTTATTTGCTTATATGTGATGTTTGCTTGTAAATTAACTAATGTGCAAAGTGAGACCTAATTAAATTCAAAATCTTCCTACGTGCAAACATATTAGATTATAAAGTGGTAAAAGTATTTATCGTTGCCCTTCACTATCCTAGGTTATATTTTCTTGATTGGGTATGTCTTGGCTAATCCAAAGGTAGGAAGACATATTCCATGAAAGTATTATATTTACCTAGCAAGCATAGTGATGTTGTGTTGTTCCAATATCACGAGGCCAATAACGCACAAAAGCTGAGGTCCGGGATTCAAATTGTCACAACACTGTGACGGTGGGTGTAATCTAACTAGATCACGTTTCCAATAATGCATCAAAGCTGAGGTTACGGTGATTTAGGGGCAAAATGGCCATATCCTATATAGTGATATAGATAGTAATCGTTGCTAACTCTTTGTATATATATTCCAATAATGCACCAAAGCTGAGGGGTATTCATATTAAAGAGAATCATGGTCACCTACTAATGAATCTTTAATTAGATTCACGATCTCATTTAGGAAGTGTGAGATTCGATAAAATTAGTGGGATGTATCATTTAATTAAAGGCCAAATTAAATGTTTTAACAAGTTTATGTCAACTAGCGATCTTATTTTCTGCATACGTTTATGGCTACAATAATGAACTCGTCGTTTTTAATTAACTAGACTTTATATCGCACAACTGGACCAAACTTTTTTTATTAACGTTATTATCTAAGAATGGTTCTTAGAAACTTAATAAAGTCTTAGAGTTATATGCTCCGTTATTTTTATCTTGATAAAGTATCAAAATAAAATGTTGTAGTACTTATGGTTGATAAGTAAAACAAATTAAATATGCTAAGGATTTGTATTCTTTCATAATTTGCATAAGGGTATGCAAGATGTAAAGAATATAATTCTAAACTAGCAAATAATTTTGTGGTAAGCATATTTAATGCATAATATTAGATATAAATGGAAGTCATTCTTATATTTGTATTTCATCTTTGGTTAATGGTAATGCAAAGAAGAAAGGCAAAAATAGATGATTTTTATTAGCCAGTGGGAGCATATCTAAGAAGAAAATTAAGGATTGTATAGGCATATGTAAAAGATATTTTTATAGCCTTAAAACCGGACATTAAAAGAGGTTTTAATCCAAAGTATCTTTATAGCTTGAATGTCAAGGTTGTAAAGCTACTATGAATTATAAATCTTCTTTCATTGTGATTAGTACTACTTTATAGATTCTAGTGAAACATTAATAAATGTGTTCGAGGATAGAATCTTAATCTCAGTAGTGCGCTTTTGGAAGTGTGGAATGTTTTAAGTGTTAGCAAATGAAACAAAGGTTGTTGCGTTAGCTAAAGACAATTTGTTTGGATGCCTCTGGACATATTTTGTATTTTAAGGTTTATACCTAAATGATATTAAGAATAAAATGTATATTCCTAAAGCTTGTAAAAGCGCATTATGGTGTAGTCTTTATTATCTTGATATGGACGAAAGAATGTATTGTAAACATATTGACAACCGTTATAACCATCCACCAAATTTTAAGATTACTCAAATGATCCAAATTAATTATAGTTTCTACATTATTAGGTTTTTCTAAAAATAAGATGATGATTAAGTTGGTTTGATCAACTTATACATCTTATTTATTGGAAAGGTAACCAAGTCATCCTTTGTTTGATAAAGGATTAAAACTATTAGCTTATTTGGATTAGTATATGTTGATGTATTTAGAGCTATATGAGAATAGGCTCGTATAGAAAAATGTATTAGTGTCTTATGATTAGATCATGAAGGCAAAATACTTAAGTACTATTTTATTTGAGTATCCTAAAATTTTGATATAGTATCAAAATTAATAATGCCCGGTGTACCACAAATAAATAGGATTTTCTTAGCGAAGTAACTGCGCTTTGTTGGACGTAGTAAAGGTGTTGATTAGTTTGACTAATCATTTTATTTATTTGTGGGTCATGCTTTCCTTAATTTAATATTATATTAAATAGTAACTGCCTACTATTGCTAGAACCTTATATTTGATATAAGTTGGATGTCAACCAAGTATTAAATGTGTTAATTTTGGTTTGTCCTACTTTTATTGAAAAGTTTTTATAAAGACTAGTGGGAGTTTTGGTTAAAGGTAATTTTATAGTATATTCTAGTTTTGTAGGATATAATTTCTATTTAGTGATCAATGTCTATTGATCTATTATATTGTAATCTTTCTTGAAAAAAAGGTTTTGTTCAAGAAGATGTTACTTTATAATAAAATAGAAATTGAGGATGTATCCTCTAAAGCTATAAAATCACCTAGACCAAAGTAATAAATCTATTCAATAAGGTCCGTGATGAGTCATCACACAAGATCTTTAAAAAACTAGTAGTGTATCTCATTCTTTAAAAGAATATAGGGATATCCTTTTGGAAGCACAAACGTTGTTTGTGTATTTGAGATAATTATCAATTAGTTGATCCTACGATCTACAAAGAAACGATATATTTGATATCGATTCCAAGAAACTATATAATGCAAAGCATAATAATGAGACTTCATATACTTTAGCTTAATCTGGATATTGATCTCCGAGATAAAGGTTGAAGTTAATAGAAAAGGGTAATGACCTTTTATAGCTATATTGGTTTCTAAAAGATATCATCAAAGCCAAAGTGTTAGCTATGATGAAATCCTTTTACCAATTATTGTACTTTAGTCTCGTTGTATTATGCTAGTCATTATAGCACATTGTATTACTATATTGATGATTCTGATCTATTGATATGAGTAATATGTGCATACTTGATAAATCCACTTGTGGATTTTTAAGTGAATTACTTGGAAATGTTTCACCCATTTCAAATGAGATTAAAGAGTTAGATTTCATTTAAAATGTAGATGAACCTTGTGATTGCAAAAGAATAGTAGGAGCGCATCCACTTTTCTATGATTGCAATAATGATGACTTCAATATCATAGTTGATGATATGTGTGTTGTGATATTAATTATAGTCTAGTCATATTAAATGTTCTCCATTTAGAACTTGTCGTTCGTATCTTGTGAATTTGTAGCTATAATGATAGTACAAATAGATTACTCGACATATTCCTTAGATTGTACATAAGAGTGGTTTTGAAGGTGTTCAAGAAACTCTAGTTGCATAACAAATTTGTATTCAAAGTTATAGTAACTTCATATTTGTTATATTATGTACAAGACTTGATATTGTGTAAACTGTAAAGTGTTACGAGTAAATATTAGTCCAAGCCAAGTTTGGGAATGGTTGATAGAATTGAAGTATATTCTTAAGTACTTGGGAAGCACTAAAGATATATATATTTTAGTTCATGGAGGAAGTAAATTCCGTAGTGATGGATTTACTAGTTTAGATTCTTAATCTGAATCTTATAATAGAATGTCTATATTAGGGTTCACGTTTATTTATAGTGAGAGCTCAGTAAGTTAGAAAGGTTATAAGAAAACTGTACATTCCATTACATAACTTATGTCTTTTGTGATATGTAATATTACGAGAGAAGTTGTTTGGATCGAGGAAATCATACAAGTTGGTTATGGTTCCTATCGTTAAGTTGTGATGCTTTTATTGTTACGACTATACGGAGCTACTGCACAAGCTTGTGGAACCAAGGTCTCACTATATGTCCAAACATTTAGAAAAGTGTTTCCATTTTCATGTGTTGTATCTGTAGCCAATAATCATATTGAGATATGTCTTTGTAGAAAACGGCCACATCTCTTGATTTAGCTGACTCACTTACCGTAGCTATGAATCAGTCACAGCTAGGTCCTCGTTTTGAAAAGATGAGTATATGATATCATTGTTTGTTGTATACTATGTTTCATAGCATTAGTGCAAGTGAGAGATTGTTAGAGATATGCCCTAATGCTACATATTTGGATGACATATATTGGGGCATTTTGACATTTACTTATGGCATTAGTGTTTATATGTTCGTTTACATATTGACATAATTAGGACATTCATATTCTCCTTCTTTACGTGTATGAATGAGTCCCTAGTATTTTCATTAGAGGAATGTATTCTAAAAGCGTTTAGAATATGTTGGCGTATTTCCTTAATATGATAAATACTTAAAGTGTTCATAGTCCTTAGATTATTTGATCGGGACTTTAATAATCAATTACAGACTATCATATGTGTTGTTACCTTTGATTAATATAGAGATGCTAATGATAAAGGATGGTGAGCCACGTGCCATAACAGCATAGCGATGCGACTAACAAATATGTGGATGACTATTAGTTGAATAGATCATTGAATGTGACGTGAATAACAAATTACATGACTTTGGATTAATAATTTGTTAATCGTTGCGATTGTGCATGTAATCCTTAGACTTGAGACATTACGGTTGTCATATGTATTGGGGTTTGATTCTAGCGTTTGGACAATGATTGTTTCGACAAATGAGATGAGATACGTCCTCTCGTAGTTTCATTCGTCTGGTATAGTGATTGACAAGTAATGGTCAAGAGAGGATCCATTAACCTCCGACGTGAGGCGATGTCCTATGCGATCTAAGATTGGTTGTTTAATGAGGAAATCCTTGGCCAAGGTATGAATGATGGATAAGGGGTTTTTCATGTGTCATCTCTCATTACACCAATTAGATCTATGCATTGTATCGAGTTTATGAACTTAATCGAATCATGGTTCTTGCTCGATGGGACAATTAATGGAAGGATTGGATTGCACGATAATCGGCGACCATAAATAGATTCATTTGAATAAGACTTCATTGCTTTATAAACTGTCTTGATACGTTGGTAGCTAGAACGTCACTCAAGAACTCTGAGGGTGTTTTGAGAATGACGGGAGACATTCTCTAAACAAATCGAATAGCTCGATTAACATTGAAAGTGTTCAACGTTTCTTCAGTGCTATATAGTAGTGAATCTAGAAAGTCACACACAATAGAGCATGTTGAATGGTTTTTCTATTGAGCTTGATTTAGTTTCTCTTAAATTGTTAAAGTGTTAACAATTGCGTTTATTTTCTCTTGAATTGTTAAAGTGTTAACAATTCGTTTAGTTTCTCTTGAATTATTAAAGTGTTAATAATTCGTTTATTTTCTCTTAAATTATTAAAGTGTTAATAATTGTGTTTAGTTTCTCTTGAATTGTTAAAATGTTAACAATTATATTTTGTTTCTCTTATATTGTTAAGTAGTTAACAATTGTTTAATTGTTAAGGAGTTAATAATTGTGTAATTGTTAAGGAGTTAACAATGGTGTAATTGACCTTTTAAAAGTTATTGGGGTCAATATGCAATTATTATTAAGTGTTGGGGCTAATGTATAAATATGAAAAGGTTGTTTTCATAATTTCAACTAATTGTGATTAGGTTGAATTTAATTCTCTTTCCCACAATTATAATCTCACATTAATTTGATACTGCAAGATAATAAATTCAAACTAAGATATAAAGAGGAAATATGCTAGTTACTATTATGTAAATACCATACGCATGGTCAAAAGAATCATTTCATTCTTATTTATCATTAATTGCAAGTCCTGACTTTTCTTATTTCAATTGCAAAGTACTTCGGTTGCATGAATTTTTTGGTGCATACTAATATTCTTATTTTTCTTCTTTGCATTTGTTTCATTTCTTTATCTTTTCTTTCCCCCTTTCTTTGGTTATTGCTCCAAGTTAACCAACCAGATCACAATTTTATATTATCTACAATTAGGCATAACATACTACAACACTCCCATACTAGCATACAAATACACATACTTGCATCAACACCTCACAACTCCTACCCTAACAAATTAATACGACACACCACTACTCTCATACACCATACTTACATAGATATAACACACACACACATATTCCACTATTATTTTCATACAATGGCACACTATTCACACATACACATATATGACTATATCACACATACACGGCCAGCTGCACTTACCAAAATTATATTCTTGTTATAATTTGATCCTTTTTTGTTATTAATGCACTTACCAAAATTATATTCATGTTATAATTTGATCCCTTTTTGTTATGACTTCATGAATTAAATTCTTGTTTCACCTATGTCCCCAATTCATCCATATTTTCTAGTTAGAATCAATTCTAATTAATCACTTTTATATACATATACATATTCATATATATATATATATATATATATATATATGTATGAACCGTAAGTGTTAGACCAAGTTACAAACAAAAAAGCCCTAATTTTTTCAAGCCCTAGCCCATAAACCTAATTTCCAAAAAATCCCTAATTTTGTGAAACCGTAATTTTTCAAAAGCCCTAATTTTGTGAAACCCTAATTGTCTCTAAATGCCTAATTCTTAATTCTTTAAATTTTGTGAAACCCTAATTTCTTGCATGGTTTAAATGTCATTTTCAAATCCGATAGTAGAGGATCGTATGGAAAAAAACCCAATATATTCAAAAGCCAACAATACACACATGGAGAGCTATATATTATGTGTATTATCTATAAAAAAAAAACCCAACAATGGTGGACCACTACAGATTAAACAATAGAAAAAAGCAAAAGCAGTAAACAAACCAACATTTCTCTCTCTTTGACATAAAAAAATTAAGCAATAGGTATATACCTTGATCGGCCTTAAGCTCCATAGTCTTTGACATGCGATTTAGCCTCCAAATCTCATAGATATAGAATGAATTTGGAATTTAGGGCAGAGTTCTAATTTGTTTTTGTCACACCCAAACCCAGTCCTTTTGAAAACTAACCCCGGTCGCAATGACACACAGACATTATAATGCTTGAACTACAATCAACTCATGAGACACAACAAACTCAACATTCATTCTCAAAGGTCTGCGTCATATAAACAACATTTAAACACATCTCTTGCGGAATACACTAAACATTCATTCATTAACTTGGCAAAAGTAGACAACTCCTTCTAAACTAAAGCATTTTTTTAGTATAAACATGCGCTAAGATATAAAACTAGCTAGTTGTGATCACGATCCAACGTGACCAACCTTATATATACAACAAAACACTAAACTTAAATAAAGACAAGTTATCAAGTATACATTACATGAACTTCAAAAGCTTCTAAATAATAAATCTGAACAACTAACAACATTCATTTTCATCTATAGGTCATATCAATCATAAGTCACATTCTCGGCTCATTAACCGCTTCCTCATGCACATAGTCTACATCGTGAACACCTGTAACATGCATTAAAGAGGAGTGAGCTAAACAAGCTCAATGAGGGAGGGTAAAAGGAAGTTTTATAAGCTTTAACCTGAAAAACATTTGAAGCACATTAGAACACAACATATCACATTAGTAACCAAGTAATCATATTCGCTTAGCAACCTTGAAACAATCACGTTAAACAACACATTAAAGAATACTGCTTTGGAATGCTTGTTGATGACGATACTTATAATTTCCTCATGAACTTATCTCAAACACTTATCTCTCCTGCTAGTGCACTCTGGAAGTACACGAATCTGCAACCCAACTCACCATGGCCATCACTGACCACACGGGAGAGGGAATAACACATGGTAGTCATGCAATTATCGGCAAGTCCTGTGCCGCCCAACACGACACGACTTCACCATGGCGGACTATAGGTTGCAACCCATCGTCTCACATCACATCGCACCAAACATATTCACACATTCACACATTCATACATTCGCATTATATAAAGAGATCCACAAAGTAGATTATCTCTCAACCACATTAATCACTCAACAACACGTTCATTCTCTACAACACATTAACAATAACTAAGCTTCAAATGAACATATATATCCAACACATTAATACCAACATTTAACCATCAATAGAACATGATCTCTACACATCAACTTCACTTAAGCTTCAAAGGAACATGATCTCTACACATTAACTCTAACATTTAAACATCATACAAGCAATTTTCAATGCTATATCATTATACAATTCTTAACACCACCAACCTTTCGACATTATTTTAACCATTTTATAAATCTCTACAACACATAACCCTTGCACAATCAATATAGCAACCAACTACAATATATTATATACCTATTACAACAACAAAACCAAGCACGAAACAAGCTAAACTCTAAACTTGCACCTTGGTTGGAAATTTGGAAAATTATTCAAAATAAACACCAAATTTCACCAAATTCACACCAAAACCATGAAATCATATCCCAATCACATATATTTAATCACAAACACGAAAGCCATCTCAAATTCTCAACTTACAATTAACAAAGTTAGCATATAACACCTATTTTGCCTCCAACAAGTCCTAGTACATATGTTAAGCTCTCAAATCACTACTACAACATATATTCATCTCTACAAGCATTTATAACACATATTTATATGAATTTCATAAATCAAAGTAAGCAACAACATGCAAGAACTTGAAATCCCTCACCTAAATTTGTGGAAAAAGGTAAGATAAGGCAAGAACAAGCTATGGAGAACAAAGTTTGAGTAGCATTTACTTCAATAACACCTAAAAATGCAAACTCTCTTCTTCAAAAATGGCAAAACCTTGTTTTTTCTATTTTTCCCCTTGACCAATTTTCTCTAGTTGTTTCTAGCTTCTTCTTTTTTTTTTTTTTGCTAAGTATAATAATGTATGTATATAAGGTATAATTTAGTTGAGTGGTCAAATGGTCAAATAAAACTAATTATGCAAAGTCAAATAGTCAAGATTGGCATACTAAGCATTACTCTATTATGTTTATATGTATATATGTATGTACTATATATAAGAGTCAAATATAAGTCAAATATGGTAGACTTAGTAAAATAAGACTAGGTTTATATGTTTATATGTATAAATGTAATTAAAATGCAAATACGATGTATTAAAATAGATAAACACATAATTAGAACATAATACTTCCAAATAATGTTTAAAGTAAATAAATGCATGCTCGGGTCTTACAGTTTCTCTATCTTCGATTTTATAATTTAGGAATTAGGGATTTTGAACTCATGTTTTCTCTCTTACAAAGCCATATTAAATGAGGGGAAAATATGTCACTTTATCTATTTTTCTAACGGTTTTAGCTTAAAATAGACGGAGGGGTGGCAGTGTATCATTTTTAAAAAATCATAAGGGGGTTTTTGGTAATTTTATGAACATAGGGGGCGGACTAATATATATGGGTTTCACAGTGGGGGCAGAATGATATTTACCCTACTTGATATAACTTTGTTGTTTATTATGAGCATCTTCTATCTCTCTCATTAAAGATATATGTGTGTAAAGGTATTTGGTTCAAATAAGTGATCATTTAGGCACGTAGTGATTACGTACATAAAGGTTTAAGTCATGGTTACTTGAATCATAATCTTGGTTCATGATCAGACGGTGAAGGTGGGCATTTCACCAAAATAAGGTTATAGTGAAAAAGTCTTCAACCATATAGGGTAACCTACCTTGGTTATTGGAGGTTTTACTGCATTGAATAGAACCATTGTAGGTGTGATTTCTATAACTATACTATTACCTGAAGTGATCTTAACTCTAATTACTACAAAGGGCCAATGCTTTTAATCTTCAGAAAATGTGTATTAATTGACGAAGTCAAGTACTTGTACTTTGAGTAACTATGGGTAAAATAGTAGCCATGGGTCAATAATTTTGTGTCATGGATGTCTAGACTTGACTAGTTAGGACATGGATATACAACGTAGAGTATAAGCCATCATTTCATAGAGTAACACCTACTTATCCTATTGACTAACTAGATCTAAGAGCTTAGCGGTGTATCTAATTGGAGCTATATTGTATATTAGACTTATAGGTCACTCCAAAGATCAAATGCATAATCTCTAGAATATGTTAGTTAATAAATTGCAGGTCCAAGGTGAAAATGCAACCAAGTAGGTTAATTATACAAGTCAAAAAGATCTAACTTGATTGTGGGTTTACATAGAGGGTTATTTTTGTCATTTTACTTAGTAGGTCAGAGACAAGGGTCATAATCGGTACGACAAGCTTTTGTTAGATATGTTATTTTTCTTGAAGTATAGCCATAACTCTTTAGTAAAATATGTTAAGGTTAAAATGGTGTTAATGCAGCTGTGGGATTACAAAGGGCATTTTGGCCATTTTAGGACCTAAGGCAAATATTTGTTTTGTCCCTCTTCTACCACTTTCTAATTCTAGTTAGTTGATATTTCTAGATTAGTATAGGGGTGTGTAGGTATATGAGAGAGAAATAGGATAAGATGACAACTTGATATATTAGCTAAGTAGATTAGGAAAGAAGTATCACTATCCTAACCTATCTCTACATCTATTCATTAGGTATTTCTCTCACACACTCAATCTGTTTCATAGGCCACTTTTCTCTTGATAGCCAAGAACATTCAGCTATGCTAGAACCAAGTCCAAACAATTCCTACAAATTGCAAAACTAGATAGAAAAGAAATGGGTAGAGAAGATGAGGGTGCCAATTTTTCTTGGACTGCAATAATGTGGAATTTTTGCAAGAAAATATTAGCCCTTAACAAAACACATATCAAGCCTTTTGGAGCCTGAATTCCTTGTATATTTAGCCAACGAATCATAGGTAATTAATTCTGTGACGCCCGAGACTTGTATCATATTTATCAATAACTATTGCATACTTTTATGTGCATTTTATTGTGTCTCATCTCACTTTAAGCTTGGTTACTATTCACAGTGAAAAAATTAACTATCTAATTTGCTTGAATTAGTATTTTTCTTAGGTTGTGTGACTCGTAGGAGGAATGAGAAAAAGTGAGAACTTGAGCATTGAACCTCGGGAGCGCGGGTTTGAAAAGTACTTTTCGGTTCGCATGAATAGTAGAACTATAGAATAACATTTGATTTTACCTAGTTGGTTTTTAATTTACAAGCATTTGACTTACGTTATCAATACATACATATACATATATATCCTAGCCATACACATACATATCAAATACACACAAAATAATTCAAAAATCCCCAAATTGCCTCCCCTTACCCAACGACACCAAGGAAGAAAAAGAATGAGAAAATTTCATCAAGCTTTGCAAATTTGACTTCTATCTTGAGCTTGGAAAGGTTTTGGAACTACCTAGAGCTTCTACAACTTGCCTATACCTTGTTTATGTGAGAGAGTTTGCATTTTTTAGCATTTTAAAGTTTATGCTATATTATTGAAGTTTTAGATTTGTTGTTTATAGCTTGTGAAATGCTTGAATATTGTGAAATACATCTTCTACATGCTATAGAAACCTTGATAGTGTAGCTTAGAAGCTTTCTTTGTGGTTGATTGCAAATAGTTATATGTAGATGATAATGAATAATGTTATTTTTTGGGTTTTGTCAAAATTGGCTTAAGGGATTGAATTGATGTTATCTATAGATGTTTTTAGTGATAATAAACATAGAATAATGATTGTATGAGTTTAAATTGCTCGGAACTTGGGTAAAAACGCATAATTAGCTCGATTTACAAAGGGGTTTCGGGTGAAATGTGAATTCGGGTATAATTGAACCTTATATTAGGTGTTTATAGGGTGAGGAAGTGCTAAATATGTGGTTATGTCACCTAATTGAACTCCGAATAAGGCACTTGTAGTTTAAACGCATAAAGGAGATTTCAGAGCTTTTGCGGTAGTTGAGGGTTAAAGGGTGGTTTCAAGGGTCTAAAAGGTGTCATTAGAAGATTCAAATAGCTTAATTGGGAAGTCGGAACCTAGTAAGAGCTTTGGTGACAAAAGAGGCATTCTCAAATGTTCTTTTATAACCAAACATATTCTTCAATAGCCCTATTTGTTTCAACATCTTTGAAACAAATGGACTTCATTAGTACTTCCTTTGTTTTGTTTAACTTTGCTATCACTTTTAATGTGACAACTTTGTTCTGGATAAACTTTATTTCCTTCCACTATCTTTATTGGACAAACTCTTTTACCAAGAGAATAATAAATCTATCAAACTCTTTTAGATAGAAAACGAATGACTTTGACTCTTTATTTATTCAAGTCTTTAACTCTTGAGCTCCTCAAAGTTTTAGACTTACATGACTATTTCATTTGTCTAGATTTAGTCATTATTTAGATATTAGCCATTTTATAAATGCTATGTTATGAAATATGAATGTTTATGCGGTTTTACATCTGAAGACATTCTCCCTTTTGATACGCATTCCAAAGATTTCATTACTATAATGAAATTTTATAGAAAATGCTAATCTCTTCTTATATAAGACAAATTCAAAATTTTCTTAACAAGATAAGATTGCAGCAAAATAATCACCACTATTTTCATTATCTAAAAGAAGGAAAAAGAACTTCAAACTAAACCAAACATTTATATAATCATTTTCAAAACATGATTGCATACCAAGCCAATCCTCAAAACAACTAAATCATAAAGGAAGCTCATAGTTTTGGCTCTACTCTCAGTCAGAAATCCCCTCCTGAAAATAGATCTCCTGGTAAGAATCGAGCAGCCCTGTTCCTCATGTGTTTCCTCCTCCCCCTTCTTCTGTTGTGACTAGGTCCAACCACTGAGAGAGAAGAGTCAACATGGGAAGTGGGCGCCACATCCACACCAAGTCTCTACCAACTAGTCAGAATATCAGGCAGCTCAGACAGTATGCACTCAATTCTATGCACATGGAAATCCAGCATCAGGGGAGAGTAAGATGATGGCAGGGACAACAAGATGAGGTTAATTTGAAGCCAAGGATCCATGTGTTGTGTGATTTCTAACGCAAGTGCACGTATCGCAACAAGTAATAAAATGATGAGTAAAGATCGTTCCCACGAGGACTGAGATTATTAACTACTGAAATTTTTTTAGCTCTATCTTTATTCAGACAACCAAAAATTGAGAATTTGTAATTAAAAACTAAAGAGTTAAAAAAACTAAAAAAACTAACAACTAAACAATTACGAGTTTTGTGGAAAAGTTGATTCAATAATTGGAAAGCTCTAGGGGTTCCGATTTCACCAAGATTTATCATACTCGAATTTGTTGATTAAATCCAATTGATGACTATTCCTTATGCTGCCAACAATTTCACTAAGGTAGATATTAATTTTTCTCAAGAATCAATAACCTATCCCAATAAGCAAGCTACCTACATCTCTGTGATAACTATGAACTTATGGAATGCATTAAACCCTAGAAATTTACACGTTGCACTAGATCTCATAACTATCTCTAGCTTATGACAATTTAGTGGTACTCTACACATGGTATAGTCTAGTAATCACCTCTTAGTCTCAAACCAAACCACAAAACAAACAATTATTGGCCAGATAATCACAAGTATTAAGTATAGTATGAAATACTCTGCATAAAAATAGAATAATCAATCAATCAATCAATTCAACATAAGTCAATTAATCAAAATCTGACTACATCGTATCCCTAGAAAAGTAATCTAGCAACTCATAATAAATGTAAATGAAATCCAAAATATATTAAAGTTCATGATGAGAGAGAGAGAGAGAGAGAGAAAAAAACTAGAAATCTCAAGAAAGTCGTGGCGAAATCTCGTATCTCCTTTGTCCGTCCTCGTCAATCTTGTGTTTTTTTGCGTTTTTTCCTCTCCAAAATGTCCTCTTTGCTCACAAAAATAGCCGCCAGAAAAGAATTTCATTTTTTTCAATGTCTGATGTCTTCTTTTTATCGTAGGGTTTTCTTCTTTTTGCGCCTTTTTACAAAATTACCCTTAAATTTCCTGCGACGTTGCGCAGCTGCACCATGACTGCACTACTTCTATTTGTTCTTCAATCTCTTCACCAATTGCATAAAAGCTTGCCTTTTTCATTTTTCCTCAATCTTGGCCTCAAAATCCATGTCTTCTCATATAATTTACCTACATTACAAAACAAACATGGAACCAATCAAATTGTTCATAAATTACTCAAGAACTAACAAAATTTAAGTGAAAAGGCGCTGAAATAATATATTAATATTACACCCAACAAACACCCCCAAACTTAAGCTTTGCTTGTCCTCAAGCAAAAGACACAACTAAAGAAAGAAACAAACTAAAAACTAAAGACTCGACACAAAATAACTCATGAAACAATGCTGTAAGACAGTAAATTTTTCACGGCCTCAGTAGCGACATTTCACAACTCAACCTTAAAAGGTAATTTTCAATCATAAGCTTGAGAAATCTCAACTTCACATAAATTTCATTTTACTTCAAATCCGCCAGGTGAGTGTGTGTATAGCCTTTATCCCAATCAATTGTAGTCGGATGAGTTTATGCAAGTTAAGCGAATTTCCAATGTGAATCTGTTATTTTCAATCACTTAGGACTTCATAGGCTTACTTTTCATGTCACTCTCTACTAATGTAGGTTAATCATAACATTAAAGATCAGTAGGACTTTTCATTTGGTTGTAACGTGTGACTAGGGTCAAGGTAGGATAATGGATATAATATATGGCTAAACTACCTATAAGCATACAACTATTCGAGGATGTTCAATGGAACACATGCCAACTCTACTTCGTACCACCACAATTATTCAACACATCTCTTTTCTTTCTTCTTTCATTTCACTTCCTCAACATTCATTCACAACATTTATAAACACATAAAGAATCCACACTCTCCCAAACTTGCATTTTGATATTAACTACAAGGAGTGTGGCCCTTTTTTTCCCATTCTTTTTTTTTCAATATTTCATTTTTTTTTTGAAATAAAATAACACATCACCAAATCATCAAACCTCTCATCATTCAATACAAAATATGGCTCCATATAATCATCCTAAAATAATCATATGTTACAAGTAGGAATGTCATTATTTGGAGAAATCAACTTGTCAAGTTAAGGAAGATATTGTAAGTTGCATAAGAAAGAAAATGTTATCTTAAGCTCAAAGGGGTGAACTAAAGATATTCAATTATTACAAGGGTTGGCTTGAAAGGCTCAAACGATCCAAAGATGGCCTAAATCATTTCCCTAATGCTATGCAACCTAGGATTTCGCCTTGAGTGACAATCAAGCAAGTTCTAAAGTCCTATAATCATTTTTCTATTCATGTAAACTCACATAAACCTTCTCTAAGTATCAACATAACTAGGCGAAGCTAAATGCGCGATACGTGGGGATTTTCCTTAAAATAAAACTATGCTTCAGTCAATTATCTTCATTATTATCATGTCATTCTACGTTACTCATCATCGGCCTAATTTTTATCTTTTTAGCATTACTTCCAAAAAAAAAATCATTGTTTTTTTTTTATAGAATAATTAAAACATGAACATCACTAAGACACGTAACACAAAAGCAACACATAACACAAAACTCAATAAGACAGGTTCACAAAACAAGTAAAAAGACACCACCCCCAAACTTTAAAGGAAAACATTGTCCTCAATGGCAAAAGGAAAGAAAAGGAATTAGAAGCCTTCCCTAAGTGGCTTCACTGACAACTTGTCCACATTGACAGTTTCTACCCTTGATCGAGTCTTGGAAGATGAGGCACCTGTGGACGCATCTCTCTGTCGTTTAGGTGGCATTATCATAGGGATACTACTGCTAGTTTCTACTACTTAACAAGCACAACTTCAACCACAACAATATCCAAGCCAAACAATTACCCAGCCACTACGGAGGTTCACAATAGAATCAGTCTTTACAGCAACAAGATTTCGAAAAAACTTTATGCCTCATTTAGAACTTTAATCAAACAATTAGTATTCAATCAAGACCCACAACATACTCGACCCAACAAATACAATTTTAACCCCAATCACCTTGTACTCTAACCAATATCACAATTTCACACAAGCATCCATGTCTTCTACAACTCAACAAGTCTACCATAAGTCAATATAAGTACAACAAAGCTTATTTTGTTTTTGACACCTTTAAGTAGGCCCGTGGTAGGTAGGCAATTTTTTTTTTCTTTTTTTGTCTTTTTGCTTTCTTCAACCTATCTCACTCATAAACATATATCACAAATGCTCGAAACAACAATTATAATGGCTTACTCGATACTCCAAGAATGCTCAAGTATCACCCCAAGTGTTTGGATATGCAATTTCACGGATGGAGAGGTATCCGTGGCTTGTCGTGCTACTACTTCCGGCAACCACCACCAGCCGCCGTCTCCTTCAAGTCCAACGTCGCCGCCAGCAAGCTTGAGTGGCTTCGTCATCAGCGCTAGCGTGAAGTGGGTGGGTAGTGGAAAAATCGTGAGATTTTGAGTAGTTGGGATTGAGAGAAATATTTAAGGAGGAAGAGATTGATTGGGTTTTGGAGTATTAGGACATAGGGTTTTGGTTTGAGAGAGATGAGAGGGTAACAGCTGAAAGAGAGTGAGAAAGTTTTGATTTTCAGATTTTTTTTTCGAACGTTAGATTCAAGGACGCCAGCGCAGCTGCGCTCTATTTTAGTGCAACAACACTGCTTTTCTTTTTGAACAGCTCTAAAAAATGTAACTTCTGATGATGCCAGTGCAGCTGCGCTAGATTCTAGCGCAACAGCGCTACTTCACAGCTTTATTTTTTCTTGTTTTTCTCTTCTATGCACGCATCCCCTTCACAACAAACACCAATTTCTCCATATTTTCTACTTTACTTGACTTGGTAGAACTTCTCGTTGCCTCGGTTTTCCCCAAACTTGTTTTGGAACCTACATGACAATAAAAATTAATAATTAACGTTGACGACTACAACTAAAAAAATTGCTAAAAATAACTAAAACTATTAAATCAAGAAAAGTAAAAAAACTTCAGGTTGCCTCCCGAAAAGTGCTTGTTTTAACGTCGACAGACCGACAAAGTAATTTCTCAAGACAAGTTAAGGTGGACAACGGACTTGTGTTTATCAAACTCATCATCGCAATAAGTCTTCAGTCTTTGTCCGTTGACCTTGAATGTTCCCTTCTCTGGATAAGTAACTTCAACAGCTCCATAGGGAAACACATTCATTACAACAAAAGGGCCAGACCATCTTGATTTTCGTTTTTCAAGAATCTGTGGGTTATAAAGAAGTATTTGTTGCCTAAGAGAGAAATCTTTTCCCGGAACGAGTTTGTCATGTCACTCTTTTGTCATCTCTTTGTAACTTCTTGCATTCTCATCTTTTTCATCACCTAATTCTTCTAGCTCACTCAATTGCAACAATTCTTTCTCATCCGCTGCTTGTACACCCATGTTTAGTTGTTTAGTCGCCCAATATTCCTTGTGCTCCAATTCCACTAGAACAAAAGAATCATATTGTAACAAGTTAGTCTCCAAGGGATCCAATTAACCCCCATAGTTATACACTATATCTTGTATGGCATCAATGCGAAAACAATTGTCGTTGGCTTTTGGGTACTTGATAGCTTTGAAAACATTAAAGGTTACCTCTTCTTCTTGTACTCGCAACCGAAGCTTACCCTTTCGAACATCAATAAGCGCTCCCCCAGTTGCAAGGAAAGGTCTTCCAAGAATGATAGGAATTTCCTTGTCTTCTTCCATATCTAGCTCTATGAAATCTGCAGGAAATATGAACTTATCGACTTTAACTAATTGCAATGTTATAATTGTGGGCCTTGCCTCTCCCAAACCAAGTATTCTGAAAATAGACAAAGGTATCAAATTAATACTAGTACCTAAATCACGCAAAGCTCGCTCAAAAATAACATTGCCAATTTCACATGGAATAATAAAACTCCTTGGATCTTTGAGTTTTGGTGGTAGCTTCTTTTGTAAAATAGCGTTACACTCTTCAGTAAGTGCAACTGTCTCATAATTTCCAAGCTTCCTCTTATTCGAAAGGATATCCTTCATAAATTTCATATAACTCGGCATTTGTTCAAGTGCATCTACGAATGGAATATTGATGTGAAGTTTCTTGAAGACTTCAAGAAATTTAGCAAATTGCTTGTCAAGCTTGCTTTTCTTCAAGCATTGTGGAAAATGAACATTCAAAGGTGGTTCTTGAGGATGTGTAGCTTCGCTGTCTTTCCAGGTGCGAAAAATCTTGACATAAACTTGTGCACCAAATCCTCCCAAGTAGTGATTGAATCCGAAGACAGCGAGTTTAACTATTCCTTAGCTTGATCACTTAAGAAGAAAGGAAACAAGCGAAGGCGCAGAGCTTCATCAGTGACTCCATTGTACTTAACAGCTCCGTAGACTTCTAGAAAATTCACGATGTACTGATTAGGATCTACAGAAGGCAGTCCATGAAACTGAATATTCTGAATCAACTGTAGCGTCACTGTCTTCAAATCAAAATCATTCACCTGAATCGCTGGCCTTCTAATCACATGTTGAATTCCAGTGGGTAGCAAAGCATACTCTCGTAGTGTTCTAGGTGGATTTTTCTGATTAACTGCTTGATTATTTCCTTCCTGTGCTACCACGATGTCAGCCATATTCACTAACAAATGATGGGTAGTAGTTTTTTTCTCATTTTTGTTCTTCCGGGAGGTCCGTTCTATCTCAGGATCGAAAGGTAATAACTTGCTACCTCCTAACTTTTGCATGCATGTAAAGGAATATGTTCCTAATACACACGTAATAAAAATAAGATAATAACACGAAATTAAATAAAATCCAAAGTAAAATTAAAGCTATTTGGTGTCGATATTAATAATTGACACAGTCCTTGACAACGGCGCGAAAAACTTATTGTGTGATTTCTAACGCAAGTGCACGTGTCGCAACAAGTAATAAAATGATGAGTAAAGATCGTTCCCACGAGGCCTGAGATTATTAACTACCGAAATTGTTTTAGCTCTATCTTTATTCAGACAACCAAAAATTGAGAATTTGTAATTAAAAACTAAAGACTTAACAAAACTAATAAAACTAACAACTAAACAATTAAAAGTTTTGTGGAAAAGTTGATTCAATAATTGGAAAGCTTTAGGGGTTCCGATTTCACCAAGATTTATCCTTCTCGAATTTGTTGATTAAATTCAATTGATGACTATTCCTTATGCTGCCAACAATTTTACTAAAGTAGATATTAATCTTTCTCAAGAATCAATAACCTATCCCAATAAGCAAGCTAACTACATCTCTGTGATAACTGTGAACTTATGGAATGCATTAAACCCTAGAAATTTACACATTGCACTAGATCTCATAACTATCTCTAGCTTATGACAATTTAGTGGTACTCCACACATGGTATAGTCAAGTAATCACCTCTCAGTCTCAAACCAAACCACAAAACAAGCAATTATTGGCCAGATAATCACAAGCATTAAGTATAGTATGAAATACTCAGCATAAAAATAGAATAACCAATCAATCAATCAATTCAACATAATTCGAGTAATTAAAATCTGGCTACATCGTAGCCCTAGAAAAGTAATCTAACAACTCATAATAAATGTAAATGAAATCCAAAATATAGTAAAGTTCATGATGAGAGAGAGAGAAAAACTAGAAATCTTAAGAAAGTCGTGTCGAAATCTCGTATCTCATCTGTCCTTCCTCGTCAATCTTGTGTTTTCTTGCATTTTCTCCTCTCCAAAATGCCCTCTTTGCTCACAAAAATATCCGCCAGAAAAGAACCTCATTTTTTTCAACGTCTGATGTCTTCTTTTGTCGTATGGTTTTCTTCTTTTCGTGCCTTTTTACTAAATTACCCTTAAATTTCCTACAACGTTACGCAGCTATGCCATGACTGCGCTACTTCTATTTGTTCGTCAATCTCTTCACCAGTTGCATAAAAGCTTGCCCTTGTTTACTTTTTCTCAATCTTGACCTCAAAATCCATGTCTTCTCATATAATTCACCTATATCGCAAAACAAATATAGAATCAATCAAATTACTCATAAATTACTCAAGAACTAACAAAATTTAAGTGAAAAGGCGCTGAAATAATATATCAGTTTCCAACACCATGACGTAATTGTATGCCTCTAGCTGAGTCACCAGGTAAATTATCCTAAAGTAATGCTAGTTAACATCACCTCCCTCCTCTAGTCTCATACTAAAAAGCTCTCGAGTCAACTCATAACGCATGCCATAACTGTGCTCACCAAATGATTCCTTCAAAGATCGAATAATATCCATAGAATGAGAGATGCCCTTATAGTATCAACGTAGATCATCACTCATCGATGAAAGGATGAATCCCCTGGAACGTGTGTCATCCTGGACCCATCTATGATAGGTGGTCTTATCTATAATACCCCGATCCCTCACGAGATCGGAGCTCCGATCCAAAACCCAAGGTCACGAAAAATAAGAGAAAATGGACAGAGTTTCCCTTGTTTATAGGACTAACCACAATCCTACACTCAAAAGAAATAGCCACAAAACAATATACCAACAACTTTAAGCAATCTCAAACTCCATTGACATGACTTTCCAAAACTCTAAGGCCATCCGAGCCTTCATACTATAACAAAATAAGCCACACAAGCATCCATTGACATTAGCTAACGAAATTCTATCTTATAAAATCGCTTATCTTACCACTCTAATCTTATCTGCTCTACTTTTTTATATTTTAAGTTATCAAACATCCTTCCTGTAATCCATACAAGCATGCAAACTACTACTAGACAATAGAGTAAAGCAATAAAAGTTATTACAAGCCAACTACAACTACCAAATTATACAAGCTTTTAAACTTATATTACAATCCTCCATGCCAACACAAATTCATACAAAACCAAAAGGTCTCAAAATAGACACAAACATAACACAATCATATTCTTCTACATCCTGTACACTAATTGAGCAAATAAGCCACACAAATACAGTTGCTTAGTGAGGGATAAGATGCGGTTATCTAGGGAGTTTTCAAAAATCCTTTCGTGCAATGCAACAGATAAACACAGGAATAGTAACTATACCATAAAGAATCACATAAACTATTAAATACCACATAATAAAAAGGATACAATTTTGATAAACCCAAACACTTCAAAGTCAATCTTTAATCATGAGCCTCGATCCATGAACCACAAACTCGATCAATGTACCGGCATAAAACCATAACACTCCAGTTGGTGTACTCCGGATGTATCCCAAAAACCTATGACCCAACACTCTCTGTCGATCTCCGGACCAGGCGAGAGTGGGATTGGGGACCATGGTAGCCGAGGTATACTAGCAAGCCCGATGCTGTGAGAACCCGTACCGAGCGCATGTGCATTTTATAGCATTTCATATATTTTTGCATCATTTAATATGTATTTATCTCAGTTAATGTGCATTTACATTATTTAACGTGCAACTATATTTAATTACATGCATTTGAATGTTTTATATATTGTAAGCATTAATTAAAATCCACCATATCATAAGAGCTAACTAAAACAATTATAATTGAACTACATGGTATGTTAGTAAATAAGCTTTTAGTTGGAGGGGCAACTTAGTCATTAGGCCACTAAATATTTTCCTACCTAACAAAACACACACATTACACCACACACACACACATACAAAAACTCAGCAACACACACACACACACACAGAGTTACACGATCAGAAGAGGAGGGGAAAGAAAGACAGAAAGAAGAGAAGAAAGAAGAAAGAAGGAAGAGGAGGAAGAACAAGACATTTTCAGCCATTTTCTTGCATTTACACTTGCTTGCTAGCATTCTACTTGCTTTATTTGCTTCTAGGCTTCAACACAAAGGTGATGGTTCTTTTAAAATGGTTATTTATGAGATATAAATGCATATTGATGGATGTATGAGACTTGTATGGAGTTATAATTGCAATTCCATGGTTGAAAAGCTATTGGATCTTGTTTGTTGAAGAGTTGAATCAAAGTAGTTGTTGCTGAAATTTTGAATGTTCTTGGATGATGAAGGTTGTATCTAGCTATAAAAATAAGGTTGATTGTTGTTTATTTAGGTTGGAAGAGGCTGCTTGAATGAATAGGTGTTGTTCTTGATGATATAGAAGCTAAACTTGTAAGAATTCTTGGAATAGTTTTATGGACAGATTTGTGCAATCAGACGTTTTAGCCCGTTTTTATGGATGGATGATTTTAGAAAAAATTGGAAAACTATCAGGATGTAGTAGACTCATAGAGGGATATTTCTTCTGTTGGACAAAACCTAAGAAAAAATCATTTTCATGCTAAAAAACACACGAGACAGTAGGTTACGGGATTTTTGTTAAATCTGACAACTTATTGCCTCAAGTTTCTTTTGCACATTAAAAATAGTAAACAACCTCGGAATCGAACGAAACTTTCACAATGGCTATATTAGGTAGTTAGGAATAACTTTCATGTTTTACAAAATGTCATATTTCATCGTTTTAGACCTCTGAATTTTCCATTTTTGAAATGACACAATGATAGCTTGCAATCTGGATAGTTAAACGTAGTTGTATGAAATTGGTTATAACTCCATCAATTTAGATTAGAATTGAGATTTTCTTGACTCCAGAACTATATATTTTCGATGAACTTTAATCCTATATCAAAATCAGGTCATTTGGAGTTGGAAGAGTAGGGAAATTAACTATGTAATTTAGGCTAATGTAGAAGCATTGAAGTTGCTTAGTGTATTTAGTGTATGCTATTGGTAAGTTTTGTTGTTTATGTAGCAAACTTACAAGTTCTCGTTATTAGGTACTGATACTAAATGTGAACATGAGCAAAATGTTTATATGAATATTTGTTGTACTATTGATAATTGCAAATACATTTGAATTATATTTATGAGCGTCGGTTACAACCATGATTGATTGAGGAAGTGATGGGACCTCAGGCAGTGGCGGGCTTGCCGGTATATCTTTAACCTCAAAGTATTGATTCCCACTCTTGTTAAGACCTATTGATCCTCCTACGGGTCGAGATTCAATGATATCTTGGAATAAAAGGGTTACATGTTTGAAATTGAATGTACTTGTTATGATCGTTTATGTGTTCTTATGTGCATGGCACGTTTATCAAATTGATTTTGAAAATATAAAACCTTTGCGAAAACCCTTCATTTTTCATCCTGACTGAGCTATATGTGATAGTGTTATGTATGCTTACGTGAACTTATGTGTTTGATATGCTTACATGAACTTACGTCATGTACATGCTTGTGTGAATCTTATGTGACTTCTATGACATAACTACTTCTTGCTTATATGAAATCTATATGTTGGGTATGATTATAATATTTGCATGAGTGAGTTGACCCGCACTAATCTCTTAAGGTCATAAATGGCTAGAACAATAGGCAATGATCCATAGGACTAGATAAATGTGATGCTTAAGATGAATACTTAATTTTGCGAAGGACTAAGTTTTTCATAGAGTTTGAGTGTGAGCTTAATGCTGGATATTGGGTAGACCATGTAAGTTGATTTATGTCAGACTAAGTTGATGTAATGGTTTGAGCAACATTGGAGATGGATTATACATGTACATATATGCATTTAAGTAGTTCGACTTAGTAGAAGTAAATGGTGATATTAGGACCAACTAAAGGAACAAATAAAGTGGCATTCTCATGTGATGTAGGAAGTAGATAGTTTGATATGCCAGGTTACTTATTTTGGTTAATGGAAAATATAATGAGGATGAATTTAATATTATGTAGATTATAAGTTACGATCTTAAAGTACTTATAATAATTATTAATGTTGATATGCATTTGGGGTTATTAAATCTTTAATGTTCGCTGATGGATTTATAGAAGGATTACAAGGCTTAGATTCCACTAAGTGGCCTTAGAAACTGTGGCTCCTTTAGGAATTAAGAAAGTATTGACAAGATTAAGTTCTTACTCACTTATAGCTAGGTGTTGATTGCACTAGTTGGATGTAGGAATCCTAGAACCCAAATTCATAAATCTTGATGACTACCAACCTACTTGTGGAATTAGTTTATAGGATGCTAAGTAAGAATATATGTGTCTAAAGAGTGGGAATATTGGTAAAGGAAAAGTTTATATAGTGTGTTTAGGCTAAAATATGTATTATACAAGAAATGGACTGTGTTAGTTATAAAAGATTAAGTCTTGAACCATTAACATATTTAGTGTTGCAAGTGTACCTAGGAGTACAAGTTAAGTACAATAGGGTGATAAGTGGATATGAGGTCTACATATATCCTTGGTCAGGATTCCCATATACAGTTACTAAGGTGTTACTAGTGCTAGGAAATCTTGATGGATAATAGACATGAAGTAATATACATGAATTTGGACTTGAATGAAACCCCAAACATTAGGTGCTAGCCTTGGATATTATAACCTATAATTGTGCTACAATGGCTTATTGATTATGATATATGTGTTATTGAAGATGCTCTTGTTATATGGGATGATTTGAGTTAAGGTTTGACATCTAGATGCTACTTGGTGAATTGTAGTGTTAAAGAGTTGAGAATCCTAGTTAAATAAGGTATCTTATTGGCTTTATACGTAATCTAGATGTATGGCAAGATAAGGATAAAAGTTCAAAGCCTCTCGGTGTTAGATGGTATCTTGATGAACTCTATGTGTTACTTGATGTGCAAGAAACTCTTTGTTTGGTTTTAAAGTGGGTAGAAGTATTATGATTAGTGAAAATTTAGAAGAGGTGATGAATGGGTTCTTGGCTTAAGTGATTGATTAAAGTAGATATATGTGTATGCTAGAAATGATAAGCTACACTTGATTAACATTTGAATGTAATAGGTTTTGAGAGCTTGGACATCTATTTTGAGGCTATTTGATAAGTGTTGAAACTACTTCCGCTTTATGGTATTAGAAATATTCTTGTAGGTTGATGATGGAGTTACTATTACAATGATCGGAGAATGTCTTTGCAGTATTCAGCAAGCCTTAAAAATAAGAAGTAACACTTCCTCTAGTGAGTGAAATCATGTACCATACGTTGAGGATTTTCTTTGATGATTGAGCTATAGTAGCCTGAGAATAAAGAATAAATTACGAAGGCACAATTCTGTTAAGGAGGGGAGGATGTGAGACACTATACTTAGCCCATATTCATTTTATAGCATTTCATATATTTTTGCATCATTTAATATGCATTTATATCAGTTAATGTGCATTTACATCATTTAACGTACATTTTTCTCATTTTACGTGCAACTATATTTAATTACGTGCATTTGAATGTTTTATATATCGTAGGCATTAATTAAAACCCACCATATCATAATAGCTAACTAAAACAATTATAATTGAACTACATGGCATGTTAGTAAATAAGCTTTTAGTTGGAGGGGCAACTTAGTCATTAGGCCACTAGACATTTTCCTACCTAACAAAACACACACATTACACCACACACACACACACACAAAAACTCAGGAACACACACACACACACAGTTACACGATCAGAAGATGAGAAAAAAAAAAAGAGAAAGAAGAGAAGAAAGAAGAAAGAAGGAATAAGAGGAAGAGCAAGACATTTTCAACCATTTTCTTGCTTCTACACTTGCTTGCTAGTTTTCTACTTGCTCTATTTGCTTCTAGGCTTCAACATAAAGGTGAGGGTTCTTTCAAAATGATTATTTATGAGATATAAATGCATATTGATGGATGTATGAGACTTGTATGGAGTTATAATTGCAATTCCATGGTTGAAAAGTTATTGGATCTTGTTTGTTGAAGAGTTGAATCAAAGTTGTTGGTGCTGAAATTTTGAATGTTCTTGGATGATGAAGGTTGTATCTAGCTATACAAATATGGTTGATTGTTGCTTATTTACGTTGCAAGAGGTTGCTTGAATGAGTAGGTGTTGTTCTTGATGATATAGAAGCTAAACCTGTAAGATTTCTCGGAATAGTTTTCTGGACAGCTTTGTGCAATTAGAAGTTTTAGCCCGTTTTTTATGGATGGATGATTTTAGAAAAAGTTGGAAAACTTTTAGGATGTAGTAGACTCATAGAGGAACATTTCTTCTATTGGACAAAACCTGAGGAAAAATCGTTTTCATGCTAAAAAAAACACACGAGACAGTAGGTTACGGGATTTTTGTTAAATCTGACAATTCACTACCTTAAGTTTCTTTTGTGCATTAAAAGTAGTAAACAACCTCGAAATCGAACGAGACTTTCACAGTGGCTAAATTAGGAAGTTAGGAACAACTTTCATGCTTTACAAAATGTCATATTTCATTGTTTTAGACCTCTGAATTTTCCATTTTTGAAATGACACAATGATAGCTTGCAATCTGGACAGTTAAACGTAATTGCATGAAATTGGTTATAACTCCATCAATTTAGATCGGAATTGAGATTGTCTTGACTCCAGAACTATCTACTTTCGATGAACTTTAATTCTATATCAAAATCAGGTCATTTAGAGTTGGGAGAGTAGGGAAATTAACTATGTAAGTTAGGCTAATGCAGAAGCGTTGAAGTTGTTTAGTGTATTTAGTGTATGCTATTAGTAAGTGTTGTTCTTTATGTAGCAAACTTGCAAGTTCTCATTATTAGGTGCTAATACTAAATGTGAACATGAAAAAAATGTTTATATGAATATTTGTTGTGCTATTGATAATTGTAAATAGATTTGAATTATATTTATGCGCATCGGTTGCAACCATGATTGATTGAGGAAATGACGGGACCTCTGGGCAGTGGCGGGCTTGTCGGTATATCTCGACCCTCAAAGTATTGATCCCTACTCTTGCTAAGACCCATTGATCCTCCTACAGGTCGGGATTAAACGATATTTTGGAAGAGAAGGGTTACATGTTTGGAATTGCATGTACTTGTTATGATCGTTTATGCATTCTTATGTGCATGGAATGTTTATCAAATTGATTTCAAAAATATAAAACCTTTGCGAAAACCCTTCCTTTTTCATCTTTATTGAGCTATATGCGAGAATCTAGCTCACCCATCTTTCTAACAATTTCTGGTGACGATTAGCCCGAGCGAGCTCCCATGTGGTTGCAAGCTATATTGCTGTGTTGTGATGGATTTCTACCCTAGTTGGTCTACGTGTTTGCTTGTGGTCTACCCTAGTTGGTCTACGTTCTTGCTTGTGTCTAGCTTAGATGCCTAGTTAAGACTAAACACTATTCTCTCGAGACCTAGGTTTGGAAATGTTGAACAGGTGGATTCAAGTCTTGTGAATTTGTAACAGATGTTATAATCCTGGAAGGCCGATATTTTGGAGGAATATTGGAGGTCTTTCGGTAACTTCTTGTTGTATTTTAATGGATGTACATGTTATTAAAAACATTGATACAGGCTTTAAGGCTAGTAAATTGTTAACCGCAGGAATCAGAGTTACGAACATCATGTTTCAGCCTTAGCCTAGCGATGGGTTGGGGTCGAGGCATGATAGATGCTGCCCGGAGTTCCCCGACACCACTATGCCCAAATAGTTGCTCAACCACGATACGATTCAATACGATAATATATTATTTCAATAAAAATTATAAACACACAACTCGATAAGTATATAAGTCAACAAGCACACAATGAGACAACAAAAGAGGTTGTTGTGAAACCCCAGTTTTCTTCTTTATCTCGATTTGCGTGACTTTACCTCATTTTGCGTGAATTGACCTGTTTATGTGCTATATGACTTAGAATGTGTTAAATATGTGATTTATATTCCTAATACATGCTATGTGTTCATTCATGAAATTTTCATCAAAATCGGCATCAGAAATGTTATCGACGATTTTTGTTAATAGTATTTTAAACACATGTCCGCTAAAATTTTTACAAGAGTGTTTTAAACGTATTAAAACCTAGTCCTCTATTATTAATAGACCCATATTTGATAAAAATTGATTCTGAAACGGAATAGTAATTTAAATTGACTTTTCGGGCGAAAAGTAGCATTTTTGAACCAAATAGTAATTTTTTCTAAACCCGATTCTTGCATTAACTTTCATTGACCTAGTATATATTAATATAAATGTATTTATATGTGGTATTAAATGATTTTAGATTAATTGTACATTCAAAAGATATTTGAAAATAAATAATATGGCTTTTCACCTTCTTTTACAGAAAATCGAGCTTTAAGCCAACTCGGGTGAAATTGTTTGAATGTAAAACTTCTTGTCACCTAAAAATAAACTACTTGAGATGGTTTAGGTGTTGCATAATTAATTTGAGCAAAAGTAATCAAGAAAATGAATTAAAAGACAAGAAAACACTAAAAATAATTAGTTTCCATTTTTGACTTTCTTTTATTTGTTGACTTTTGCTTAATATATCACCAACACACATTAAAACAACACAAAACACACTCATTTTACACACACATTACCGAAATTCCTTGAGGGAGAGGAAAGAAGACATTTTTCAAAGGTTTTCAAGCATTTTTCCCATAGATTTTGCAATTCAAGTCCAAATCACTTCATTCAAAACTTGATTTCACTTGTTGGGCATCCATTCTACATGTTTCTTGCATCAAAACACATCAAAGGTGAGAGAAAAATTCTAGATCTCAAAACTCATTTTTATGTTTTTGCTCATAACTGCATTTTGAACCGTTAGAATGTTAATTTGAAGTTATATTATTGATTAGTGCGTGCTAGGGATCGTTTATGTGTATTACTACGAGATTTGAGCCATTGTAACGAAATTATTTATTTTCGGGTATTTAAAGTTGATAGAATGGCTATTTGAGGATTATCTTGAGTTGTTGTTGTTGGAATCGATTGCCGTCAATTTCTAAAAGTTTGTTAATTACGTGGTAACGTCGTTATAATGCCGAATTTTTGATTGCGATATTTGGGTGAAAATCCAAAAAATTTAGCCTAGGTGCATTGAGGTTTTAGGGTTGTTGGGCTTGATTTTGATGTGTCTTAGTTGGTTTTCGAGAGGGCTAATTTAGTTGATTGAATGGGTGAGTGTTTGAAACTGATTTGGAGTTGTTTGGATTAGTAGAATGTAAGATATGATTATTTGAAGTTTAGGTTATCTTTCTTTAAATTGTTGAATTGAGCCTTAGTTGACTGGGTGGTATTTGAGTGATTGAATTGTGAGTTGTTAATGGTTAGACTAGGGTTAGATTACGTGTTTCATGCATGATAAGTTGGATGGCCTACTTTGTCATCTAACTTAGTTGTTTGCTGTTTAATTAATTACTTGATGTTATATTGATGTTATATTGATGTTACATTGATGAAGTTGATGATTATTGATGATTATCGATTGATGAACCGGGAGATAGGCAATTCTGCTAGATTGTCCTCCTGTGAATGATGTTTGATTATTGATTGATGATTGATGCCAAGAGATAGGCAATTCTGCTAGATTGTCCTCTTGTGAATGATGTTTATTATTATTGCTGAGTCTTTGGTATGTGTGTGCCACCTCTCGGGCAGCATCGGACTGTCGGGTTAATAACGGCATGACTACTAGAGACTACCTCCAGCTCTCATGACGGAGGTGTCATGGAGGGAGAGGTTATTGAGGTACCTCGGGTGCGTGAGTTTATGGGAGTCACAAGAAGGCTATTATGATCGTGATGGCATTTAGAGCTACACCAACTAGTGTATCCTTTATTGAATGGTCATTATAGATTATGTGATGATAGTATTATTGATGTTATTGTGTGTTTACTTGCTCAAAGGATTATTTCCAAGGAGTATAGTGAATACTGTTAGAGATCTATCGGATCCTCACTGGGATTATTTTATATAAGCTCACTTTCTATTATTGCATGCTTACAGGTGTGCTTGAGCAAGATTACAGATACGTGCCTCAGGAAGCTGAGAATGTGCTTTATGTGGACGAGTCTTGTGTGCCGGAGTCATTGCCATAAATTTGTCTTAGTTGTTATAATATGTTATATTGTATAGCTTACTCAATTATAAGACTTATGTATGATGGTTTAGTAGTCTTTCTTTTGATCATGTTTAGATTACTAAGTTGGTTTATAATCTATTTTGAAATGTATGTACAGTTTATGTATGAAGTTGGAACGGAGGCGTATAACTATGAACGGATTGTTGAAGGAATGATAATTGTATAATATGGTTATGTTGTATGTTGTTAATTTAATTGAGGAGTTGGTTGTTGAATGATTTGTGGAGTTGGTTGTATGATATTCTGAAGAGGTTGGTTTAGAGCCTCGGTGTCTTAATTACTGTCGCTATACTGCTGAAATTCTGTTGCGTCCTGACTAATTGTAGGTGGGGTCGAGTTGGGGCGTGACATTTAAGTGGTATCAGAGCTTGATTAGCTGTCAGTCGAGGTATCCTCAGAATGTGGGTAGTGGTCTAAGCATACAAGTATGTATTAAGTGAAAGAAAAGTGAAACATATGTTAATATGTTTATGTGATTAATTTACTTATGTGTCTAACTTTCTATGTGACCAATATGCCTTGTGTGTTAAGTGAACTAATGTGGTCAATATGTTTTATGTGATAACGTGCTATACGTACTCAATGTGTTGTAATTAATGTGTATTATGTGATTAATGTGCATTATGTGATTAATGTGTATTATGTGACAATTGTGTTTTATGTGATCAAAGTGCCTTATGTGAAGTTTGTTGCTTATGTGACTTTAATTGTTTATAACTTACTTCTGTGATATAACTTATTTATGTGATGTTAGCTTCTTATATGCTGAATTGTGTGTTATGTGATAATGTTATATTATATGATAATCATGCATTACGTTGTACATGTTTTCATGTGATGTAATTGTATATATTCTATAACTGTGGGTGATTCTTTTAGGTGAAGTAAGGATGACTGCAAGAGTTTTCGGAAATAGAGGTAGGCCATAATTTTGAATTATTATTATTCTAGAAGTCTATCAGTTAGATTTTAATTGTTATGTTTATGGATTTTAGTTTCGGCTTAGTGGATTGATCTTGATGTTCCTTTAGCAAGAATGAAGTTGTTCGAGGAAATAGCAATGTATCTTGATGATTATAATTACTTTTGTTGCCATGTTTAACTCGTTATTACTTGGAGATGGATCATAAGTTGAGGTTTCCGTGAGGTTATCATTAGACATTTTTGGAGTCTCAACTCAGACTATACTTCCTTGAGGTTATTTTAGAATGAATTTATTTGACGAATTAGTGATGTATATTTGCGAATGGAATGAAGTATGGTATAAAATATGAATATTTCTACTATTTGGGATTGCTATATTATTAATGGATATTTTGGAGTTTTGATCTTTAAACCTTGGAGACAATTGGAGTAATTCCTGACTAAAGTTACTTTATTCGAAGATGTAATTGTTGGGAGATAGAATTATTTGAGGAAATAAGAATGCATTTTGGTGGCTGAACATTTACTTGTCTACATCAAGCTTTTGAGTTCTAGGTGGTATGACTTTCTAAATTGTTGATTGAGGATTCACTAGTATTATAATCGGTTAATATGAATCTGTATTGTGTTATCAGATTTTGGAGTCTTCATTAATGAATCTTGTTGGGTAATCGGTGATTTATCTTGTTTAGTGATTGGTTTGGTAAGGAATGTAAAATTTTGGAGTGATTTATCTTGTTTGGTGATTGTTATGACTCCTTAGGATTCTCTAGATCTCCTTAGTGTCTTGTTTTGGAGGAAGATAGATTGTAGGATTTGACTTGTTGGTGTTTAAGTGTGTAGGTGGGACACCCTTCTTGTACTTCATAATTCTATCAGTCTTATTATTATCTTTTACTCTATTCTCACTTATTTGAGAGAGAGTTACGCTTTTCTAGCATATCAATTGTTTCTTGAAAGTTTTGCTTATTGGATTAATGGATCCTATACTCATTTGACATTGTTTCTATTCTTAACATTCATATTTGCTTCTTATAGCAATGTCAGTTATTGGAGTTAAAGTTTGAGACTTCTATATTTCATTCTATATCTCCAGCCATTGATTTTAATATTTCATTTCATCCTATTTCTATTCATTTAAAATGTAATTTTTCCTTTGGTATACCATTTTACTTGTTCGAATTTCACTTGCTTGATGTACTCCCTACCTAAGTACATTATTGTCATTCTTGTTGATCCTTGTTAATCCTATTGTTTTATTATTAAATCCTGAGCCATTACTTTGCTTGTAATTGTTCATTCAATATACTCGGCATTGTCCTTCTTATTTATACTTCTTTGGTTATTGTGTGCTAAGATACTCTTGCCACTTATATTTTCTATTGAATTAATCATCTCTTATTTCTTAATTTCATTTCGCCTCAAGTACAACTTACTTGTTGGTTCCTTGAACAATCATCGAGAATTGAAATATCTACTTGTTCAGGAATTTTTGTTCAACATACTCAGCACTGTTTTGACTCATCATCATTCTTTGTTCGTACTCATTTAACTATAGGTGCTGAGACATTTCTTATCTTAGTTATCATGCTTCCTTATTAAACTATTAACCTCTTGATTCTCTAACTTGTTTGACCTCTTGTTCACTTGATTGTTGGCTCGAATATGATTTTCCATATTCGTATTTCCTTGTAAATTTCATAAGAGTCATATTCTGACAAATGTCACTTTTGAGATATTCTCTTGATCAGTAATCATTCATGTTATCGTAAATGAGTTTTTAAACCCTTGGGGTGTTCATAGAGTTCTTTTGTGTAGTAGAGGATGATTGATAATTAGTGGTGTCATGCTAAGACTTTGGAGTTGCGATTTCGTTCATATGCAATATGATATTAGGTAGAAGAAAATTATGAATTGAAGATTGTCTTGGAATTATGATCATCAACTTGCAGTCAACAGGGTTAGGTGTCATCCTAAGAGATAAATGAGAACTAAAAGAAGTATTGTTAAGTGTAACGATTGAGAATTTAATTGTCTATCAGTTCGAGAATTGCGTGGACGCAATTGTTTTAAGGAGGGGAAAATGTGAAACCCCAGTTTTCGTCTTTATCTCGATTTGCGTGTCTTTACCTCATTTTGCGTGAATTGGCCTGTTTATGTGCTATATGACTTAGAATGTGTTAAATATGTGATTTATATTCCTAATACATGCTATGTGTGCATTCATGAAATTTTTATCAAAATCGGCATCAGAAATTTTATCGACGATTTTTGTGAATAGTATTTTAAACACATGTCCGTTAAAATTTTTACAAGGGTGTTTTAAACATCTTAAAACCTAGTCCTCTATTATTAATAGACCCATATTTGATAAAAATTGATTCTGAAACGGAATAGTAATTTAAATTGACATTTCGGGCGAAAAGTAGTATTTTTTAGCCAAATAGTAATTTCTTCTAAACCCGATTCTTGCATTGACTTTCATTGACCTAGTATATATTAATATAAATGTATTTATATGTGGTATTAAATAATTTTAGATTAATTTTGCATTCAAAAGATATTTGAAAATAAATAATATGACTTTTCACATTCTTTTGCAGAAAATCAAGTTTTAAGCCGACTCGGGTGAAATTATTTGAATGTAAAACTTCTTGTCACCTAAAATAAACTACTTGAGATAGTTTAGGTGTTGCATAATTAACTTGAGTAAGAGTAGTCAAGAAAATAAATTAAAAGACAAGAAAACACTAAAAATAATTAGTTTCCACCTTTGACTTTCTTTTATTTGTTGACTTTTGCTTAATATATCACCAACACACATTAAAACAACACAAAATACACTCATTTTACATGCATATTACCGAAATTCCATAAGGGAGAAGAAAGAAGACATTTTTCAAAGGTTTTCAAGCATTTTTCACATAGATTTTGCAATTCAAGTCCAAATCACTTCATTCAAAGCTTAATTTCACTTGTTGGGCATCCATTCTACATGTTTCTTGCATCAAAACACATCAAAGGTGAGAGAAAAATTCTAGATCTCAAAACTCATTTTTATGTTTTTGCTCATAACTATATTTTGAACCGTTAGAATGTTAATTTAAAGTTATATTATTGATTAATGCGTGCTAGGGATCGTTTATGTGTATTACTATGAGATTTGAGCCATTGTAGCGAAATTATTTATTTTCGGGTATTTAAAGTTGATACAATGGCTATTTGAGGATTATCTTGAGTTGCTGAGCTTTGTTGTATATAAGCTCACCCCTTCTGTGATACATGTTGCAGGTGTATATGATGATGATTATGTGCACGAAGTTGCTGTTGAAGAACTGTGGAATGAGAACCATGCTTAGATTGTATGGATTTGGAGAATGTTTAAATGGCTTTCTGTAGTGTGTTGTAATAAAGATATGTTTTAGTTTATGTTTGGAATACTTGATATCTTATCTATTTTGAAGCCTAGATGGTTTTGACTTTATACAAGGTTGGTCATGGTTGGATTTATGATCACGTCAAGTATGTTTGTTAGATTATATGTTGGTTACCTTATCTACTTTGATGTAGACTTTTATTAAAATGAGGTTGGGTTTTCTGTTTCTTATTGGATGTCTATATTACAACCGTTATAATGTTCGTGTGTCATCGTGTCCCGGATTGCTTTCCCTAAGATCGGGTTTGGGGCGTGACAATATGATCCTAAGGTCTTATAGGATTAGACTTTGATGATTTTGCGGCCTACATATTGATACATATTCTTTTACACATATGCATGTTAGCCTTATTATTTATGAAAAGAAAAAGATGGAAACACAATGTACTAGATAATAAGATTAAATTTAATATTAACATTTGTCTGTGTGAATTTATGGAAAAAAATTTCTCGTTTTACTCTTTTAAGGCATTTGATTAGATTCATTAGTATATTACGGTCCTAAATTTATTCTATTTAATAGGTTTACTTTTTGCAAATTTTTATTTCAGAAATTGAAACCCTACTTGAGAAAAGAAACCATCTGATTGTATGAGCTTCTATTAGATTTTACAAAATAGGATAAAATGTTTTTTTAGTTATGTGTTATTTTATTGTTGGTCATGATACATACAAGCTATTATATGGTTGGATTTTAATATGCCACTTGTGGGCATTAACAACTATAGCTAGAAAACAAATGACTACAACTTACAAAAGAATACTAATATTTTTATATATAATTTTTTTTTCTTAACATTGATATGCCTATTAACAAAGAAAATCGTGCAAGTTTTTCTCAACATTGAGGTGAATAATGTCTCTATTCCCGATTAAACGTTCAACATAAGCCTTGGGCTTGGACTTAGAATAGGGCCAAAGTCTCTAGCTATAAGGCTTTTTGATAACTTATCCAATTTTCATAAGTTGACAGGCTAAAGTGTTCTTTAGATAGAACTTGACTTCTTAGATAAGGCTGTAACCTAGTCTACCAAGGTCACCAAGTATATCATCAGTACCATCACTACCACATTTTCAATCTTAGGCAACATTTGAAAACCATTGTCAAAAAGCTAAAAATCGTTGCAAATGGCTTTACGCAACGATTTTCTTACCGTTGAATCCGCTCTCGTTGTCTATTCTCTATTGCAATGCTCTTTTGCAAATAAATAGTAATGGTAAGAAAATCATTGTAATAGATTCTTTTAGCAACGGTTTTTTTCTAAAGATAACATGGTCAATGTTCTCCTATTTGCGACGGTTTTCAAGAGCAACAACAATAGTTTTCAATACTTTTTGTGACAGTTTTTGCTAGTTATTGCAATGGTTTTTAAAAGTATATTCAATGGTAATTTTATCATTGCAAGTTCATCTTTACTTAAAATAATGTATATGCATGAGATTCTTTTTCCATTTTTTAATGAGTTATACTTGGATATATTTTATAAATAGGTAACAATAAGACTCGAACCCAAGACCTTTTGATGTTGAACTCTATAATTATGTTACTAACCATCTCATCTAAAAGTAAAGTTGTTAGAGAAAAGTTTATGTTATTCATTTATTATCTTTAATAGTCAACATAGTTTATTCATTTAGTATCCAAATTTATCAACTTTTTGGTTTTTTTTTCTATCTTTTCAAATAATTGGTTTCTATATTTAAGTTGCAACTAAGCTATAATTTTACAATTCATTGTAAAAAAAATGAATAGAATAAGCAATACTTAACAAAAACTGTTGCATATCATAAATTTTTCAACAATTTTATGCAACTTTAAAAAACCGTTGCAACAAATTACCTATGGAAACCGTTTTTTTACTTGTTTAATTAGAGCGTTGCAAGAAATCTAAAATGTGGTAGTGCAAATTGACTTTGGAATATAGTAACGACATTTGTATTCAAAATGTCGCTTTATTTGTGTACCTTTTCTAGAGTCAAAAGCAATATGCAATCCAAAAATAAAAGGATTTTCAATTCTTAACTCTTACAAAGTTCTTTGGCAATTTATACTAACTTTTGTATAGCTAACACAATGTTACAACCAAAACATTAGGATATCTATTGCAATTTAGTCATTTGATGATCTAATCAACAATCATCTAAGAGAATTAGGGAAATGTTCATTCCTCTGGCCATCCCCTTGTTCTCTAAATCTTTAAGTCCTACCTAGTACATAAAAGAGAAACCAAAGTATAAAAAATGTGATGGCAGCTCAACAAAATATATTAAAAGAAAGATTTATTCAGATTGATCTAAAATTTGTGCTTCAAATAAAATAAACAAATTAAAAAATATATCCTATAGATAAGCAAAAGAGGAAGGTTGGTGAGCTTGGAACAACATTAATATGTTCGGGTCTGGAGCAGTATTGTCTGTTCTACTCTATCCTATGGCGTCTTTGAGCCAAAATATGTTATGGATGCTTGGTGTTGAAAGAGGAAGTGAATCTTGTATGAAAGAAGAAAGTGAGATATATCAAAGAAAATATGCAAGATTAAGAAGATGCAAAATTGTGGATGCTAGTTGAACAATTGAAGAATGTGAATAGGCATACCACAAGTTCAAAGAAAGGTTGAAGAATTGTAGTCTTGAAGAGTTGAAAAAGTTTATTGAAGATCAAGACTTGAAGAGATGAAGACGATGTGGTGTCGTAAGGATGGAAACATGGCGACATAAGGGGTAGCGGCTTGAAAATGTTGTTTGCCTTAGTTTTGCATCTTTATGGTTCAAACTCTTGGTAATCTTTCAAAATAATTTTAAATCTTTCCTAAAGAGTTTTGAGATGTTAAATGGGTTGGAAAACTCGTTTGAAGAATTATTTTAAAGAGGTTTAAATTTTATATCTTCAAAAGACTTGGCAACAAACGTTTTGAAAAAAAAGTGTGAAAAAAAATTTAATGATCCGGAGCTGAAATCTAGGGCTGTTAACAAGACCGAATAATAAGACCGAGTGGTCCAAAGAGGCTGCAATATAATCCGGTCTTGATAACACAACCGGACATGTTGAGAACAAGACCGGATACACGACTGGGATTGTGACCTGATTGGAGCATGTTTCGAAAAAATAGTCGTTATATAACCGTTGCAACATTTTTTATGAAAGCCAAATACCCTATTTTATCAACAAAAACTCTTCCAACATCTCTAAAATATCCTATATTAATTCTAAGCTCTGAATTTCATCTATTTCAATCGATATACACCAAGTTTGAGCTACAATTTGCAAAATCTATTGAGCATTAAAGTTCATTCAATTGTATATTAACTCATTGAGGAGTATATAGTTGTGTAATCTTTTTATACACATTCTTTGTATTATATACACTGTTGGGCTTTAGATTAGGATTGAGAGAATCTTTGTAAAGAAAATAGTCTGGAAAAAACCTTCGTGGACTCAAAGGAAAAGGGATAGTAGGTTAGAGTTTCATCTACATTTGAAGAAACTTGTGTTTTTCTTGTGGACTCAAGAGAGGATCGTTGTAAGTTGGTTTGTGCTTCACCAACACTTGAAGAAACATTATTTTAGTGGAGTTTGTGAAAATCCTAAAGTTAGGAAGACTTTAGGTGATGGACTAGGCCTTTGGGAGTTCAAACTACTTGAAAATATCGAGTTTGATTTCTCTTTCCCTACTCTATTTACATTCATTGTCATATATATTGTTTAAAGTAATTATCTTGTTCTTGTGTCTGATTTTATTCATCATAATATCTCTTATCAAGTTGTCCACACAAGGTGTTTGATAAATTGTCTCAACGTGGTTTTTATGGGTTGTAGCAATATTTTGTAATAATCCTAATCCCTCCCCTCTTAAGATTATTTGCCACTAACGTTTACTTATAAAGATATTTTTGGGAAGATGAAAGGGAAAATATCTAAGAGCGAAAGATTACCTATGATTATTTAATGAATAGTATGCCATTTTGCTGAATAGTTCAATGAATCACTTGCTTATTTAGCAAAAAGAATAAAATTCAAGCATGTTTTGTTTACAAGATCATATAACCCAACCAAGAAGAAAAGTTCTACTTCCCTAAAATCGTGATATAAAAACCTTTTTGTGCTTATTATCCGCAACCTTCTCTCCCGACCCCATCCCTTTTACCTGTTGCCAGGATAGAAGATTTTTCTTTCAATCTTTAGTTTTCATGTCTATTTTTTTCCTCATTCTTCCTTTGTTTTTTATTTTTAGTTTTTTTATTTAAATGTTTTTCTTAACATTCATATGTGGTACTTTTCTATCATTGCCCTCAGAATTTTTTAAATGAGTTCACTTGAAATCACATGTGATGTTTTTAGTTAATTTGTACATAGGCTGTGGCAATATCCATATAGACTGTGGCAATATCCATATTGATCCACTGTACACTATTCAGAATTTAATTTGACAAAAAAGTTATTGAAATTCACTTTGAAGGTTTTGAATTGTTTGAATTAAAAAATCCTTTTGGCCCTTTGGCATACAACATAGATATTGTGTGAATACTTCAGGAGTTTAATTCAACATATTAATTATTTCACTTCAATAAAAATTATTTGAAGATTTTTTTGAATTTTACCTTATTTTTCTGTCCTTTATTACGCATGAATGTAAGACGTACTATTTTATTTATTACCTCATTGGAACCAAAACTAAAAAATAGAGATATCAATAATCTTGTTAACCTTTGCAACGATCGAGCTTCCAACAAGAACATGTAAGGTGAACATATCTTTTTAGTGTCAATATTGATCATATAAAAGAGGGATACAATACAAAGCCTCCATGGTATTGAAAAGTATATATATTTTTATGAAATAAATTTTAAAAATTCATGCTTAATTTCATCACATGTAGTGACTTAATTTATGGGATCTGCACTTAGTGCCCACATTCAACTGGATTACACATCTTGAGCTTAACGATCTTTCCAAGATATTGGGTAACTTTATGGAAACAAATGCAATTAGAGTGCTACTTATTTGTTACAATAATGGAATGAAGCAAAACTAAATGGTGTAATTAAACCATAAATATATGATCCTTGAAAAGCTACCTATACCTTTACATATTACTCATCAATTAAGGTTAATGACCAAATCAAACCGACTCCTTTTCTAGGAGGACAGCAAATGTTAGATAGTGAACCCTACCTGTCATTTGTAGTAGGAAGTGAAAAACATCTATATATGCAAGCAAAATAGGTCGTAATATGCCTCTTAGCATGCCTAAATATGTAATTATTCTATAGATAATATCGTTGACACTCAATATCCTTTCAATATATCAAATAAAAGACTATACCACTAGGGCTTTGGTTCAGTGGTATGTAACTAGCTATGCATGCGAAAGGTTATGAGTTTGAGTCTCGCTGATTATATTGTACAACCTTAAGTCTTCTTTGAATTTTTTTAAAAAAAGTATACCAATGTGCCTAGATAATGGGATGAAGTGTGTCTAGAATTATTATTTCCAAAAAATCAAATTTGACTAGTAACATTTATCTTACACGTAAGCACAATCAAGGATAAGATCTTGTTAATTGGGAATAAAATTATAAAAAAATAAAATTCGACTAGCAACATTTATCTTATACGGAAGCACAATCAAGGACAAGATCTTGTTACTCGAGAATAAAATTATGGTTGCACTTATCTCCTAGTTAAAAGGTGGAAAGATTTCTTCTTTACGTTCAAATGTATTACACACCTTGAGTTTGACTTTCTTACAATTCATTGAATAACTTTATGGAAACAAATGCACTTCGTGTGCACACTTATTTTTTTTTATAGATAATGGGATGAAGTAAAGTTGATATATTGCAAAGCAACCATAAAAATATATCCTTGAAATGCGACCAAAATTTATTCACCTTTTATGTGAAGTTTAAGGCCTATCCAAGATGATATTTAGATATATCTAACAGCTTACATGGTCTAGACATCCCGTACTTCTCATTAATATTAGTGATGAAGTCAAATAGATTCCTTTTCTAGGAGGGCAATAGAGATTTAGATAGGGAATCATATCTTGCTTTTTATAGTAGATAGTGGCAAACATGTATATATGCGAGGAAAATCAGTCATAATATACTATTTACCATGTCCAAACTTGTCACTTTTGAATATATAATGCCTCTTAACAATCATTATCCTTCAATCAAATAAAAAGGGTAAACTAATATGCCTATATAATGTGGTGAAGTGTGTTTATAATTATGTCTAAAAACTCAAAATTATTGAGCAATTTTATCTCATTTATAAGTGCAATCAAAGACAAAAGTTTGTTACTTGGGGATATCCTTACAATTGCATGTCTAACATGGTTTAAAAAGTCAAAAAAAAAAAATATTCTTTAAATCTAAATAGATTACATAGCTTGAGCTCATTTTCTCCAAATTGAAAGAAAAGAGACATATATGAGTTATTTCTAAATTTTCTAGACATCATAAACCCATTTCTCATCATAAAAAATAGAGTTGTCTTTTTTAGAGTATCTCAATTCAATGGCTATGACATTTAAATATAACTTTTCATGGAAAATTTAAATGTGCTCATCATCTGAGTGATTGTGGTTGTACTGGTGTTCTTCATACAAGTTGAATAGTTCTAATTATAGTTGGAAACATAAAATATATGTTGAGAATTCAATAAATTTCAAATTCAGATCGTGTACACAAATACATAATAATTTTTTTTAATGTGGTGGTAAATCCCCACTCTACGTATTATTTTTTTATATTACTTAAAGAATTATAATCATAATATTTTTAAGGAGAAAACCATAAAACTCTCACAAGTTCACACTTAATAACACACATAGAATTTGGTGCATGGATCACCCACCCGATGGTGTGCGGCTTAGGTGTGGCATATGGCACATTGATATAATGGTGTGTGACCCTTGCGTGGCGAACAAAAGATAACCTAAAATTCCCTATTTATAGCAGATTAGTGCTTATCCTATAAATACTAGGATTCCAGTGTTCTTGAGTACTTTTTTTCTAATTGGACGATTATTTGTCTATAGTATATGATTGGGGTTGGGATTCAAACCCGAGAATAGTATCTTTAAGAGTAAAATACATCATACTTCTCTGTATTTTTATAAAGTTGTATTATAAATTCTGTATTTTAAAAAGTCACGTTATAAGCCCTGTGTTATAAAAAACGTTGCATATAACCCTCCGCCGTCTATTTTTCTGTTAATTTTAACGTGAGTGTAATACACACACTTGAAATATAAGTATGACATTTATCAAGATTTAAAACACATGCAGAAGGACAAAAATACCCTTTTTAACATCAGTTGTTAATTGCCCCTTGTGTTTTCGATAAAGTTGTAAATGGCCCCTTGTATTTTCGATAAGGTTGTAAATTGCCTCTTGTGTTTTTTATAAAGTTTCTAATTGCCCCTATGTTTTTTTATAAAGATGTAAATTGCCCCTTCAAAGATAAAAAAATAAAAAAATTGACAATCCTAGAGAGAAAAACTATTTCAAAGTGATTTTCCTTCGATTTGAAGTTGATTTTGCATTGATTTAAAGATTTTAATCTACTTGTAGAAGAACGTGATTCTAAGTGAAGGTACGATTATTGCTAGTTACAATATGACTTTGAACTTCAAGCATAAGATTTATATTTTTTATGGTGGACATCAATATTCTGTTATATAAGCTATACGTTTTTTTATTCTTTTAATTAAATGATATTTATTAGTTTAAGGTTGTAAATCTCCTTAGAAGATAGACTAGCACATGGTTCTGATATTGCAAAATGAAAAATATTGTAAATACCTCCCTCTAATATTAAAAAAGTGATAAATACCCCCTTCTGATATCAAAAAAGTTGCAAATACCACCTTTAACGGATTTATCTTTAAACGATGACAATTTTATCTTTTTACAAAGTTAACTAACAGAGTTAAACAGAATTTGAATTTGGGGCGTGTATGCAACGTTTTCTATAACACAGGGTTTATAACGCGACTTTTTAAAACACAGGGTTTATGATACAACTTTGTAAAAACACAGGGGGTATAGTGTATTTTACTCTATCTTTAATTATGCAATAATAGGAATTTACACGTAGCGGAAAAGAAAGAACTCATTAAATCATTAAAACAATCTGAAATTACATGAGCAAAAACGTAGACAAACTATAGTCGACTAGAATTAGTTGTACCCCTTCATTGGCTTTGTTCTCAACGAATACAATCTTAAATTGGACTGAGTTCTCAGCTGGAAAAATGCTAGAAAACTCGAGAGAGCCTCTGAGTGGAATCAACTTCATGCTTTCTCTTCTATTCCACTTTCCTAGCAATTTAGTGTGTAAGTTTTGTGGGAAAATCACTTCTCTATTTCTTGCTTTGCTCTTGGCCGTGTAGTGTGTGTGTCTCATGTATATGTTCTGTATTTTCTTGCCTAAACACTAATATAGAAACATTGAAGAGAGAGAGATAAGATCAAGAGTCTAGATAATGTAGGAGTCTTATTTTGATTTTTTCTTGAGTTTAAATTAGACAGTAGGGGTATTATCTTCTTAATTCAAACTCAGATATCAAAATGCAAGACTCCTGCACATCTTGCTAGTCTCCACATGCCAGATTGCTCTCTCTACATGTCTCCCCACACAGTATCTAGAGATAGTCCTTAGGACGCTACAAGACTTAGGACAAACATTCGTGTCCAAAGAATGCTTCTTGTCCTAATGTCTTAAAGACACTGCCAAATATATTATCCACCCCACACATCCATAAAATGCCAAAGCTCAAAATAGAAAGTAGAGTGAATAAAAAAAAAAAGGGCTAAAAGAGGGACCAAAAGACATAATCGCCCAAACTCTAAAATGCCCTAGCTAGCCCTTACCAACATTTTGACCATTTTAACCTTAACTCATTCCGCTAAAGAGTTACAGTTGCACTCTAGGGCAATTATTACACATCCACTATAAGTTCATTGCCTTTGATCTACCAAGTAAAATGATTGAAATTCCCCTCTATTCAATACCTGTAATTAAAAATAGGTCTTGTACTTGTACTATCAACCTTTCTTGATTACTTTTACACCTTGGACCTTTATCCTGCATATAACCATCATCTAGATACTATTTTCTTGTTCTATTGAGCGACCCACAAGTCTAGTATGTAATACAGCCCGAACTGGCTATATTACTAAGCGCTTAGATTTAGATGATTAGTTAGGATAACTCGAAGGGGTAGTACCCTATCAATAAGATATCATAGAATCAATGACGTATATGCATGTCTCAATAAATCAAGTCCATTTATCCAAGACACCAAGCTATTGACTCATATAAAATCGCACCCATAATGACTCAAAATATATGTCCTAGAATTTATTGGTTCATCCACATATGTTTATGATAAAGAGCATTGACCACTTAGTGGCTTAAGATGCTTTTCATTTGATACAATGATAGTACTTTTAACTGAGATCGTATCTACCGAAGGCATACCTTGATATAACAAATCTATGCACACAAGGACCATAACTGGCAAAGAAGTAAGTTTACTAGAACATTAAATATTGTCATTTGTTCAGATGCCATCTCATCTATTGTATTTTGTCTTGTTTTTGTAACATGTTGGTCTATGTTTGTTTATTATTTTGTACTTATTATTTTTCCAAAGGTTGCTCAAGAGCTTAGAGAAACTATTTACAATGAGACTGGTTTTACATGCGATGCTGGAATGGGACCAATTTTAAACCCCTCACTACTATGCACTAACTTTTTGCCTCCTTACCTAACTTTTTGTAAATTACTACTTTGTAAATATCAATTGTAAATTTAATCTAATACATATTTTATATTCAAAAGTTTATGTTCTTTTTTGTTGCAACAAATAAATTTAATTATAAATTCATATAATAATTTTATTTACAATATTTTTTTAATAAACATTGGGTTTAGTCCGTGCATATGTACGGGCAAGGCTCAACTAGTATCAAATAATAAGAGAAATAAACATGCTCATAATGAATACACTGAGTATATCCATTTACACTGAAATGTCTTAGTGCTAGTAGTATTTAGGGCATACCATTCCCAACAACCCTAACCTCTTCCCCACTGCTAACCCATTACCCCAACCCCCGCATGCAATGTGTTTCCTTTTTGTTTTTTTGGATCAATGTGTGTTCGGTGTGTGTGAGTGTGTTGGCGTGCCTGTGTGTTCTTGTGTGTGTCCGTTTATGTTCTTGTGTATGTGTATGTGTATGTTCTTCTGTGTATCCGTGTGTGTGTGATTGTATGTGTGGTGCGAAGAAGGTGGAGGTGTGTGTGATAGAAGGTAGGTGTATGTATGTATATTGATGATGAAGTGTGTGTTTTGGGAAAGGTGTTTATTTGATACGGGTATATATATGTGGTTTGGATTTTCTTTTTCCATTTTTTGGTCAAAGTGGGTTTGGATGATCGGGGTATTTTTATCCAAAAAAATGAAATACTGTTACATTACGTTAAATTTTTAACGATAAGTAGAAATGAGGGTTAATAAGTAATTATATTTTAAAAAAAGGATAATAAATATCGTCACATGTTAAAATAAGAGATACAAAGTGAATTTAACGTTACATATAAATATGCATGATCCCACTCATTGTTTTGGTTTATTTTGGTTAAATAATTGGCTCTCTATAATTTTGTTTTTTTTTTTAATTGGCTCTCTGTAGTTGCACATCGCATGCACTCCCTTTTTTTTAAGACTAATGCTCTATGTCACCCCTTTTTTCATCATCTCTTACATGGAATCCTACATGGCATGCTTACTAGACTATTTTTATTTCTCTTTCTTCTTTTTTTTTCTTTTTACTCTTTTCAATTCCTTTTTCTCTCTCTTAATTAATTTTTTCTCAAAATATTTTCTTTCTATGTTTAACCAAATCAGACCCCTTGACCAAAAATAAAAGACCATATCAGACCCAAAATATTAGAGAAACAACAATAAATCAATCGGTCAAAAGAAAAGAACTAGTCTTAAACATTTTTTTTTTCTTTCTTGTTGTGTGTCGTTATCATTGAGAATTAATACATTATGAAGAAAAGGTCAATTTTTCCTCAAAAAACGTTTTCCCCAAACACACACAACCTCTTCTCTCATCTCTTCCTTCCCTTTTTTTTTCCTCTATGATATTGAAAGGATGATTGATGATTTTTTACCTTTTTCTACGTTGGAAATTAAAAGTTTGACAATGTGAGGTTAGTATGAAGAAATTTTTATGTCAGGACTTCAATTTATAGATTGGAGCCTTGGTTATTAAATCAACCACTACTAGATATGATCTTGATTGTTTCGATCTCCTTGTAAACATTCCATGAAAATGCATCTGAAAAGTATTCCACAATCATTGATTGGTCTTAAATAGTCAAATAAATCCCTACACAACTGTCATTTACATTAATACTACTTTTCAAGGAATTAGAATGATAACCACTTCATGTTTCAAGTTTGAATTAATTAATTAATTATTTTTTTTTGAATTTAAATTAATTAGAGCATTTTTTTTTTAAATTAGTGACCGATATACCTTGTGCCTAATAAATTAAAAGTATATTTCTTTTATAAGACCGAGGTATATATTTCTTTCTAGAGTAATTCATGTTGGTATGTTATTCAGCATTCCTGCTAATACTACAAACGCAGCGACTATAACTTTCATGCCTCTAGAAATCCTTGCACCTTCAACAGCATGGTTTCGTCGAAAGATAGAAAAATCAGTATTAATTCTTCAATGAGAACGACGTACAACAAAAATGGAAAAAAAAATTGCTTAAAACTAGTTCTCTTCTTTTGATCGATCGATTTCTTATTGTTTCTCTAATATTTGAGTCTGATATGATTTTTTTTTTTTTGGTCAAGAGGTTTGATATGGTTAAACAAAGAAAGAAAAGTATTTTGAGTAAATATTAATTAAGAGAGAGAAAAAGAAATTAAAAAAAAAATTAAAAAAAATAATTTAATTAACATGACATGTAGAATTACATGTAAAAAATAATAAAAATATAATAAAAAAAACAGCACTTTTTTTAATACCCACGTGCTAACATGTCTTAATGAGAAGGACAGATAGATCCAATCCACATGCTCCTCACCCTAAGTGGACCTCATATTTTTATTCGAAAAAACAAGGACGAATTGCTCCACTTCACATGCTTGACGACTCAATAAACCTCACATTCTTATCCACAAAACGCAAATCACATGCCCAATTTCTGGAGAAAATGTCACTCTTCAAGCTGGAGAAATATCAACTTGTCCGGACTCACTGTGTTACGAATCATGATTTTCATTTTAAATATTGAGAGATGTAGCGAGATTTTATGGGTTGGTTTAAAAATTTGTACGTTTTTTATATGAAATAATTTCATATTCTATACGTGTGATTCAATTTTCGAAGATAATAAAAACATAGTTGACAAGTAAGTCATCAGCGAAGTGAGTTAAATATTGGTATAATATTGAGGTGAGTAAATCGAAAAGATGAAAATTAAGTCATACATTATAAACATGACTAGACAAAAGTTCGCCTTAGCACCATTTTATATTAAAAATTCTGATAGTTTGTAAAATTAAATAGCCCATAGTCTTATATGGTAATTTAAGAATTTTATAATCTTTTAACGTGTAACAATCGTATATTCTAACAATAGATTTTGTCGCTTTCGGTGCCCCACCCTGTTACTCTATCATCTCTCAGTCACAGCAGCTGATTGGGTTTTCAAAATTTTTGAATAATATCATAACACTCGTGGCTTGGACCTCGTGAAGCCTCGTCACTATAAAACTCACGAGCTGATATAAACCTTGACACATGGCGGTTAGAGGATATTTTTTTTTTTGTCGAAAAATAAATTTATTACAATTATTAAATAATATAAAAAAGATTCATCAAAATCTAATGCCGAAACAACTGATCGCACAAACAAAGTCAACTAAAAACATGCTAAAGAAATATTGAAACATTAACCATAAAAAAACAAAAAAAAATTATTTTAATTGCTAAAACAACCATCACGGTTAGAGGATATATGAAAGTACGGACTTGTGGTACCAGTGACCGGTGAGCGTGATTTTGGTAAATGTGGTGAAATTAGTGCACGTGTTGAGATAACTTTTTTTTTTTTGTTTTTGGTCAACACGTGTTGAGATAACTGGCCCAACCGGTTGCCCACCTGACCTATCATGACCTATGGCCCACCTCTTAGTTAAGATTATTGTATTCACAATAAATGAAATCTGTGTTTTGTTTAATGGCTTTTACTATTCGTACCAAATTTTCAGTTATTTCAATTGACAAAAACACCCTTGTAAACGTGCAGGATATTATTTAGTTTTAAGATTTGCTAATGCTAACAGCTAATTCCATGCACTGACAAAAGATTTGTTTACTTGTAAAAATGATGACAAATTTACTAGTATTGGTAAATGACAATCTTCCTAGTGAATATGAGAATGATGAAACTTTTTTTCTTTTTTAATGAAATATTTTAATACAGTTCTTTTATTACGTTTCATTGGTCTCTCAATTTTCGAGTCAAATACTTTTTTGAGTGATGAAAGCATCTTATTTATAGATGAATATTTACAGGTCATCGGGAACAGTAGGCTCCATGACTTCGAAAGAAACCATTCAAGAGTAAGTTAGCATTGTATTTTCTGAAAATGTTTATATTTTAAAGGTATTTTTAATTTAAAAAATAAATTTAACTCCCATTGTAAAAAGTTAACTATATATGAGTGCTAATTTATGTGTTTTTAATCTCTATTAAACAAAAATCTTAAATTTGCTCCTAATCATATTTATTTGGTTGATTGCTAAAACTCAAAATAATGAAACTATGTTGTAAGCTAGTAAATTTCTATGTAAATTGTAAAAAGAAAATGTCAGTTGAGGAAATTGAAAAAAAAAAAAAAGAAAGTAAATTGGAGAAAAGGCCTTGAGAGGAAACGGAATGTCAAATTTTTCCAATTACAAAGTTAAATGGCTCGATTAAAATCTACAAAGAAAGAAAAAAAAAAAACTCTTGTTATTTGTATATACAAAGCTTTTTTTAAGTGAAGACATCATTAAACATTTCTCAAAGTATACGTAATAGTTTAATTAAATTAAATTCATTTTAAAAGTTTATATTAATACTAGTATTATTTGGAGATGATCAAGTGTATGAACTCCTTGTCAAGGTACACATTAATATTTGGATAAACAAATGGTTTTAATGCCTTCTAAATTAAACTAAATTAGCTATAGATATAATGATCCATGTATGATCTTTGTTCCTCCACCTCTTATATATTATATATCACCTTTTACGTATATAACTTTTTATGTTCGTTACTTTTTATGAGGCAAATAAAAATTAATTTTAATTACGTGGCATTTAAATTATGTTCCACGCTAAAGAACCAAAGACATGTGCCTATAAAAACTCATAAATGGCACTTTGACAATTAATATAATAATAACTTTAAGTCTCCTTAAAGTGGTCTTAAAATCATTAAATGGTCCTCGTGATTATACCAAGTCACCAACACTTTAATTAAAGAACTAAAAGAAATTGGTAAAATCTATAGGCAACAAACAGTGACACGCACAAGTTGACCCCAAGAGATTGCCCGGGTGATTAAGAAATGCGGTAGAACTATAGAAATTTTGGCTTCGATCTCTTTTGGCGTTTTAGAGGTTATATTTTTTATTGAATTGATGTATTTTTTAGTTGTGTCGCTATATTTTTAAATTTTAATTTATATTTAACTGTTAAGTCTAATAAAAAAAACATAAAAAGAACAAAAGCTGATAAATATGATAGATGATATATATATCATCTTAAATATTGTTATTCAAATTTTACTTCTTAATTAATATCAAAATTATATTTGTCTGATGAAGGGTAAAATATAAGTAACAATGAAAACAAAAATATTCACATAGAAAGTGACATATAATGTCGCTCGTTAAATATTTCATTATTTCAATGATCAGCCTCTCTGGCTTTTTATTTTCTCGCTCTGTTCTCTATTTGCTGCAGTTGGAAGCATTTCGGCTGAGCAAAGTTTACAGTTCTCTCTCTCTCTCTCTCTCTCTCTCTCTTCTTTGCTTTGGCGGTTCAGAAGAAAGAAAGCTTAAGCCTTTTTTGAAGAATTCATTTTCTGCTGAAAGTTCAGAGATGGAGAGAGACTTCATGGGGCTCAACTCTAAGGATGCTATGATTGTTGTCAAAGAAGAAGTTGTTGAATGCTCCAAAGACACTGGTAAATAATTCAATACACACACAGATATATATATATATATATATATATATACACACACACATATATATGTATATGTATATACGCATAGGTGTATAGATATGTATTACTCTATATGTATATGTGAATTTTGTTGAATTTTCAGCTTTAGTTGATCAAAGTTTGCAACTTTTTATCTGGGGTTGGTGTAAAGCTTTGATTTGTTTGATGGTTGTGTTTGAATTTTGATTTTTTTTGGTTTATTTTTATGGAAAATGATACTAAAAAAATTGGTGTAGGAGTATGGTGCTGTTGAACTGTTTTGGGATGTGTGGTGGAGGATGTTTAATGCATGTGTGTTGGTTCAATGTTGTTTCGAGTTAGATCAAAGTTTGAACATATATAAAGGGGTTGCCTAAAATAGCTGAATCTTCCTAATTGGGAAATGTTCTAATATTGGACTGTTGTCAATTGAGAGCTAAACAATTGCTTCCCCATTCCCACTCCCCCACACACGCATGCACATCATCCTTCTTTTTGGTATTATGGTATTAAGGGTAGCTCGGTGAACGAAATTCGAGTTCAGAAAAGGTCGAATCTACTTTGGTGTATAATTGGTGTCTATCATACATAGTTTTACTTTGCGTTTCGCAAAAGGCTTTTTTTTCCTGTGATATATAGGTCAAGTTACCATAATTTTACCGTTGCACCAAGTTCCCTCCCCTTCTCTTTTTGGTATTTCTTTTTATTTTTTTAATTTCGTTTTTTTCCTTTTGTTCTTTTTGGTTTAACTCTGATGTGGTTATTGTGTATGTGAATTCTGCTGGAGAAAAAATATTTGTTTCTGAAAGAAATTTGGCAAAAAAAAGACAGGCTAAAGACTACAATTTGGACTAAATTGCTGCTTATTTTCGTAAGAAAAATTTGTCATGCAGACCCAATGAACTATTGTAAGTAAGAGCCTGGAATAGTGATCTTTGCTTCAGAATTTTTGAGCGGAGAGATAAATGGTGCTTTAAAATTTGCACTTGAAACTCTCTGGTCTTGCTTAAAGAAGCTAAAATTATATTGTATTTCTAGATTTGTGCAGGGTTAAATTACTGCGCAAATTTTAAGAATTATCTGGATCATTTTAGATCGGCCAAATAGATTTTTATTTTTATTTTTAAAAAAATTAAAGACAATGGGAGTTATTTGTTGCACATACACTAACTTGGCCACTTTTGTTATTCGAAGGGTTCGCTAAAGCATCAGGGATTCCATGGCCATCATCGAGTAAGGTGTCTGCGCTTCCACACTTCATGTCTTTAAGGGCTGTGCAAGACGAGAAACCACCAAAAATTGTGTCTGATCACCTTGGATCTTCTGGATTGATGGCTATGTCTTCTGTAGATGCATGTGATCTCAATAACAAACGTCAGTCTGCTGATTTCCAGGTTTGCTTCTGTTACTACATCTGATTTCAAATTGCAACTACTCACTTTCCCGGCTACTTAGTCGTGGGAAATGAGATTGCTCAAGATTTCCATCTCTTCAAGGATATTTGCAAAACTTAGACGGATTCAGACATGGTTATGAGTGGATTCGGTTCATTTAGTTCAAAGTTTCATATCTTAACGCACGGGGATGAGTATTCTTTAAATGCAGTGCCAAATGATGATAATTTTATTGTTCATTTATGTACTACATCAATTGAAATTTCACGCTTAAATGCTCACTATACTACCTGGCTTAATTCGTATGAGATTAAGCAACAAAAGTACTTATATATTGACAGCACATTTCATGCAACAGACTCTGCATTCATCCCAACCTCTGCATGATGTTAAGATGCTTCCATATTCTATGGGCAACCCATTCTTCAAGACTCATTTTGCCCGTGCTGGTCAGAACTTTGCAGGAGCTACCATGAAACAACAGTTTCTTGGAGGGATTCCTGTTACAGCTCCACATTCAATTCTTCCTTCTAGTGGTTTTGTGGCCGGGACAACTGATCAAAGGTATCTGACATCTCATTTCATGCAAGGATAACGAAGGTTCTGTACACGCTATAATTGTATAAGCTAACTATAATTACATTGTTCTTTCACATTATTGATTCATAAAAATGTAATTTTAGATACTTCACATAAGAGTTAACAGTAGATGATAACAGAAATTAAATCTTTCTCATACTTTCTTTCAACTATCTTAGGTTTAATTCTCAGGCTTCTGGAGGTCCTGCTCAATTAACCATCTTTTATGCTGGAACAGTGAATGTCTATAATGACATCTCACCTGAGAAGGTTCTTTCAATTTCATTTAGTTTGTTAATACAATATATTGTTCTTTCTTTCGCATATTCAAGCCAAACTCATTTAGTTTGTTAATACCATGATAAGTATGATGAACAACTTTGTTCTTCTGTTCTTTATGTTTTCTTTCTCGGGCTTCCAAATCCAGGCTCAAGCTATTATGTTTTTGGCTGGAAATGGGTGTATCTCCAACATTGCCCCACAGAATCAGGCCCCTGCCTCCAAATTTGCAGCTGGAGATGGCGCTTTTATGGGCAAAACCATGAATACACCACCCTGCTCAGCCCTTGCAAGCCCTATATCTGTTTCTTCACATCCCATTGGTCAGAGTGCTGTTGTCTCTATTGACAATGACGAGACAAAGGGGTCCAAAGCCATATGCATTTCAAACACTCCCGTCAGCAAAGTGGAGACTCCAAAACTAATGACTTCACTAGGACCTGTTCCTGCAAATACCATTATGCCATCAGGTATGCTATTCAGATGTTAATGATTAATATTATAGTTGTGGTGTCAATCTGTGGTTAGACCATTCTTAATGGTTTTCATATTAGGTGTGTAGTAATTAGCTGATTCCAATCATTCATGAAGCAAATGGTATTTGTTCCTGAGACTTTGGCTGGTTTGGCTTGTACTACCCAAGCATGGCCGAGTCTTTTTGTATTTATAATTGCTAAGCTGATCACTGGATCTATTGGTTGTATATTGCCTGTACTTATTCTATGGGTGGCAAAATGATTGGAGTTCTGCATGTTTGACTTGTATCAAGTAGTTTTTACTAAATTTATTATAGTTTTTCCTTGGTGGAAGTCTTCTGAATTTTTCCTTGTACTTTTGTTCTCTTTTCCTCTTCTATTGAAGCCTACAAATGTGTTTCTGGAAAGCTACTTCACATTTTAAGAACGAAAACTTCCCATTCCTAGAGTTGGCAATATAAACATCTAACCACCAGCATTATGGGCTGTTCAAGCTTATAAATATTGGAAGCTGTAGGTAACAGATGCAATCCTATTGCAGCTGCAGCCAACATCTTAAATGTTTGGTTCAACAACATAATTTTTAGTCCATCTACTCATAAACTACGTTTTTGGTGCAGCCGTTCCACAGGCTCGTAAAGCATCCCTGGCTCGATTTCTAGAGAAGCGCAAGGAGAGGTAAAGTGTTGAACTATTTTATGTGTGTTGCTTTCATTCCTTATTTCATGTTGATGTGTTTTGCAGTCCAGAAGCTACTTTACCACTAATGGGGGAGTTTCTCTTTCTTTTCTATTTTCTTGATTTTTCTTTTTGGTGATAGTTTTACCTTTACCACTAATGGCGGAGTTCCTTCTTTGTGAGCATGTTGAAACTTGCACAACGTTGTAGTCTATGGACTTAGATGTTGTCTGGAACGCTGTCTGCTTGGATGTAGCTGTTGATTTCCTGGATACTTGAACTAGATAAAAAACCTTAAATTTTTATGTCGTCTATGCGTGCAGGGTGATGAGCTCGTCACCATATCACCTAAGCAAGAAATCAGCTGATAATACCATTTCAGAGTCCAATTTTGCTGATTACTCTGCAACCTCTGGTGCTGGCTATAATTCAGTGTTCACTGGCAAAGAAACCAACCGTGATTTCTGATGGTGCAATGTAGCAAGTTCAAGCAGTAAACAATGAAGTTTTGCTGTTCTTTTGAGTTTTACTTGTAATCTAGACCTGTTATTATCTTGTAATTTTGACTAAAGCTTCCTTATAGTGTCTTGCTCTTACTCATTTATTACTTACTTTTTGGAACATCTTGTAATCCTTTCATCTCTCAATTTGAATCTACAACTCTTTGTATTGGTCTGTTGGTGTATAATTGATGTTTAGTGTATAATAGAATCAATAAATCTGTATTCATTTAATTGCCTTTTAATTTAAAATGTCATTCTTTGTATGAGGTCAAGGAAAGTTTAGTACTTTGACAAATTCCTGCAAAGTATGAGATATCATATCCTAGATTAAATGTCTATATTGCAATAACTTCAGAATTTGTTGAGGAAAACAATTGTTTTCCTAGCTCCCAAGGGGTGGCCTAGTGGCAACAAGGAAAGGTAGAACCAGCATGTTTGGATTCGAAACTCTAAGATCATATTGGTATACTCTCCTAGAAAAGAAAGAGCAGACCCCATTGAAGACGAGAATGAGGTACAACAAGGCCATTTTTGTCAACTAAAGGTAGCTGTATAACAAGTTTACACTTTTGACTAACTCGGTACATGTGTTAGAGAGTATCGCTACATTTGAAGATTTACTAATTGATGATCGGACTCACTCAATCAGTGGTCGAATTTTACCAGTTAAGTTCTCATGTCATTAAAAAAAAAAAAAAAAACAATTGTTTTTCTAACACCAAGTTTGTAACTTTTGCAAAAATTTACATTCTATCAAACATTTAAAAACCTTGAAAATATTTTCAAAACGTGTATGTATGTAGAGCTAAGCCAATGCAAGTGTTGATGCCGATTTTGGACCAACTACCATGATTGAGCCTTAGCTTGGTCGGTTCTTGTCTGGTGGAGCCTTGGCTGCACCCAAAAGGGATTTGGCTAGCAAATGCAAATCTATCAGGGAAAATGAAAGTTTCTATAATACAGAGTTCGTAAAACCACTCCGATATTTAAATTAGATATACAAGATGCTTAAAGTATATATGTATGTGATATTGAATACTTACACGAATAGGATTGATCAATCTAAACTTTGTTTAGGCAATTGATTTTTCTCCTTGATTGATACATTTAGTTCTAATCGATTGATCAAGATAATTTTTCTCTTGTTGAAAAAAATCAATAAATAAATAATTTTTTTAGAAAAACAAAATTCTGAAAAGAAAAAAAAAAAGAATCTTTTGATGGGACTTTGTGGATGATGAGAGTGAGCACAACTTGATGCTTGTGCACAAATTTCACGTGCATATATGGATCTTATCCAGATAATAATAAAATGATTCCTCAAAGTTTTCTAGTGGATGATGATAACCTTTATCAACGTGTGGTTGTTGCCAATTCTCATTTTCTTTTTGAATAACGCACTTCAGTGGTAGAGGAATTCAACATGTTTACCATTAAGCCTTCTTTATGTGGGCCAATGTGTTTGGTACCTTTCATACTTTTTTTTCTTAGTCTATGTGACATCACTACTCAATTAATTTATAAGATATAAATTAAATTAATTATTACTCACTGACATTAGATAAAATATGCCGACGTCCCTTCATTGATTTAACGATTAAATATAAATTAAAATTTTCAAAATATAACGACCAAACTCAATACATGTATTAAGTAAATTAAAATATATAACCCCCAATAATAGTAACCATTCTCGAACCCAGGACCTGACAAAGGAGTTTGAACCTTTTTTTTTTTTTGTTAGTCAACCTAAAAATAGTTTTTGGTGTAAAGGCTTTTCCAATAGGTATTAAATTATCAAATGTTTTTTTATTTTCTTTTGAGGGGGGTGGAATAAGACGATTTCTCTGAAGTCAATTATCAAAATTATTTTATCATAAATGTCATTCATTATTATTTAATTTTTTTTTTATAACATAATATCGTTACGAGGAATATAGCACCATATGAGCTATTAATTCCATGATAGTACGAAAACTTAAAAGGCTTTCACTGAGTTCACCTAGTATTGTTGCTTTGGCTTTTATGGCTTTTATCATAACTCATATGCTGGTGATACTACCAACGCAGCCACGTTTAGAATGAAGATTCCTCCAATATTTTCTACCCTTTGCAATTTTGTGATAATGTTTAATTGTGTACCAGGTCGATATTAAATGCCAACGACCTTGGCGATCTATTCAAGCCGCTTTATTATTATATTTGTTTAGATTTATATAATCAATTTTATTTAGTGGGGATAAGATTTTATTTAATTTAAATATAATAGTTAATTTTTCTGAACCTTGCAAAATTAACTTTCTAAGAGTATCTCTAATGGGAAGGACAACATACAAAACTTATCACTTTAACTATTTTTAGAGATTTAGGTCTTTAAAAATTATTATTAATTATTTAAATATACATGGAATCTACTACTTTTGTCAACTTTTGAGTTTTGACTCTAAATTTAGAGCAGGTGTGTAGTCTAAGTTTCTATTTTAACTCAAAAGTTAATAAAAATGATAAGTCTCATGTATATTTAAATCATTAATAATAATTTTTAGAGATCCGAATCTCTAAAAATAACCAAAAATAATAAGTTTTGTATTTTGCCGCCCCATTGGAGATATACCTTAACATTTGTATTAAAGTACTTTACCCCAGTACAAGAAAACATAGATCATTGAGATGAGGTTGCTAACTAGTTAGCTATGGGTGCTAGACTCTGCTCTTTGTTTTTAAATTGGTTTGTCGACTTAGTGGCGGACTCAAACATCTAAATTTAAAATGTGTGTCCATGTAGTGAAAGAGATTAGGATGTACACTCATATAATGAAAAAATTAAATATAATAATTTTTTTATAAAAAAAGGAAAAAAAAATATTTTTTCAAATTGAAAATGTGCACTTGTATATGCTCAACCCAATGCCAGTCCGCCCCTGTATCGACCTGCCTATGAAGTTTGTTACACTGCTCCATAAAACTGATATAAAAAGTAATTGATTGATTCTTTTTTGTAAAATGCCTTCTTTTCTGACTAAAAAGAAAAGAAAAGACAAAAAAAACACTATCATATGGTGCGTATTGGTATGCTTCTCTATTTGTCATCTATGTAAAACTGAGAATGTGGTATGGCTTAGAATAGGGAATCATAGTATGTTACTTATAACATCTTGAAACATATTAACTCATTACAATTAGAGATTTTTTTTTTTTATAGAGTGAGGGAGATTAGGGAATTTTTTTTTTTTTTTTTTTTTTATAGAGTGAGGGAGCTGATAATGACATGTCACCATTATTATATGTGATGGAGATACATGTCTGTTTTAGTGAAGACCACACATATTTTGAGTAATGTTAGATATCATATTATTTTCATTATCAATTTATCATTGTTTATGTGGATGCTTAGTTGACATACTAAAATAAGAAAAATAAATAAAAAATTTATTATTTTAGCATGCCAACTAAGTATCTATATAAAAGATAATAAATTAGTGATAAAAAGTAAGGTGGTATATAACAATACTCACATATTTTTTGTGGGCTCAACCTATTCTTATTGCATTTCTTAGGCATAATCCTACAATTAGTATTGCCTTAGACTGTTATTTAGCTCCCAACGGGAGACCAAGATAGGAGGATATGAGGCACTTAGACTGTTACTTATCATCTCCCACATAGATGCTTAGTTGGTATGCTAAAATAACAATTTTTGTTCTATTTCTTTAGTATGCCAACTAAACATCTATCATAGAAGATGGTACACTGGTGATGAAAATAGATTGGTATCTACTATTACTTTATTATTTATTCTTTGGTGTGAAAACAAATAAGTCATAAAAGATTTATAACTTTTTCAAAAAAGTCCTTACGCTTTCAATTTTCTCAATCTAAACCTTGAAGTTTGAATTTAGAATATTGTAGGCTTTAATCCTAACTTCATTAGAAACTGGGACTATCAACTCTAGTTTAATGCTTTAGTGAAATTTCTTTTTCACCCAAAAAAATATTTTTAATTTGGTTGTGTGAAATTTTTTCAAAAGTGTGGGTAGGATATTGTTACAAAGGTTGATGCAAATGTTTAAGATTGACTTTGCTTGGGATCTCACGATTTTGATGGCTTCTGGTAAAAAAACAAGAAGTAATATATATGTGCTGGCAATTACATAGGACCCAAATCAAAATCTTTGTTCGGTAATTTTTTAAAAACTATTTTCTTAAAAATTATCCTCCCAATTTATAATAGATACCAATGCGTGTAAACGTCACAACAACATTTGTAACTATCAGCACTTCACTCTGCATCAAAAAGACACTTGTTTAGAAGTACAGTAGAACGTCTTTAAGTTAATAGTGTTGGAATTACTAAATTTTATTAATTTAGCGAGATATTAATTTATCGATAAATTAATAACTATTAATTTATAGAGATTTGGCTTTATAGTAAACATATTATGATTATGATGTCTTTTTTTTAAAAGTGACTTGTATTTTTTCAGCCTATGAAAAGATAAGTAATGAAAATAGAAGATAAAATTTAATTTAGTAGCGTTATAACAAAGTTTTTCTAATTTTGTATCTTATTTTTTGTAGGATTATCTTAATTTTTTCTCTTTAAATAATTAAATATGATATTTAATTAGATTTGAAATTCAACAAAAGATAAACTACTCTTGATTCATATTTTAAGTAAACTTTATAGTCAATTTATTATGTATTTTTTAATTAATTATTAACTTATGAAATATTTGGGTTAATAAAATACAAATGAAAATTTTTAAATATATTATCTTATAATTTTATTGAATTTATCAATTTTTTTACGCTGATCTTAAATTAAGATTGAATATTTTTATTAATTAAAAAAGATTGATCTTAGTAGATTTCAAAAACAAAGACGTCAATTCAAAATCACTTTACACACGTCGAATTCAATTCTTCAAGACACGAGCATTATCTGATTAGACATGGTCTTAGTATTTCAATGATATATATATATATATATCATCCTCGTCGATAATACATTTTCTTGGGTTTGTCACTTTGTCAAGATGCCTTCTATTTGGATGGTCTGATGACAAGTTGACAAGCCTTGCTATTTTGAGAATAACGCGTCTATATATGAATAGGTGTTTCTCTCGAATAAGGCCATGATGAAAAACTCAAAAAGATATTTGAATTCTATTCGATTATTCCTTCAAATTTCTTTCTAAATTTCAAATCGATTCCATTTAAAGTCAATTTCATCGTTTCTGTCTTTGATACAAAAGTATTGCATCAATTTCGGAGCCTTTTAAGTTGATCCAATAAAGACTTTCAGCTTAATCAGGCTTTTGTGGAAACCTAGGCAAATCTATTATCAAGAATACTAACTTGATATGATAAAATTATGTGTCGATCCTTATACATTTTTTTTATATTAAAACATTAAAATCTCTAAAATTATTTTTTAAGATTTTGAATTACTCCACTTAATATCAATTAGTTTTAAGATGAAACTTTAAATTTTTTAACATAGTATTAAAGTTAGACTTTAGTCCTATATTATCTATTCATTTCAAGCGTACATAATTTTTAAATTTATTGTTCTTGTTACACGTGAGGAAGGGTTAAATATTTTTTATCAAGTTGCTCGGTGTCAGGTTGTTGTGACATTTAATGTTGGCTATCATGACCAAGAGAATTTGGTTCAAATAGAATTTTGTAGAAAGTAGGCTCTTGAACAATATGACTCATTTGTCATCTATCTTTTTTTTTTTTTTGGTCATATTTGTTAATAGGCCCTTGGGCGATCTGACCTTTTTGCCCTCTCCTATGTCATCTGACCTTTTTACCCCTCCTATGCCCTATTAAGATGTTCTCTAGATAGGTAACTAAAGGAGACATAAGGTTGGTTGACCTTTGAAAGCCAAATTCCCAACTTTGCCTTCGCAAACTATAAAAAAAAAAAAATTATTGTTCTTTGGTCGTTAACTAGTCTATCATTACCATTGTTTTGAGAAGGACAAATTTCACTATTAATCTCCATCGTTTACATGTACTTTTAATTTAGTTCATATTATTCCAAAACTTATAGTAATGGTCATCAATATTTGTAAATGATAATGTGGTAAGTCCTAACCATTAAATGCGGATTAAAATCAAGGATAAAATTGTATTTTTACTTTTCTTTTTTCTTTTTTTCTGTTCTTCACCCAACACTAAACCAACCCCCCACCCCCACACCACCCTACCCGTGACCTCCACCCCCTTCTTCCCCAACCCACCAGTAACCCCCACTCCCTGCAGACCCTTTCCTCCCTAAACCAGCCTCCACCCCAAACCCCGTGACCCACCCCCTAACTAGCGACCTCATTGGTGTGTGTGTTTATGGTGCGTGTTTGTGTATGTGTATGTTTACGGTGCGTTTGTGTGTAAATCATCGGATTTGATTGCTTCAATAACAAAAAAAATCATCGATTTGATTGAGAAATCATACACTATGCTTCATCATATATATGAGAACCTAGGCAACAATTACTCTATCCACAATTTTTGTTGATCAACCCACAAATTATATATGTAATTCTAACAATTGACGTAAAAATCACTGTACATATAACCCAACACCAAATTCATTCTGCACGAAAAAGCGATCGTAAAAGAATGTAAAAATAAAAAGGGTAGTAATTGGTGATCGAAAATTGATTCCACTCTCACAATGATATGAATAGCCTTCATAGATAGAACAGAACGTAAGAAAATGTTTCACACTTACATTTGTGTGTGTGTTTATGGTGCATGTGTGTGTTTATGGGATGTGTGTGTAGAAGGGAAAAGAAGGAGAGAAAAAAAATGAAAAATAAAATTTCAGAACTTTACTCTTAAGAAGGGTATTTCTGTAATTTTAGATAATTAGTTAGGGGTATAATAGTCTTTTTGAGTGAATAGTATAACTTTGCATCCAATGTTAACTGCCTATTTAATGGAAAGGACCCTTTGTATTACTTTTTGGTAACATTGAGATCTATTTGTGTAACTTTTAGAACCATAGAAACTAAATTAAAAATGTATGTAAACAATGGGGATTAATAATGAAATTTGCCCATCTTAGAATCTGGTTTAGCTATTAAGTTTGGTTCTATTGACCAAATGAATAAAGAAAACTTTGACCATTTATGGTTGTGTTAGATTTTAAATAATTATTAAATGTCTATGTTACCTCTATTAGCAATAAGAAAAAGAGAAATAAAACATATTAAAAAGGGATAAGGATATTTTTAAGGGTTTCACATGGTGAACTAAAGAGTAGAAGATAAGAATTTTTTCCATATGAAAAGATTAAGAGAACATGTTTAGGCTCAAGATCAAATAATTTAAACTTTTAGATCAATAGTTGAGTTCTATACATGTGTGTTAAACTCTATTTATTCTTAGATTCTTTGGGCTCGCCACATCAGGCACCAAAATTAATTGATAAAATTTATCTTTCCTTTTATTCCGTTTTCAATCCAAACAAAAAATACATACAATCTTTTATGAACATTTTCTTTATTATTTTATCCAATCCAACAAAGATTTAATATTCCCTTTCCCTTTCCTATATTATCAAATTATTTCTTTTCTTTTAGTATTTTTTCTCTCCTAAATCCAGAGGATCAAAACTATCAATATTGCTTAGAAAGTAATTTGACCGAAAATTAGTCTTGCTTCCCTCAACCAATCTTTTTATTTTTATTTTTGGTCACCCTCAACTAATCTGACCCTATACAAATTGATGCCCATAGATTAGAATCCCTTTTAACATTGATAACTTATTGAACTTTATTGTCTCTTAAAAATATTTGAACTCTAAAAAGCTTCCAAGTTCATCGATCAATACCTATTGTGTTAATTCATGATTTAAGAGATTATTATAGGGGCAACATTAACCTTTGATTCATCTTGTAAGGAGTCATCACTTCTTCTATTATAAACAATCTCATCATTTCTCCTACTATGGTCATTAAAAGATTGTTTGTGTGACAATGTTCGAAGTGTCAGGATTATTTCATGATAATTATCGATGCAAATGTGAGTTAACTTGCTTTGATTTTCAAGAACTTTGATAGTTCTAGTAGAAAGAAGAAGTAAGATGCAATAAGCATTTGAAGAAACAAATTTTATTTTTAGATTCAACAAGTGCAACAGTTGAACTTTGCTAAATTATAGATACTTCAACCAACTAATGTAAAAATTAATCTAAAGATAATCTAGCACCAAGCTAGGATTGGATACAAAATCTTTGTTTGTGGTTGATTGTAGAATACCCTATTCTTCAAATTCTCATTCTCCATTTATGTTAATTGCCAACGAATATCTATAAATAATTACTTTTATAATTATCGATAATAGTCAAACACTTGAATTCATATTAAAAGGACACTTGTTTTAGACATGTGACTCTCGTAAATTTCAAGAGTAATGATGTCAACACTCTGACAACTTTATCTACTTCACATTTAATTTTTCAAAATACATGTTACTATCTGATTAGCTATATAGTTAAGATATAATTATGTTGTAAACTGAATTTTATATGAAATGGGAAACTTCACATACCAAAGCTAAGCTCCCAATTGTCTCATCGTTTAGGAAATGGGACGAAAAAACAAGGGTAGCTAAACAAGTGGATTCTCCAATCCATCATCTAATTGCCACAAGTAAAACTATTTTTGCAAAAGCTAATTTCGTAAGAACCACACACGAAAATATCTTGTGATTGTCACCGGACCCTCGACTTTGGTCGGCCACGTGAACTTGTTTTGCTTTGTTTTTTTATTTATTTTTTATCAAACTTGTTTTGCTTTTGTCAAGCCTAAGAATCAATCAGCTCAAGTTTTCTTTTTTGTTTTTTCTTTGTTTGTCATCGGTAACGACGACCAAAATGTAAAATATTCTCTCATTTTATGATGCTCTCATTTCTAAAATTGTGAATCGTGAGTCATTAAAGTGAAGGGAGTAATAAACTATTTTTTTTTATAAAAAAGTGTTTTAAAAATATTTTGAAATAAATAGTTTTTTTTTATTCAAAGAAAGTCTAAAACTATATAATATATATTAAAAATATAATCAGTGAGATTTGAATTCACAATTTTTGTATACACAATAAATAATATATTATTGAATTAAAACCCTAATAACGAATAAATAATTTAAAATGATAAAAAAATTTAATCAACATAATTCATCTTATCTTGAAAATAAGAGAATTAGAAAAGAGGATCCGTACCCGTCAACTTTAGCTTTCTCTGTGCTTAATGCACTGGCCATCAGCCATTAGGTGTGGCTCTCACCAGGCCATAGAGAAGGGACCACGATCAGCCAATATTGTTTCTCAAAGTTTTTTTTTTATTGGTCGAATGTTTCTCAAAGTTGAGGCCCTACATGTCTATCAATAAGTCAATATCCCTCTTATTGGAGTCACAATCACCATTTCAAAGTTACAAAATTGAAATATTAGCATCCTGGAAAGAAAAAGTTAGTACTGTTGTTGACATCTCCAATTACCTCAGGCTAAATCTTCAATAGAGTAAATGTTCTTATTAGTCCTTAATATTTTGCTATTATATTATTTTAGTCCTTAATTTTTAAAAATAAATCTTTTAGTTTTTAAAGTTAATTTAGTGGGATAACGTCAATTCTGATAGCAAAATTTGTCTATTTTTTTTATCAGTTTATCATGTGACTGGCACGTGATTGTTATAATTCATTATAATTGAAGGCAAAATTAGTACGTGACTATTATAATCTATCACAGTAACGTGTCAACTATATAATAAAGTCGTCAAAAAATAGACGAATTTTGCTATCGGAATTAACGCTGTCCTACTAAATTAACTTTAAGAACTAAAATGTTCATTTTTAAAGATTAAGGACCAAAGTGTCACAATATCGAAACATTAAAGACTAATAAGGGCATTTACTCTCTTCAATATGACAAAGTTCTAGAAATCCTATTGTCTTCTTCTTCTTTTTTCCCCCTCTTTTAGAGTAGTGATATCTGGGCCCTAAGGGTTAAAATGAGGTGATCAAATAGCAATTTCAAGTAGCGATTTATTGTGATTAAAAATTTTAAATTTTAACTTATTTCCTCTAATTACAAATATTGTCTAGCCTTTTACTAATATGGACCCTACATTAAAAATATTACTGAACCACAAAATTTACAACTTTAGAATATATTCAATACAATTTTGCACACGATTAATTTCCTGTCTTAAAAAATGAATAATAAATAGTGGCACGGTATCTTAGCCTCTTAAAGCATTAGGCAAAAGTATTTTGCCCAAACCAAGTTTCACCCTTTTGCTGATTACATCCCTATATTTATGAAAAATATTAAAACCCCCACAGAGAGTAATAAATGTTTAAAATATTGAGGGTAGTGGATAGAATTGGCATATGGGTCAATCTGACACGGTTCGACTAAATCATGGGTCGAGAAAATTAAGCCTAACTTGGCACAGTTATTTAGTGAGTTGAGCTTATTTATCAGAATATAGAATCCAACTCAGCCCACGAGCCTACTACAATGGGTCACAACTTGGGTTAGGTCAGTCATTTTTTTGTGATTAATGTATTTTGAATATATTATATATAAATACTAATATACAAACATATATATATATATATATATATATATATATATATATATATATATACACAAACACCACTTCAAGATTGAATAACCAGCAACACATATCAAACAAATTTTAGTTGAAAGAAAGGAAAACGTTATTTGCAAAATTTATTTTCTTTCATTAACAATTGAAAAAATTTCTTTTTTTCAAAATATTTCTCGGAACTCTTACAAAAGCAAGTTGTAAAGTCTTTTTGACATAGGCTTCAAAAGCAGGATCTTTACCAAAATTAAATAATTTTTCAGATGAAAGAACAAATTTTGCTGATTCTCTCCTATTTACTTCAAGTGAATAACGAAAAGTAGTTTGATCGCGTTGTTTTGCGCCAAAAAATAGTAAGGTTAAATGATTGGAAATATTGTTTACCTTGAATTACCTCTAGCTGTAGTGAGAAGATGGTCGATCCACGGAGATTGGATTATCAAATTAAGTTCAATCTTTAATTTAGAATTGTTTAACTATCTCCCGTCACGGGTAAGTTTGATTAAGTCCAAAAGTCTAAAGATACAGTAAATTAAGTCCAAAAGTCCAAGAAATGTCCAAAGATATGGTAGTAACGAGATCCAAAGGTGAATTGAACAAAGGTACTAAATTGAAGAATTACAACACTTAACAATAAAAATGAAAATCCAAAGGGTTAATGATTCAGGGTGGTTATAGCTCAGTATACACAAGTACAAATTAATTGATTCAAATTAAAAGAAAAGTCCTTCAGAAATAGGGCTACAAGCTCCTACTACTGAGATGAGTCTTTAGTTACGTAAGTAATAAGATTAATTGATTAACAAGACTAGATGTATTGGTACAACCTAACGATATCTAATCTCACAATTAATCTTTCACTTACGTAACCTAAAGGTGTCGGTACAACCAGACTAGAATCTATTCGAGGTAGTCTCGTATTGCCACTGGTTTACAAACCGGGTGTATATGTACTTTCAATTAAATATAACATAACTACAAGTATACGTATAATTAATTAAAGAATATTTAGAAATAAAAATACGAGACTTTAATAAATCTAAATCAAAACATATGTACAAGAGTAACCTCACACGTACCACCCCGAATCTCGGGTCTAATGTGCCATGATAAACTTTAAAGTACAAGAAACCATAACGTAAACAAAAATAAAAGAATACTTATCATGTTGTACAGATTTCGGTTGATCGGTATGATTTTGTTATGACAATGGCTCACAAGACTCTCCCATCGGGATTAAAACTTTGCAGACAACTAAGAATAATAATTAAAACACTCAAAACTCACTTCACAAATACTAGAGTAGCACAATCTAAGCTAATAAGAAGAAATGGTACGGTTTTCAACAATAAAAATCGTACTATTTATAGGCAGAATTTTAGGAGGGCGCTCGCACTAAGAATTTTTTATATTTTTTCGTCTTTTCCTTCCACACTTTGTCGTCTATTTGTCCGTCATTTGCAAAAAGTGGCGCTCAAGCGCGGAAAAGGGGCACTCAAATGCGGAAAAGGGGCGCTCGAGCGCATGTCTGGCTGCAGTAGGTGAAGTTTGACTCCAAACTTTGACTTTGACTAGCTCGTTGACTTTGACCGTTGACCAAAAAGTTGACCAGGTCTATTTCAAGGTTTCTCAGCGTCCTAAATCTGTTTCCGCACTTAGTTTGGCCAAATTCAATCTCGAATTGCTCGTTTTGAAGTTGTTCTACCATTGTTCACTAGTGCTGCGCTGAATTTCTTGTTCAAATGTTGGTTTTTGTGGCCGTTTTTGCTATTTCTTCTTTAAAACCTATATTGCACTAAAATTGTGTAAAATATACAATTAAGCTTGAAATAATAATGCAATATACATGATTTGATGGGTTAAAATTAGTAAACATATGGATTTATCAACTTGCTCAAACACATTCTTTGTTTGTCCTCAAGTAAAGGCATCAATTACTTCATAGATTCAAAAATATTAAATTTAAGCAGTTAATATATTCATACAGTTAAATTTTATAAAATACAAGATTAATAGTGAGTTGTCTTCCAAACAATTCCACCCAAGGAATCGTTTTGTATCTAGAAGAATAGAAACCAACTTAATTACAAAAAATCTTTCGGGCCTTTTTAAGCACTTGTAACTCAATTAAGAGGTAAATTAATTAATCACGCAAAATTTGTAAAATTGAAAATATTTTCTATGGATAGTCATAAACTGTTAAAACTCAACTACCTTTCAAATCATGTAATACTCCCTTAGATTTTTTTCTATATTTTTTCCTTTTTTTATGAATAGTTAACTCGAATGATAGATGTTGGTTGATTCAACGACTTCATTGAAGTATTGTCTTTCTTCGGTTGAATTGTGTATGGTGAAAGAAGGCTTGTCTGACAGGATTTTATATTGAAAACTTGTTCATAACAACAATGGTTAGAAGAAAGCATTTGTTATGAATTCCTTTTATGCCTCTGTTTGCTGAATCAACACTTTTGATATTTGAGTGACATTGAGCGAGTCAATCTATACATTTTTTTTCAAAGGAGTATACCGATCTAGAAAAATAAGTCAAATTTTAATAAAACGTAACATCTCACATTGAAAACGCCTCAATCTACTCCTTTTTTGATAATTAATCAAAAACCTCTAATTAAATCACGTGACGCTGTTGGGATGTAATAATAGTTAACAAGGTTTCAAAAATTCTAGATACAAACTCAACTCTAGTGGCTAATCATTTTTCCATTCCAAATTCATAGTTAATTCAAATATTTTATCACAATCTAACAATACTTCAATAATTAACCACTCAAATTTAATTATTATGAATAAGTGAAGTTTGAAATTTTGAAATTTGTGTATTAGATTGGTATCAACTTTTTTCCTCCTCCTCAAACCCGAGCCTTACATTGCCCTCAATGAAAGAAAAACTATGTAATGCAAAGGAAAAAGAAAGACACAACCTGATAAATAATCCAAGCAATGGTCCTCAAAAACTTCTAAAAGAAGAATTGTCAAACAAAATCTCAAAAACCAACATTAGCCGTGAGTTTAAATAAAAACTAAAATATTCTAAAGAAAGATAAAAAAAAAATATAAACTAAAATAAAATAGAAAGTACGCCCTCCGAGTTACTGAGGTGGTAGCGGTTGAGGACCTGCCCCGGAACCTCTCAACAAAGCAACGTTCGTCCTTAAAGCAACAACATCATCTTTCAGCCTATCGATTTTAGTATTCATTGCCTAAATTTCTTTGTACATTTTTTTCCATCAAAGACTCTTCAGGTTGAGTACTCGGTTGTTGTGAAGAAGTGGCGCCTTCAGCAGGTTGAGTGAAGGTCCGTGAAGCATTTAATGCTAAGGGCATCTTTTTAACAGCTCGCTCCAAATGTTTAAGATTCTTTTTTAACTCAGATTCACCATACGGAGTAATAGGAAGGACTATGGTTGACTCATCAGGTGAAAAAGGAAAATTAAACTTCTGAAGTAAAGAAACTATCAATCGAGGAAAACGAAGTGTAGATGTAGTATCAAATCTCCTTATGCGGTCTATAAGACTCATCATATTCTCCCCAATTACAGCTCCAACATCAAAAAGTTTACCTTGATAAATCCAATATAATACCTATAAAACAACTGCCGTCCTCTCTTGATCATGACCATATGGGCAAAGATTCTTTTTAACAATGATATCAGTGAACCACATATCCCTCGGAAGGAAAGATCTCCTTATTCCTACATTATGTTCAAGAACCGGACCCCCACACAATTTAGTAGTAATTTCCAAATCTGTAGTTCTAGCAGGAAAGTTCCCATTTTCCATATAAAAATATTCATGCCTACACAGTATAGTCATGATATCAGCAGTAGTAAATGTAAATTCAAAGCCATCAACTGACGCACTAAATGTACCATCATCAAAAGAAAGATGCTCATAAAAACGTCGAATGAGACGAGAAAAAATAATAACATCATCAAAAGGTGGGTGTAGAATGCAGTCAAGAAAATATCCCTCAAAATATTCAAAAGCACGTGCCCCACCTTCGGATGCCCTCAAAACATCTGAAAAATTAGTTTCAGCCTCAATTTGAGCATTCTCAAGTCGTGCAGTCAATGACAATCTTTGTCTCTTTGGAGCCATAGTCTAAATAAAAAAAAATAAATCAGAAAAATCAAGAAAAACACAAAACAATTTGTTTTTTTTTTGTTTTTTTGTTTTTACGTAGAAACTGTTTATACAAACAACACCTATTTACAACTACAAAATCACCCTTAACAACACACAATATCGACTAGCCATCCATTCAAATCATCCAACATTTACACAATATATAAATCCTATAATTAGAGCAATATAAAATAAGAGATATAAATAGAAATAAATATATGTACAATAATCTGAAATTTTTAAATTTTTTTTTTTAATTTAAAAATTAAAATTAAAGGAAATCTAAACAGAAAATTTAAAACTAAAATCTAACTAAATTCTATATACATATACATATACATTCGCATATACATACACATATACATACACATATACATACATAAATCTGAAAAAAAAAATACCAAAACGAAGTTTGAAAGCTATAGAACAACAATAATCCGAAAACAAGTAGTAAAAATCATCCTAAAACCTTTAAAAATGCGTATATACATACATAGATAAACTTGAAAAAGATTTGAAAAAAAAATGCAAAAATAAGATAAAAAACATGAAAACTCACCTTGGGTTGCAGATCTGTAGAGGATTTGGGATGGGGAAGGGTTTTGTTGTGTTTTGGGAGTGATTTTCGTGGGGAATGGGGGTTTTTTTATGTTGATGCTGTTGCAATCGGGGCTTATGTTATAAGCCCCGCTTGCAATAGGGCGCTCGAGAGCCTGCAAGGCGTGCTCGAGCGCCCTGCTGTATTTTTTATTTTATTTTTATAATATAATATATAATATGTATTAGTTAATAGAAATATAATAAGCTACCATATTCAGAATTATATACATAGATATATAGATATATAGAAATATATATATATATATATATATATATATATATATATATATATATATATGCTATAAATAACGAAACAAATCACATAATATTTTATTAAACATTAAAACATTACGACAGAAAATGAAAATTACAATAACATAAAATTATCTCCTAATCTCGGGAATGCACGAATATTTTCTTTCTACCCAACACGCCTATGATCCCATTTGATAAAGAGATAAATAAGAAAAAGGTAAAAGATGAATGCACTTGCAAATGAGTATACAACCATGGCAAATTGATCGTCCTTGAGAGTTCCAAACATCATTGTGCAGTAGTAGAGAAATGAAATTGGAAGAAAAAAAAAATTTAGATAGAAAGAGAGAGAAGGAAACGGTGAAGATGAATGAGAAAAATAAGGAAAGAAGTAGGGTTTTAAAAACCCTTTTGCTATGGTTGACGACGCTCTAGCGGGGGATTAAGCGCGCTCGATCATGGTCTTCTCGACTCTTCTTTTTAAAAAAAAATATATATTTTTGTAAAATCACAAAATAGGAAAATAGAATCTTCCTCAAACCTATTTTTTACAAGATCACATTTTTATTAACATAAAATAAAATTGGTACAAGAGAAACACACAAAAATACTAATTCAAAATAAAAATTGAAAATTTAAATATACACACTTGCAAAATATTTTCCTAATTACATCTTGCTTCTAAATTTACAAAACACTCCAAAAAAAATATATTACAAAACAAAAATTTAAACATTACGCAATCGTCTAACTCAATCGAGTGAATTTCCAATCTTGATCAAGATATAAACAAGAAAGAGTAGAATGATGCATGCACACTCGACGATTATCACAACATGAGCAAAATCGGCTTCCATTTGTCAAGCGGCTCCCATTTTTTTTAATATAGAATTAAATTAAAACAAACACACATCATGACAAGAAAATGCAATCATATTAAATTTTACTATTAAGTTGGTCTCACACGAATAGGCGCCAACACCTACAAGGAAAAAGGATAGCAGAGTGTAGGAATATACAAATGAACACCGACCGATAGTCATCCATCAAGATTCAAACCTTAACTCTGCTTCCAAAAGAAACAGTTGGATCCAGATTTAATTTAAGAATCTTTGAGTTTAGACTAAATTTAGAGTTCAACAACTTAACGAAGAGTTGTCCGCCAGTTTGGAAGGCAACACTTGAAACCTGGGAAATGCAAAAAAAATAGGATCCCAACCTATTTTAGTTTCGTACCTATGCAACAAAATAAGCCACATCCGAACACCAAATGAATGGCATCAAATCTAGATAGTAAATCTACCCGCCATAGCGTAAGAACTGGCCAAAGTAGAAGTGATTAATCACGTATCACATGCCCCTCAGAATGGTATTAGTTATCTTTCTCTTAAATACCATGAGAGATACTATTTACATAACGGTGGAAAAAGACATCCTAATGTTGAGGTTAACACCAATTTAAAGCTAATTGGTAACCAAGCGACAACATCTAGGATGAACCTTGGAATGTTTCTGCCACGAGAACCTAAATAACCCAGAGATCACTTGGGTTTATGTGAGGCACACACCCTAGTACAAACAGCACTCTGTTTTATCCTCAGACAGTTACTATCGAATGCTGCCACTGTGTACCCATCCTCCCTCCTTTTTAGGGTGAGTGCGTCACACAAATCATCAGAGTTTTTTTTTCCTTCTAACCGGGAATGGGCACTGGAACCATTTAATGTCAGCCAGCAAGATATGCACACACAGATAAGTGTCGTAGTTTAACGCCTTCGGGCATGAGAAAATTGGTTTAAATTTTTTTTGAATTTAAAATTAAAGGACTAACTCTTCCAGAGGTTTCTGTGTTCACGCCATCCAGTACTTTCCTTCGGCACTCACATGGGGCCATAGTCAGTTCCACAGGGTCAAAAGCAATACAGTGGGGTTTTACGTTACAGACAATACTGTCTAGTGAATGCTCTTACTCCTAACTACCTTATCAAGTAAAGCCCAACAGACCCAAGCTACATTAAGCTGGTGGAGTGGCAAGTACTGCTAGATAGAGTTGCACTGGTCAGACAACCGCACCCATAAAATGTACAGTGACCACTAATATCATGACAATTATACCTTTATGAATGCTTCTCAGGGTTAAGACCTAAACTATATTAAGCTGGAGAAGGACTCACATGGTACGAAAAATAAATGACATAAAATAAAAATTAAATCCTAATACCGCAAGAATCCCTAGGTTGCCTCCTAGGAGCACTAAGTTTAACATCTTCAGCCAGACAGAGTCACATTGAAATTGTTACTCTGCAGGGATTGGATTCTTAAGTTCAATTGACTCTTCACCCTAATTCTTTAACCGGATTGCTGGTTTTAGCCTTTGTCCATTTACAAACATAGTTTTTCCATTTGATTTCTCTTTTATCTTGACAACCCCAGACGAAAAAACTTGTTCAACCTTAAATGGTCCATCCTATCTAGACCTCAATTTTCCTGGAAATAATCGCAACTTAAAATTAAATAACCATACATCTTCTCCAGAAATAAATGACTTCTGAATCATCATTTTATCATGCATTCTCTTCATTATCTCACTGTAAAGCTTGGCATTCTCGTATGCGCCTAAACATATCTTTTCAAGTTCATTTAGATGGAGTAACATGTTTTCACCAGCTTTCTGCAAGTCAAAATTCATAGTTCTAATTGCCCAGTAAGCCTTATGTTGTAACTCAACAAGTAAATAGCATGTTTTTCCAAAAACTAAACGAAAAGGTGACATTGCTATAAGAGTTTTATATGCAGTTCTAAATGCCCAAAGTGCATCATTTAATAGAGTGGACCAATCCTTCCTATCAGGTCTAACTGACTTTTCAAGGATTGATTTAATTTTCCTATTAGAAACCTCAACCTGTCCACTAGTTTGTGAATGATATGAAGTTACAACCTTATGAATGACTGAGTATTTCTTCAACAATTTTTCAAAAGTTCGGTGAATGAAATGACTTCTACCGTCACTAATGATGACTCTTGGAATTCCAAACCGATAGAAAATGTTTTCTTTTATGAATTTCATCACAATAGTGTGATCATTAATCCTTGTTGCAATTGCTTCAATCTACTTAGACACATAATCAACACCAACCAAAATGTATTGAAAACCAAAAGAGATATGGAAAAGACCCATAAAATCAATACCCCAAACAACAAAAAGTTCACAAACCAAGATGGGATTTAAGGGCATTATATCCCTCTTTCCTATGTTACCTGTCTTTTGGCATCTTTCACATGCTTTGCAAAAGTCATGAGCATCCTTGATTAATGTAGGCCAATTAAACCCACTTTGTAGAATTTTGATAAATGTCAGTTGTCCTCCAAAGTATCTTCTACATTCCTGCGAATGACAAAATGACATGATACTTAGCTGTTAAAACTCTGGTACGCATCTGCGAATAATTTGATCAGAACAAATATGGAACAAATGAGGATCCTCCAGAAATAATGCTTTGCTATTGAGAAAAATCAATTTCTCTCAGCCTTGTTCCACTCCTTGGGTATTTTACCTACTGCAAGATAATTCACAATATGAGCATACCAAGGAAGTTTAAGAGTAGAAATTAACAATAATTGTTCGTCAGGAAATGTATCTCTCAAAGGTAATTCATTTTCTGTTTCCTGAGTTACAATTCTTGACAAGTGATCAGCAACTACATTTTCTCGACCTTTCTTATCTTTGATTGTTAAATCAAATTCTTGAATTAATAACAACCATCAAATAAGCCTAGGTTTAGCATCTTTCTTTTCCAACAGTATCTTAATGCCGAGTGGTAAGAATAAATGATGATTTTTTACCCTAACACATAAGACCGAAATTTTTCTAATGCAAAAATTACAGCCAATTCTTTCTCTGTGGTGGTGTAGTTTTTCTGGGCATCATCCAAAGTTCGGCTTGCATAATAGATCATACAAGGAACATGATCCTTGTGTTGACCTAATACAGCTCCTATGGCATAATTCAAAGCATCACACATAATTTCAAAAGGGATAAAGTAATCCGGAAACTGAATTACTGGAGCAGCAGAAAGTACATTTTTCAGTGTTTCAAAAGTAGTAACACATTTTTCATCAAATTGGAATGGAGTATCCTATGCCAACAAATTTGATAAAGGTCTAGCAGTTTTACTAAAATCCTTTATAAATAGTCGGTAGAAACTAACATGTCCAAGGAATGATCTTTCCTGTTTGACATTTGCAAGAGGGGGAAGATTTGAGATAATATCAACCTTAGCTTTATCAACCCGAACTCCTTCCTTGGATATAATGTATCTGAGAACAATTCCTTCTTGCACCATGAAATGACTTTTCTCCAGCTAAGGACAAAATTAGATTCCTGACATCTTCTCAACACCAATGACATATTATTCAAACATATCTCAAATGAGGAACCAAAGATAGAAAAGTCATCCATGAAGACTTCCACAAATTTATCCATCATATCAGTGAAAATAGACATCATGCAGCGTTGGAAAGTGGCTAGTGCATTACAAAGACCAAAAGGCATTCTTCTGTAAACAAACGTGCCAAAAGTACATGTGATAGTTGTCTTTTCTTGATCTTCGGGGTCCACAAGGATCTGGTTGTATCTCGAGTACCCGTCAAGAAAACAGTAATAACCTTGCCCTGCCAACCTATCTAAAATTTGATCAATGAATGGTAAAGGGAAGTGATCCTTTCTTGTTGCAACATTGAGTTTCCTATAGTCAATACACACGCGCCATCCAGTTGTGGTGTGAGTAGGTACCAATTCACCCGTATCATTTATCACCACAGTGATTCCTGATTTCTTCGGCACAACCAGTATCGGACTAACCTATTTACTATCAGAAATAGGATAAATGATACCTACATCTAACAACTTTACTATTTCCTTCTTTACAACTTTCCTCATGTTCGGGTTCAGCTTACATTGCATCTCTCTCAATGTCTTGGTTCCTTCTTCCAAATTAATCTTATGCATGCAAAAGGAGGGATCTATTTCTTTAAGGTCTGCAACAGTCCAGCCTAACGCTTCTTTATTCTTAGACAAAACATCTACAAGTTTAGCTTCCTGCTCCAAAGAAATATTAGAAGCAATAATGGCTGGAAGTGTTTGATCTGACCCTAGAAAAACATACTTGAGGTGACTAGGAAGTTGCTTGAGTTCTAACACATGAAAAGATTAGATAGAAGGAAGCAGGGGTTCTTTAGAAAGAGTCAAGGATGGTTCTGTTATACATACCTGTAGTTTTTCATCAAATCCTAAATTTTCCTCTAAAGAATCATTGGATTCCTCCTCAAACCTACTCAACACTATTTCATCATGATTCAAAGTATTCTCCAAAAAATCTTGTTGCATAAGACTAAGGAAAGACTCTTCAATTAATGGATCAATCTTGTCAAGAATAAAACATTCAAGACCGTCATCTCTATTTGCAAACCTAGCAGCATTAGCAACATTCAGCTTTACCTTAATATCTCCAAATGTAAACTCCAATTCTCTAGTTGTACAGTGAATTTTTGCATTAGTTGTTGCTAAGAATGGTCTTCCTAGTATGACTGGAGCTTGGAATCTTTGAGTTTCTCCTGGTTCCATATCTAGCACAACAAAATCCACAAGAAAATAAAATTCATCAACCTTTATCAAAACATCTTCAATCATGCCCCTAGGAATTCTAAGTGATCTATCAGCCAATTGAAGGGTGACAGGAGTATGTTTCAATTCTCCTATATCTAACTGTTCAAACAGATTAAAGGGAAGAAGATTTACACTAGCTCCTAAATCAAGAAGGGCAGGATCTATGCAGTGATTACCAATATAACAAGGAATGATAAATGCACCAGGATCTTTCAATTTCAGTGGAACATAAGAAGTAAGAATGCAACTTACCTTTTCAGTCAACCTTACTTTGTTTGATATCAAAGTTAAATTCCTCCTTTTCTGAGTGCACAGATCCTTAAGAAATTTTGCATAAGCAAGAATTTGCTTGATGATTTCTAAAAGGGGTAAATTGATTTTCACTTGTTTAAAAGTTTCAAGCATTTTTTCCCTTTTTGAATCTTTATTAGGTGGATTCCTTAATGCCTGTGGAAAGGGTGTTTTGGGACTCACTGTTAAAGGAATTTTCTCATGTGAAATCACAATTTCAGATTCATTTTCAGCTTCTTTTGATGAATCAATAGTAACTTGAGATTTACCTTTTTGTTTTGCTTGTCTTGCACTTTCGTAAGCTTCAATGCTTACCTTATTATCAACTTTCTTACCACTTCTCAATGTAGTGACAGCTTGAAGATCTTCCATTTTTTGATTTGTAGCTACTTCATGGGCCTTACCTTTTGGATTTCCATTTGGTTGGGCAGGAAGTGATCCTTTTTCTCTTTTCTACATGGTGTTAGCTAGTTGTCCTACTTGTCTTTCCAAGTTGGCAATTGCCTTTGTATGTGTACTTACTAGTTGCAAAATTGGTTCCATATTATGAAGCTTTTTCAAAACCTATTCTTTAAAAGTAGTTCCGTAAGAATTGGAACCTGAATTAAAGCTTGAAGGTACTTGTCCTTGTGATACTGAATGAAATCTTGGTGGATAGCCTCTTGGACTCTATTGTTGAACATCTTCCCGATTCTGATCCCACCGTAAATTTGGATGATCTCGTGTACCTAGATTATAAGTGTTAGAGAATGGATCATAATTACGGGGATATCTATAAACAGCACAAGCTTGCTCTAAAATTGAATTGGGATTTGATGCAAGAACACCTTCACCTAAATCAACTACATGCAATGATTCTTTCCTTTTAACCATTTTTTTCCAAGGCAAGAGTTAGATTTTCAATCTTTGATGTCAGAGAATTGTAATCATTTGAACTTACACTTTCCTTTCTTTCTCTAGATGAAGATGCACGCTTTCATGAATTGTTGCTCAGTTTTATGAATAATTCTGTGGCTTCTTCTGGAGATTTTTCAAGAAGTGAATCATTACAAGCTGAATCGAGCAAACTTTGAATATGCTCATTTAACCCTTGATAGAAATTCTGAGCTAATTGCCAATCTGGAATACTATGGTGTGGACATTCATGAATTAAGGTTTCAAATCTGTCCCAACTCTCATGAAGTGCCTTTCCAGGTCACTGAGAAAAATTATTTAATTGATTCCTGTATTCATTGGTTTTTGAAGAAGAGTAAAATCTTTCAAGAAATTCTCTTTGTAATTGATCCCAAGAAGTAATGGAACCAGATCGTAATCTGTAAAACCAAATTTGTGCTTGACCCATTAAAGAGTAATGAAACAATCTCAATTTAACAACCTCTTCCGAGGCAGTTATAGTATTGATTGATCTACATGTTTGGACAAAAGTATTAATGTGATTATACGGGTTTCATTAGAAAGATCGTTGAACATAGGAAGCATTGAAATCATGTGAGACTTTATTTTAAAACCTTCATCAGTTTCAAGCAAGGTGATAGCTCGTGGTGGAACATAATCTTGTGGTGTGGAAATATCTTTTATGCTTCTCCTCACATTTTCTACTTCTCTACCTTCAACTTGACCCTAATTTTGGTTTTGATTCGGATTTTGATAAGCCATTGTTAGAAATTTATGTGCTTTGTTTCTGAATTTAAATGTTTTCTCAATTTCTGTATCAAAAACAAAGATGGGTGCCTTTAAAGATCTCCGACCATGCATACAAAATTAAAACATGAAAAAGAAACAAAATTGGAATAAAGTTTATACAAAATAATAAATTTGACTAAAATAAAAATAAAAAAAATAAAAAAATAAAAACTAAAAACTAAAATATATAAATATTAACACTTATAGACATAAATCAAAGACTTACCTTATTTGATGAACACCGAGTCCCCAGCAATGACGCCAAATTTTGATCGCGTCATTTTGCGCAAAAAAATAGTAAGGTAAAATGATTGAAAATATTGCTTACCTTGAATTATCTCTAGCTGTAGCGAGTAGAGGGTCGATCCACGGAGATTGGGTTATCAAATTAAGTTCAATCTTTAATTTAGAATTGTTTGATTATCTCCCATCACGGATAAGTTTGATTAAGTCTAAAAGTCCAAAGATACGGTAAATTAACTGTTTGAAAAATTCAAACGGTTAATGATTCACGGTGGTTATAACTCGGTATACGCAAGTACAAAGTTATTGATTCAAATTAAAAGATAAGTCCTTCAGAAATAGGGCTACAAGCTCCTACTACTGAGATGAGTCTTTAGTTACGTAAGTGATAAGATTAATTGATTAACAAGACTGGATGTGTTGGTACAACCTAACGATATCCAATCTCTCAATTAATCTTTCACTTATGTAACCTGGAGGTGTCGGTACAACCAGACTAGAATCCATTTGAGGTAGTCTCGTATTGCCACTGGTTTACAAAACCGGGCGTATATGTACTTTCAATTAAATATAACATAACTACAAGTATACGTATAATTAATTAAAGAATACTTAGAAATAAAATACGAGACTTTAATAAATCTGAATCAAAATATTTGTACAAGAGTAACCTCACACGTACCATCCCGAATCTCGGGTTTAGTATGCCATGATAAACTTTAAAGTACAAGAAACCATAATGTAAACCAAAATAAAAGAATACTTGTCGTGTTGTACAGATTTCGGTTGATCGGTATGATTTCAGTATGACAATGGCTCACAAGACCCTCCCCTTGGGATTAAAACTTTACACACAACTAAGAATAATAATTAAAACACTCAAAACTCACTTCACAAATACTAGAGTAACACAATCTAAGCTAATAAGAGGAAATGGTACAGTTTCCAACAATGAAAATCGTGCTATTTATAGGCAGAATTTCAGGAGGGCGCTCGAGCACCAGTCAGGCGCGCTCGAGCTCCCTTTTGTACTAAGAATTTTTTATATTTTTTTCGTCTTTTCCTTTCATACTTTGTCGTCCATTTGTCTGCCATTTGCAAAAAGTGGCGCTCAAGCGCAGAAAAGGGGCGCTCGAGCACACGTCTGGCTGCAGTAGGTGAACTTTGACTCTGAACTTTGACTTTGACTGGACCATTGACATTTGACCGTTGATCTACAATTGACTTTTGTGTAAACAATGATCTACAATTTATTGCTAATTTCACATTTTTTAAAGCCCAAAAAAGGAAAAAAAATTGACGTCTGCTCTCTCATCGGAGCCACCGTTGTCGCGGAAACACCAGCTCCAGCACCTGCCTCCGCGGATTCGACAGCGAAGGCAGGTGCTAGAGCTGGTGCTTCCGCGGAAACGGTGGCTTTGATGAGAGAGCAGACGTCAATTTTTTTTCCTTTTTTGGGCTTTAAAAAATGTGAAATTAGCAATAAATTGTAGATCATTGTTTACACAAAAGAAAGTAATACATTTATAAGCTTAGTTATTAGATTGATGGTGGTTTGCGATGAATGTTGTGACTCATATGAAAGAGGTAGTTTTGCAGTGTTGGAGAATGGTGATGTTTTGGGACGAAAAGAGAGAAGAGAGAGAAAGAAATGTTTGGTAAAGTGAGTTTTTTTTTTGAAAGGGCATTTATGTCCAAAAGCCTAATTATTTTGCTGACATGTACATTAAAATATCTGCCCAATTGCATCTGAAACGCGTGGTGTCAATCTCCGTAAGAACTAATGATTTTTCGGACGACAGGGGGGTCATGTGCACTTTTACCAAAACACAAGGAGAATTTATGCTAGTTTTTGAAACACAGGGGGCAACTATGCACTTATACCTAACCATAGGGGGTGTCTGGTGCACTTCACCCTTAAATAAATCAGGGTGGATGCACTCCAAATTCCTTTTTAAAATATCCGTTCCAAACTTTAAAAAAAAAAATATATATATATATATATATATATATATATATATATATATATTTACAAATATTACAAGTAGCAATTTATTTTTCATTATCTTGGGTACAAAATTTCTAAACATCTAAATTTGTACCTTTACCACCTTTAGGAATAGTGTTGGGAATAGGATTAGTGTTAAGAATATTAGGCGAACTAGAGTCAAAAATTGATTGTGATTATAATTGTAAAATATTTATATTTTTCAACCCAACACGTGGAGTTGTGTTTTGAGAGTAAGGATCCATAGTAATGAAAATAAATATTTCAATAAAATTACTACTATAATTAAAAGAATACATCAACCAAATCAATTGAAGAAAAGTGGAGCTCATCTTCTTGAATATAAATTGAGATTTGAAAGTTGAACCAGCCTTGAAACTTTGAACAATTAAGAGTTGAGAGTCTTGAAATTAATTTTGAATAATTAAAATTTGAATCTTGTAAAATACTCAACACTTACGAATATATAGAGAATTGAGAGGGAAAAAAAAAGATAGATTTGGTGTGAGAATAATGAAAAATGGTTAGATTATTTATAGAAATTATTGAGGGACTAAATGTAAATAAAAAATTTAAAAGGATTTAATTTAAAAAATAATAAAGTAGCCGTTGGCAACAACTACTTACTAATTAAAGTTTTGCAACATAGTCGTTTTCAACTTTATTTTTTTGGTAACTAAAGTTGCAAGCTGCATTTTGCAATTTTTTTTTTAGAATTAAAGTTGCAAGTTGCAGTTTGCAATATCATAAAAAAGATTTGACAACAAGGCATTTAATATCAACTTATAAATAAATTTGTTACTTGTTATTATTTGTTTGTTTAAACAAAAATATAATTACTAAGACTTGCTAGTTTTTTTAAATAGTTACTAGTTACTACGACTTACATTGTATAATGCATAATATTTTAATTTTCTTTAATAAGTGAGCTCGAATTATGCTTAATTTGTGTTAGGCTTGAGTTGGAGTCAAGATGGGCCTTATCCGGGATCGAGCTGAGCCTGTGCTAGGCTAGAGTTGGACTGGGCTGGTCCTGTGTTGAAATGGGCCCGAGCCCAAATGGACTGGGTCAAGTTTTATGACCCAACTCGGCCCACCTATATGCAGTTGACTGAGTTGAGTAGAGCCCACTTTCAATCAAGTTAGACTAAACCTGAATTTTTGTATCCTGAGTTGGGTTGGGCCTGTGTTGGCCCTACCCAAATGCCACCTCTAGTAGTTGACAAAAAAGCTGGCTTATCATCAGTCATATAAATTGATATAATTGAAACTAGCATTACATGAAGGTAAAATCATCTGCATTTTCTTTTTTGGGGAAAAAGGGGGGGGGGGGGGGGGGGGGGGGGGGGGGGGGGGAGGGGGGGGGTCAATAAATCATCTAGAGTTCACGCTAAACTAGAAGTAGGCAAAGACATTGTTTTTTTTTTTTTTTTTTGAAGTATTTTAATATGCAACGTCTCATCGTATCAAAGAAAAAAGAACCATAATCCAAGATCACTAGGAAGATCGCACAATTTACTTCTCTGATACCACCTCTAACAACCTTAGTCCAATTAGTCACATTGAGCCTTAAACAACTGTTTGAAAATGTTTAAACCCGTGATTGCAAAGCTAGATTGGTTTAACTTAGAAAATGCAAGCATTACAAGAATTGACTCTAATAAGAGACTGTTATTGATATACCATTACGTTACCTTTGATTCAAGTTGCATACTTGTAACTTGGACGCATTTTGTAACCAACACTAGTATGTGTTAGGATCGTTTCTTAACATATCCAAACCATCTCAATAATTCTCCTTCATCTTATTCTCAATAGGAGCCACCGCAACTTTTTTTTATATCAAATTGTTCTTAATCTTGTCCATAATTATGCCACATATCCATCTCAACATTCTCGTCTCTTCCACCCTCTTCCCCCACAACACGCTCAAAACGCAAATTGGCAGCTGATGTGAAAAATTCCGGTGATGAAAAGAATGAACTGAGATCAGGAATGGATACATAGAAACATGCATATTTTGATCTCCACCAAATCTATTACCAGCCCTATTTACAATGTTTGTTCTATCTCAGTGATTTATATACAACTTCAGAGTTTTTAGAGCCCATACAACAGATTTGTCTTCTCAATAATCTACTACAAGACAATGGCAATACATAATATACTAAAATTATCTGAAGATCTACAGAGTCATGTACCTTCTCCTAGTAGTGACATTACATATAACATTATATGCAGTTTTTGCCAAACTACCCTGAAGAATATCTCAGCACAACACATTAGTTCTAAAATACAGGTTGTCATTCAGAGGCAGCATCATGCGGAAAATTAGTCTCACTTAATCATATCTGCTTAAGCCTTCCAGACTGTAATTTTCGAACTTCTTAAAGTGAGACATAAATTATCCCAGTGGTTATGAGGCATTTTGGTTGAGCTTTGGGTGTGTTGCTGCATATATGGAGGTGTTTATATCAGTTGTCAAGTGACGAAGAAGATGCTGCACATCTGGACGTAAATTTTCAGCCGCTCTTCCACAAACAGCAAGGACTTCTGTTCTGGGTTTGCTGTTTGCCTGTACTGGCCCTCCTTGTCCTTCATAATGGACAACATGATGGCTGAGGAAAGAATGGGTCAGAGATGTCAAAAAAACCAGAAAGTACAAAATAATGTTAGGAGAAAAACCATCAGTTAGCAGGTGAGCTTCAAGAAGTAGACAGTCTTACAGGAAGTCAATGATATCTGATATTTCTGATGCTTCAACAGGAGCTGGTGGTTGTGTATTCCGCCCAAAAACGTCCACCATTATGCTTAAAAGCAATGACAGTGTCTAGAAGAAGAGTTTACATGGGGTCAAGAGGAATACAAAAAGGAAATTACAAATATAACTTAACTTAGAAGATTCTTAGTCGCCATTGTATAGAAAGGGTGGGCATACAACAAAGCTGGGGCGGTCACAAAATTCATTCATAAACCAATAAAAGCTACAAACGAGTGCATATTAGAATCTACAACAGCTAAGCATAACCAGACTAGATACTTGTAGAGCAAGCAGAATCATATCCTATAAATATCTAACTCCAGTACTCAAATCATTATCGATCAATGAAATCACTCTTTTCAGAAAATATTCTCTCTCTAGGGTTTTCCATCAACGTATAACATGAGGTCCAACTACCTCCCCATTCTTCTTGTTTTTCATTGCATCCTTCACTTCTCTCCTGATTCGTGGATTGCAATACAATAATTTAGGTATCGCTTCAAGCCGTCAAGTTGCTCACAAGTTAACTTTGTAACACTCATTGAATAGCTTATAAAAATAAATTTTCTATCTTTTTATTTCTTCGTCTTTGACAAGCACCTTCTCATCCTCGTCTTTAATGCACTTTCACTATATTTAAATCTATTTTTTTTTTTCGAGAAATGAATACATTTTATTAATAAGCACCAAGGGGATGCATCTCAAAAGCTATTTACATCAATATCGTAAAATATCTATATAATCTTGAATACTATCTACATCCACCTTACAAGATCCTTTTGTCCAAAAACATAAATCATAAATACAATGGCTTTTTAAGGACACTAAAGTCGACTCCTCTATCCTTTAAAGGCTCTACGATTTCGTTCCTTCCAAAAATTCCAAATGATGGCAATAGGGACCATTCTAATGATTTTTTTTCTGTGCTTGGATCCCACTCTAAGTACTAACTTCTTCCCAGAAAGACTTAGAAAGAACCCATTGTACTCCCATAATAAGAAAGACCATCTCCCAAAGGCTTCTAGCCCAAGAGCATTTTAGAAGTAGATGTTCCACCGATTCCATACCATTTTTGCCAAGAAAACATCGATTGACCACAATATGACCTCTTTTTTGGAGATTATCCAACGTAAGAATCCTACCCCAAGCTGCCTCCCAAGCAAAAAATGCTACTCTTATTGGAGCACAAGACTTCCAAATATCTTTCCATGGGAATTTCTCAAACATGTTTGAATCATTATCTCCTACAAGTGCTCTATAGAAAGATTTCACCACGAATGTCCCCTCTTTACCCAAATTCCATCTCACTTTATCCTCCCTTTCTTAGCTAAGAGCACCATTGTCCAATTGTCCAAACATCCAAAGAATTGACAACCTCCTCCACCTCCCAATCATTAGTCTCCCTAATAAAAGTCTTATCCCACCCAAAATTACCATCCACCTCATGTACACATGAGCTAATAATAGCATTTCTCTCTTGAGCCAAAGAAAAGAGTAGGAAAAAGAGCCTTTAGCGGGGTATTAAGAGACACATTCCATTTGTCTTTCCAAAGCAAGATCTTCTCCCCATTTCCCACATCAAAAGAAATGTGATTCATAAAGGAATTCCATCCCTTAGCAATGTTCTTCCAAAGGCCTACTCCATGAGATAATCTTCTCTCGCCTGACATCTACCCATTATGAGCCTCCCCAAACTCTGCCATAATGACATCTTTCCAAAGGCTTCCCCTCTCCCTCATAAATCTCCACAACCATTTTTCAAGAAAAGCTTTGTTAAACATAAGAAGCGATTCGATACCAAGCCCACCCTTTTCAATTGGTTGTTTGACCACCCCTACCTAACAAGATGATATTTAAACTCATCTCCTATACAACCCCACAAAAAACGTTTTTGGATATCTTCTAATTTCTTCGCTATAGAGCTCGGAATGAGAAATAATGACATGAAGTACACTGGAAGGTTAGAGAGAGTACTTTTAATAAGAGTAAGCCTCCCGCTTTTAGAAAGAAATTTCATTTTCCACCCCGACAACCTTTTCTCAAATTTCAACACAATAGAATCCCAAACACTACGCTCTTTGTATTTAGCCTCTAAAGGAAGACCAAGTTAATTCACCCAAGCATGTTGACAAGATCCCCCATGTGCTCCACATTGCCCAAAGGAATTAATTCGCTCTTACTAAGATTAATTTTCAAACCCGACACCACCTCAAACAAAAGAAGAAGACATCAAAGGTTAATCATTTGCTCAATATCCGCACACAAAACAGAATTGTATCATCCGCAAACAAAAGATGAGAGATAACAATGTCTCTCCCTTGACTTCCCACATGGAAACCCTGAACATAATTATCAAGAACAAGATTCAAGTTCATTCCACTCAAAGCTTCCATCACCAAAATAAAAAAGGAGTGGAGAAAAAGGGTCCCCTTAGCGTAGACCTCTAGAAGCACGAAAGTAGCCAACTGGCCCACCACTAATGATAATCAAGAAATGAGGACGAGATACATTTGAAGATCCATTTGCACCATCTATCTCCGAACCCCATTCTTTTTAAAATATAAATAAGGAAATCCCAAGACACGTGGCCATACGCCTTCTCCATATCTAGCTTGTAAATAATCCCTTCCTCACCGCCTTTAAGTCTTGAATCCACCACCTCATTAGCCATAAGAACCGCATCAAGAATTTGCCTACCCCTAACAAATGCATTTTGGAATCGACCCACCACTTTCCCAATCACACGTCTCATTCTATTGGCTAAGACTTTTGAAATAATTTTGTAAACGCTTCCCACAAGACTAATAGGCCTATAGTCTTTAATGTTTGTAGCTTCATTCTTCTTTGGCACAAGAGTAATAAAAGTACTATTTAGCTCATAGTTTGCTTGAAGAAATGCCAAAGAGAAACCACCAGGCCCTGGTGCCTTATCCCCATTACAATCTTTAAGAGCATCGAGAATTTCCTCCTCACCAAAAGGATTTTCAATCCATTCTCTCATATCATCTCCAATTGAATCAAACGGAAGATTATCAAGGTTAAGCCTCTTCACAGTTGGTTTAGTGTAAAGTTCTTTATAGAAGTTGCAAATAGCTGCCTTGATCCCCTCTTCATCTTCATACCACTCATCTCCAACTTCAATGTGAGATATAAGATGTTTTCTTCTATGAGCATTTTCCATCCGATGAAAGAATTGAGTATTTTTATCCCCCTCCTTAAGCCAAATTTCTCTTGACTTTTGTCTCCAAGAAATTTCCTCCATTTCCACAAGATTTATAAGCTCTTTTTGACAAAGATCTCTTATATCCCTCTCATTAAGCGAGAGGCCACCATTTGCTTCCTTAACATCAAGGTTTGTGATTTCGACTGTTAAAGCCTCCACCTTCTGTTTTAAGTCCCCAAAATTCTCCTTACTCCACACTTTGATTTTTTCTTTAATAAATTTTAACTTTTTAGCAATTCGAAAACTAGCATGTCCGTTCACCTGAAAACCATCCAACCAATTCTTAACTAAATCCCCAAACCCTTCCATTTTTAACCATATATTTTCAAACCGGAACAGGGAAGGGAAGTTTCCCTTACCTCCAAAAGAAGAGGATGATGATCGGAAGTGAGCCTCGGGAGAATTTTTTGAGAAACACTCGGGTAGTGGGATTCCCAAGTATTAGATAAAAGAAATCTATCAAGTCTTGAAAAAGAAGGAGGGTCTCTAAAGCTACACCATGTGTATAGATCACCCACAAGAGGAATGTCCATCAACTCATACAAATCCACAAAATTCCGAAATTCCCTTGAAGCCACATTATCCGCTCGCCCACCACTTCTTTCAAAAGAAAATAAAACCAGATTGAAATTTCCTCCAATCACCCAAGGGCTATCCCATCTCTCCCTAACCCTTGCCAAGTCACCCCACAACTCCTCTCTACTGCTTCCCTCACCCGGACCATACACACCAGAAAAGACCCATTGAAATCCATCACACACATTAGTGAAGAGACAAGACACTGAGTGACCTCCAACAACTTTATCATCACACAAAAGCACCTCCGAATCCTATACCACCACAATTCCACCCGATGCTGCCTTTGACGGAAAAGCAGCCCAAACACAATCTCTCCTACCCCAAAAGCTTCTAACTAGAAAAATGTCCCAAACCTCACATTTCGTCTCTTGTAAACAAACCAAATCACACTTAGCATCTTTGATACATTTTGTAATAACAAATCTTTTTCCGGCTTCATTGAGCCCCCTAACATTCTACGACAAAATATTAAGTCCCATAATCAAATTAATGTCCCCAGAGTCGTTACTCCGATTTCCAATGATGTTTGAGCTTCCTCCCTTATCATAATTGATTGAACATTGCCGCCTCTTACCTCTCTACTCGAGGGACCTAGCCTTTTTTTACTCGAAGACTCCATTTTACCACCCTTTTTGGACCCTTTTTCTTTGTTCAACTCAACTTCCATGATAAGGTCAAAAAGTTTATCTTCATACCCATTGAAGAAAAGCCCAACCGATTTACTAATTTTCCCCATCCGTCTAGGAATTCTACTAAGGAGATGAACATCCTCATCTAATTGGGTACACATGTCAATAGCATTACCTCTATCCGGGGGCCCCAAGCTTGAATCCAACTCAATACAAGTATTGCCAACACTCAAAACTAAAGCCAAACCATTAGAAAGGTCATTTCCTTCTCCTTTATCTAAATCCAATCCTTCGTCCATAGATTCACTCGCCGTAGCCGCCCTAAACAACTCCTTAGGAATTACCCAATTAACAACTCTCCCCTAATCCGCCCAAATCCCTTGGAAAACCTGAATGTCAGAAAGAACCCGATTAACAAAATCCGATTTGATCACCATGGTTGACAAAGTCCCTAAGGCACATTTCTCAATAGGCTCCAACGATGCCTAACTAGTATCTTTCTTTTCCACTCTAACCCAAATTTTTTTCCCTCTATGCACCTTTCGAGAATTGAACCTTCTTTTAACCCTCGTATTTCCACCCAAGTGAGCACGATAAGAGGAATGTCCCGATTGATCATCTACTATCTTTTTACCCTTAACCACATCAACAAAAGACCTCTTTACTGTCCTCAAGATAGATTTTTCTTTTTCCACCACTTTGTCAAACAACAAATTAGCCTGCCATTTCGTTTTACAGTTAGGGCAACACCCCATCGAGAAAACAACTGATCAGAGATTTGGTTCTTCTGAGGGATTGGGGGAGAAACATCAGGGACACCACCAACATGGTCGTAATGCTTTTTAGCAAATCTATTGGGAGGACTTTGAACCGTACGACCAAATGCCTTTTTCCATCCTGACAACACTTCATAGAACTTAGCCCATCCCAACGATTTCAGACCCTCAGGGACAAGAATAGCCCTACCACCCCCATTGTTTATCTCAAGTAATTCGAGCATCTGACCCCATCTATTCTTTTTAACTGATAGAAAAAAAGACCTATCATAGGATTTAAATCTCCGCCACCATTTCTCTACCCATTTGCCCTACAAAAATTCACCCCAAGCATCAATAAGCCATCTAGTTTCCACAGCCTCAAGGAAAATAGAAAGTGTAACTTTTTTAGCTTGTTCAAAGATTCAAAGAATTGGTCTACCTTCTATTGTCCCCTTTTATTTAAGTTTAGCAAGCTTAAACACATTTTCTTCTCCATTCATGCCAAGTTGTCCATATTGGTTTTCATAAGACTTTGCTTTGACCTCGTTGACTAGTTTGACTTCCTCTTTATCCACTTTATATCTCTGTAAATACTCGTCATTGTGGTCATTTTGTAAAGCCTAATTGAACCATTGTTTTTTCCCTCAGCTAGTCCTTGACACCTGCACTCCACAACCATGACTTCTTTTGATTGGTGCTTGGTTCTCCAAGATGAACTTTCATACTTCCTACTACAATGTACCACTTAGTCCACATCTTATCTACTATCTTATCTATTGACATCCCAAACACGTTCCTTCATTTCTTCACTCTCTGCTCTCACCCTTTAGATTCCACCCATTTAGTCCTCGAGCACTTGTGGACTTTCCTACTCCTTGTACACTTCTAGAAATGTACATTGAGAATTAGTGGTCTAGGTTGAGTTTCTCAAACTTTCTCCTATATAACCTTGCAAGCTTAGCTTGAGTTTGCGAGGAACCATGCTTCTAGGTGATCAAGTGTTCTTCTTTTTCTAAAAGGGAACTGATAACCATAAAGTGATCACTTCATCTAAAAGCTTAAGTTACAAGCTTAAGTTGTTAGAAGGTTTACTTAATTTACCCTCCTCGTCACGTGCAAGCGAAATCTTTGGATTGAGCCTTGCACATGGATATATACTTTTCAATGAGGTGTATAAAGAGCGCCAGTGGTAATCACCTCATGAAAAGCTTTAGCTATTAAAGAAGGTTTACTTTATTGTCTCATATGTTGTTGAAAAGTCCACTATCATCTTCCGTTCTTCCTTTTGTAGATAATAACATGGCTTTACAACTCGCAACCACAATATGAGTTGTGAATAGTAAGATCTATATACAAACTAGTCTACAAGTTCTCATAATAAAATCACTGAAATTTTCTATTTGGATGAGCTCCTAGAAATTATGATGAACTGTTTCCTTCATGACTTATTATAGAAAACTATTAAATGCACATGACAATATTTCAAGATTAATGGTTCGTCTTGAGAAAAGTATCAAACTATGTGTTAGATACCAAGTAACACACACATACATACATTACATATCTTCATATACGACCCCTTCTTAGATATGATGAATATAATTTACTGTAGCAAGGCCAAAGTTGCAAGAGATTGTGGGAAAACCTAGAGAAATGTTCAGGATTAGTGAGCTTAGCGATTTTTTGGGGACCATGTAGCATAAGATTGTGTAAAAAGATAGCAAACTTGAAGGACAAAATAGTTCACATCTCCATAGCTACAAGCCCACAACACATTGATTTTTTTCTGAGGGAGAAAATCCGCATCAATGTATCAAAGGCTTTATTATGTACCTTACTGAAGAGAGTGTGAGCATTTGCTAGTCTTGGAAGCAACGGCCCCATAATACGGAATGCTATTCTCAACACTGCAATTGATGTCACAGGTCTAAGATGTTTGATTATGAGATGTGTTACCTCCAGCCATTCCTGTGGAAGGTTAGAGAAGAAAGCATGTAGCAGCGCCACCACATTACCTGCAGCAGTTCAATATGGGAGTAGAATATTACAAACAACATTATTCAGGTGAATATGATGGCCAATTGAAGATGCAGTCTCAATAACAAAACTCATCATTGGCCATCTAGTAACTCATCAAATATAGTGCACGCAGTCTGAACATTTATCTCCCATAACTATCAAGGTTCAGTTTTCTCCACTACACATTGCTACACGCTTAACTAATATCAACAAGTATGGTGCTGCAATATTTAATTGTAAGGATAGCATGAGTGCTCTCCTCTGCACTCATTCAGAAATAATTAGCAATAAAAGATGAATGATAATAGAATGAAGAGAACTGCCGCCATTATGAAGTATACATGGCTTTAAGAACCGGAACGAAGTAATGCAAACTAACATCTTCTATCTGCTATGTCAAGATCAATAAAAATGAGAAATCAACTTCGACTGCATTGGTTTTGAAAATGTAGCAGCAGCAGATAAGTAGAATGAAACAGGAAGTGTTCATGGAAAGTTAAAATATCACTGTGGCCCATATAGAGAAGAAGAAGGTCCATAAAAGAAGGTAAACAACGAAAACAAAAGGAGATAAAGAAGAAACATAAAAAACATATATACCAACATATATAGATGCTTCAACATAAATGCACTCACAAATGCACATAAATATAAATATGGCTCATATATACATATATACACACTGCACATGTGACATCGCACATTAAATGATTATGCACATAAAGCACGTTATACTAAAACATATAAACACACAAGCAAATATTCTACAAACCATATGCTTTTACTTATCAACTCAGTTCAAAACTGGAATTTGGTAACTATGGGTTTTTGAAGGTCAAAGGATCAAGAAGGTCACATTTCAGCAAAACATTAGCATTAAATAAGTTGAATGGCATAAAACACATAGCAATTGGTTGAAGGTCAAAAGGAATAAGTGAAACAGAAAGATGAAGGATAAAATTACACATAGCAATTGGTTGAAGGTCAAAAGGAATAAGTGAAACAGAAAGATGGAAGGATAAAATTTGAAGAAATAATTTTTTCATGAATGAGAAACTAATTATCTAGACTATGCATACCAATTGCAGTTGAGGTATTGTCTTGAGCAGCCCATGTTGGATCCAACAAAGCATAGCTTACAGCAGATTCCAACTCTGCTACTGACCTTTTCCCGTCAGTAAGCCACCAACTCTCTTTTATTACACGTGCAGCTTCTATATATAGTTGTATATGAAACTCTGGCGGAAGCTGAGCCAGTAAAAGACCACAAGCTTGAATCAACAAGCAAGACAACTGCTGGCAGGTATACCCGCTACGCCAAACAAAGGTAGAGGTGTTTATCCCAGAACCTGAAGGAGTTGTTCTGGCTGCATTCAAGGAATCAGCACTTCCCCCAGAAGGAGAAGTTGGCAAAACAGAACCTTGCCCAGGCGCTCCATGTAGACCATTGCCAGATTGAACAAGTGTTGGTTGTATGTGGACAACAATTTGAACAAGAGATGAAACAATTTGTGATGCAGACACAGGAAGAGAAAGTAATTCTATGACTGCTGTTTCAAGAACTAGTTGTGTATTCGTGCCAGGATCCTGGATTTGATAAAATGGTTTCTGACCTTCAGAAGCATTTGTTGGCCCAGGCTGTGATGTTGGCTGAGTCTTGTTATGTGGGGCACGGGTAGAACTACTGCAGGCATCTCCCGAAGTTCCAGATTTGGAGGAGTTACTTAGAGGTGGAATGACATGATTCACCAGACCCAATAAAAGAGTAGCGAAGTAGTCCAACGGTGGACATATACCAGCATTTGATGAATTGATATGTTGAGGGAATGACTCAGAAAATGGTATCTGAAAACATAAATGTAAGAAATTTAAGGAAGGAGTTTTGAGGAAAAAGAGAAGGAAAGACAAGAATGTCCATACCTTTTTAACATCTAGAACATTCAATATCCGGAGAATTAGCTTTCCAGGAAGATGACCATAGAAATACGCAAGTATATCACGAACAAATGTAAAATTTAGAGGATAGTAATGAAGAAAAGTTGAATACACTTGAAGGACTCTGTCAGCTGCGTCCATTGCATCATTTTCAATAAACCTGTATATGATTAGTGGAATAACTGGGAGCAAGCGTGCAGCAATATCGTCAAAAAATGTTGGATACCTGAATAATGAAAGAAAAGAACAAGAGAAGAAGACATCTTAGCCTTTAAATCAAACTAGGCATAGAATCTGAAAGGATGTGATAATAAGTCAGATGATCAGGCTGAAATATATGATGAAAATTGACACAAAAAATAATTTCACAAGAATGTCAAATACAAACAGCAGGCAATCCCCCCAGAGGGTGACAGTCTAATGTCCGCAAATACAAAAAGTGAATCATTCACAACCCTCCTATTAGTCACTCTAATAAATGGTTAGCAAAGTTAAACAAAAGATAACAACCACCAAATGATCTCTGCAGAGAGAATGACCAACGTTTCTGCAAATGAATTGGACCTATTTGAACTTGCAGTTTGAAGAGGATTCTATGTCCCAGGTACCAAGCCTTCACCCCTGTGAAAACTCCCTTCCAGGCTCAATGTTAAAAACTGTTCAAGGAGACATCCTCTTCTCAACCATTTGGCCATGAAATGATACAACTAAAAGCTAACAAAGACTCTGCTAGTTCTCAGTGGTATCAGATATGTCCATATTTGTGGAATCACCCACAATCTTATTGAAGCAAGGAAGATCCTTCAATCAAAAAAATCTAACGGTGCATTCAAAAGGACTCCCATAGCATTTCCAGAACAAATATGTATCCCTACTCCCTCCTTCCCCCAAAAACCCCAACCCTCAAGAGCATGAAAGAAATAAACATGGAACAATTTATTTTGCAACTCATAGGGCCCAAGTTATATCAATACTCTTCCCAATTTAAAATTTCCACCTATTTCCATTTATAACTTCCAGAAAGAAAACTCATTTTTGAGATTTGTAAACTAAATTGTTGTATTAAACTCATGATTAGGATAAAAATTGAGTCTCAAACCTTTATTTAACTGCAACTTTTTAGCTTAGAAGTATCAATAAATGGGTACATAATGTATACAATACATGAGAACTCTACTAATGAATCTTATGAAGTTCTTAGTGCTACAAGCTTTTCCTGGCATGCCACAAGGGATTAAGTTTGTATGTATGACAGCAGTTGCAATCTTTAGATTCAGATTGCTTTGTGTATGAAAACATGAGAGTTGTTGCATGAGACCAGAAGATCGCAGCCCACCTTGAGACCAAAATTCCAATGGACTGTAAGGGATAATAGCAGTAACTGAAGTTATCAGTTACTTAGACATAGCTTATAAGTTAGAAAGGCTTAGCTGTCAGGTTAGTTAGTATCCTAACTAACTCTGAACAGCTATTGCCAGCTGTATAATTCTGAAGCACAAATCTAAATGTGCTGAATGTAAAGCTATAAATAGCTAACTCTTGTATCAATCACATTTCAATGAATATAACACAACATATCTCAAATTCTTCTCTCTTTCTCTCTCTCAACATGGTATCATAGAGCCATAGATCCTTCTCTTCGAGGTCACAACCTCCATTGGAGAACACCTCCAAACATCTTTTGAGCTTCAAATTATGGCTCAATCAAGCAAATCAAAGCCTCGACGAAGCTTCATCTCTGCAAATTCATCAAAGTTTTGCAGACACAAACCCTAATTTTCAACTTCTTCATAATCCGCCATTGGAGACCTCAACTCAACTTCATTGCAGCAGCCATTAAAGCTTCCTACTGCAATTCTAGGAGGTCCGATTCAAGTTCTACTAAAAAACAAGAAGTTTTGAGCTCAAAATCTGCACTTCTCCACATCATCAAACCCTAGGTTTGATCTGAATTTTCTTCTTTCTACTCATTATAACTATAACTGTTCTTCTCTTCTTCTACTTTCTTCATAATCCATGGCTTTGCCTTCTGATCATGCACTTCCATTTGGATTGAAACTTCTCATCCAAAACCTCAACTCACTAGTCAAAATTCAACTGGATAATTCAAATTACTTAGTGTGGAACGCACAAACTGAAGCTATCTTCTTTGCCTACGATCTATTAGATCATATTAATGGCACTGAAAGATGTCCACCTAAGCTTCTAACAGCTCCAAATGGCACCACTTCACCCAATCCTGCCCATTCTACTTGGCTACTGGTAGACAAACACCTAAGACCTTGCCTGTTTGCCACCATCTCCTCCACTGTGCTACCACAAATTCTACATCTGAAAACTTGTCCTGCAATGTGGCAAGCACTAGAGTCTAGATACAACTCTGTCAGTAGAACACATGTTCATCAACTGAAACATAGACTTCGTGTTCTTACAAAAGGCTCTAGGTCTATGCAACGTTATCTTAATGAAGTCAAAACTATTATTGATAGCCTTATCTCAGTATCTGCCCCTGTATCTGATAAGGACTTACTAATCTACATACTCAGAGGTCTACCTAATGAGTATGAATCCCTTAAAGCTCATCTTAGGTTCAAAACAGATCCTATTAGCTTCTCAGAACTTAGCAGTGCTTTACTGTCAGAGGAACTTAACCTGCAGTTTCTTCAGTCCACTAATCTCAACTCCTCTCCCCAAACTGATCTCTCAACTGCCCTCTACACAAAAACTTCCTATCAAGACAACTCTCACAGAGGCAGAGGTGGAAGAAACCACAGGGGAGGAAAGGGAGGAAGAGGTCAGGGACAGAGAAATGGCAATGGCAACAGGGGATCCTCTCACTCTAATAACCAAAAGTCTTATTCTAAGTTCAATTCAGGTGACAGTACTCTCCTTTGTCAAATCTGTGGTAAACCTAACCACATGGCCTTAGAATGCTGGCATAGGTTTGATGCTGTCAACTACTCTAATCCAAAATCTGAGAAGCAAGTTATGGCTGCACATGTTGGACCCTCTCAGAGCCAAGACAACACATGGTATCTTGACTCAAGGGCCAACACACATGTCACCAATGACTACTCTCAACTGCAAACTGCTCATCCTTACTAAGGCACTGACTCAATTGCAGTAGGCAGTGGCCAAACCATTCCCATCTCAGGTATAGGTTCTCAAACTCTCAATACATCAACCTCATCTTTTGTGCTATCTAATGTCCTTTATTCCCCAGCAATTCCTAGCAATCTTCTTTCAGTTTTCATCTTACTAAAGATAATAACTGCTATATTATCTTTAATTCTAAGGGAGTGGTGATCAGGGACAATGCTACACATATGACTATGTATCAAGGCCCCTGTAATAAAGGTTTCTACCCACTTCCTATCAGCTTAACCAAAAACACAGAGTCTTCAAATAAAGCCCTAAACTGCATTTGCAAGAGATCAGCTCATTCCACTGATAGATTGTGGCATCTCAGACTGGGACATCCAGCCAAACAAGCCACACAACTATTTCTTCTCTTCTAAATGTAAACATAGGGCATAATACTGTAGACAGTGATAATTGCTCAGTAGCTAAATCTCACAAAACTCCTTTTCCTACATCTACTACATGTACTGTTGCTCCTTTTGATCTTGTTCATTCAGATGTATGGGGTCCTGCCCCAATACTTTCTTGTTCTAAATACAAATACTATATCATTTTCCTAGATGATTTTACAAAATATAGTTGGATTTATCCACTTAAACAAAAATCTGATGCATTTACTGCTTATAAATCTTTTCATCCAATGATTCAAACTCAGTTTCACACCACTGTCAAGCTCTTTAGAACAGACAATGGTGGTGAATATCTAAATCATCAATTCAGTCTTTTCCTTCAAAATCTAGGAACCATTCATCAAACTACCTGTCCTCACACCCCCTAAGCAAAATGGTAAAGTTGAGAGAAAACACAGACACCTCATAGAAATCACAGTAGCTTTACTCAATCACAGCCATCTTCCACCAAATTATTGGCTGGAAGCACTGGCTGCAGCAAACTACCTCATCAACAGACTCCCCACCCCCACTATTGAACATAAATCACCATATGAACTCCTATACCACACACAACCTAATTATTATCACCTAAAAGCTTTTGGTTGTCTCTGTTTTCCATGGCTTAGGCCATACACAAAACATAAACTCCAAAATAGATCAATACCCTGCATCTTTTTAGGCTACTGCAATACCAACAAAGGCTATAAATGCCTAGACCAAGCTACCAACAAGGTATAAATTTCCAGGCATGTTCAATTCATTGAATATGTCTTTCCCTACAAAAGTAATTCTATTACTCCTATCTCATATCCCAGCTTCCCTCCAATATTTCAGTCCACCACTACTGCATCTTCCTCTGATATCCCAACTCCAAATGAACCTCAATCTTCCCATTTATCACCAAATACTCCTATCACTACTCCTATAGAATACACTGAGTCCTCACCAATCAACTCACAGTCTCCCTCGCACACACAAGCCATATTCCCAGACAGTCAAACAATCCTAGCACATCATCTACTTCCTCTTTTACTTCCAATGCTTCCCCTGCTCCTAACTCAGAAAACAACACTATCATTTCTCTCCCAACAAACAATCATCCTATGCTCACCAAGTCAAAAACAGGATGCCTTCCCTCTCCTCTCTACAATCTACATCACTCCACCATATCCCTCACTGAAAGAGAACCTACCACCTATAAACAAGTTGCTACCTCTCCCTGTTGGGTTCAAGCCATGAAGGAAGAGTATGATGCTCTCCTTGGTCAACATACTTGGACCCTTGGACCACTACCCCAAAACAGAAAGCCAATAGGCTGCAAATGGGTGTACAGAATAAAAAGAAATGTAGATGGTAGTCTAGCCAGATACAAAGCTAGATTAGTGGCCAAAGGTTTCCATCAAACACAAGGCATTGACTACACAGATTCATTCAGTCTTGTGGTCAAGCATCAAACAATCAGGAAAGTTCTCACCTTGGCTGTGCAATACAAATGGGCATTGAAACAATTGGATGTTTCAAATGCCTTCTTACATGGCCACCTCAGTGAAGATGTCTACATGACACAACCACAGGGTTTCATTGATTCTAACTGTCCTACATATGTATGCAAGTTGCAAAAGTCCCTCTATGGACTGAAACAAGCTCCAAGAGCTTGGTATTCCATGCTATCCACATTCCTGCTTCAACAAGGTTTCAAATGCAGCTTAGCAGATACATCTGTATTCATCCAGAAGACACCTACACATTTGATACTATAACTTGTCTATGTGGAAGAAATCATCCTCACTGGGGATTCTTCCATTGCCATAGATGACCTTATTCAGACTATGAGCAACACTTTTGCAATGAAAGATTTGGACAACCTATCCTACTTCTTAGGTATAGAAGTTTCTCCCACGGCTCAAAACTTATTACTGCACCAAGCAAAATATGCCCAGGATCTCCTCAAAAGAGCTGGGTTATCAGACTACAAGTCCTGTACTACACCTACTGCTTCCAAATGCACACCTACAGCTCAACCAGACACTCTGCCCTACCATGATCCTACATAGTTCAGAAGTTTAGTTGGGGCCATAGTTACCAGATTCGTGATACGGTCTGAGTCATGGTACGAATTCGGGTACAGGGTACGACACTTAGAGTTTAAAGGGTACGATGGAGGTATACTTCTTGGTATGCTAATTTTTGTTCATAATACGGTATGAAGAATTATTGGGTTCCATTATCAAATATTCTGTAGAGTAATGGTATTTTATGTTTACTAATTACTAAAATCAATTTGTTGTAACGTTAGTCTAAAGTCCAAAATCCAAACCCAACAATTAAGATAGTTTTTTAATATTGTATATCAAACACAAGACACAAAAACAAATTAGAAAATTTTTATATGTTAAAGGTTTGCAGTCTGTATATGTTATACTTTTAGGCTCTTTATTCTTTTTTCATTATTTTTCTGATAAAAATTTGTATGTTTTTCGAGTCGCTAACTTTAGTGAACTGGAACGCGAATCGTAGAGTTTCGGTACGCAAATGTACCGTGAATTGGGACGTGGAATCCGATACGCGGTTCGAAGGGGGGGTTAGGGCGAATCTGGTAACTATGGTTGGGGCACTACAGTATTTAACAATCACAAGGCCAGACATACAGTATGCAGTCAACACTATTTGTCAACACATGCACAATCCTACAAACAAAGACTATAATGCTCTAAAAAGGACACTGAGATATATCAAAGGAACTCTTCATCATGGGCTACTCATCTCTCCAGGACCCTTTCATCTTCAAGCATATTCTGATAGTGGCTAGGCAAGTGACACTCTAAACAAGAAATCCACTACTAGGTTCCGTATCTACCTTGGTCACAACCTAACATTCTGGACTTCTAAAAAGCAATGCACAGTTGCAAGGTCAAGTACTGAAGCTGAGAATAGGGCAATGGCCCAAACTGCAGTAGAGGTCAAATGGATTACATAACTATTGAGAGATCTACATGTCATCTATTCAGGTCCTACACTACTCTGTGACAATGTTTCAGCCCTTGCCTTGGCATCTAATCCTGTCTATCATGCAAGAATTAAGCATATAGAGATAGACTATCACTACATCAGGGAACAAGTAATGGCTAAGCAGTTGCAGATCTCACATATTCCTACTACTGAACAAACTGCAGATATCTTCACAAAGTCCCTCCCAGTTTCCAAGTTCCAGTATCTCAAAAGCAAGTTGTCCTTGGCTCAGTCAAAGCCCATGTCCAACTTGAGGGGGGATGTGAAGGATAATAGCAGTAACTGAAGTTATCAGTTACTTAGACATAGCTTATAAGTTAGAAAGGCCTAGCTGTCAGGTTAGTTAGTATCCTAACTAACTCTGAACAGCTATTGCCAGCTGTATAATTCTGAAGCACAAATCTACATGTGCTGAATGTAAAGCTATAAATAGCTAACTCTTGTATCAATCATATTTCAATGAATATAACACAAAATATCTCAAATTCTTCTCTCTTTCTCTCTCTCAACATGGACCTGTCTAGATGCTCAAGCTCACTATACCAATAAACATGAAGCTTCTACAAACTAGGTCACACACAACACTTGTTCCATTGAATTCTAACCCGTTGCAACCTAATAGACAACAAATGACAAGCCGGAAGATTGCCATTTATCTAGGAAAACTAGTGCTAAATAACATTCTATAACTATTCTTATAACATTGAATAGCTAAAACATATTGTTAAAGTAGGTTAGCTTTTTGTTCCGTTAATATCTTTCTATATCAAAATTTTTACTTCTTGAATTGGATGTATTTCTTCTCAAAGTTATTGCAACTTAATTAGATGTCCTGTTAGAGAATACTGTATTTATGTGCTCAGCAAGTTAATCTCATAAGCATTTAATTTCTCATTTTCAGTGAACATGCTACACTAAATTTATCATACAAACAAAAAACACCTTTAACTACATCAAATATCTAAGCATCAAACAAGAAAAAACATGTCAATGCATCTAGTGAGTAATTAATGCATGGAAAGTCCCCCATTTGTTTAGGAATATGGAGTAATTAGCGGAGATCTTAATCCCCCATATCAACAGGTATTGTATAATTATAGTTTCTTGCACATATATTTGTTCACAATTCCGTGTAGTGTATTATGTTTAAGATTTCACCTTTCCTTCCATGAGAGATGATTTCCAAGAGCTTTCTGCAATTCGACTCGCTTGAAAGGTCCAGAGTAAAGCCAGTGCTCAGGTGGGCCACGATTTATAAGATAGAGCTTTACTCTTTGCTGAAGCTCTTTACTGTCAAGAAAGTTTATCTGTTTGCATTAAGATATGGAGGGGAAAAGAGGAAAATGCAGGTTAGTACGAGCAATAGCTTATATTTTGTTTGTTTTTTATCAGTAGAACCTCAACAAACTAAGAACATGAAAATTATTTCAAGCAATAAACAACTTCAAATGGAAATAAGGGAAGTTGTATGTATGAAAATCTTAAGCATCCAAAGAAACCAGGACCAAGAATTCAGAGAAGAGAGTCTCAATGATATTCCAATAAGCAAAATGAACTATATCTTAATATCTTCTTCATGCTCAATGATAATATATAGATAATGCTAAAAGTAGAGTTCCTCACACAAGATGTTTAATTGAGATGAGACATGGACAATAACTGAAGTACATAAGGCCCCCCAAAAAATATTAAGATAAGTATCTCTAGAAGGAGAAAGTAGAATAATTACCCAGAAATGGATCAAATCATGGTTAAAAAGTGATCACCTTTACCTAATATTGAGGTTAGGATATAACTCTTGATATTTGCCTGTATTAGAGGATAAACTTCAGATAGGTGATCATTCAACACAATATCAGCACATGAGCAGAAGAAAATTGAGATCAATTTCTCCCGCCCATATTATATTTCCATGCCAGAAAAGAACAGGAGCCTCAGATGAAGTGGCCTGTTAAGCTCATAAAGCAATCATAATTTCTTTTCTACCCCCCTCAATAGATGCATGTTTAGATGCATCTGTAATTCACAATAACAAGCTATTGAACTACATTTCCTAGTAATGACAAAAACTCCAATGGATTTTGCATCCAGAGTCCTCAAAAGTATGACAATATTTTTTCCTCTTATCCAGTTATAAGGAAACAGAGGTTTCTAACAAGCCGAAGTAGACTGTGAAAAGCAATAGCATTACTCTTAGTAGAAGTTGACCTTCATGATGTTTTATATTGAAGACCAGAGGATTACCATTTTATGATGATAAGGAGTGAATTTCAAACTATTGGAAGCCACAGGTCGCACAATATCTTAAAAAAGGATTTCAAATTATTAAATGGACGTAATAATAAACATACAAGTGAGGACATGGGGTACCAGACAGAGGCAAAGCTAATAATTGGCATTTGAAAGTATACATAATTAAAAAATTTGAGCTCTTTACGTTATGATTGATAATGAAATTTGTGCAGGTAAAGCTAAAACGAGATGAGGTGCAAACAGTAAAATCACATGTGCAATGAGGCCAAGTCATGCGTCATCCTAAACCATTATTACAGCATGGTATCTATTTACTTCAAATGGAGTACAGAAAGACAGAGAAGATTGTCCTTCACAACACTAGAGGATAGTAAAGCTCATGCATTGGTTTCAGTGCATTTCAATATTAATATAAACAAGTTTCATAAAAGATATAGAAGAAATAACTAACAGCCAAACTTACCACAATGCGCAAAGCATGAGGATCGTCATCACGGTCGATAAGTGCTAACAATAAAATGTCTAAGGGCAGCAGCTCATGGGTCCAAATAAAAAATGCAAGATTTGCACAAGCCTTTAACATATCCTGCATATTAATAAACTTTATTCATTTCTCGGAAAAAAAAAAAAAAATTAATATCCTGAAGAGAAAAGTAGTATCATATTCCAAACCAAAGAAAAGGAAAAGGAGAAAAGAAGATTTAACTTATTGGGATAAGTGCAATGTGAAAAAGGTTATAAAAGACAGGAAACTGGCGAAATTAAAAAATAAATACATAAATAAATTAAAACCTGCAAAGAATGTCCACGCTGCAATTCCAAGTGAATGTGATGCAGTAGGACATCCACCATTGTATGAATGTTTGCCGTCACTTCTTCAGGGGAAAATTCTCTTAAGACATGTCCCTGTATTGCATTATATGTGTGAGTGCATCTATCACTGGTAGTTGGAGGTTTTTTTTTTTTTTTTTTTTTTTTTGGGTTGTTGGTGGCTTTTCCGGGGGGAAGCCTAAGTTATATCAAAAGACATAGAAGACATTTAGATAAATGACAAGAAAAGCAAAGAAAAATCTTACAAGGTTTGCACTGTTAATATTCTCAGGATGCCCATGCATCAGTATCCATGCACCAGCACAAAGATATTGCCGGTGTTGCGGAAAACTATGATTTATGTAAGTGTTTACATATGATGGATCAGCTGATGGCGAAAGAAGCTGGGTACACTGATTGATTACGGTTGTTTCTGCCTGCCATTAGAAAATATATTTCATTAAGTCAAGTTCAAGATGAAACATTTGTAGTCAATGGATAATTGCAAAATTAAAATATGAAGGCAACGTAACTATTGCTGCTAAAACCTTTTTTGCAATTGCATCTAATTCTCTAATGTTTCTGCACATGGATTGAGATATTCCAAAAATGTTCCCCAAACTTTCAGATCATTCTTTTGTTCATGGTTGTAGTTAGATCTCTAGATCCTTCATCTTTTTTCCATAATTTTTTATCATAATCAAGACATCTGATTATTGTTTACAGTATACATCCAGCATAATTTTTTTCCTTCCAGTGAACTATGAAATCAATAAATCTATTGCGTTTCTTTTCCCTTTTTCTGTTGTTCGCAGGGATGATGATAGCCAACTGTATATGTAGTCTGAGACTTGTCCAGTGGCCTAAAACACTAATTCTTAGAAAATGATTTCCTCGTGTTTGGTTCAAAATGAAAAAAGATAGGAAAATAAATCGGAGAAAATATTGAGGAAAAAGTTACATTCTTATCAGGAGACTTGTTTTCCATTTAAACTGAGAGAAGAGGTAAGAGTGCAGAGAAAAGCTTATTGGCCCTAGAAAGGCCCCTTCCCCTCTCCAATAGCGATGCACTTTTCAGACCCTACCCCTTGTCCCTCACTCTCTCTTATATGCAACTCTATCTTCTTCTCTATGCACACAATGAGGTTACCCACCAGAAACCAGATCATTTCTCTCTCTCTCTCTCTCTCTCTCTCTCTCTCTTTCTCTTCCCCTCCACAGGTACATGTATAATTATGTGGGTCAATGTCTATGTCTAGATGTATTCATATATGTGTGAACCCCTTCGGATTAGTGCTCTCTTCAGACCCCCAATTATTTGGATTCCTTATTTATCTCATTTAATATCTCAACATGTACCTGTCTGTCACTTAGGGAACAAATATGTAAGGGGGGCATATTTGTTATTTTAGATGAAAGATTGTCAGCAGTGAAGTTTAAATGGTAAAAACTGAAGAATAGTACAATATTAGTTAAATAAACTGCTGGAACTATTTGGTTTAGAGTTCTGATATAAGGGTATCTTTAGAAAGGACAGTACTAGTGGGCATTGGGAGATTGTTCCAAAACACTTTAGGTGGAACTCCTAAATTAACATTTTTCTATTAGTTTATTTTGGGAACACGTTTATGGGCTTCCTTTACCTCATATTTTGGAGAATTTTAATCCATTGAAATCAACCCTTAAATCCCGCCACAACATTTATTTGTGCTGCATCATCCGTAATAGAAAGGGTTTCATCTAGTCCTCTAACAAGATAGCTCACTTTCCAGAACCCTCCTTTTTCCTTGAAGTACTACCCCAGTGATAACGACCTTATCCTAGGAATCAGACTCCATTTATCAAACCCATTTTTTGGCAAACTTCTTTGCCATGATGGCCGGTCCATTGAGAGCTTAAAAGACCCTTGAAGACCCCAAAGACTATGTGAGTTCCTCAACTCCTACTCTTTGGAATAATTCTCTGAATCAACATCATCCTTAAAAATTCAACCTTTATCCATTCTCCTAAAACCATACACACACTTGTCTCTTACCACTGACAAACAAATTTCCCTTCCAGTTTGATGTGTTCACATACCTCCATCTTAATTTTCTCTTTCACTCTACTTTAATTTTGTTTTAGAATATAACACTTGTCCTATATCAAAAAAATCAAAAACTCTAAGCCACCTTATAAGATCCTGAGCTACTCCACTTGGCACCATTTGGTTTTAGGATGGAAGCTGAAGCTTCTTAACATGGTATCAGAGCTGGGCCCTTGGTCCAGTTTTAATCATCCACGTGTGACTCATCTCAAATCAGGTTCACTTGTGTTCAATCTTTCACGTGTCATATTCCACACATCTTCAATCTTCCACATGTGTTAATCTACCATATGTATTCAATCTTCCAAGTGTGACCCATCTCAAAATTAGGTCCACGCGTTTTCAATCTTCCATGTGTGACTCCTCTCAAATCAGGTCACACGTGAGGGGGAGAGTTTTAGAATATAACACTTGTCCTATATCGAAAAAATCAAAAACTCTAAGGCCACCTTATAAGATCCTGGAGTACTCCACTTGGCACCAATTGGTTTTAGGATAGAACCTCAGGCTTCTTAACAAATTCATCTGCTCCTCACTCTTCATTTGCATTCCATCCTTCCTAGGCAAATCCTCACCACCTGCTTTTATATCAACTTTAAGAAGAACATTAGTTCATACCGACAGAATATAAACAAGTTTGAAGAATCTTCTTCTGGCGCAAGAGCTCTAAAAGCTACTCGAGTCTCCAATAGCTACTTTTGAGAAGGATTTGCCCAGTAAAGGTAAGTCCCTAGGAGCAAGGCTTACAATGACATTGTAGAGCTCTTGACATAAACTCTTGTAAAGTCCTGCGACACTAACCTTTCTACTCTCCCAATTTATGCACTCATACCTATTCTCGACTTCACTGACAAGCATAAGCCTATAACTTGCATTCTATCTTACTCAATCGAGACTCACCCCAAATAGATGCCTCTACGGTATAAAGGCATAAAGCTTTTATCTTTTATCAGTTTAAACCTTTCACCCCTACCTTCCCCTTTACATCACTCCAAACCATAGTATCAGCGTTGTGCTAATTTCACGACCTAAGAGTTTTCGAGCAAGAGCTAGAGCACACTTTCTGCCATCGTGGATTCAATTTCATGGGTATTCTCTAGAAGAATAGTGGCCGCTAAAGAGGGGTGCAAGAGACACAGAGTTTGATTTCCATCATAGGGATCAAAAAGTGAGGTCTTATTCCTTGTCCAATAATTTTTCACAAACATGCTACCTAGTTAACATAAATCAGCCAACTAAGGGCACAAAAGCACAGCAAATTTGTATGTAGTACGCGATTGCTGAAATTAGCAGAGTAAAATATGAGGATTATGTGAGTCAAACTCACATTTTACAATTCGGAGCCTTTTTCACCACTAGTTAATTGCCACGTGGAGTCATGCATGTGCACTTGATAAAATTGGATACTGTCTCAGCCTTGAAGCCTTCTATGCATTGTGAAAGTGCAATGTGGGCATCTTGAACTCGTGGCATACAATTCTATAAATGCTGCCTCTATATGCCATTGTGGCCCTTCAAAGGTTGTGTTTAAGCACAAATATGAAAAGGACCAAGGATGACGGAGGAGAACGCGTAGGAGTAGGAGCTAATTCTGACGGAAACCCAGGACTACAAGATAGACAATGAGACAAAGCCAAAAGGAGAGAGCACTTAGACAATTCACTTTAAGTAGAGGAACGTCTGCTAGTAGGAACTCTTCGGGGTATATTATGGTTTCACCATGGGGGTGGATCAAAGGCACTGCAGTAAAGAATTGGTCGGAAATGAAGCACTTCATCTTTCAATTAATAAAAATATAAGAAACCATATAAGAATTGTTCCCCATAAAAAATAAAAACATATATTAGAATTTTGACATTGTACAGGCACTCTCAACATTAAGCTTTTCAAAAATGGCGCTCTTAAGAAGATGGCATGTATTTTCAGATAGCAATTCTTTTTTTTTTTTCTTGCCTTTTCCAGACACGGCTCATTTTCACCTTCGCTCCAACCCCAATTTTTCTTTTCTGATGGAAATAACATCTTCAAATATTTAGAGAGTTCCAAAAGAGATATTAAACTATTCTAGGATATTAGAAAGTGGAAGAGAGAAAAATGGGACACAGTCAACAATGATCAAAACAAACCTATCAACCAAACAAGATACCAAAAAGCAGGTAAAGCTTCAAAAAAAAAAAATCTAATAACTAAAAGAGAAAATAATAATAGTAAATAAGTACCTGCTGCCATGCTTGGATTGCCAAGCCTCTTTTATCAGTTCGCCCCGTCAAAGCATCACGTAGAATGGGAGGAAAGTAGCGCAAAGTTTTCTCAGACCATGTATGCTGACTAGTAGCAAGTATTTGTTCAAGCATTGTCTGAAGATAAAGCAAGTGCTCAACCTCAGCAATTCCACGTGTCTTGATAATGATAGCAAGAGTAGTTATTGTAATCCGATTCAAAGTCTCGGTAAACTCAGTAGGACCCTGCATATGATTCAAGCAGATTAAAGACTACTTTGATGTAGCAGAAAGAATTATGAGTAATTTACTGCAGTTTCAAGTTGGTTCTTCCCACCTTCCCTTCCCTTTTCACAAAGAAAAATTCTCTCATTGACAAGATAAGATTCATGCACAAATTTTCTGCTAATCTGAATATCCGATGATCCCCACGTTTTCCTTTCAACGTAGCAATCATTTTTGTCACATCATACATCAAAGTTTTGCTCTTCCCTTGATACCTAAAGAAGAAATAGCAGACAGGAGAAGTTTTTGTTATTACAGTTCCGTCACACATGGAAAAATCATAAAGTCCAATCTTGGACTACTCCTGGTACAAATTGGTTTTAGAATAGAACATTGGTATTATTTTTTAAGTAAAATATTAGTTTATTGACAAGCCGTGAGATTAGAGTTTTATGTGACACCATATGCATGCACTGAGTTTGCACAAAAAATTTGGACAATTTACGAAAGAAAATTAGTCAAGCCCTAAAGAAAACACATGGACATGAGTGCTATGTTCTAAAAATAGGAGCTTGTAATAAGCTTTGGACATAACAAATCCAGTTGTCAAAATGAAATTCCCATGTTTTTTAACATGGTATCAAAGTTGGGCCCTTGGTCCAATCTAGTACATCACACTTCTCACATGATAGTGGGTATTACAGTATATCCTTATCCCACATGGAAAAATTATAAAGTCCAAGAGCACCATATAAGATCCCAGTCTATTCTTCCTAGGACCAACTACCAATTGGTTTTATAATAGAACCTCATGATTCTTAACAATAGTCCAGCATTAGTTCCTATGGGGTGAGGTCTCAGAAGTCAGTGAATAGCACCATCGACTTGCATATGGGCTGGCCTTATGGAAATTCCAAGACATATACTTAAAAAGAAATTTTCCATCATTCCAGACACACAAGTAGATTGAATCTACAGCATAAATATTCCTACACAATAGAGAAGCTAGTTGTCCTTGGTTCCAACATAATTACTTGAAAATTATTTTTCATTTCACAAAAGGATTGCATTTCTTCACATATAAGAATAAGAATAAGTAAAACTGAAAAAAGAAAGGGACTCCAAAAAGCCAATTTAGTAACCTGTAGAGAGAAAGTAAGCGGTAGTTCAAGATTTCAAATATTAGAATGGAAGCTCCAGGCTTGCTTAGAGTGGCTGGATTCCTCTGTGTCAGATGCTGCAACAAAATGCAAGACCACAAGGGAATAAAACTTAACGCATACAACATAAAATCATGAGAATAATAGACTACGTCCACAGATATGCAAGTCATCTAAACCCGTCATAAATATAAGTGATGATCAATCCAAAAACATAAAAATAAACGAGGAAAGAATCTAGTTAAATTTAAGAAACGGAGTGAGAAAAATCTAAATTCGAACCCAGTATTTTACCAACATAGAGATGGTGCAATAAGTATCTTCAGGTTGTCAGAGACAACTCAGTAACAGGAACATGCATCTATCATTAAGCCCAAATCTGGATAAAAATACATCTTGTTTTGCAACTGCAATAAATTTTATCATTTTCTAGCATAAAATATTTTTAAGTATCTTTACAAAGCATAAGCAAATGTTTGAATCTTTTGAAATGTACTAGAGGGCACCATGGAATCGCTCTTTGCTAATTAACGAGACATTTTTAAGGACTGGCAGAAATTATAAATTTGAGATGTGAAAACATAAATTTGAGATGTGAAAAGGGAGAGTACTGTCAAGTGCGAGCGAAACATTGAATGAGGGGCAATCAGCAGCAATCTTGCATAAGTTTCAACCATTGCAATGTTTGGCACAACCTGCAATTAAATTCTTCAAGTCAATATCAGAACTTTCTTTGAGAGAGATTTTGCAAGCTCATTAGGGTTGGACAAGATAACATGGTCTGTTAAACATGAATCATTCAACAAAAAGGAAAAGGCCCAATGGAGATAAATTAGCTTTCAGTTGAAGTAGAATATATTTGAAGTATTAGGGAGTCAGAAAAACACAACTCAAGCTTGAAATTTTCTTGAAATGATAAACTAGATGCAATCAATTATTATTACCTGCTCTGTTAGAGAATCAGAGCTCGATTTTTTCTCTCATTAGGTTTCATACAATAGATAAACTAGATACAACCAACAATTTTCTTGAAGTGTTAAATCTTATAAATGAGAAATATGTCTCTTTGGGTATTTCTAGACTTGCATAATCTTGATAGAATCACAAAGTTATAAAGTTATTACCTGTCCAGAGAACATGGAATCTTCCATTTGAAAAGCCAGTTTCAAGCACAAATTTATTGAGAATCCCGATAACAATGATATTGGCAATGGGCTAACTTCCCTCATCATCATTAACCTCTCATTGGTCTGCAGATTTGCTCCTGGCAACAGCTCTGTAACTCCAGCAGATCTTAACCAACTTATCACCATGTCACAGGCGGGCTGCGCCATGGTGTAAGACACAACCCAAAACATCCCAATTGATCTATCATCCAAGTTCATGTAGTCCATCATATGCTCTGCTGATATTTGATAAAGGGGGTAAAAAAGATCTTTCAGATGGGATAAAGATTGAATAAATTGCATAATATAAATTTCGCCAGGTTTCATCTAATACACAACACTGAAAGCTGAAAATTTGCATCTTAGAATTCAAGGAAATATATAATACTTGTGTAACATAAAACCAAAAACAGTAGACCACCAGGTATAGATAGACACTCAGTTTCTTGTAAAATATGAGGTGGCATTAGAGCAAACAACTAATGCCGAAAGAAACCAAAACTAAAGACTGGAAATCAGTAGGATCTCACTTGAGTATTAAATTAAAACATGGGAAATCTTTGAAGACTATGTCATGTGTTATGCATTGAATAAACCTAACCAGTTGAACAAATGCAATGTCTCTACGGCGTGACATTGTTGTTTGTTTTCACTTTTCAAAAATTCTTCAAGCCAACATAGTCCTCAGTTGAGCCCCATAGGTTGTGATAAAATATTATTTCTCATTGCACAATAATTGGCAGACTCGTGAACATCACTTTATTCTGACTCCACACTTTCAGCCAAGCATGTGTCCTTTCCTAATATTATCTCTGACTTTGCAACAATTCCCCACAAGACATGCTCTAGCTCACTGTCAAGTCCAAGAACAAACTGTTTCCTAGCCGCCGTACAATTGATGCGTGTTGAAGGACAGTATATGATCATAACAACTGTCTGATAGAACCTTCTTTTGAACTTTAAGCATGACAAAATTGCCTCAGTTGAACTATAATGATGTGCTTTTGAAGGACTCGTTGATCAGACTTGGAACAGAGGAGTTGGACATCCAAAAAATTGCAGCGAGTTGCCACCATAAAAAGTTTTCTGGTGTGCTAGACGACTTTTAAACAGAATCCCTTAAGCTGTTAAACTGAGGGAGAGCATCAGGAAGGAGAGGCAAACCACTCTTACCAGTTCCAATTGAATTATAAATAAATAATAATTTATCTGATTTCAAAACAAAAATTCTTGTTTATCATATTAAATCGAATATTCAATATTCAAGCAACAACAAAAAAAAAAATGAGTCATCAAAGTAGGAATGGGCATTCGCCGCTTGGTTTTGACACTCGAGCGACCCGCCCTGCTAAATATCGATGCAAAGGTTAGATCACACCACCTCTATCGATGCAAAGGTTAGATTTCACCACCTCTATCTACCCAACTAGTCCTATTTGATCTAAAAAATTATTTTCATTCCATCATCTCTCCAGAAGAGCCAAATACGTGCTCCCTGTGCATCAATTTTAATAACTTTAGATAGTTGAGCTTTATTGGAAATTTTTTCAGCAACAGTGCATCTTGTGCGAGTCTCAAGCAATACCAGTATACTAGGATCATGAGATCGAAGCAAATTAATATGCACCAAGGAGGTACAACCCAAGAACTATTTACATCAACACTGTAAAGTAACTACACATTCTTAAATACTATCTACATCAATCTTACACGACCCTTTAGTCCAAAAACACAAGTCATAGATACAATGATTTTTTAAGGACACAAGACTTGATTCCTCTCCTTCAAAGGCTCTTCAATTTCGCTCCTTCCATAGAGTCCAAATGATGGCAATAGGGACCGTTCAAATGACTTTTTTCTTGTGTTTGGATGATTGGATTCCGCTCCAAGTTTTAACTTCTTCACAGAAGGATTTAGAAGCAACCCATTGGATCCCCGTGATATGAAAGGTCATCTCCCAAAGGTTTCTAGCCCAAGTGCATTTAAGAAGAAGATGTTCTTATTTCTCTTTCTTCCTTCTTTTTATTTTAAGACGTTACAGGACTAAAAATGGTTTGATCAATGGATCCTGACATGATACATCAGCAGACATGGATATATGTTGACCTAAAGCATATACTTCTGTCTTTTTCTTCTTTAGCATAAGGTTTGCTTCGTACTAATGAATCATACTCTAACACTCTGCACTGGGTGATCATTAATATCAATTGGCATAGAACATCCTTCATTATCTAATAAGTAAACAGACATGAGCATCATAGTTACTAAGATTTACATGAGTAGCTCATATGAGCCCGAATTAAGTTGAATTATTGCCAACAGATGATTAGATGAAGTGATCAATCAGTAGAAGCATGTACCAAGCTGAAGTATTCCCTTTAAAGGCTCCAATTTATTCAGTGGAATCTACTAAGAACTACAGCTTTTAAGATTTCATAGATTGATGCTTAGTTCCTGGATTTCTCTTTTTATCTGCACTTTCTTTATCACTCCTTTCCTGCCAACTATTTTGATGTCCATGATTAACTTCTTCATATTTCTTCGTCAGACCCAAGGGAGATACCCAAACTCATTCATCAGCCAAATTCATCCCTATTGCGCACACCCCCAGCCCCCCCCCCCCCCCCCCCCCCCCCCCCTCCTCCTCCTCCCCTTTGTTTCTCCTAATTCAGGTGGAGAGGATTGTAGTTGCTCTGTCTCCTATTGCTTGTGCTTGCATCTTCCATTCTATTTGATACCTGCCCTCTCCATAGGAACAAATGCCCCACCATTGCGTCAACCATCTGGCATAGTCTGAATCCCATCCGTCATCCTTAATAGAGTAAACAGGCCAGCGCTTGGAGCGCCCAGTATCCTTGATGCTGGACTGCTTAATGTCACTTGCAATGACCAAAACCACCTCTGCAATTTTAGGACCTTGTCATCTCCTTTCTCTTTGTGCAGCACAGTAGCTTGTCAATGGCCGAACCCTTCTCTGGAACTGAAAGTATGTCAAAACCCATACAAGAGAAAGACTTCTAGAAAAGGTAATAGAACATAAATCTCATTGCAGTGAGTCCATATTTTTCCTTAGGGCACAGCACACATTTGGAGTTTTTCCTTAGGGCACAGCACACATTTGGGGTCCTTCAACATCCCTGCAATCCCGGCCTAGGATCTCGGCTGATGTTGATTTGACATGCTGAGTTCCATGTTGTGAATAGTAGGGTTTATAACAGTTATAGAATCAAATTCCTGGCCCTTTTCAAGCTCTACAAACTCACTCATTTGCCCACCTAGATCAACCGTCCTTTTATCCTAACCTCCTTCAGACCCAACAATCCATTATATACTTTCTTAACAGTTGATAAAGACAGAATCCAGCCAATTACTAACTCTGATGTCAACTAAAATTAGGACAAGAATTTGGAATATGAGTCATCTCTAAGATAAATGCCCTGCATAGATAGGTAAACTGCAGATTTTAGTATAGTTAGGTTTGAGTCAAATTAAGGTTACTAATTCTCTTTTGTAGCATGCTATGAACAGGTTCCGATTATGCACAATTTTTACTGGGTTGCGCCCTCTCCAGCGCTTTGCTTAATACATGTTCTTTACCTAGTTGTGAAAGAAGAAAGCTTTCACACATTGATTGTTTTGGACACTCATGCAATTGTAGAATATCTGATTTTCAAGAGAAATATGGGTTTTACCTTTGCTTACTTGTCTCCACCATTCATCTATTTGCTTTCCCTTCTGAAGCTGCTCATTATTCAAATATTCTCGGGTAGAAGTATTTAGTGACCATATGCGTAAGTTCTGACAACTGCTTATGAAGTCAAGCAAGATACTTTGGGGATTGTTAGGGTCAGAGCTTTTGTCTTCCTTATGAAATGAAAGTATTTTTCGAGTTGTCTCCACCTGCCAAATATTGTACATTAGAAGAAATTAACATATTATCCCTAAATTAATGGCTGAAGCATTAATAATTGCATAGTTAAATGTACAACTTGATGGTGATCATATATTTCCACAACTGTTGAAATAACAATAACAATATATTGAAAGGTGAAGAAACATCCTAAACAATGAGCACCGGACAGAGTGAATCAGCACTAACTGTAGCACACATGCAAGGAAGATCATATGATAAGACCCTTGGAGTGAAATATAATGATTTAAACATTTTATACGCAACCTTTCTTGAGTCTGTATTTAGTGCATTCATAACAAGCTCAACCCGGATGATTTGAGCAAACAACCATGTGACATGATTCGTCCTAAGAATATGTTGATCGCCATCCTGCAGCCGGGAGACTAATTTGTCCACAAAATCAACAAAATCAATGCACCCACTTTTCATAAGAAAAAAGAACACATCAGAAAAGATGAGCCACTCCTGCCAGCAGTTTATCTCTGCAATAAATTTAGGTCACAGCAAAATAAGTAAGAAATGAAGAAAAATACCGCACACAACCAAATGCAGTGAAAAAACATGAATTGCAAGTAATATCTAATAGCAATGGTAAAAAGACGATGAGAACATCTTGAGAGACATCCAGCAATGTAAAAGAAAGAGAAAACTGAAGATTTTAGTTACAGAAGTCACAAATTAAAACATCAATAAACTCACGGGACAAATTAATATTGTGACAGCAACCCTATTTTCGGGAAAAAATCAACTATAGATGGGTAATTTAGACCCCCTAGAATCAGAAGACTGGTACTTAACACCCCAAGATTTGGGAAAGTGGGAATTAGCATATTCAGTAAGGGAATTCCGTCCAACATTCTGTCACTAACACTTCAAAGTGTCCAATGTGCCCGCAAATGATTCAATAATCCAGGAATTCGCTCCTCTTTTACGTCAATATATTTTACAATGCCACCACCACTCAACTGCAGCCTTGGGCCACCATTTTTGCTGTCTTAACTCCGCTAATATACACCACCACTTTCATCAAATCAATTATACTTGGTAAAATACGAGATGGGTAAAGAAAGGTAATTTAAACATATGTACATCATGAGGATTTTTCTAGAAAAATACAGTAAAATAGTTCAGCCCAACAACACAGAATGACAAGAATACCTGTATCAGTGTTTAGAGGGCATTATGCAAACACAAACAAAAAAAAAATGTAACAAAACAGAAAGTATGGTATTTCTTATGAATAAATTCTTAAAATACTGGAGTAAGTTGTAGTAAATGTATATTATTGTCTAGTCATAGTAGTGCCTTGACAAAATGAAACTTTTAATAGAAAAAACAACCTCACAAATAATTAACAAATAAGACAAATAATTATTTGTGTTCAATATTTTACAATTTCATTAAAAAGATTTGCATGAATCTATTATGGTTGTCCATCATCTCAAATTAAGTTGGAAATCTTTCAAATTTAAATAGAAATTAATCAATACATTGAGTACAGCTAAAAATATATTGTCACAAAACTTAAGTCTTAAAATGGAAGAATCAAAAAAGTAACATGGAAGTAATCCTTTACATCACAAAAAACTCAAAGATACATTTTATTTAACATATAAAAACAATGCTTTTAACAATTGAGACAACTTGATGTATTTCTTTTTTGGTCGACAACTTGATGTATTATTTACTGTATTTTACAGCTCAACTAAAGAAAATGAGTCTCTTTAATTCTGTTAGACAAATGTACATAAAACAGGTTTTTTCATTTGCACCTCAGGGGTCTTGGTGAAAAATAACCTTTTTTCTGTCTTCTTTTCGAACTTTAGTAGCACAAGAGACATAATAGTTTGACTCACAAAAATCTTTACAAAAAGGGACTGTTAATAACTTTCTCAAACCTTGGTTAATGCCATTTTCTCAATTATAGCTCTTAGTGAAATTAACCACTAAAAGGATCATGAACAAAGAGGGAACAACTAAAAGTGAGAACAAGGGAGCGGAGAAGCATTTATGCACCACTAACTAATGTGCTTCATTTACAGACAAAATCAATTAGGACATATCATAAAGACATGCCTGGAACTAGTCATGCAAAAGAAGAGAACACTGCATACAAGCAACATACACTTTCAAATAAGAGCTTATACATGTTATCATCACCATATCAGGAATGCACTGAATACAGCTAACGAAGAAAAAGGAGCTAAGAGAGAATAAAGAGAGTGTTGAAATTCTGAACACACTGACAATCTATTAGCAATTGTGTAAATTTCCATTGCAACAGAAGGAAAAATTTGCATCCGTGCCATCAGAAGCAGTGTCAAACAAAATTTGAATTAAGAAACACTTTGTTGTTTTAAGTTTTAATTCTAATTGTGCATCTACCACTGTTATTCTAAGTCAACTACACAATTCCGACTAGCAAGATTTGAGCATCATTATTTCACACTTCACAGTTTGAGAGGAAAAGAACTAAGTATTGCTGTGCACCCACTAACTGGCTGCCAATTACTGTCATTGGTGAATGGAAATTGACTTGCATCTAGACTCATAAAATGAGATATTAAAGAATTTATAAACTTGTATACAGATGCAAAGAGCTTGAACATTCAGTCCTTTATGGCTTAAGGAAAAGATAGCTCAGTTTGAGGGAGCGATAACAGAACATATAAAAATGCATATAAGCTTCTTTATAAGCTTCAAAAAACAAAATGTCTAAGACCTTAAAATGACATGAATAGAAATGGTTGAGTAAGAAGGAAAGAAGACATAAATCCTCCAGGATGAAGTAAGCGCAGATTTTGAGATTGGGCAGAATAACAAACTTCCATCAACCAGATAAGAGATAATACCAGTAAGTTCAGTAAAATTGTGGACTGTTTGAAAGTAATAAGTTTAGGGGACAACCTAATTGACATCTCATACTATATTTTTCCGTCAGTAACATATTAGCTTCTTTTATGCAATAATTAACCAAGAAACACATAAAAACAAAGTCTTAGAACATGTTTCTAATAAAAGGAAAAAGAACTAAATTCTGAAGTATGAGAATATTGCCTGAATTTGTCAACTTCAGCAATTCGACAATCCTGTCAATTGTTGCTTCATTTATCATTTCAGAAGTAAAGACAGCACCAGGAGTTGGTCCTTGAGCATGAAGCCTATGACATGGAGCCAAAAGAAGAACACGCCTCCACCAATCTGGTGATGGAGTATTACGCAGAGCATGCCTTATGCAACGTAGAGCTCTTTCCCAGTCCAGACTTCCTTTCTGGATAGATGCTGCAAGATCCTAGCCAAAAGAAAAACATATTTAAATAGAGAAGTTGCTTCCGAATTCTAAACCGATAATGGAGTATCACTGCTCTAAGACTACAATATTGTCCTTATGAGAACTTAATATGTCTCCTGCTTTTGTAGCAGATCTAGTTTAAGCCACAAAGAATAGAACTATTACAACCATGAACAATAGAACAGTCATAAGATTACAAATAGAAAGAATATGGATTTGTCCAAGGATTTAGATTGCCTCCTCCAAAGTGCCATAATTTATAGCTGAATCCAGTCTCTTCTGGAACTAGGAGCAAAGTAAGAGTTTCTTCCTCAAACCAGAGAGGCGTCTTACGTATTCTGGGACGTATCTATATATATCAGAAATGCCTGTTCCTACTCCAGGTTTACTTATCCCAACCTATACTAGTGGCAAGACAATCTTGCCCTTTTTCATCTCTTTACCAATATCCTCAGTGAGTTCGTGTGTGGTGCACATGTCCACCTGAAAGTACTTGGTGGACATGCAATTACTCTCAAAAACCAGAAGGGGAGGGAAGGGAGAAAATAAAAAAAGAAAAATATATAAAAATAAAGTAGAACCCTAAGAACACAGAGAGAGTCATAGAATCGCATTATTTGGTTTATTGCCTTCAATATGATCAATGTAATTTCACTACAACAATACTACTAGAACACTCACCATAGGCACTTCTAAGTACCAGTAAGTAACCCAACAGTTATCAATACCTGGGTGTCTGATACTGAAACCTAGTGATTTGCCATACCCAGAGATGGCACTAACATGACATCGACAATCCTATGCACAAATTGAAACTTATTTGAAACTATTTTCATCTATTAATATGCCATTTCACCTACTTTTGTCACTTAGAACTAACAGTCTACCTATCCAAAAGACGTAAAGGGTGACGGAATGACCAAATCAGCAATACAATCTTTTATTTCTACTGGTTAAGCCACAAATTCTAAATTAAACTGCAATGTATTTTCCATGTTGGAAAAAATCAATGGCTAAAATATATGCATGAAGTGGATTCTCCAGTTCTATGGAAGAGAATGATATATCATGCAAAGATAGCTGTTTGGATCCTTTTATTTTTTTATCAAACTTAGGGGACAGAATTAGGCTCATTTATTGCCCTTCAACATTTCGACACGAGCAATAAACAAAAACACAGGGGTTTTCCTTTGACCCTTTAACCTTCCACAGGAGATACAAGATTCTCTGTTTTCCTTTCTTGTTTGTTTATGGGTAGGTCACAGGTTATACAAGATTCCCACTAATGAATAACTTCTTTTGGTGGAGAGAATTATAAACATTAAATATGTGCCACATTGACTACAACAAGTGATCTTCCTAGGTTTCCATCTTCTCTTGGTTCAAAGAACCAAGACCAGTAGAAAGGTGGAATTAAAATGTTTATGAGTTTCTCTTTTTTCGTTTTCAATGCTTTACACATTGATGTGCTTATGGGTCCTGTAAAAGACATATATGGAGACAGTAACAGTAATTTCCTTTACTAAAGAAGATGCTATATTGACGAGAAGAAATGAAAGTAGATATAGTCAACTAACATTCTCCATATAGGGGGTGAACTAACCGTAGCATCTGGAGAAAATAGACAAAATTCCAACGTAGGCATTAATTAACTGCTACGGGAATTCAAACTTTTGTAACGAGTCAAAACCTTCCAGTAGATTCGTGAAATAACAGTAATATCCATTGTACAATTAGTAAAACAATTTATGTGTCCGCTATTTTCAATTCATTCTACAACCTTAAATTACATTTCCGCTATTTCTAACAAGATTAAAAATGCCAGGAAGTTTTATTTTAATTGATATGCCAATCTTCAAGGGAATGGAGTTAAGCAGTAAGAAATGTGATAAGGCATAAAACCACAACAGCGGCATCAAGTCCAGGCAAACTAACTAAATATTCCTGTGGGATTTTTTCTTTCTTGGATCTCTGATTCTGAAGTTCAAATGTTTTAGCAAGTAACTCATCACCATCCTGGTAACAATCACCATTTCAATCAGGCACTTGATTTTAACAGCGATTACATCTTTGTTACTAATTAACTCATTAGCTGCTCTGTTCTCAGCATATCATGAAAAAAAAAATACGCTACACATAGTAAATAAAAACCAAAAAAAAAAAATTAAAAAAAATTAAAAACAAATAAATAAAATAAATAAATATAAATATAATATTTTTTGAGGTGTGGCTGGAGGGGTAAAGGGGGTGAAAGGGGGTGGAGTTGGGTGGAGTGAGTGGAAATGTCAGGAGATGAAGACATTTTCCACTCCTTTTAACTAATATTTTCCTTTGACCGGAAAATATTTTCCGGTTGACCAATAACTAATATTTTCTTTTGACCGGAAAATATTTCCCGGTTGACCAATTTTCCGGTGTTACCAAACACCGGAAAATTAAGAAAACATTTTCCAGGAAAACATTTTACGGCATACAAACGGAGCCTAAGCAATATATATTTTCAAAAATCACATAAAAATAGCATGCCTTGTAAAAGGTGAATATTCAATTTGGGGACTAGGGGAGTAAAAGAGAAGGAATTAAAAGAACAAGTTGCTATCAGAAAATGTCATCACCTCTCCATGCAGCGGTTCACCGAGCAAGCTAGGGTATGTAATTGGTGAGTATCTCATGTTAGTAACTGCTTCACCAGATACATTACCAGTGGCCTGAGGCAAAAGCCGAGGTGTTCCAAAAGTAGGGCAATGAAGGTGTTGATCTAACATTTGCATGTGCATGGCCATCATGTCTCGTCTCCGATGGATCTCCAAAATAAGTGTAAACAATGCCTCATCATCTGGTATATTTTCTATGAAGTGCAAACCACTGCGCAGCAGTTCGTAGAAGGGCACACGGCATTTATCATCCTCAACCAACAGCCAGACTACATCCAAACAACTGTGCATCCATTCAATAAGGGCCTTGTCAGGCTTCCAGTATTTTCCAGTGTCAGATTCATCAATTACATGTTGCTTGTGGTCCCAAGTAACAAGCCAATTTAACATGTGGTAGAAAATATCAGCATGTGTGGCAGGCTTTAGATTGTAGTCAAGGCTAACTAATATTATCTTGCAGCACAACTGACGCAGACTGCTAATAGCAGTATCTCTTATAGATAAGTTGATCCTTGCTGCAGACTGTTGACCATTGCAGGTGACATCAGATGTCTTCATGTTTGACAGAGCGGTACAAGATTGAGGTTCAGCTGCTGACTGGGATGGGGATCCAATAACATGAACTGAAGGCAAAGGAGAAGCCGGATCTGATGACTGAAAATTAGAGGTGGTAGGAACTGTACTAGAAGATTGCAACAGCCCTGATTGTGATAGCATAGTTGAAGCAGCCACTGATTGGCCCCCCTGACGAATTGACATTTCTGCTGAAGAGACTGAAGAAAGAAGAGATGGCAAGAAAGTATCCCAATTTATGTGACCTATACTACACAAACCACGTAAAGCGAATAGAAGGAACTCTGCGCGGGGTGCATGATTACTACACTGAACTACAAGAGAAATAAGAACAGATTCTGTCACAGCACGCAATTGCTCCAAGTCCTGGAAAAGATTCTCCCAGAAATTAACAGAAGTGGCAAACTGGTAACCGACCAATTATATGACATCTTAAGAGGAACATGTCAGCGAAGATAAAAGTTTCTCTTGAACAAAGAGCTCACCGCAAATTGGCTTTGGAGCTGCTCAAAATCTAAAAGGAACTGTTCATTTGGCGGAGGAAGTTCTCTATTGATAGCAGTAACACGCTTCAGTGTCTTGTTTCTGTGAATCACTTTCATCATATTCAGTTGGGTAATCTTACATTTTCATGATACATGATGGGAATCAAGTGAGAACAAGAAAGTTGTTTACATACATTAGATCAATTAATCATTGTTTCCTGCTAACAGACTATCACAAACTTTTCTAGTCAAGAAAATTGTCGTTACTTTCTGATACAGACAAAGCATCTGGTCTAGTTTTAAAATAAATGGATACTGGGTCCTGAGCAGTTCCACTTGATTTAAAAAAGAAAAAAGATTAAATAAACATTCAAACTAATATTTCTACAACATGAAAGGCCAACTTCTCCAATAGCTGCAATCTAAAAAGGGTAGATATAACTTCATCAGCTGTTTCACATACGAAATAACAGAAACCAGTCAGGCGTACGAATGCAATATCACCCAAGTTCATGGAGAAATTAAAGACTGAGCAGATATTACAAGAGAAACTAGTCAGAAGTAAGGATACATCCATCAGTATCATCCAGTATCTCAAGGCGTAAATGCTAATATAGAATTATGGAGGCAGCTGTGGAAGCAAAAGGCTTAGATTGAGTTGATTGAGACAAGAGTTTATGGAGTGAGAGCCAAAGGAAAACATCAATGACATAAAAGTAAGATTGGATATGCAGAGGATGCCTAAGAAAAAACACTTCAGCTACCATGGGTCACTGGTCCAATGAGACAGAGAGACTGATACCGATCTCGCTCATAGAATCAATGTGGGAATGTGGGATCAATGAAGCAGAGAAGTGCATCAGGGGTCTTATGGGATAGAAAAGTATCCCTTAAGCTAATGGAAAGTATATAAGATGGCCATAAAACCAGCTCTACTTTATTGAGCGAAGAGCTCGGCAATGAAAACCAACATATTCACACGAAGGCAGTGGCATATATGAGAATATTGAGATGGAGCTGTGGGATTATCAGAAAAGAAAGAATTAGAGATTGTTTGAGGGAATTTGAGGGTAGCACCCATCAAGATAAGATGAGCAAATATCGTTTCAATAGTTTGAAGATGCCATGAGAAACTTGCATAGGCACCTCTGAGAAGGTGTGAAGGTAGTTATGAGGTTGATCATCATAAGTAAAAAGTATAAAGGAAATCCCAAGAAGAGTTCAAAGAAAATCCTTAGCCCAAACCTTTGAACCAACAGAGGAAATGTCCACAACAAGAGTGAATAACGTTGCCAAATCTATATAGTTCTTCAATTGGTTTGATTCAGTTTAGTAAACTCTCTTGATAAATTGATTAGTTTAAGCATAACAACTACAACTTCATTTTCAAGTCATCCCTTTTTGCATATTGTAACTACAAAATTTAAGAATCCCTTCCTGTAAAAACATGAAAGTATAACATATCAATTTCCAATATCGCCTAGACACTACAAGCACCAATGCTGGAATGTCACATTCACTTTTTCGCTCTATCAGGGTGACACTAGAATTTCCCTTTGTTGGACTCACACATAACTCAAATTACAAATTGTAATAAATTTAATGATGCAATTAACACTAAAAGAATTATGAAAATGAAAGGTAAGGTTGAGCACGGTGGCCCCCAAGTAGTCCGACCCTTTCCCCATTCCCCAAACTCCCCAATGCAATTAACAATAAATTGGAAAATTTAGAAATAAAGATTACAACAATTAAAAACTCTTAACCTATCATTAAATATAGTAATCTTTAGCACATATAAACTGGAGAATTTTATCAACCCAAAAAAACCCATTGAAAATGTATTAAAATAAAAAGGAAATTTCAAAAACTAAAGAAATTAAGCAACATGGTTTCACATACGGTGGCTCCCTCGTAGCATCATCTGATTTTTGCCGATCACTTCTCTGCAAAAACCAAATAAATAAATAAATAAATCAACTCCATTTAGTGACTAATCAAATTGAACATCACAACAAATTTATCATTTTTTTCTGTCAATTACTCACGCCTAAGTAGAGGTTGAATAGATCAATTATTGCGGGCCGGGCCGGGTGGAATTGGTGGGCCCTTGCTGAAGAAGAAGAAGAAGATTGCCTCTGCTGCTGCTGCTGCTGTTGTTGTTGTTGCTGCTGCTGAAGCAACTGTTGTTGTTGTTGCTGTTGGGGATTGGTGTTTTGGTCCATTTCTGGGATGGGGTGCTGGGGATTGGGGTTGGTCGAGCTGGGGGCTCTCAACATTGTTTTTGTACTAAGTTTTACCGAATTGTTAGAAGCGCGTGTCGTTGTATTTTTTTATTTAATAATTATACTAAAATGGAGAAGGACTAGGCTTGTGAGATCATGTAAGAAGGCAGAGAATTTTGCTAGAGGGGTTTAAAGCAAAGAGAATATAGGTTTGTTCTTGGATTTGCTGACAATGTAAGCTGACCCAAAAAAAAAACAAAAAAGAGAAAAGAAAAGAAAAGGTGGGTGAAAGTGCATCTTGCATCCTTAACAAATAGTGTTTTTGTTGTTCAAGCCCCTAAACCATCAGATTGTGCCAATTAACCCTTTAAACTTCCTTCACAACAACAACAACAAAAAAATCATTGACAGAAATGATGATTTACGAAAAATTACATATAGTGGGGGACGATACATAGGAAGGGAATGTTATATGACTTAGTAAGTCCAATAATTAATACGTGAAAAGAAAACCTCATAAAACTTAGTAAGTGTTATAATTAAAAAGTTAGTAAATAATATCAATAAATATTAGTTTGTAGGTTGGCTATTGAACTTGTTAATATAACTTTTTTTAGCTCAAAGGTTTTGATGATTGTTGGATCTTTTGTTGCGAAGGAATCCTAGAGAGATAGAGGTTAACAAGTAAAAGGGCATGTATCCATTTTTTTTGTAAAGAAATAGGGCTACTTCACAAGAACTACAACTTGAAACGATTTATACATGTTAAGGTAAAACTTTGGTAATGGACTTGTGCGGACTGGTCGACCTATTTCCTACATAATGAATGACCTTGTGGACTTTTTCCATGGGACCACTTCGACGCTGAATTCAGTTATGTAGCTAAGGTAAAGGAGAAAAAAGTTTAAAAGCAGGGTAGGTTAAGAGTGTCTAGGCTAAAGAATGAGTTACCTATGAGTGTAATGGTATGATCTATTTATACTTACCGGATTCGGACTAAAATTGAGTCAAATCCCTTAAGGCGCGAGTATTTGTTTCCTTCTCAAATGGAACTTCCTTATGAGATAGTAATTCTCTTCCCCAAGGAACTTACCCAAATGTCTTTGACGTCGGATCTATCCCACCATCATACGGGACGTACTAATCATGTTTGGTTCGAAGTGTATGTGATGCAACCGACCTAGAATCACGGTCCTCCTAAGTTGTTCTTGATAGGTCGAGAAGTCTTATGGTCGTACTCAGTGGGCCCTCCTTGCAAGGCCCTTTCCATGAGCTCAAGTCGGGTTATTTTTACCGTGTCAACAACTGACAAATTAGACAACGAAGAGAGATATAGAAAATACAATTTTTGCTTTGAACGACTCTAGACTTGATCTATTTGACCCAAAAGAGTAGTTCAAGAAAGAAAAAAAAAAAGGTACATTTCATATGTCCAGAAAGAACAGGGGCATGCTTCTCAAGTTTCTGAATTCCCAGGCCAGTGTCATAGCATAATGCTTGGCCCACTTCTTGGTCTCTCCTAGTAATGAATTTTTGCATGGAAAAATATACTGATTTATCTATATTTCATGCCTATCTTTTTTCACTTTTGATGTGTTTTGAGCTTAGTTTGGTATTCAAATGATGATTTTAAACATATCTTGTGGTTTTGTAGATTTGGGATGAAAATGGAGAATTTGGACACAAAATAGAATAAAAAAAGTGGATGCAAAACAAAGACAGAGAGAAGTTAAAGCCAAGCCAAGGGCTTGGCTTATCTCAAGAGCCTTGACAGATCGACTGATTGAAGGTGCAAAGTAAAGTCCGACTAGTTGTTCGACCAATTTTTCGGTCTGTCAATCGTGTTGTCCAATAGAAAATTGCTCCTCAACCAATCAATCGACAAATATTAGTTGAGTCTTGTGTAGTAGTTTTTTCTAATTAAGGAATTTGTGTTGTTAATCGTGTGGGAGCTCATTCGAGGATATTTCTAGGTTAGGGAAGTTCATGAGAAAATCATATAAATCATAAAAAGAAAAATCCTAGATTCTATTATAAGCTTGAGGGTTTAAGAATTAAAATATCAGAGAATGAAATTAACGTACTATGTGCTTGAATCAACGAACAAATCTTGGATTATGGCACAAAAACACTTTCTCTTTTATATTTTTGAATTTTGTATTTCTATTATGTTTAGCTAGATTCACGTCGTTCTAGGGTAAAAATAAAAATGTGATGGTTATGAATTCGTGGTTGTAGCTTGGATGAGACTTTTATGAGGTTAAATTTATGAATAAATGCATGTATTGTTTAAATAACTATTTCTATATTATATTTGTAGCTAGTATATTGATAAGTATGATGTCATTAATCATGATTTTGTACATTTATTGATTAAATATTGGTTTATCCTATTATGATTGTAGCTAATGGTGAATGAATATATATTGTTGAGATTGTTGAATGTTTGGATTAACTGTGCAAGTAGTGATTGCACCCTATCGTGTCATGAGGTTATTGGTTGTACTATAGCCCTTACCTTATACCCTTAGTTTATTTCCTTGTTCTTTGATCATGTGATTGATAGTTGTACCCTGATGGCCATTAGCAAGTTGTATCATAAACTTAATTTTAGGATCAACTGACCTCCTTTATTAGTTGACTACAAAACCCTAGGTTGGGTGGCCAAAACTACCAAATGATTAGACAAAGACTTAAAGATAGAGTTGTCCCTACTATAAAAGGATAATTAGCAATTAATCAGGTGGCAATTAGAAAGGATTTGAGCAACTAAGTAGGGCTTGTATCCAAATCCACATCTTTTTAGTCAAATCTAGGACTATACCCGAGTTTCATACCATTGCATGCAGTTCGAGCCCTAGACCCCTTCTCTCATTAGAAAGACCTGACTCTATTTTATTTTGCTTTCCTTTGTTTAATTTTTTAGTTAAAATCTTCTCAATGTTTTAGTTAAAATCTCCTCCAATGACATCTCACACACTTACTTGGACACATCTCACGCATTTGACCATGAGCTAACTACCCCTTTCCCCTTGTGATACTATCTCGCTCCTACACGCTAAACTATTACAAACTCATGCACTTGCAAGAAAAACTCGACTTGAATTGTGTACCACTTTTACACCTGCACTCGAGTTGACATCAAATACACCAGAAAACCAATCCTAGATGAAGATTTGTTAGTAGGACAAATCAACTTCCTTTGACGTCGAGAAAGGCCAATAAACCAAATGGCATTGTACGACTAATTTGACTTGAGACACTAACTAATCTAATAACAAGGTAATAAAAGAACGAATTAAGGTAATAGATCAATGTTAAGAGATGCTCAACTTCGAACTTGAAAAAGGTGCCCTCAATTTGACATGGTCCATCACACTTTTGACATAGTGCAACAAAAAGAGAATTAACAAAAAATTGAAAGGGTCAAAGCCTCATTTGCATGCAATTAATTCTTTAAATCATATAATTTGGTGCCATTTTTGTTTATTCCCACTTCAAAATTGCATGGTCCTAACTAAGCCTTGACTTTATACGCTATGTTCTATTTCTATGGAGGAAGGGGGCCAAAATTGAGATAGTATAATATTTAATATTACGGTTATGTGATTTATTTGTAGGTAAAATAAAACTTTGGGTGTTTATTTATAGTACTTCATATAAAATCTATGAGTTTTGTCTAAATTATTAAAATCTTGTTGGTGATTGAAGAAAACCACTTTGAAATTTGTACAACATTCTCCTAAAGCATACGGAGTTCGAGATGATAATATGACAATTAGGCTAACTATGCACAATATAGTAACTAGAGAAATAGGTGTTGTAGCAAATTTGAGTTTTTATTTCATTTTTTGAGTACAAAATTAATTTCAAAATTTGGGAAATGAGCCACATTTTATTTTCTCTAAAGAGGTTCAATTGATCTAAAACTTCCTTGGCAACAATCAGACAAGTGAAAGTTTTGTGGTGAACCAAAAGAGTTCATCTAGAGCAAGATATGAGCATTGACTTAACCTATACCTGGAAGTAGGGAAAAAGAAAAAAAAGATAAATTTTGATAAATCCTTTTATCATTTCCAAAGCCTTTTTATTTTTGACAAACTTGTTACTCCCTTCACTACAAAATAAACGTACTTGCTTTGTAACTATTATTTATGTCAAATAAGCTATGGGAACAAACATCTAATATAGTAAACATTTATATGTATAAGTCCAATACTAAGAGTGGAATGTGAAAGCATACATGCAACAATAGCGAAGGGTTGGTTCATCATGAACAACAATGAAAGGAGTTATTAACGTACAAAACATAAAATTATGTACCTTATTAAATATGTCTTCCCAATCTTAAGAAACTTCAAGAGTCAAGCTTTAATTGATGTGTGTTAAAGACGACTAAGGGTGAGCAAAATGGTAGGGTTAATATGGAACTAACTTCATAGAGTAAGGTTTAAAATAGGGACCTAATCCCAAGAATGTAAATCTAAAATTCCAATGCTTGGTGAAATGATATCTACAATTAATGTTTTACATTATGTTTCAATTCAGTTTTTTGGGGAAAAGGAAAGAATGAAGAGTGATTCACTTTTTGGCTCCATTTCCTTGAATGAAGTTGATTTTGCTTCCATCAACCCTTTCCAAATAATAGAAGAAAATGAAAGGACGGTGTGTGAAATAACTAAAATGTCCATGATTATTTAACATGAAAAGATATGAAAAGGTTGTTTAGTAACTTTTTATTTGAACCTATCACTTCTTTTCCTATCATTCTCCAATTCAAACAAGGAAGCATAAAATTCTTTCCTTTTTTTTTTCTTCTTCCTTTTCTATTCTTCCTTTTTTGCTATCCAAATTAGGGAACCTCTATGAATCTTTCTTCTACATTCCTTCATTTACTTTCAATCTTAAAGTGTTTTGCTATTAATGGCTAGAAATTAGAAGTTTCTATGAATCTTGGTAATAATTCTTGTTTTATATTTACTCAAATAGAATAAATTTACTTCATTTATAAGAAAAACCTCTTAAAAATAAAAAAGAAAACACAAAGACAACCCTAATGAAAATAGGTTGGTATATGCCTTCTGTGATCTATATAAACTCATCATTCTTTAGGAGATATTACTTTGTTAATTTGATTTTGAGTTATATGTATACAAGAGATACAGTCCAATCACTCCAGCTACTAATGTTGTCATATCTCATTTTTTATTTCAACTTTGATTGTGTCTCATCTATCATGACATGAATCCTATAGTAGGTATATGAATCTGATTTTAATTTGATTTGATATTTGGACTACCATCGAGCCTTATTTAAAGTGTCCTTTTTATTAAGCTTTTTTTGCTCATTTTGTTTGTGTAGAGGGTAGTAGGAATGGTTCCAAATAGATGAGGCTTAGCACTTGCAGATTAATTACTATTTGTTAGATTAGTTTAGTTTTCTTTAGTTTTTGTGTTATAGAACATCATAACTATTTTGTGGAAAGCATGTAATTTTTGGGTATAGACACTTGTGTGTGGTTTGGTAATTATAGTATATAAATGCTCTAATGTGATTTTACTGATTCATCCATTATTAATGTATATTAAGGCCTTGCAGGCTCAAATTATTTAACTTAGGCCTATTGCAGGTCACATCCTAGATTTTTTATTCAAAATTCGAGTCGTGAGAATATCTATTTTTAGCAAGTGACATTTCCTAATTTGGTGTCCTACTTAATTTAGAGAAAGCATGGGTAATAAGAGCGAAAATAAAAGGTGATAAAGTATCACCTTGGCGCAAACCTCTTTGTGGTGAAAAAGGTTTTGTCGAAGTTCTGTTGATAATAATGAATAAGTAACCGTTGATACACAATTCATGATCCAGCTGGTTCAAATTGGGTGAAAATTCATCTTGTTTATGAGACGTTCAAGAAGGCAAATTCTTGCATGGTCTAAGACCATATGTGGGGACATGGTCTTAGTCAATACTTTTTTGCCACGTCATCACAATATCAGGATTTCACTTTTCATTACTCAAAAGCTGAATAAGTTAACTATGGTTAGATATAATTAAAGTATTCTAACTAACCTATATAATTAATTCTAACCAATAGAAAGAAAGGACGGTTAGAATACTTGCTAATTCCTCTTCCCCTCAGATACAAAGAACCATGGATTTTCAAATTTTTGGGTGGTGAAGATTCTAAAGCTATGTGTTGAAGCTTGAAGCTAAGGATTACTTGGAATATCGAGTTCTCGGACTCGAATGGTTTTTATTTGTTTTTTTTTTAATGTTGTAAAATTGGTTTCTCAATTCCTCTGGAAACTAAAACATGTATCAATATTAGAAAGGGTTAAAACCATTTTAGTCCCTAAGGTTTGTCCTAAAGACCAAATTGGTCCCTCAGTTTTGTAAAAAGACCAAAGAGGTCCCTCTGGTTAACTATTGTTAGTCAATTACTAATGGTCAAAGTGTTGACTGACTTAAAAGACTATTCTACCATTAAGTAACATATATTATAAAGGAAAATTATATATAAAAAAAAGCCAAAATCAGTCCAAAAAAACCATTATTCACATCATTCACAAAGGAAAAGGAAAAGAAAAACTAAAAATAATCCGTTCAAACATAAACAAATTAAAAGTCAGTAATATATCGATAAAAAATAATTTTGCAGAAGGGACCGAAATATCTGAGACTGGGACAATGACCGTAATTGATTGTCATAACAATCAATACAGTCTTAGCGTGTGCAAGCGACAGGCAAGGACTTACTTTGCCTCTTCTGGTTGGTCTGCGCTACGCAATGCCCATAACGTGAAAATAGGTGATAAATGTGTGTTTGAAGAAATGGGTGAAAGACAATTCAGATTCCAAGTAATTAGCAGCGAGGGTACCAGTTAGAAAAAAGAATGAATCATAACTATTTATTTTTTATCGATATATTACTAACTTTTAATTTGTTTATATTTGAACGAATTATTTTTAGTTTTTTTTCCTTTTCCTTTGTGAATGATGTGAATAATGGTTTTTTTGGACTGATTTGGGCTTTTTTTTATAATTTTCCTTTATAAGATATGTTACTTAAGGGTAGAATAGTCTTTTAAGTCAGTCAACACTTTGACCGTTAGTAATTGGCTAATGGAAGTTAACTAGAGGGACCTCTTTGGTCTTTTGCAAAACTGAGGGACTAATTTGGTATTTAGAACAAACCTCAGGGACTAAAATAGTTTTAACCCATATTAGAAATTTTGCAGCTTTAGTTCTTCAACAACATAAAATCTTAAAATTGTAGTTATTTGAAACTGTTGGTAAGTTACGATAATGAGTCTCATACTCGTTTTTGGATCCAAGTTGTTTTCGACCCTTTTTTTTTGTAATTTTGTTAATTAATTTATCAATTTATACTACATCAAGAGCTCAAGGACTAAACCCATATGGTAATATTAGAAAATGTGCAACTAGGTGTTGAAGAACTTGAAAGCTAGGTATGCGGGTTACGATAACACCTAGCTTTAATTCCTTCATCACTAAAAAATTTGAAAAATTGTTGTTCTTTGTAGCTGAGAAAGAATAGGAAACAACAAGTTTCATTCAACTCTTCTGTCTTTTTATTGTTCCCGAAGTAAATTTTCAATGGGTAGATGATGGTACGGTGGAGATAATGGAAGAGAAAGGGTGAGATGAGAATCTTGGCTTTTGGGTTGTGGTGGTTTTGGCCATAAGGGAAGAGGAGAAGGGTGAGCCAAAGGGTGGGGCTCTCCATGAGGAACAAGGCTAAGGGTGGCGGTATAGTGGGTCCCTACCCTGCACGGTGGTGCTTGCCATAAGGGGCGGTGAGATATTAGAGGGAGATTATGGCAGGTGGTATGATGAAGAAGAGAAAGAGCAAGCTGTAATGGAATAAGCTCTGATCTGAGATCACTTACTGTCTTTCTATTGGTTTAGAATTAATTATGTAGGTTAATTAGAATGTTTTATTAGTTGTATCTAACTCTAGTTAACTTATTCAGCTTTTAAGTGATAAAAAGTGAAATCTCTCATATTGTGATAACGTGGCAAAAAATTATTGACTAGTACCATGTTCCTACATATGGTTTTAGACCATACAAGAATTTGCCGTTCTAGAAACCTCCACTCGACTTTATCGTAGGTTTTTTGCATATCAATTTTGACTGCTGCGAAGAATTTCTTTGGATTTTTTCTTTTCTTTTTCAAAGCATGAGCAACTTCTTGAGCAACTAAGATGTTATCTTGAATAGCAGGGTTAGGAACAAAAGCACTTTGGAACTGGCCGACAATGGAGTCGAGATGGAGTCGCAACCTCTCAATAAGAATCTTTGCAATCGAACGTGCATACCATGTGGACCGCGTGGTCTATATGAGTAGGAAGGAGATTACTACTACTGTAACTTCTTCGTGTAGAACCATGGGTCTTTTAATTAAAGATTGGGTAATTTATTGAAATGGTCCTAAATCTTTATTTATTTTTACATGTCAGTCTCCTATATTTCATTTTGGATAAATAGTCATTCATCTTTCATTTTCGTGACAGCCGTTAGCCCTTAGAGTAAAATCTGTCAAAAAATAACGTTAGTGAGTACGTGGATGACACGTGGCCGCAAAATGCATAAGCCTTAAAATGCTTATATTTTATCGTGTGACAATTTTATCCCTGAAGATAAGTGCATTTTCCGGCCACGTGCCATCCACGTGTTCACTAACGTTATTTTTTGACGGATTTTGCTCTAAGAACTAACGACTGTCACCAAAATGAAAGATGAAAGACCATTTTGTCCAAAATGAAAGATAGGGGACTTAAATGTAAAAAAAAGATAAAAATTTAGGACCATTTCAGTAAATTACCCTTAATGATTATGTTGAGCAATTGTTGCTTGATTGTGATAAGTCAAAGGGATACACTCAATGAAAATAATTTCCTTCTTAGACCATTATATGTAGAATTCTTTATATTTTAAATTTTTCCTTTCTCTTTCTTTTCAAGTGTCGGCTATAAAATAATAGCTTAACGATCCTGACATTGTTGAGTTCATTTTCTGGAGTTTGCCCTTTCTTTTTCCTCTTTTTTTATGGTTTTTATTGATTGTACATATTTCTTTGGCTGCCATTACTTTGACATTGCTTTTCTTTTTGGATTTGGACTCCTTTACTTTTTTTTGTTAGACTTGATTCTACTTTACTTGCACTTCTTTTAAAAAATTCAGATTGGAGAGGCCAATGCTCCGATTGTTAGCTTTTAATATTGTATTACTGTTACGCACTTCTAAAGCTTTGTAGGGGTAGGGGAGGGCATCTCATGCCCTTTAAACACACAAACCAATAGTATTATTTATTTATTTATTTACAAGATTAGCCCAAATAATAACCTAAATAATAAAATCTTGGCTAAGGTTAATTGAAAGTAAATGCGCTAAGGCCAAATACCATTCTTCCTAAATTTTATCATTTTTAGATTTATTGGAATTGAATATTTATTTATGAATAAATATTGCAAAGATTATGCAAGTTAGTTGAAAATATATCATCTTATTGTGTATGAATTTTGATTCATTTTCTTTTTGAAATTTTTTTACATTGAATTAATTTTTTTAGGTTTACTATCTATTTAGTAATTTTTTATTTTAGAGTAAAGAGTTACGTGTATCAACACTGTAATTTTTTTAGATATTTAACTGTTATAAAGAGTGATTTTTAAACTTGTTAGATTTCGATTATAGTTGTAGTTATCAATTATGGTAATCTGTTAGGTCATAGTTATCCTACCATCAAGAAATAGACAACATTTAAGACATGTCACTACAATATGAGATTTACAACTTTGAGATAGATCCAATACGATCCTACTTACTATGAATTCCTCGTCATAATAAAAGACTATGGATAAATAGGAGAGCTAACACCATGAGTTGCTTGCATTTTTCTTTTTTCTAAAAAAAAATTTGTTATGACATATTTGAGATGATCGAGAAGGTTGAATACATTCATTTTCGTTTTTTTTCTTTACCGTGACAATGTTCACAGTAAAATATATAAAGAAAAGAATGAAAATAACAAATATGCTTGGACGTATAAGCATCAGCCATAAAATCATGAATTTCATAAAACTGTCCTCTGAAATGTCAAGTCACTCCTATAAAATGAATAGTGAACCAAGAGGGATCAATTACACTACTAAAAAGGACTACAAAGAGCCAATGACCTTTTAGTTTAACAGCATAACACTTGCAATATTTGCGAGAGGTTTCGAGCTTAAATCTCGCTGACTACATCTATATATATAGTATGAATTTAAGCCTCCCTCTTAATTAAAAAAAAAAGGACTACAAAGAGCAACATCATCTTATCAGATTTTAATTGAATAAACAGTTGCAGAATTATGGAGGTAAAGTATATGATATTCAGTTGAATAATCATCAAAATACAATAAGGATTTAAGAGCACAAAGCATGGATTTTCTCATTTCCTTTTTCTTTTAGCTTTGTAGTACACAATTTAAGATACTAAAGAAGTCCCAAATTTCAGATTTTGACATTACAGTGTGTATGAATTGGCGTACGTTTCAATGGTCCAGAGGCTCGACAGCAGTCCTGAAGAGAAGAACGTAGACCTTGTCGATTGAAAAATACAGGAAACCTCCGAGGGAATGAGTTACATATGAACCGAAGCTCGTTCCTACAATGCAATGCCAAGCTGGACCATACGATGAGTCGAACTCCTGTACAGACAACAGAAAGCACATCGTCAGCTTCTACTCGAGGACGGATCTAAAATTTTGTTGTAGTGGGGGCTACAACACATTTTTCTCGGTGGAGGATAATTTGATTCTTCATACGAATTACACATATATTAAAAACAACTTGAGATGAACAAACATATATTTTGTAAACAATGTGGGACAAGTACTGGCACTATAGTGGATCCTCCCTGCCCTTGCTTCTACTTTTCTACAAGTAATGCATACGGCAAAAAGAATTCAATAATGAATCAACAGAAACTCCATGAGGCTTCTCTGAGATTAAGAAGAGGATGGTTAGTAAGTACTGAAATGATGAAAGCAGGAAATTTAAAATGTCAGAAGTATTAAGAGTTGGGTATAAGTCCTCAACAAAAAGTCAAAACAATTATGTTACTTCAAACCAGAGATTCAAACAACAAAAACTGAGAAGCCCAACAAAGAGACAGTTAGGCAATAGAAATCAACTAGAGGCAAGTGCAGCGATGCAGCACAACTTCAGCAGTTGGAAGCATATGGAAGAAAATAGCTGAGTAAATATGAGTTCCTAACAGCATCTAAAGATTTGCCGGCCATAGCCGAGTAAACTGAGTTCCTAACAGCATTTATAGATTCCGTGCCAAATTCAATCAAACTTCTATCATAACGACTATAATTATGGATATAAATATTACCCCTTTAGGGAACTGATCATAGTAATTGTACTATCAAACCACCACAAACAAACCCATAAACGTAGTAAGACCATGATATTGATTCACAGGTGCATATACACTTTACAAAGAGAGCTCCAACACAATCACGTACTTTTTCACAGTTTATAAACAGGGTTAACAACTGTCATCCACAGGTGCCAACGTTAAATGTATAGTTTATTCTCTTCCCTCGTTCAAAAAGTACAACTTTTTAAGGAACGAAAAAGCTTACTGAGGAAGAGCAGAATGCACGACAAAGAGATGAAACTAATGGGTGAACAGGACATTCAGAACAAGTAACCAGAAACAGGATCGCAGAGATTTAACTAGTCGACAGATGATGCAGTTTTGATATACATAAATGAGAGATGAAAGGTGGTCTTTGAGCCAATAGTGAGTATAGAACCAAGATATAAACGGCATCTGTGTAAACTAGAAAATGTTTCAGCTGTAACTTAAGTTAGAATTATCCAGTGTGTTTTTTTTTTGGAAAGTTTGGAATTATACATTGTTAAGATTCAACACAATATCAAGGGGTTTCAAGAACTTTGAAACATAAAGCGAACTCAATTTTCATCTACACTCTTGGAAAAAGTTCTCCAGAAAGCTGATGCTTGACAACTAAACAAAGAACCAGAGTATCAGCTCTACCAAATTAGTTATCTCACATAAAGCAACCAATGTATTGTGGCATGTAGAGTAGAGAAAAATTACCAAAGTTAATCACTAATGTTAGTATCTAATATGCCCAAATACGACTCAAAACAAGAGATGGGGAAGATGGACTTGTATATGCTGTCTCTTCTGCCTAATCCAGTAAACTCTGCATGCTACTAATTTACTGCTAGTATGCAGATTATTTGTCCAACTATACTCCTATAGCTAAGCTCAAAAATAGAAGAAAAAAAAAAATCTGTTCAAGTTCTGCTATCTGTAGCCTTCTGGATTGACAGTTCTCCTTGTGTGTAACTTACCAACCTTTTGAGGTTTTTTTGTTTTTTGTTTTCCTTTTAATTTGAAAAACTTTCAATTTTGTATTCTATGTAAAGAATAAGTCTCAAATGGGTGCTAGTACATACAAATGGACCTAAACCACAAAACGAAAGACTACTCAGATCACACAAATCATTTATCAGCAAAGCCAACATTTAGACATTGTGTTTCTGTATGTTAGCATTTGCAAAGAGAGCTGATGCTTCACAGCTTATCTCGACATTCTCGCCGCTCTTTAATATTTACATTACCTCTCTTTGAATAACTTACATAGATGTGTCAATTGAAGCATAGAGGAAAGATCAGATAGATTAAAGCTGCATTTAGGTAAAATGACTGATAGAACATGGGCTTGATTAAGGTCTTTTTTCTGTCTGAACCACTCGAGGAAAATTCTTCTTCTGTACTAGATATGCTACTTTGCCAAAATGAAGTGATCCTAGATAGCTCCTAGTTATGGGTTTTGGTTCTCGTTGAATGACGTTTTCTCTGTTTATGCAAGCCCTCAACCATTTTGTAAGAGTTTTCTTTCAAGCTGAAATACTTTTGAAGATCACCTTCACTATCAACAATAAGTCTGTAAAACAAAAGAAGGCCCAAATAGCACAAGTTGTAAGCAAATTATAACCTTTACCTTTTACCACGTTAGAATCATAGCAAGGAAGGAGAAATGAAGCTCAGACACTAGCAGCCTCATAGTAGTCTCATTCCACGCCTCCCATACACATGATATTGAGATATAGAAGGCAAATGACTCATGAATTTGGAAATACAAATAGCAAAATATAGATTAGGAGAAAAGAGAATAGTGAAAATATCATTTCACTGAGAATTTTTCACCCTTTAAAATTTAAAATGTCTCAATTTCTGAACCCTCTAAAGTTATTACTCCAGATGAGCACTTAGGATTTTGCAACTGCATCAAGATAGCCCAAATTGTTAAACTCCATGGGAAAATCTGGCAGATGTGACTTCTTGGCATTCAAGCCATGTTGACACAGATAAAACCCAAGATAAATCTTGGATTCTTGAGGAAATGAAGAGACAAATGGTGATTAAAGAGACGTGCATTTAATGCACATGTTAACAAAAGTCAACTATTGTAACATGAAAAGAAATGGAGGCAATGGAGGCAATAGGGGCAATAGGGTGACTAACTTTATTCCACCATCCTTTCATCTCTCAACTATAAATAGGCTTCATTGGCATTGTATCAAAGTATCCCCTAGTACTCTATAAGTTTTTTAAGCAATGTATAGTGGCATCAGAGCCACAGTTCTGAGTGTGTGAATCTTTTCTCATATTCATTTATCATGACATACAATCTTGTGCAACCACAACTTCCAAAACTCCCTGGTGACAATTATAAAAATTGGAGTATTCAAATGAAGGCTTTTTCTGGTTCTCAAGATCTTTGGGACATTATCAAAGATGGGTATGTAGAACCCACCGCAGAAGTTGAAGAAACCTACACCACGGAGCAAAAAATTTTGCTTCGTGAAACAAGAAAGAAAGATAAAAAAGCTTTGTTCTTGCTTTATCAAGGTGTAGGCGAATCCATGTTCAAGAACATTGCAGAAGCAAATCAAGTAAAGAAGAGTGGGAGAAACTTGCAACTTCATTCAAAGGAGTTGATTGAGTCAAAAGAGTTCGTTTGCAAACACTTCGAGGTGAGTTTGAAAATACTCACATGCGAGAAGGTGAATCTGTTTCAAATTACTTTTCTCGCCTACTTTCAATTGTTAATCAACTGAAAAGAAATGGAGAAACAATTGAAGATGTCCGGGTGATAGAAAAAAATATTGCAATCTCTCACAAAGAACTTTGAGCATGTGGTGGTCGCAATTGAAGAATCAAAAGAATTGGATCAACTCAATGTAGAAGAGTTGATGGGGTAGCTCCAAGTACATGAACAACACATGAAGAAGAATTCTAATTCTTCCACAATTGAACAAGCTTTGGAATCAAATCTTAATTTGCAAGATCAAAAGTCAAGAGGTGGAGGTTCCTAACGTGGCAGATGTGGCAACAACTATCGAGGACGAGGCCGAGGCAAAGGTAATTTCCATGACCATTCTCAACAAAAGAATACAAATAACTTTGTGAACAAATATGGTAGACGAAGAGGAAGAGGAAAATCTGGTCGTGGACGTGGAAATAAAATAAATGTTGAGTGTTATAATTGCCACAAATTTGGCCACTATGCTTGAGAATGTTGTAACAATAATTCGGATCATGATGAGCAATCCGATTTTGCTCAAACCTCCAAAGGGAATGATGAAGGTACACTTCTTTTTGCACAAGAAAGATCAAAAAATCAACGTGATGTGTGGTATCTTGACTTTGGAGCAAGTAATCACATGTGCGGGAAGAAAGAATTTTTTGAAGAACTTGAGCGGCAAGGGTAATGAATATGCAAGCATCCCAAAATAAGGGAGTGAAGAGTGAGTGAAAGATCTTTGTAAAGGCAGCAGCCTATATTTTGTGATATATTCGTACTTTGAAAAGTCTTGTAATTTCTGTGCAAGGATTCGTAGCTCCTAAATCATTTCCAGTAAATCTTTAACCACTTCCAGTAAATCCCAGACAAATGCAAAAGATACAAAAAACATTTAACGTAGTTTTACATCCACGAACACCCAAGCCTTGATACATTTTCATGAGTCCGGTTACTAACCGGCTCTACAACTATATAACTAAATTGCTTAACAAACTTGGGGTACTTGGGGGCACTTTGATACAAAGCCAATGAAGCCTATTTATAGTTGAGAGATGAGAGGATGGTGAAATAAAGTTAGTTACCCTATTGCCTCCATTTATTTTCATGTCACAATTGTTGACTTTTGTTAACATGTGTATTAAATGCACATGTCTCTTCAACCACCTTTTGTCTCTTCATCTCCCCAAGAATCCAAGACTTATCTTGGGTTTTGGTTTGCATTCACCAACACCCCCTTCAAACCAAAACCATTTTCATACCAAGTACTGACCTCAATTTCTTAAATGCTTCAGCATTTCTTAACATTTCCATGGCTAATCATTTTCTTTTCAGCCTTGTTTGATTGTTCTAGTGCGACAACTATCTGCTCAATGCATCGCAGTAACAATCTTCAATAACAAGCTTCAGCTCTCTCGTCTTTTTGGCGACTACTACACCATTTCTCTTGACGCGAGCACCTCTTGCTTCTAGCGTCCTCTTTTGGGCAATCTTCTTTTAACATTCCTTGTCTACTGACAGCATACTGGAAGTGACCATGGATTTACTGCAAATGATTTTGGGTTTATTGGAAATGACTACGGACTTACGAATCCTCACAAAAAAACTAGGTTGCTGCCTTTACAAAGACTTTTAGTATTTTTCTGCAGTTATTCTTTCACTTTTCTCACTTTGCCACTCTTTTCACAACTTAATCCTTTTGCATTTGTATGCGACCTCGAGCTCTGATACCACTTGTTGGAAAATTGAATTTAGCACACAAATGCAAAATATAGAAAGAACCCGATACATTTTCATGAGTCCGGTTACTAACCGGCTCTACAACTACATAACTACATTGCTTAACAAACTTGGGGTATTTGAGTGTCCGTGGATGTAAAACCACGTTAAATGTTTTTTGAACCTTTTGCATTTGTATGCAAGATCCAATTTTCCAACAAGTGGAATCATAGCAAGGAAGGAGAAATGAAGCTCAGACACTAGCAGCCTCATAGTAGTCTCATTCCTCGCCTCTCATACACACGATATTGAGATACAGAAGGCAAATGACTCATGAATTTGGAAATAAAAATAGCAAAATATAGATTAGGAGAAAAAAGAATAGTGAAACTATCATTTCACTGAGCATTTTTCACCCTTTAAAATTTAAAATGTCTCAATTTCTAAACTCTCTGAGGTTATTACTCCAAAGAGCACTTAGGTTTTTGCAACAAGATCAAGATAGCCCAAATTGTTAAACTCCAAGGGAAAATCTAGCAGATGTGACTTCTTGGCACCTGGCATTTTCCCATTAGCTTTTCTGATGGAGTTACTGGCATTCAAGCCATGTTGACATAGGGTGTCAAACTTGAGGCCAAAACTTTGAGAAATTAATTACGAGAGTGAGGAAACCAAGTCATTTTGAATCTTGCAAGGCGCAAAATATAAGTAACTTTAGAGATTTATTTGCATAAATGGTTATGAAAAACTATCCTCTCCAAATTTAAAATTACCAGTTTCTGTATTAATGTCTTCTTACATTTTAAACCAGCACCAGAAAGGACACAAAAATAATCTATACCATGAGCCATGAAATTCAACATTAGCAACCTTTTGGTCTAAGACAACCTATCAACCTCTAACTGAAAGTTAATTTGATTGACTAAATCATTAGTCTTAGATCAAGCTTCAAGAAAATCATTGTAATTACTTTACAATGTAGAAGCAGACATTGCACTGCTTCTTGGCAGGCTTAGACATTACCAAGAAAGGAACTGAAAGAGACAAAGCACAAGAAAGCAGAAGCAGACCGCAACCGATGAACAGAAGGGTGCGATGATAAGGTCTGCCATGACGACCCCATATGCGAGATGATGCTGCTGTTGCTGACCAGAGGAAACAGCATGCGTATTGCCATCGCAGCCAAAGAACAGTGCTGTAATGCGGCATAGCAGGCGCAGGCCACCTCTTCAGCGAGGTTTCATCAACATGGACGAGACGGGAAATGCCATGACAAGTCCCTACAAACACGAACTGAAGCAACTAGCTCTAACTGGTTGAAAAGCTTGAAAATCTCAAGCTGAGGCTGAAGCTGAAGCTGATCTGCCTCTTGCTGTCGAGATCTGAAGATGCTCACCCCACTCTTGAAGATAAAGGTTATGGCCATGAAACTAGCAAGACATGGGGTTTGTCTGATTCGTCAAAATCACCGTTATGCAACGGTTTGGGTGGTCTCACCAGCCAAGCAGTCTTGCTTTAGGGTTGTGTCCAAAATGCAATTGAGGGTAACCACTAACTGCATTTGTTGTGATTCAACAACGCTGTTATCATCGAAATTTGCTGCGATGCTGCAACATTGTCATCATCACAATTTGTTGTGAGGCCGCGGCAATGGAGCTCCTGCAGTGGAGGATAGCTGGTCAAAACACTGAGTATGCAGTGCAGGAAGCCTCGTCGACCTTCCCATTGAGGTGAGGAAGATGGCAAAAGGCGAAGACCAACAAGACTACAACAAACAGTGCAAATCCATTGCAGACAACCACAAAAATCCTAGTTGTGTCAAGGGCCGCATCTGGTGTCATCTTCTTGTAAGCAAGGGCAAACCAACTCCAGACAGAAAGATTCGTCAGCTGTTTGATTGAAGTGAGGAAAGGAGGCAAAACAGCTTCCAGTGAGTGGTGCGTGACAGGTGCAGGTGAGTTGCAAATTTTTTTCTAAATTTCCAAGAAACCCTTTGATGAAAAAAATCAATCGCCAGCTCAAATACACAGCGAGTGATCTTAAAATAGCTTGCCGCGAGAGGATTAATGCGACAACAAGCTTAGAGCTCTAATACCAAGAAGAATCGCAAGGAAGCAATTTGGTGAGATAAATTTCTCGTAAGTTTTTTATTGAATAACATTCATATGTATATACATGAATCCCCTAATTAATTCTCTAATTTCAACGAATCAATCAGAAAAACGAAGTAATACAATGATTGTCTAAAGCTGGTGTAAGATTAATGATTCAGTCAACAAATTGAGTGCTTGTCTTCACCTAGAACTGCCGGAGGGCCAGAACAGAAATCTATATACCTTTTAGTTAATATTCAAATTTAAACAACAGAACACTGTCTCATCACAGCACGATGAAGCTCAAAAAGCAGAGAACATTTGAAACGATGAAAGCTCATCTAATGACAAGTATAAACTGCCTACTTCAACACCAATAAAATACCATTATTTTGACATCAACTAGACAATTTACTGATCTTAATTAATTCACTTTTGTACTCGGAATTGGAGGTATGAGGACAAAAAGAGAGAGCATAAAGAACATTGAAAACAAGAAAAAAAGAGGAAGCGAGTCAACGCAAGTAAAGCAAAGTTTAAAGATACATTAGTCACTACAAATCAGTCAGACCACCGAGCATGAAGATCTAGACTAGAACTTTCTTAATTTGAAAATGATAGTCGGTATTTTGAGCAGATGCAAGATTTAGTTTTACAAATGTTCAAAAGATCAAAAAGCCAAAATGTGAATAATGGGCTGTCTAGTAGTAGGAGCTTTATCTTGGTAAATGCTTATAAGAAGGTTGTGCAATGACACATAGTTTTCCTGGCGCAAATTATATTGAGGTATGTAAGAGATCATTAGAAGCTTGTAAAAGCCCCAAACAATTTGACCATACATATAATCCACTGTGTCAAAGGAAAATAAAAAGAATAACAAAAAAAAAAAAAAAAAAATCATCCACCTTTATTTTTCAACACCAAATGCTTTACTTCTATATATATATATATATATATATATATATATATTTCCTCAATCAAGTTAGGCCCCTGATCCACAGAAGAGGATCTATATAATCCTCCACTCAAATGAAAATGTAAAAAGCAAGTTGTAACTGCAGAAACATATCGAAACATAAGATTGTTTCGAGCTTAACAAAAAACATCACTAAAGGAGGCCTTATACAAGACTATAAAAGCATTAGTGTACCCTTACACAATGTATAGCCTAAACACCTTTCTCAAACACAAGGAGACTACAGTTTGGGATCCTATTGTTTCGAGATTTGAGAAAAGATTGGCAAGATAGAAAAGGAATTTCCTTTCGAAAGGGGAAAGACTTAATCTTATCAAAAGTACTCTTTCAAATCTTCCTGTGTATTTTATGTCTCTGTTCCCTATCCCGAGTTCATTGCGAAGAGGTTGGAGGGTATTCAGAAACGTTTTTGATAGGGCCGAATGGGAGATGAATTTAAATATCATTTAGTGAGATGGGGGTTATTAAACAACCAATTGACAAGGGCAGACTTGACATTAAGGGGGCGTTTGATTCACAGATTGGTTTTTCATTCCCAGAAATAACATTCCTGGAAATGTTATTCTCGGGAATGCTATTAAAACTGTTTGGTAAGTTAAAAATATTCCCAGGAATATTTTGTCAAATTCCTAAAAATGTTATTTTGTTATGTTTGGTTTAAACTCAATATTCCTAAGAATTTTGAGCAATTTTCCAACAATGCCTCTAATTAGAAAAACAAAAATGTCATACAATGTATATAAATAATGCTACATTTCATATACTCTTGCTAATATGCGAGCAAAATTTAGAAACTTAAATTTCTTATTTTAAAAGATTTTGAAATTTTAAAATTATGTTATTTATTTTTATTTTTATTTTTAAATTTAAAATTTAATTTAGAATTTATCAATAAAAAATTTATTTTAAATACAAATCTAAATTATAAAATTTTAGTTTAACTTAAAAAATTTATAATTTTTATTAATTTCATTTTATTTTTATTTTTATTGTTATTATTTTAGTTTTTTATAAATATTTTTTTATTTTATACATATTTTATTTTTGTTTTTATTTTATTTTATTTTATTTTCCTATTTTTTATTTTTTATTTTATCTTATTTTAGTTTAATTTAATTTTATTTTACTTTCTCATTTTATCTTTTTTTATTTTTTATTTTTATTTTATTTTCCTATTTTTATTTTATTTTATTTATCTTATTTTAACTTTATGTATTTTATTTTTGATTTTTATTTTTTATCTTTTTATTTTTTGAATTATTATTATTTATTTATTTTAATTTTGCATTTTTTAAGATAGGTATTTGTGACTTCTGTTTTTTCAAAAACATTCCCAATACTTATGAACGTGAGATTCCTACCCCCTCACATGAGAATAGAAATGGACCAAATCATGAGAATATTACATTCCCAGGAATATTTTTTCATTCCACGAATCAAACATCGGAATATCATATTCCAAATTTCACATTCCCAGGAATCTTGTAACATTCCGCGAGCCAAACGCCTCCTAAGCCTCTTATTATCTTCAACAAAGCCCTTCTCGGCAAGTAGTTGTGGAGATTTATGGCGGAAAGAGAAAGTCTTTGGAGGAAGGTAATTGTGGCAAAATTTGGGGAGACTCATAATGGTTGGTTATCGGAAGTTAGGAATGCCCCTTCTGGAGTTGGCCTATGGAAGAATATCACCAAACATTGGAGCTCATTTGTGAATCATATTTCCTTTGATGTGGGTAATAGGGAAAAGGTCTTTTTGGCTTGATAAAGGGGTGCTTCACCAAACTCTTGTCTAAAGGATCAATTCCCTAATCTCTTTTCTTTAGCGAGGGATAAACAAGCTATTGTTGATCAGTGTGTACAATGGGTGAATGATATTTTTGGATGGAATGTGATCTTCTCCAGGGAGGCTAATGATTGGGAATTGGAGAAGTTTTTAAATTTTTTTAAATATCATTATAATTGTAATGTTAATCAAGGGAGGGAGGATAGAATGAAATAGAATTTGGTTAAAAATGGTGTTTTTAGGGTTAAATTTTTCTATGGAGATCTTATGGGTTACATGGAGCCTTCTAATCTTGGTGTATTTCCATGGAAGGAGATTTGGAAATCTTGTGCCCCGTTTAGAATTGTTTTTTTTGCCTAGGAAGTGGCTTGGGAAAGAATCCTTATGTTGGATAATCTCCAAAAAAGAGGACATACTATTGTGAATAGGTGCTTTCTTTGCAAGGATGATATGGAATCAGTGGACCACCTACTACTTAGATGTTCTTGGGCTAGAAGTCTTTGGGAGATGGCTTTCAACCTTATGGGTATTCAATGGGTTGCCTTGAAGTCCTTTAGAGATGAAATTAGAATGTGAAGTAGTTTGGAGTCATCCAAGCACAAAAAGAAAATCATTTGTACGGTCCCTCTTGTCATTATTTAGACCCTATGAAAGGAGAGGAATAGAAGAGCTTCTGAAGGGAAGGAGTTATCTATCTCTTTTTTGAAATATTATTGGCCTAATGATCTTTGCTTTTGGATTAGGGGCTCTTGTAAATTTGATATAGAAAGCCTACAAAAATGTATAGATAGTTTAATTAGTTAATGTATATATTTTTGGGTTGCACCCCCTTGGTCCATATCAATAAAATTATTTACTTCTCAAAAAAAAAAAGTATGGCCTAAACACTTTTCTGACCGATTTACTTAAATTTCTTCACTTCAAACAGTCAAATTCAAATGCAATCTCACAAGAAGTTATATAAAAAAAAATAAAAAATTGTCAATACTAAGAATAAAAAAAGTAATTTTTATGAGCTTAATCTCAGTAATTGCAGCAATATTTGTTAGGGAATTGCATGTTAAACGTGAGTTTGTTCAGTCAAAGGATAATAAGGGGCTAAAAGAAAAGACGAGATAAATCAATCCAAGAAAGGTAAAGTTTACGGGCTTTATCTCAGTACATCACAATACCCTTCAAGATAATCATCTAAATCAGCAAATGCATCAAATCAACACATTGTATTTATTAAAAAAAAAAAAAAATGGAAGAACGAGTTGAACAAAGTAAAGTAGTACTGATTCTGTCTCACTTATTTTGCAGCTTAAAAAATAAAAAAATAAAAAACAAAACCTTTTCCCACTAAGCGAGAATACACTGCTTCAAGTATTTTCATATAGTTTCCTAAAGTATATATTGAACTGAGAGTAAGTCCACTCACATACAAATGGACTCCACTCACCCCATGTGTCTAGGACCGATGGTAAGCCTCGGGTGGTTTGAAGAATTTTCATTGAACTGAAAGAAGAGAGTACTGGTGACCAGTTAGTAGAGTAAGCTTACTACCTTTTTGAGAGCAAGTGCAAGGCGTTTACTGTCGAGCTTTTTGTGAGGCATGGAGTCAAGAGTGTCTCTAGCACATCTGAATGCACGCTTCTGCAAAGCTGAAGGCATATCAGATGCCCTCACGCGCACATTCAAACGATCATGCTCTTGTTTCTGCTCCTCTATGGCTTTCTTCTTCTTCTGTATTGCTATTAAGCTGTTCAAGAACTTGCTTCTTCTCTCTAACTCTTCTTCTGCTCCTTCCATCACTCACTCTCTCCTCATCGCCAGCCAAGGGAGCGGGGGTGGGTAAAGGGGTAGGGTAGGGTGGGGTGGCTAAGTGTAACTGTACAAGTGAAGAGAGGGAGGGGACAAAGGTCTCGAATATAAATGTGAAGCAACTTTTGATGGTCAAAGTGCTTCTTTGGATTCTTTTGTTGTTTTCGTTTCTTTTCATGCGTTATTTGCGTATGGACAAGACAAAAGGGTGTTTGGTACGGCGTTAGAAAATCTAACTTCAAAGAAAGTTTGGGCCTCGGATTAGGGAAGAAAAAGTAATAAAGTAAGTGAGAGTATTAGAAAAAAAAAAATAAGGGGATTAGATTTTGTTTGAATACGTAAATTTATAAAAAAAATGTTTATAAAAGGTTATGCATATTTTTTGTTTAGATTAAAAAAAAAATAAAAAGAAGTAAAAAATTTTATAAATAAATTGACAATTTTATCCTTACCCAAATTTGTATATAAAAAGATTATCTATATATATATATAACCTATAGTGTAAACAATAACCACCAAATGAGTAGCGAAGTGTAGTAATCTAATCTCTCTTGGTGATGTTCGTGAATCTAGCAACAATTTTTTTTATTTATTTATGGGTAATTTATTTAATGGTTTTAGATCTTTTCTTTTTTTAACATTTAAGTCTTTTATATTTTAGTTTGGACAAAATAATCTTTTATCTTTTATTTTGATAACAACTATTAGTTCTTGGAACAAAATTTATCAAAAAATAATGTTAGTGAACACGTGAATGGTACGTGATCGCAAAATACATAAACTTTATGATGATTATATTTTACAGTGTAACAATTTTATCTCTGAATATTTGTGAATTTTGCAGTCACGTGCTATCCACGTGCTCATTGACGTTATGTTTTTGATGAATTTTGTTTCAAGGACTAATGATTATCACTAAAATAAAAGATGAAAGACCATTTTGTCCAAAATAAAAAATAGGGAATTTAAATGTCAAAAAACACAAATGTCTAAGACTATTTTAATAAATTACCCTTTTTTAATGATGATCTGGTAGGTGAAGTTCGTGAATCTAGCAACATTGTTTTTATTTATTTATTTAATATTGATGATCCGATAGTTAGCGAAAAAGAGGAGGTGCGACAGAGTTCAACAAAATGAGCAGCATCGGTGTAATTTCTCAAATTACATCTTTCTATACATTAGATTTTTCCTCTCCCTTATTTTGATCCCTAATTTGGGGTGATTTCAAATGTTAAGGGTCAAGTGATTTTTATTTTCTCCCCAAATATTTTATCCCTTTAATCCCCCGAATCCAAACAAAAGACCTTATTTAAAAATCACTCCAAAAGTAATCATTTCCACTCAAATCCTTCAATCCAAACAAGGCCTGATTTATATGCCGACAATGTGGGTCACTTTGGAGGGAAGAATCTCCTTACATTCTGAACACAATTCAGTAGTAGTGAATTGATATTACAAATATGATAAAATAATTTTGACAATTCAATACTATTGAATTTCTCTCACTTATTTTTGTCTATATGATATGTTGCTTTCAAATTGTTTTCCTTTTAGAATTCCTTTTGCTAGTATTTTCGCTACAAGTAAATTAAAAACTATTGGTGGTATTGAACTTGTATGGTATTTCGAATAACCTACTAAATCATTTTAAATCGTTTACTAAACCTTGTCTACATATGAAATAAATAATTTAATCTAATTCTGAAATTAAAATGATGAGTCCTTAATTATGTATATAAAATCCCACTTTTTCATGCATTACGTACTTAAATTTATATGAATTTGATCATTTTAAAAATATTTCGGTGTAACGTAGGTTCAAAACAATGGAAAAATAATTTGAGTACAAAAAACATGAAAACAAGTAGAATTGGTCTCTCGAGATTAATATATGGTCTACTAATGAAAGAATACTTCACCATGATAATTTTCTCTTCAAGACAATTCCAATGCAACTAACGGTATGAAAATCCGACCTGAAACACTCCAAATATGGCCTTCAGAAATTTGTTGCGCAAAAGACAAGCTTAATCCGCTCGAGCGGATTAATGTCATTAACCCGCCCAAGCAACTGAAATCCAGCGTGTGGACATACGAGTAACCCCTAACCCGCTTGAGCAGGTTTCCAACCAGCTCGAGCATGTTTTGTAGTTTTATAAACGACCCAAACGTTCTTTTAAGTTGGTCAAACTCCAACTTTGACCAAATTATTTAATGATTTAAATACTTTTTCTCACCTTTGAGAAGGGACTCTTTGGCATTATTCTCTAAACCAAGAAAGATTAGAAGATTCTAAAAGAAGAGGCAAAATACGGTTTTGAACCAAGATCAAGCTAGAATAAAGATCTAAATGCAGCAACATCATCGCAATCAGTAATCAACTCATGAGTTTTTCTTATTTTTCTTTAGTTTATCATCTTTGCTTAGTTTTAACATGTATTCATCACATTAAACTCCTAGGTTTGGGAGTGATAGATAGCTAAAATTACTTGAACCTATGTTTTGATTCGGGATTTAATTTCATAAATTCGTATTTGATTTCTTGGTTGATCATCAATATTTTTGTTAGTTGTAGTTTTGTCATTCAAGAATCATATTTTTTCTTATAGGAATCTTGTAAATTCTTGGAGTTACAAATTTAGATTAATTTAAGACTTAATTAATAATTGAGTTATCCTCGTGATAGGTTATGCCCTAGAGATAATCTATGTCTTCTGAACTCAATTAAAGATTAACTCCGTTTGTTTGCCGTAAAATATTTTTCCGGAAAACATTTTCCTACTTTTACGGTGTTTGGTAATACCGAAAAATTGGTCAACCGGAAAACATTTTCCAGTCAAAAATGGTGGACTACTTTTTTGAGATTTTCCGGTGTTTGGTAACACCGAAAAATTGGTCAATCGAAAAACATTTTCCGGTCAAAAATGGTAGGCTACTTTTTGGAGATTTTTCGGTGTTTGGTAACACCGAAAAATTGGTCAACTGGAAAATATTTTCCGGTAAAAAATGACGGCTAGTTCAAAATTTGGGAAAATATTTTCATTTCTTTGGGAGATGAAAACATTTTCCGGAACTTAACCACCCCTATTTTATGTGTATATATATATTTTTTATAAATCTCATGTCGGAAAATATTTTTTATTGTACATCCAAACACCAGAAAATATTTTCCAGTATTCTATTTTCCAGGAAAATATTTTCCTCTAACAAGTTATTTTACGGCAAACAAACGGAGCTCAGGAAAATATTTTCCTCTGAAAACATTTTCCAAGAAAATATTTTCCACTGAAAACATTTTCCACAAGCAAGTTATTTTACGGTAAACAAACGAAGGAAAATATTTTATTTTTCAAGAAAACATTTTCCACTGAAAACATTTTCCACAAGCAAGTTATTTTACGGCAAACAAACGGAGCCTAAGAACTAATTGAGATAATTGGTTAGGATAAGTAGATGATAATCTATGTCTTAGAGATAGGTTATACTCCAACACCCTTAAGTAATTAATCTCGAAAGATTAGAGCTTGTAGTCTATCAATCTGTGTATAGTTGGACAATCACAAATCCGTTAGCATATAATAGAATAATCAAAGCTAGCTATCCTCCCAAATCTCTTATTCATTAGTTAATTTTTAGTAATTAATCTAGACAACTCCAATTCAATTTTCTTAATTGATTTATTTTCTTTGGAATTCTCATACAATAATCCTAATTCTTTGAAGAAGACCATTGAGTAGCCATTCGCATGGTTAAAGAGGAATTTAATCTATATTGTCATTGTTTTACTTTTACCCTTTATTATTGATCGTACAACAACGCGACTAATTTTTAATGTTGTTGTCGGGGAATTGGCGTTTAATCATTGAGAATTGTTTCTCTTTTTTTCTTAGTTATTATCTGTTTAGATATATATATATATATATATATATATATATATTTTTGTTTTCTTTCTTCTAAAAAAACCTTTTCTTTGTCAGTCATGTCCTATTTTCAGATGCATTCTTTTCAAAATTCCTTTACTTATTGGGCATCTAATGGTATACACCCCTCTTCTATCCCAAAACCTTCAATGTTTGTACTTTTTGTAATGAATATAATCATATCACCTTGAGCTACCCCTTGTGCCTGGATTTTCAAAGTTCCTTAGAGACCATGGCTTTATCACCCAAGATTGTATTTCAAATAAAGATTAAGACATTAACGCCTACAACCTTGGATGACAAGAGCATGAAAATTTTTCTTGAAAACAAAGGAATTCTAAATGTCTACATAAATTTTCACAGAATCAATTCTATCAATCTCAACAGTAAAACTCATATCCTCATGAGTTTCATGGTAGGCCCAAATACAATTGTCTTCATTATAATGCCTACCCTGCTAACTCAGTTGGACCCACTATATCAAAATCTTTTTTTGTTGACAAGTTTAACCGACTTGTTGAAAGCATCTTATCCCTTCGATAATCTCCAACTACATCACAAGACCAAGTTGGCAACATCTTGATACCATGAATTGCAAGGATGAAGACAAGCTTCCCACTTAGCCTATAGTATACTTGTCAGATCAAAGTAGTTTCGTCATGGATGAAACTACTCAAGAATAGGATAATTGTGAGTGAGAGATTAGTAAAACTGAAGAGAGTTGTGGAAAATAAGAGAGTGAGGTAGAAGTAGAAGAGAAAAAAAGAAGAAGAATAATATGGGGAGAACATTGATCATTCTTTATCTATGACTACTAGTGTCAATCTACCATTGATTGATGCTCCCCAGTTTTGGAACTTGTACCAATGCCCTCTTACCTTGAGCTCACATTTAGGACCACATCATGTGTTCCGATTATTAAAGCTTTAAACCTTTCAGTTAAGAATGAGAGAAAATTTAGTGTAATTTTACCTCTTGTTACCATACAGACATGGTAAATCGATGGTCGTTCTATTGAGATTATGGTTAATGATTCCAGTTAATAATTTAGTTTATGTCTAGTCCAAATGTCCAAGTCAAGGAAAATTAGCTTAAGTCAAATAGTCCATGAAATTGTCCAAGTGTTTTGGAAACAGTTTCTTCCAAGTTTGGGATTTTATGTGATTTGGAACAATAAATGTAATTGACAATAAAAATAAATTGATTTAGTCTTAGAGTGGTTAATTTAATCAAGCGGGTCCATAATTGGAATGATAAATCTGATCGGTGTATTCAAATAAAATATTTAGGATTTAGATATGGTCTTAAAAATATGCTAGGCTACAAGCTCTAGACTTTTTGTATTTTGAGAACTCGATTTGTAATCATGATTTATCATTAGCGTTTATTATAAACAAAATAATTAATTAGTCAAAACCGGATTTGATTAGACCTAAATAGCTATCATATTGTCGGGAATCTACAAGACCCCGATGTATATATATTCTTGAATAACGAAGAACACTGCATCAAGCACATGCATGATTATCCAAGGAATGATTACTAAGTACAAAAATAATATAAGACTATAGCTAATCCGAATCCAAAATAATATTTACAAAAATATCTTATCATTCCAAAAATAATAAGAATTACAAAACAAGAAATCAAAATCAAGAATAAAAGTTACTGAGGTTAGACACGTTTTGATTTGATTGGCTTGATTAACCTTCCCAAGCTAAATATTAAGTCAATAATGGTATAGTCTTTGGAAGTCTATGTCATTGCCTTCCATTATTATAGATCAATCATTATATTATATAAGTGGGTTACCGGCTATAGATACATAGGGGTGCTTATTTATTATAATATATATTGGTCTATTTATGCATGAGATGTGATAAATTATGATTCTCATTAGTTCCAATAATCTGTGTGTGAGGAATTAATGTAGCATTGATCCCAATTTGTCAGGATAATAGGTATGACTTAACCAATTGCATGAGACCAATAATCTGTTGTGTGAGGTCAAATGAATTGGAGGCAAAATATAATTGGAATTTGTATTTGGTACATTGAGTAATGGTTATTCACCCATTTATTTTGGTTTCACCAATAATCAATTGAGTGAGGTGAATCTAAGATAGGTGAGCCTCCAATTCCACTAAGAGAAACATTGACAAGGTTTTTTCCGTCTCTCACTTGGGAAGCGTAGGATTCAAAAAATTTAGTGGAGACACTATTTGATTTAAAGACCTAAGTCAAATAGTTAAATAATACAATTGTCTAATACCCTTAGTATTTTCTGCATTTTTAAATATCGAACATGAACCCACCCTTCTATTTTTGACTAGACCAAACTTCGTTGACTAGCTCCATGTCTTGAGAATTCTTCTCAACTCCGAAAAAGTCGTACATGTTCTAGATGCCCGAATAAGTTGTCAAATGATACAATAAAGAAGGAATTGAGACATTTTTGGAAAATGGAAGAATGATGAGCTAAAGGCTAGGGAGTAGCTCTTATACAACCTGAATAACGTATTCATCATCATTACTTACTTATAAGAGTTGTATAGTAAGCAGAGTAGGACAACTAGATATGACATATCTACAAAATTGTCTCAAATAAAAGATGACTAAAGGAATAGATTTGTATACATATATTCTCAAGATAAACATCTTGAGTTCATGAGTTCATTCATGGTTAATCATATGTAGACAAATTTAGTCTTCAAAGTCAATTCCAAGTTCCCTCGTATTGTTCATAATGAATTTTTCCACATAAATGCATTTGACATAACTCTTGAGCATAAAGGTCATGCATCAAGGGTAGATCTAGAAAGGGTAAAATCAGTTGGTAAAGGAAAAATGTTTCTACCGCGTGAAATGAGAAACACTAAAAGGAAAAATCCAAAGTACTCTAAAGGGTTTGAAGGGAAATGGATATCCTCTATTTTGGTCTGACCATATAGATATTCATTAATTTGAACAATCGTTATTCTTACAGAGTGTCACTAGAAACATAATATCCGTTGTGTGGACAATGAATGTTTCATTTATTTGGAAAATAAATGAGTACACATAAGCGAATTAATGAATGAACTTTATATACATAATGTAAAATATGATGGAAGAAAAATAAGCAATGAGAGAAATCTAGAGATACGGTTAACTCTAAACTATAGTAGCACTTTAGATTAGGCCATTTAAGAGAAACATGAACTACTCAGTTGGTAAAAGAAGGACTAATAAGCCCATGTGGGCCCAGATCCATTCCCAACATATAGATCATGTATTCTTAATAAGATGACCAAGATCTCCCTTTATAGGACAAAGGTGAATGGCCACAAATCTATTAGAGTTAATACACGGATGTGTATGGGCCATTTAGTGAAATAGCCCAAATAAGGATTTAGCTGCTTTATCTTTACCTATGATTTGCCATAGGTATATTTATCTGAATCATTTGAAATGTTCAAAGAATTCAATGTTAAAGTAGTAAATCAAACTGGAAATATGATTAAGTCTCTATGATCAGATCATGGAGAGTACTTCAGTACCAATTTCAAAGAGCATTTCGAAACAAGATGGCATAGTCACTTCATTAAATCCTTATGGTATACCGAAACTTGATGAAATAGCGGAGATAAGGAATTGGGCCTTGTTAGACATGGTCCAATCAATGATAAATTATACATACTTGCAAGTTAGCTTATAAGGCTATACCCTCCTTACAGCTATCTAGCTCTTAAATAAGATCACTTCCAAATTAGTCTTAAGTATTTCATATAAGATATGAAATAATAGGGAACCTAGCCTTAAGATGTTAAGGATTAGGATTGTCCTGCCTTTATTAAAAGGCTTAAGTCTGATTTGACAAGATTGATTGGTTATCCCAAGAAATAGTTAGGATACAACTTTTATTCCCTTGTTGACTAGAAAGTCTATTAATAGATATGCCTTCTCCCTAGAAGAATTGTTCATCTAGGAAGACGGTGTAGGAAAAAAAGTACAACTTAGTGAGGAAGTCACTAAGTAACTAGTTGATTCGGGATAGATCGAGAATTCAATCATAGTGGGCCTGATCCAAGAGCAACCAATTATTTTACAATCTTTTTGTAGATCAATAGAATGACAGTGATCATGTTGATGACCCTGTCAACTATAAGAGGACTGTGTTTGACATAGACTTAAATGGCTTGATGCCATAAAATCATAAATGGATTTTTATTCACACCAAGTTTAGAATCTTGTCGACTCGCCTGAAGGTATTGTACCTATAGGTTGTAAATTTGTACACAAGAGAAAGAATGGTGCAAATAGAAAAGTGAAGACCTTTAAGGCAAGACTGGTAGCAAAAAGTTACCATCATAGACAAGGAGTTGACTATGATGAAATCTTTTACTAGTTGTTGAAATTCATTACGGTTTATTAACCATAGTTGCATACTACCATTATGAGATATGGTAGATGGATGTCAAAACGACATTTCATGATGGCTTAATTAAAGAAGCCATTTGTGTTTTGAATCCTACGATGATAATCACAAAGTGTGCAGACTAAAAGGGATCCACTTATGGACTTAATCTAGCCTATGGAATTTGGAACGTTTGATTAGATAGAAAATAAATTGTTTGACTTCATTAAGAATGAAGAGGAACATTGTCTATACAATAAGGTCTAGTTATTAAAATAAAGTCTCCATAAAAGGTTTGGGTTAAGCAACCTAGATCCTTGGAATTCAGATCAATGTCGATAGATTGAAAGGATTGATAGGACTTTCTCAAATTGTTAAAGACGTTTAACATACTACATTCTAAAAGGGGATTGTCCACTTTTAGATATGACATCCATCTTTCTAGGACTATGAGTCCTAAGATTGTTGATAAAAGAGATTGGATGTATAAGATTCTATGTGCTGCAACAATTGGAATCTTATATAGGCCATGCTATGTGCAAGACTTGATATCGCACATGTTGTAAATGTTACAAGCAGATATCATTCTAAACTAGGTTAGGAACACTGGAAAGAGATCAAGAATATTCTTAAATACTTGAGAAGGACTTGAGATATGTTCTTGGTATATGAAGAATGTAAAAACTTAAAGGTTTTACAAATTCAAGCTTTGAGTTTGAAGTGGATTATTGAAAATCCACATATAGGTTCATACTCACCAGTAATGGAGGAGCAGTCAGTTAAAAATATTCCAAATAAAGTACAACTGCAGATTCCAATACTGAGGTCGAGTGCATCGCTGCATCAGATACAACAAAGGAAGCGGTTTGAATCAAGAAGTTCGTAACAGAACTTAGGATGAAACCTTCCATTAAAGTCAACGGGTAGTGCTGTGACGATAATTGAGCAATAGCGCAAGCTAAGGAACCTAGGTCTCACCAAAGATCTAAACACGTTAAGAGGCATTACCACATCATTCGAAGATTATGGGAAGAATGACATTGTTGTGCAGTAAATAACGTCAGCAATTAATTTTGCTGATCCACTAACTAAGGCAGTGATTTAGCAGTCATTAGATTGCTATCTTGAGAAAATGGGTATGGGATACAGAAGCAATTGGCTTTAGTGCAAGTGGGGGTTTGTTGGAGTATATGCCCTAAAAGCTAATTTACTGTATTTTTAGGACATTATATTTGTATTATTTAATTAATTAATGGGTAATTATTTAATTATGATTAATATGTTAATTAACAATTAAATACATTCCTTAGGATCATCTTATAGATTTTATTCTTAAGGTGTTAAGAATATGAGTGACGAGATCTATAACGAAATATAAAATCCTAAAATAAGTCTCCAATCATAAGATAAATTAATTGGGCGTTAATTCATCCGGATAGATTTGGAGTACAATCTACAACCTTGATTAATATGAGATATTAATATTGAGGGCAATTAGTCTCATATTATATTAGTAGATGTATAAGTACTTGTTAGGAACAAGTGACTGAACATGATCGATCACATAACAAATTACATGGATGATCAATAATTTGTTATATGCTATAATTGTATAATTAGTCCTTAGACCTGAGACACCATGTCTATCTTGTGTATAGAATACCATAATTTGTTAGTGCAAAAATTCGATTCTAATCATGGACTGGATCATGTACTCAGTGGCTATGATATATTCCTGCATGGAGATATGTGCGTGTTAGATATGGAATCCGTTAATAAGGGTCTTACACTATCTATTAATTGAGTAACCGAAAATCCTTGGCCGAGGTGGAGTAATGGAAGTCGTTCCATGATTCTTTGATGAGTTATTAATTAATTAGATTTGGTCATATGATTAAGTAAGTGAGTTTGACATCCTTTTCCATGACTCTCACTTAATCAGGAGGTAGACGGTATGAATTGATTATGCGATAATTATTAGTTATAGGGTTCAATTGCACTTCATCATTAATTGGGTAGTCGTGATATAGTGCTAGGTATCACTCATGGTTTGCGAAAATTAATTAGAAGAGTTCTAATTAAATATTAATTAGATTAGTATTATTTCACTACCAATTAATTATAAATCCGAGAGGTCACACATAAAAGAGATCCAAAAATTAGTCAGCGAGAAAATAATTAAATATTGGAGTGTCCAATTATTTAATTAGACTTAAGACTGATTAGATTGGATATTTTCAATCAATTTATCAATCTAACTCCATCATGTAGGACTGACCCAAAAGCTAGCCTTAGGGTTTAAAGTGTTTCCTATAAATAAGAGACTATGCAAAACAGAAAAACTAGCACAAATCCTATTTTTCATAGTTAGACATTTTTCTCTAAAACTTTAAGTAGGGGTTTTACTGATTGATGCTTTGGGATCTCGTGTTGATACTTTCAGAGGCTCCACGTTTGGGTAGTGTTTTATAAGGCGTGCTTAGGCGCTGAGGCTAGGCGATTTGCCCTAGGTGTACTAAGGCGCACGAGGCAACCTAGGCGCGCCTTGCTGCGCCTTTGTAAAAATGTTTTATTTTGTCAATAAATATTTTTGTTTTGTTAGTATGTGTATAAAGGACAAAATTACCCTTGACTTCTCGATATTTTAAGTCAAACCCTAGATGAAACAGAAGACAAAATAAGAAAAAGGGCTCAAGGTCTGATCACGACACAACATAAAGAAAACAAAGAAATAGAAGAAAAAAGAAAAAGAAGAGCTCAAGTCTGATCGTCAACTCACGACTCAGGTATGATTTTCTTTCTTCCCTCTTCTTCTTCTCTCTTCTCTTTCTCTCCTCCTTTTCTTTCTGTCGAATCTCGATCTCTCTATCTCTATTTTTTTTTCTCTTGCTGGGTAATGGGTATGATCTATTGTCCACTTTTTTTACTTTTTAATCAACATATTAGCTTAAGTGGTCCCTGCTTTTTCTATTTTCTTTGGCGGATAGTGCATTGTTAGTGCACTTTTTGTCCATTTTTTTTTTTAATCAGTAATGTACTAACAGTGCACTCTTTGTCTATTTTTTTTTAATCATCACATTAGCATGTGCTAACCAACTTGGCCTTTGTCTTTTTCTTAATTTTGATAATATTATATGTAATATTAGCTGCCTGTTGTCTGTTGTTTCTTTTTGTTCTTTCAGTTTTATTTAAGTTTTAGAACTTGTTGACTTGTGTGCACATGACTACTTGTAATATATTACAAATTAAATATATTTTTTTATCTCAAAATTATATTTAAATCATGTTTTATATCCTGTTATAGATTATAAAACTTGTATGATGGAGAGTAGTAATGCTAATGACGATACTAATGCTGATAATAATGAGAAAATGACCAATATCACCTGGAAGTATGGTTATTTAGGTGACCCTAAAAATAAAAATGATGTGACTTGCAAATATTGTTCAATGGTGACAAAAAGAGGGATTCATAGATTGAAGAAGCATCTTGCTGGGGGATATAGGGACATAAGGCAATGCAAAAAATGTCGTGAACATGTTAGGGAAGAAATTAAAGAATTCATGGAGAGCAAAAAGAGACGGAAAGAACAATTGAACTTGTTACCTAATGAGGATCAAGCTTTTTTAGAGGATGATGAAGAAGATGAAGCCTTAATGATTCCGATAGATCGTAAAGGGAAAAGGCTAGTCAGTCCTAATCAAATTTCTGGCTACAACTCAAGCAACAAAAAATTGAGACAAGTTGGTCCAATGGATTCCTTTGCTAAGACAAAATCATCTACAAATGTTGGAGAGGGTGTACAACCAACATTAATCAAGCCTATAAAAAAGAACAGAGAGAAAAGACATGTGCTGATTTGGCTCGATGGAAGTATAATGCAAGTATTTCATTCCATGTTGTCACTTATCCTAGCTTCAAAGTTGCTTTGGATTCCATTGCTAGCTGGAATAGGAATGAAGCCACCAAGTGCTTATGAAATAAGAGTTCATTTCCTAAGAAAAGAAATACAAAACACTAAAGATTTGATGAAAAACCACATGGAGGAATGAACAAGAAATGAATGTTCTATTATGTCAGATGGATGGTCTAATCGATGTCATAAGCTAGTAATTAACTTCTTGGTGAATTGTTCAAAGGGAAATATGTTCATGGAGTCAGTTGATGCATCTTCTTATATAAAGACCGGGGATACGTTATTTGAGCTATTTAGCAAAATTGTGCAAAAAGTTGGAGAATCCAATATTGTGCAAGTTATAACAGATAATGGAAGCAATTTTATTGCAGCTGGTAAGAGAATTACTATTAGTATAAATCATGTATTCTTACTTTTTACTACTTTTGTATTTTAAAGTACTAATCTTTTGCCTTTTATGGTTTAGGTAAATTGTTGGAGGCAAGATTCCCATATTTGTACTAGACATCATGTGTTGCACATTGTATTGATTTAATGCTTGAAGATATTGGAAAGATAACTTCAATCAATAGGGTAATCAAGAGGGCAATTCAAATGAATAGCTTCATTTATCAAAGGTCGGGTCTTCTAAACTTGATGAGGCGCTTTACTGGACAAAGAAACTTGTTGCGGCCAACCAAGACTAGATTTGCAACTTCTTTTATCACATTGTCTTCGGTACATAAGCAGCGAGATAGCTTAAGAAAGCTTGTTACATCCCAAGAATGGGTGACTAGTCGATGGGCCAAAGAACCGGGGGGGAAGAGAGCAAATCAAACCATTTCGATGCCAGCTTTTTGGAATGGGGTGATTTAGACTCTCAAGATAAGTGGCCCTTTAGTTCATGGTCTTAGATTGGTTGATGGAGAGAATAAACCATCTATGGGGTACATATATGAAGCTATGAATCGAGCTAAATAAGCCATTGCTGCTTCATTTGATGGAAATGAATGCAAATATTCAGAAACATTTCAAATAATTGACAAGAGATAGGAATGTTAACTCCATCATCCTTTGCATGCAGCTGGGCATTACCTGAGTCCAGAATTTTTTTATGATAATCCCGAGATTGAAAAGTGTGAAGAAGTGATGAAATGTTTATATGCATGCATAGAGAGGTTGGTTCCAGAGTTAGAGAAGCAAGACAAGATCACAAATGAGTAGCCAGCCTACAGAAGAACTGAAAATTTGTTTGGAAACTCGATGGCTATTAGGCATAGGAAGTATAGAGCACTAGGTAAATTTTTCTAGCTTAATGATTTCTCTTTATCAATATTTCATTGACTATCACACTAATAGTAGTTGTTACTTTCAGCCGAATGGTAGGCTGCTTATGAAGCTTCTACTCCCAATCTGTAAAAACTTGCCATAAAAATTCTAAACCTTGCATACAGTGCATCGAGGCGTGAAAGAAATTGGAGTGTCTTTGAACAGATTCATAGCAAAAAAGGAACAAGCTTGCACACTCCCGTTTGAATGATTTGGTGTATGTCAAGTACAATCAAGCATTGGTTGAAAGATACAAGATGCGTGACACTATTGATCCTATATCTTTGAAAGATGTTGACGATAGTAATGAATGGTTGACTGGGATGATGGAAGAAGTTTGTGTAGATGATGATTTGGTATTTAAGGATGATGGAGATCTAAATTAGGGACAAGTTGCTAGTGCTGCTGGAGTTGATGAAGAAAGATTTAATTTTAGATCAAGAGGGTTTAAGCAATCAAGCTCAGCCTCTAGCTCTCAAAGACAACCCTTAGATGAAGATAGAAAGGAAAAAGAAGATGATGAAGACTACCATTCATTTGATGTGGAGGAAGATGATGGAGTTATTGTTTCCTTCCAAGAAGATGAAGATGATTATATTTGAAATAGTATCTTTTGACTTTTAGTACTTAGTATTACTGTGTTACATAGTATGTTACTTTTTAGTTTTTAGTAGCCAACTAGTATGATTGATTGACTTATACTTATTTTGATGTGATTAAAAAGAATGATATAGATACTAATGATATATAATGTGATGTTTTGATGAATATATATATATATATATAAGATGTTTTTGGGTTAAAGTATTATTTAATTAAAGTTTCTATCTTAGTGTCTTACATAATTCTTTGATTTCGTAGCTTATTTTTCATAAATATAAGAAATGTGCCTTACTTCGCTAAGGCGTGCACCTTCGTCTTGTACCTTGCGCCTAGGTACTAGTAGAGGTGGCATTTGGGCCGAGCTGACACAGGCCAAATTCAGCCCAGCACACTAAAATTCCAGCCCAACCCAGCTTGTTTGAAAATGGGTTCGACTCGGCCCAACCCACCATATATAAGTGGGCCGAGCTGGGTCATATATTTTTTGACTCAGCACATTTGTGCCTAAGCCCATTTGTGCCCAAGCCCAGCCCAGCTCAGCCCATAAGCTCAGCCCAGCCCAGCTCGAACCCAACATAGGCCCAGCTCAGCCCATAAACTCAGCCCAGCCCAGCACAGACCCAGATTGAGCCCAGCTCAGGCACAATTAGAGCCCAAATAAAGCCCATCATGAGTCCAACTCAGGCCCAGCACAATATAAGCACAATTGGAGCCTATTTATTATACAAATTGAATATTATGCATTATGACTAATAACTTTTTTTTAGATAAGTTAAAAAAAATATAATAACAAATAAAAAATTTATTTTTTAAGATGATATAAAATAGCTTGTTATCAAATCTTTTTTATGATATTATAAATTACAACTTACAACTTTAATTCAAAAAATATATGTATATAAAGTCAGTATTAAAAAAAATGACAAAGGTTACACTTTTTCACTTTTTAAGAGCTTAGCTATACTAAAAAAAAATATATACATACACACACACATATATATATATATATAGTATGCATACATATACATACTAACATTATTTATAACAGTAAGCTCACTATGTTGAATGCTAATTGCTGAGCCTGAGTATTGACTAACAAAAAAAAAAAAAGCAACAAACATGTTTTGTTGCCAATGCCAGCAGCCAACGGAATCTTTAGTTATTTAATAAACAAAGTAATCGTTGGCAACGGATATGTTGCCAACGGCTACTTGGCTTTTAAAAAAAAAAATTTAATCCTTTAAATTTTTTTATTTACATTTTAGTCCTTTAATAATTTCTATAAATACCCTAATTATTTTTCATTCTTTTCACACCAAATCAATCTTTTTTCTCTCAATTGTTCAAAGCTTCAAGCCTGATTCAACATTCAAGTGGCCAATTTATTTTCAAGAAGAGGAGTTTCACTTTTCTTCAATTCAATTTTATTGAGGTATTCTTTTAATTATAATAGTAGTTTTATTATTATATTTATTTTGATTATGGATTCTTATTCTCAAAGTAGCACTCCACGTCTTGAATTGAAAAATATAAATATTGCACAATCACAATCAGTATCACAATCATTTATTGACTCTAATTCGCCTACTATCCCCAACACTAATCCTAAAGGTGGTAGAGGTACAAGTTCAGCTGTTTGGAAATATTGTACTCAAGATAAGGAAAAACAAATTGCTACTTGTAATATTTGCAAAAAAGTATTTTCTTTTAAATTTTTTTTTGGAACAGGTGCTTTAAAAAGGCATTTGGAGTGTATCCATCCCGATTTATTTAATGATGGAATTCAAACTCAATTAGATATTTCTTCATCCAGTTGTGTGACTACTTTTCGTTTTTCACATGAAGTAAATAGGAGAGAATTAGCAAAATTTGTTCTTATATCTGAAAAACCATTTAATTTTGGTGAAGATCCTGCTTTTGAAGCTTATGTAAAAAAATCTTTACAACCTGCTTTTGTAAAAATTCCAAGAAATACTTTGAAAAAAGAAATTTTTTCAATTGTTAATGAAGGAAAAAATTTGTTGCAAGCAACATTTTCCTCTCTTTCAACTAAAATTTGTTTGACATGTGATTGTTGGAGTAGTAGAACTGATCTTCTTTTTATGTGTATAACTGCTCATTGGATTGACTCTGATTGGAATTTACAAAAAAAAAATACTTTCTTTTCGTGTCTTCCATATCCACATAATTATACCAACATTTATACTTCTATGTTAACAGTTTTAGATGAATACAATATTTCTGATAAAATACTTTCTATCTCTTTTGACAATGCTACCAACAATGCTTCTTCTATACGTTTACTTCAAAATTTATGTAAACCGATTTTAAGTGGAAATTTTTTTCATATTCGTTGTTGTTGTCATATTTTGAATTTATGTGTTCAAGCTGGTCTAGATAATTTTCGCCCTCAAATTCAAAAAAATAGAAGTGGGGTACGATTTTTTAGATCTAATCCATCAAAAAATCAAGAATTTCATGATTTATGTCAACAATACAAACTAAAATCAAAGAATATCCAAGGTGACATGGAAGTTTGATGGAATTCTACATATAAAATGTTAAATGGCCTTATTCCTTATAAAGATATTTTTTCACAAATTTATAACAATTCACTTGGACATGATCAGTCTGATAAATGGATAGAATATATAGATTGGGAAAAAACTAAATTATTTTGTGATTTTTTAATTGTTTTTCATGACATGACCAAATTACTTTCTAGATCATATTATCCTACTTCAAATATGGTACTTTATGCATTGTGGAAAATATCTAATGTTTTATCAGAACATGAAGATAATTTTCTACTTCAACATATAATTTATGACATGAAAGAAAAACTTTTAAAATATTTTGAAAATGTACCTATAGTTTATTGTCTTGCTGCAATTATGGATCCTAGATTAAAAAAACCTGTTGTTCAAAGTATTTTACAACAATATCATTCAAATATGCGAAATAATGAAATTGATGACACTCAAACTTGGAATGAAATTTGTTCAACTTTGACATTATTATTCGATATGTATGTAGCACAATATTCTAATGAGACTTCCTCTTTATCTCGGTCTTTAAGTAGTACTAGTAGTAAAAAGTATGATAAAAAATTTCTTCAACTTTTCAAAAAAATAAAAACTGGTTCTTCATCGTCACAAATTAATGAATTAGATTTATATTTGGCAACGATGTCTCCATCTGATGACTTTGATCTTGATTTCGATGTATTGGCCTGGTGGAAAACACAGTCTAGTCAGTATCCTGTACTTTCTATCATGGCCCATGATCTACTAACAATTCCAGTGTCTACTGTAGCATCCGAAAGTGCTTTTAGTCTTGGTCGCAGGATATTGAGTGAGTTGAGAAGTAGCTTGGCACCGGACTCACTACAAACACTGGTATGCGGCAAAGATTGGGGTTCTGCAGAAAACAGGACGCAACATCTTATTGAACTTGATATTGACATTCAACAAAAAAAAAAGTTTTAATAGAAAATTCAACTAATGCTCCAGTCGAATGATCAATGTTGAAAGATAAAGATAGAAGATCGAAGTTATTGAAGATTTAATTTTTTTTAGAAGAATAATATTTTTTTATATGTATTTTATGTCTTTAACTTAATTGTAAGTTGCGATTATCAAGTTAGTGAATAAAAATTTGAGGTATTATTTAAATTTTTTTCGACTCTATATAATTTATATTGTAATTATTTAATTAAGTGAATAAAATTTGAAGTATTATTTAGAAATTTGTTTTATTTTTCTCTTTTTATTTAATAATATACATTTATTTTAAATAAGATAATTTATATATTGATTAATTTATACTCAAATAAATTTGCATTAATCCAATTTTTATTAATTCATTTTTTTATCTTTTTAAATTTTTAAAAATTAATAAAAATATATATACAAAAAAATACAACTTATCAAAAATATTAAATAACTTAAAAAAATAATAATAACATAAAAAAAAAAACATCACGTCCCACTCAAAGTGGGACGTGATGTCAATGCACGTCCCTTTGTTGTAATAACAGAGGGACGTGCAATTGTTTTTAAAAAGTGGATGTCAAGTGGACTTGACATCCGTGACATGATAATAGTATGACACATGTACTTTGCCTCTGTTTTACAGAATTAAAGGGACACATTAACGAGACACGTTAACGTGTCCTTTACGTTATATATCGTAAAATTTATTTTTATATTATTTTATTTTTTATAATTATAATTTGTACATGTAGTTTTTCTTATAAATAGGTATTGTATTTCACTTCATTTTATTGTCTTTTTATTTTGCCACAAGAGAATACACAGTATTTATGGCTATCAATATTTGGAATCATTTTGTTTACTTTGAAGAACATGGGTATGTGATTTGCAACTATTGTGAACGTAAATTTATATTTTGTCGTCAATTTGGAACTGGAACGCTTGTAAGATATCTTGTATCTCAACACTCAAATATTCCAAACTATTTCAATCTTCAACCACCGCCGCCGCCACCACCACCGGCAGGCCCAGCACCCGCACAAGGAGCATAATAAAATGGAGAACTTTTCCACCAACTTTCTTCAAGCATTTATGTAATATTTTTTTTATGTTTATTAGTAACGTATCCGTGTCTCGTAAACTTGTGGTTTGTTAAATAATATTTTAATGTTTTATCATTTATATTAATATTTTCAATCAACTTATGTCTTGTTAATCGTTAAATTAAATTTTTCGTAAAAAAAATTAAGCTTAAGTTTTTTTCGTTATTAATCCAACTATCAAAATTCAGAAAACAATAATTACAAAACAATAAATAAAAAATGGCCTGGCCCAGCCCAGCTCATGACTCGTAATAGTGGGCTCGTGGGCCGAATTAGGTCCTTTATTTTAAGAATTGAGCCCAACCCAGCTCAACCCACTAAACATATGTTCCGAACCGAGCTTATATTTTTTAACCCACGACTCGGCTGGGCCGTGCCGGGCTGGCCCATTTGCCAGCTCTAGGCACTAGGACCCCTTAGTGCCTTACGCCTTTTTATACACTGCGTTTGGGGAGCTTTGTAACGATCAAATTCTACATCGGATTGAGCATACTAGAGGTAATCCTAAATTCCTACCTTGCGTATTTAATGTAGATTATTTATGCATGATTGTAACCTACGTAATTAGCCATGAACGTAATGCATGAATATTTATATTTTCGTTGCATTTTATTTATTTAAAATTTTTAAATATCATGCACGATTACCAACATAGTCATGCCTGAACTGCTCAGATTATTGTGGGCCTTACAATAATCTCAATGACAAAGTCGGTATCTTACATCAGGTCGGACGTTTTATCCCTTATCAGGTATGATCACAGTTGCATACTAAGAAAAAACGTGTCTCCAAGATGTATTGTTATACCAAAACTAGAGACCAACCTTTTGAATGTGGGTTAAATAATGGAGAGAGAATACATCTTCTCATGAAAGTAAACTTATGAAAAATCTATGACAACAAAGAGATCTAGAGATCATCGTAGTAAAAAATTAGTAACAAAGAAATTTTTTCATCTGCCCTAGAAGGTCAATCATGCTTGTACAAAGAAGGTTGTTAGGGAATTGTCGCAGTTGTTGAAAGATTGTGTTGAATGTTTGACGAAATAGTCTGACTTAAAGATAGCCACTAGGTGCCAAGGGTGATCATGGTCACTAGACTATAAAAATATACAATTATTTTACATTTAAAAATTATAAATTGTAAAACTATCTTATAAAATCTTAAACTACTTATCCTGACATCAATTAATTTCAGAATAAAAACTCAGGCTAATTAACATAGCCCCTGTGTGGCTCTTCGTTTGTATTTGACCTTTTGCCCTATTTTTTCACTATGTGATGTCCATGTACGTGTTTATATGGGAATAGGATTCCTACTTAACACACATTCTACTATTACATTTCAGTCATTTCATTTAACTCAAAATATCCAAATTTTATAGTCTCTCATTTTTTTAAGTTTAAAATTAAAATAAATAATTAAAATATAATATTAAAATATTATAATAAAATAATAATTAAGAGAGAATCATGATCCGTTTACAATCCTCTTTAAGTAGTGTTCTGTCCATGTTGGCAGACACGTGGTATAAAGTCTTAAAACCCGGTAAAGTGCATTGCAGTGATTCTTTAATGTCCATGTTATTGATATGCTAGACTTTCTATTAATGGTGTTCAAGACATGGTTATTTCCGTACTGACTAAGTTTTTGAGCTTATCAATAATAAAACTGATGTTTATAGCTTTTGAGCTTATCAATAATAAAACTGATGTTTATAGCTTTCAGGGTTTCAAGAAATCCAAATAATTTATTTAACATTGCTTTGATTGGTTAGGTTTTTGGTGTTATTCTCACAAACTAATTTATATTGATTTAACAATCAGTTTATAAAAAAAATTTAACGCTTTCAGCTTTTTTGCTTCTCGAAAATCCACCATGAACTGAAAGTGGTCTTTGAAAAGTCCCTACTTGTATATTAAATTTCTCACAACTAAACAATCATAAGGAATACAACAACCTTTGCCTTATTGGAGAAGACATAGATAAAGCCTGCTCCTAATTATGTAGGCAAATCAGGTTAATTATACATGGATTTTGATATTTAGAGAAACCCTTATTTTTTAAGGATATTTTTGAACCATACTGCTGATAACTTATGATATCTTTCCATAGTCGTAAAGTCCACATAATTAATTCCGAAACGAACTGTATAGCCTTTGGTAAATTCGAAATTATCCAAAACTGACCAGCCAAAGTATCCTCTAACTTGTACTCCATCACTGCATCAAAAATAAAATTAAAAAAAGAATATTAATATACATGTGTGTGTGTGTGTGTGTGAAAAGTGTCAAGAATTAGTCATGATACATAAGCTCACAAGAAAGGAGTAATAAATTTGAGTAAAGGAGTTTTTCTACTTTTTGTTCAACTCTGGAACCTTTTAAAATTTATTCAAGGAAATTGTATTTGTCTTCTACATATTTTGAAAGTAGTAGATTATCCCTCGCATTATAATTGATTCCCTATTTACAAAAGGGTAGAAAAGTCATATCTTCTGCCATGATTTGGACAACAAGCAAAAGAAATTTTTTTTTTTTGGTTAAATTAGCAAGTGAATTTATTAAACTCAACAAACTCATACAAAAAGGACACCGAGCAAAAGAATTCTGGTCATCCTAAATCGAGTTTTGATAATGTTAAGATCCTTAAAATGTTTTTATGAGCTAATGTTGAGATATACCTATAATTAATATGATTTATACTCATTCTTAAAACACTCACCGTTGAATTGCTCTCTGAATAAACAAAAGATGGCGATAGTAGTAATTTATTCTAAAGTTGTCGATAAGGGCCACAGGAAGCGGCATCGAGGGATTATTTAGCTCATCGGCCCCTGCAAAAAAATAATTGACATATGACATTAATTCCAACCATGAAAATAAAAATGCGTAAAAAAAAAAAAAGAATATATTTTCTTGATAACCATGAGAAAGTAAAAAAGCATGATGAATTCCCTTCATTTGCCTGCCTTCTTCCACCTCAGAATGCTTAATGCCTATTATCTAGTATTAGAAGCTAATCGCTAAAAGCTCATCCTTCATGTGTCACTTTCAACGCAGGAGGCCAAGCATTCTGCTAGACGTCCCGTTCTTTGACATTTTTTTGCTTGTAATTACATAATTGTACTCATGTTTATTTGGTGGAATAAAAATGATTACTTTCCAAGCAAAAAAAAAAAAAAGTATGATGAATTGAACTATTACCATTTTCTGTAATGTAGATAATTGGATTCTTATACTTTCTCTTTATGTATCGAAGAAGACGCCAAATCCCTGTTGGATACATGTATACAAAGTCCGTACCTACCTGCATCATTAGGTTGATCATGGTGTTAATTCTTTAAAATTTATTACTATATATCACTCATTTATTAAAAATAAAATAAGAAATATACTATGGTGGGTAAATATAGTCATACCAGTTCTCCTATAAGTTCTCCATTGCGCTCAACTATTGTGAGATTAAATGACAAAATGATTAGTTGAAGTCATGTCATGGAAAAATATATTGATAAAGAATGAGGTCACCAGAAATTTACCTGGAAAACTAGCACGTATATCTGAAAAATAGCTAGGACCTATGGTTGAGGTGTCATCATGGACACAATATCTAGATGTGTAGTAGTTAAGACCAATAAAATCAAAAGAGCCTTTCACTAGACTTGCTTCTTCTGGGGTGAATCTTGGAAGCCGATGACCAACAAAATTCTTCATAGATGATGGATAATCACCATATACCAATGGTTTCATATACCTACAATGAGGATTACAACAAGATAATATTATCCTAAACAGATTACTAGATGATAATCATGTATGTATATTTCGATGGACTTAAAAAGAAATAGTAAGAATAGAAGTCGCGCACAATTTAATTTCATACAAAACGATTTAACTTAAACTAAATGAATTTTTGTTTTTTTGTTTTTTTTAAATTCAAAGAAGGTCTCAGCTATTTTACATCACTTAGAATGTTACATACGAGAATGAATCTCGAGACTTCTTACATCTAAAGAGAGAATCATCCATGCACTAGACCAAATGTCCAGTTGTAATGTTGATTCTTTCCATTCTTTCTTTTGGTTTTTTTCTTCCAGGATTTAACAAAGCTGATACTAAAAAGATATATGAAAGAAAAATGTAAAATGGAATTGAATCAAATTACGAAACCTAATCATGATATACTCACCAGCCAAGTATAAAATCTTGAGCCCGAGAGGTGGCTTTCCGGTCCTTTGTTGATTTTGTTAAAGGCACCAACCAATAGGATACCATAGTGATCCCAATTTCTCCTTCTTGTTGTGCCTGAAAGTATATGAACAGTGTAATTAATGTGTTAATTAACAATTTTGGATAGCCAAAATTTCTTCAACAGTCCATAGTTTAGAAGGATAGTATTCAAAACGTTTGTGGGATCCACACATTTTTTTAGTGCGTATTTTCAAGCATCGATGTGACCCTCATAAACTGTATTAACGTCCAGAACATTTTGAAGACTTTTCATAGTTTAGAACATAACCTGATAAGTTGTCTTGTACAATTTTACTGCATTGGCATGAGCAAGGATTAAATTGTGCGTCACTTTATATGGTTCAGTGCCAGAATCTCCACCTGTGCAATTTGAATTCAACCAAGAAGAACATCTTTGTGGGGCAAAGGCTGCTCCAGCAGCATAACCATTCACTGTAAAGGTATATGGCTCATTTAACGTGACCCAATGTTTCACTCGATCACCAAATCTCGAAAAACAAAGGTTTGCAAAGTCAACAAAATCGTTTCTGCAAAACAATGATCATGCATGCATCAATGTCTCGTTTAGTAATCTAATATTGAATAGATCGAATTGAAAAGCAGTGTATTTCAAATTGGTACTTTAAAATGTTATTTGACCCTTCCATTCTTCGTTTTCAAGAAGTATCGTGAGAAGATGAGGAGATGACAGGTTCCATAGCAGATCGAGTCGTAAGTGTTTCAAACTGTTTTGGCATAGCAGATTGAGTCATAAGTGTGAGACCCATTTCAGTTATATGACGGATTTTTCGTTTGGCTAGGCCATTTTGCTCAGGGTATGGGTACAAGAAATGTGATATTGGATGCCTGCAGTTTGAATGACTTGTTTTAAACGCCCTTGAGTGAGCTCTTTAGCCCCGTTGCATTGGAAGAATTTGATGGAAGTGCGAATTTTTTTTTCAGTAACGCTAGCTTTTGAAATGAATGAAGCCATTGAAGAGGTGCAGAAGAGAAGTGAGCAATAGAGGCTGGAGAGTAACTAGTGGTGCGTCTAAATTAATGAAGGACAAGGTTTGTAAAACTGATACGATGAAAGGGATATAAAGTAGTGCAAAATGCAGGACAGAGCTAAGAATTTAATATTAAGGGACCAAAATATTTTTTTAATGATACTCTATTGAATTTTTTCAAAAAATAGGAGGTCGATCGGTAATTCTTTTTTTAACGATACTATATTAATATTTTAAAAAAAATTAAAAATCTTGGAGGGCCTGGGTACTACCGCCCCTGGCAAAATGTGTTGTTATTTCTCGTGTATTTGATACAGTGCTGCAATAGGACTATATATATATATACACAAGTCAATACAAAAGTGATAAGTGACTAAGAGTTCTACAGAGTATTGCTAACGTGATACAACAAACAAAGTGATAGGTGTGTTGAGATTTCTATACACGATATAGATTACAGAGAATCAAACAAGTGAAAGAAATAATTACTTACACAATTCGAGGACTAAGAAAACCACCATATTCTTTGTCTAACGCGTGGGGAACATCAAAATGGAAAATGGTCACATATGGTTTCAGACCTGCCAAGTTTTAAGAGTTCATTAATTATGAGACACAAAGTAGAAAGAAAAATCTAAGCGAAAAGTTACAAGAACTAGACATGCCATATTCCAGGGTTTTATTAATGACTTTGTTGTAGTACTCGATTCCTTCCTCATTCACACCTCCTTTTAGATTTCCCTCTGCAAATTAACATAAAAAAAGCAAACGATTAGTTCTTATATATATATATATATAGAGTCAATGTTGAAAATCATTTATTTTTAGGGAATATAAATTTTTTACACTGTGGAACATAGTGGATATAGACTTATATAAATGATAGTTTTTGCTACATATCATAGTTGTTGACTTTATATTTCTCAAGTTTTTTGAAAATTGAATGAAAAGATTACTTGTCGAGCAAAAAAAAAAAAAAAAAACAAAGCATTTATTCTTAGAATTCTCCAATTTTCCCTTTGGCTACAAATATATATAATGGTCTGAAGAAAGGAAACTAATGCAAAACGAAATCTTACTTGGTAACACTCTCGACCACGAAATTGAGAAGCGATAAGCATCCATATTCATTTGCTTCACGAGCCGAATATCGTCCTGTGGCACCCATGAGAAGTATGATCTAATGAGTAATGAAATACATATGTGCACTACGTTTTCGTTTACTTTCAGAAGAGTCGAAGCTTTGGATTGCTAGCTAGGTACCTCATATAGATTGTAGGAGTCTGTTGCAAAGTCTCCATTGCCGTGGTCGGGCATTCTATCTGAAATTTTTTCACAAAGAAAAGATGGAATAAGTTCCTACCTCCGATTGACAATGTGATTACTGTAAGTTTTGAAATGAAAACCCATAATTCTTAACACTAAGTAATAGTCGTGGTTGAGGATAATGTATTTAAAGAGAATTCAGACCTGGATATGTGTGAAGGTAATGATCCCAATTACTGGGACCTTTACCACTAAGGTTCCATGCACCTTCAATCTGGAAAAATATATGAGATAAAATGGTTAAATTGATTCAGGAATACTATTGCATGCATACACGATATTATAACCAAATTAAAGTAGTTGAGGCACCTGATAAGCAGATGTTCCAGCGCCGAAAACAAATCCATGTGGAAAACTGCTGCGATTAAGTGTATCTATTCCAAAGCTTAGGGACAAAGGCTTAGCACTACGATCAAGTCGATGCAGACCATAAAGTCGAGAAAGAGGACCATGCCCTGATCCTCCATGACCAAGCACAATGTGCATATGTGAAAGGATAAGAAAACCTAGGAGCAGATGACTTAACACCTCCATGGCTAGCTAATGCACTTTTTAGCTAATTTCTTTTGGATATGCTACTTGTATGCTTAGTGCAGGCTTATATAGGAGAACGAGAGGGCATAGTGCATCCATTTTTGCATTTTTTTAATGTATTTTTATGCACGTTAAAGTTCCATGCACTTTGAAAGCCCACGCATGTGAATGGAATACAATTGATCTAAAGGGAAAATCTTCAAGTTGACATTGAATAATAGAAAATCATTAAGTTGACCTTGAATGTTACGAAATAACCAAGAAGGTGTCCTTTGTGAGTAGCGTGTCGTTCTATTAGAAAATCGTGATGCGTTATCATGGAAACCAATATTCCTGAAATGACACCATTTGACGTTACTGTTGTTTGTCCAAGACAAAAATATTTGTCTGGTTTAACTATGACTTTATTAACAATGACTTTGATAATAGAGCTTCTCTACATCTTCCATCCGCGTCTTATGTTAGAATTTTTTTTTTTTTTTTTGTAAATTATGGGTATCACTAATTGAAATATTTTGTAATCTTGAAAAATGAGTTAAGATTGATAGGTAACGTCTAGTATTTATGTTTAACCACTTTAATTTGGCCTAGTTCCATCTCATTACCATTATTATTTTTATCAAATAGCGTGGTATGTAGGGTGTAGGCTTGTTTTAAATGTTAAAGCCATTTGACGAAAAGCCCAATAAAGTACTATAAGCGTCTTATGCAGCGAGTCATATGATAAATTTTGAGTCATTTAAGTTCGGGACTGTTTATGATTTTCTTTTATATAATTTTTTTGTTTGATAAATTAGTTTGATTTAGATGATTGGAAGATTTGATTTAGTTGATATTTTCGTAATTAATGTTTCTTAACTATAATTTTAAAATTAGTGTTGAAAAATTAATTTAATTTGTAAATTATATTTGGTGACATGTGACGGCAAATGAGCGATGTACGACCAATTTTCCTTACTAAGGCTCCGTTTGTTTGCTGTATTTTTTTTAAGTTTTTAATATTTGATAACATCGAAAAATTAGTTAATTAAAAAATATTTTTCAGTCAACAATTGCAGCTGCTTTTGCTTAATTTTTCAGTGTTTGGTAAAACCAAAAAATTGGTTAATTGAAAAATATTTTTCGGTCAACAATTACAGCTAGTACAAAATATGAAAAAATATTTTCATGTCTTTTGAGAGAAAAAAATATTTTACAGAACTCACTGTAATTCAAACACCATAAAATATTTTTTAATATTTTATTTTTTTAAAAAATATTTTCCCTCAATAAGTTATGTTACGGCAAACAAATGGAGCCTAAGAAAATATTTTATTTTTTAACTAAAATTATTTTTTACAAGTAAGTTATTTTACGACGGAGCCTGGGAGCTTTTGTCTTTCTACAATCAGTCAATATAGCGGAGTATGCAAAGTGGGGGCGCCCTTGTTGGAGACTAGATTTGGTGAGGATTCTTTGGATTAATTTGACTTCTTAGCATTGTATATCTTCCTTTTTATTGGCTATAGCTTTCTGGGTTGGGACCCAATCCTTTTTATGGCAAACCTGTGTTGATTTCTTGGCTGCATCTTGGAGATTAGATTTGCTGACTGTGAACTCGTGAATCAAACATAGGTACATGTATCTTGGAAAGTTTCGCCCGCGGATAAGGAAGTCAATTGTGGGTTGCATATCTTGACATTTGAATTTAATCCTAAGTGATAACAAGTAGACTTTGACTTAACTTTTAAGAGGGCTTTACACCTCAAAATGAGAAGGATCATACATGTTTATATTTTTGAATAGATGACGTCTTTTAATTGAAACAAATAATATTTTTTATGGAATTTTACACCTCAAAATAAGAAGCATCAGATATGTGCTTGTTCATATTTTCGACTAGAAGACCATAGTATATTTCTTTGATTAAAACAAATGACAAGTGAATAAGGAAACTGAGATCAAAGTTTAATTAGAGTTAACTTGAAAAAAATTAAAAAGTTAACTTTGAAAAAATTAAAATGTCCCCTGCAGGGGAAAAAAGAGAGAAAGAGAGAGAGAGAGAGAGAGAGAGAGCAACTTATGTCTAGTTAAATAAGCTACATTTGACATTTTCTTTGGGAAAATAATGTTATATTTAATAATTATCATATTAATTATGGACATAAATAACTGTATTAGAAAATTATTTCGAAACTGTCTAGGGGAGCAATTATGTTACAGTAGTTTTCGATGATTTTTCCTCCAATAGTGGTCTCAATGGGTTTGACAACTGCCTGCATTAGTTTAACATCTATAAGAAGAGACACGTAGGTAGCGATTGGTACATAAAAATAGGTTGTGAATGAAATGATATGTTCAACTCTATTTCAAATCCCATGCTTGGTAAGAGGGAATTAACTTGAAAATCTCATTTTCAAGGTAATTAATCTCATTCCCCTATACATAGAATTAGTCAACCGCAGCAAATACATGGTATTAGCCCATTCCCATATATTTGAGAATAAACTTATTTCTCAAATGACTAAAATACCTGATCAAAACATAATATTTTACAAACATAGCCCTTTTATTTCTCAAATCACAACAACGACAACAACAACAACAATAATAATAATAATAATAATAATAATAACAATGGCATTAATAATAATAATGAAAATAATAATAAAAATAATAATTATTATTATTATAATGAAAAAAATAATTATAATAATAATAATTAATATTTTTATTATTATAATAAATAACAATAATAATAAATCCTTTTATTACTATTAATTATTATATTGATTAATTTTATTATTATAATAAGATAATAAATTATTATTTTTATAATAGTAAGAATAATAATTATAATTATAATAATAATCATTATTATAAAATAATAATAATTCTTATTTTAATACTATAATAATAAAATGGTAACTTTGTCATATTATACAAGTCATTTTCATTACTACTCTTGTATACTGACTACCAAACATGAGTTTGGAATCAATATATCTATTACTATCTTCATTCTTAGAGCATATCAAGCATATCATTTTCATTACAAAGTTCATTCTATTCTCAGTTCCATTACATTTCTTAGTTCATTCCATTCATGCACAAATTCATTATAGTATACCAATCGCTACTTTAATAATTGATAAATAGTTGAAATCCAAAATGAATTTGTATACAATTTCCAATCCATCATTTTTCTTAGTTCTTTTAGAGCATTAAAAACAATGTGATGCTACATTCTTTTCATTTGCTGGGTTTTTAACGTTCTGTAGTGTTGCTATTATAAAATGCTAACCATTGTATTCGAAGAGATATCATAATTTTTCCAACAATATTAAGATTTAATTTCCTGCTTTCTGTATAATTTGTTTGTTATTGTCTGTTTTTGTTTTTCTTCTTCCTTTATGCGCTAGTATTCTAGAATTACTTTTAGTTTATTTTCAAAAACTATTTTATTCTGCTCAGTCAGTCTGGGCATGGATGTTCTTATTTAGACATCTTTTCGGGAGAAATACGATTCGGAGGAGCTAATTCAAACCCTTCAAAACTTTATTTTTGAACATTCTAGTTATTAGAAGTTAAAAATCTATTATTATTGTTAGTATTTTTAATTTTTCTTTTTTAGAATTTACAAATTTATTTTGCTTCTATATTTTTGTTTTGTTTTTTATTTTGCTTTTTAATTTAATTTCTCTTTGTATCCTAAATTATCTTGAAACTATTTTTAGTTTTTAATTTTAGTTAATATCTACAAATTATATTTTGTTTGTCTTCCAAAATTATATTTTGTCAAAATTAAATTCTGGCTATTTGTGTTGAGATTTTAGTCTTTGTTAGCAGTAACTATATCTTTTAATAAATACGTTACAATTATATTTATTAAAAAGTTTGGTTAAAATTTATTATTTTTCTTATTCAATTCTAGTTTGAAAAATGAGAGTATCTTCCAAAGATAGTAATTTTGTACTTTCGGAAAAGGTGTACGCAAGCCTAATTTGATTTGTCCTATTGACAAATATGTTATAAAGAAGGTCGACTATGACTACTAATATTTTTGTGACTAAAATGGACAAAATTCTAGGACTAGAAATATGACACTTTTTGTAAATGTTGATAACACTAGTAGACCTTTTTATGGTGCCTGTGTTTATGGCACCTACCCCTGCCCCTATTAACATGGTGAAAAACCTAAGAAGTTCAATGAAAATGACATTAAGAGGTAGCAACAAAAGATACAATCTTATTGACGACCTTAAATTTGGCGAGATTTTTCCAAGAAGATGCACTAGAATTTGGTGGAAATTTTGGCTTGAAAACTATGACGGCTATTGATGCATGGAAATTTGTAGATTTCTTAAGCAAAATCTACATCCTCAATGAGTTAGAAAATACTTTGTACAATGTGTACAATCCAATTCAAACTGCTAAGCCATTGTGAAAATCTTAGGATAAGAAATACAAGACTAAAGATGTTGGCGCGAAAAATTTGTTGTAGGTAAATTTCTTGACTTCAAAATGATGGATTCCAAAAAAATTATGAATATAATATTCAATAGTCTTAACTTATTCTATATGAAATTCATACTAAATTTATGAAATTGGGAGAATCTTTCCATGTGGCTACATTAGTAGAGAAACTAGCTCTTGCATGGAAAGGAATTCAAAAATTATTTGAAACATAAGTGCAAGAAAAATGAAATAAGAAGACTTGATTCTAATTAAGATTGAGAGTTGAAGAAGAGATCTGACTCTTAAAAAGAGGATTGAAAGTCATTTTATGGAGTCTAAGAAGATATAATGGAACAAGTAGAATTTAACAATACGAAAAAAAAGCACTTTGACAAAATGTTACACTAATGGCAACACGAAAAGAAGAAGTTTAGTAGAAACTACTATGTTTAAGGGAAACTTGGAAATTAAGCCAAGGATTATCGTAATCATAAAACTCAAGGAAATTCCGAGAAAGAAAAACATGCCCAAGCCAATGTGATAAAACTGGAAAGCGTGTTGGTTATGTGTGTTTGATCTAAACTTATCTGTTATACTATCAAAAGTTAACATGGTTGGAAATCCTAATCAGTAGTAGTTAGAAACTAGGGCTACTTGAAATCGTGTTCAAATAGAACATATATCAAGCTACTAATGCCAATGAAACATTGTTATTGGAGAATTGTTTTCCATATCAAAGGTCTAAGTGATAGGAATGGTGGCCCCAAAAATGACTTTAGGAAAAGAACTTAGCCTCAACAATATGTCACATGTGACAAATATTCAAAAGAACTTAGTTTGTTGGATCATTGTTTAACAAGAATGGTTTTGAGTAGTATTTGAGTACAAATTTATACTCACCAAGAATAGAGTATAAGTCTTTTACGAGTACAAATATGGCCCACTTGCCACATCAAATATCAAGTTAGGATTTGTGACAATTAAATATACTTATATATATTTATTTGACATAAATATCTTTTGATGATAAGTTTTAATTTGAGTTAACTTATATGTATACAAAATTTTTTAAGTGGTTCGCTAATCTACATCCACCACCTAAGGTCTTTTCCCCTTAAGATTTTTACTAGCTCCACTAGAGTTACTTCTTTAAAAGTTGGTGAAGTACAAACCAACTTTACAAATACTTTTGAGTCCACAAGACTAGTACAGGCCTTTTCAACACTCTTTTATACTATAAATGTTTCAAATATAGCTCTAGAGTGTTAGCTTACAACAAGGGTTGAAATAAATGTTGAGTACAATGAATATATCCTCAAGAGAAAGATAATACAAATGAAGCTCACTTTAATGTTCAATGATTTGCAAGTAAAAGCTCAATAAATATGTTATCAAAATGTTTGAATAATATAAAGGTTTAGATCAATTAGTTGTTGATAGAAAAGGTGAATTGTGCATAAGGGGAGTTTGGAAAAATATAGAAAGACTTTTTATCAGCTAGTTTTTTCAAATGTCGGTCGAGGAGTCGGTTGAGCAACTCATCCGACTTAGCTCGTCCAACTCGGCCATGGTTGTTTCTGGAAAAGTTTGTTGAGGGAAGTTGGTTGAATGTCTCATTTGACTTGCTTCATCTTGCTTGTTCTTGAGCCTTCTATAAAGGCCAGTTGAGGAAAGTCAGTCGAGGGCTTCAATTGGTTGGCTCATCCAACTTTGCCTTGAGATGATTGTACAAGTTAGCTGAGTGAGCCAGTTGATTGTTTTAACCAGCTTGTTTCAACCAACTTGTCCAGTTTACAACCAAGACAAGTGGAAAAACAAGTTTGAGAGCATTTTAAAGATAAAACCAAGTAAGGAAAATCCAAACCCATTAAAAGAATTTTTGACACTTTTCCAAATCAAATCTAAAAGACATTTTAAAGATCATTTTGGAGAAGTGATTTTAGAAGATCATTTTTGATAACTAAAATATATTTGATCATAACATGTTTCTAATATTAAAAGAAACACAAAGATCAATAAACATATATGCGGAAACGAAAAGAACTGAAAGTGTACCTCCAACCATTGCTAACGTGATCAGCTATGGATTTTTCTCTTAGTTTTAGCACTTCTAAGCTCTCAAAACACTCTAGAGTGATGGTGTATATTTCAAAAGAGTGATCGAGCTTAGGGACCAAAACTCACTATATATAGACATTCTCCCATCAAGAATGTGAAGAGTTACCACTCTTTAGGCAATTAATGAACAAATGAGTTCAATTAATGACAAGAATATGAAGATAAAGAGTTTGGATCAATTATGAACTCTTATCATAATATATTAATTTCTAACTAATGAGTTTAATTAGTGGTAACTAATGAGATTAATTAATAATAAGAATATGAAGAGGAAGAGTTCGAACCATTTAATAAACTCTTAAGATAAGCATTTACTGAAGTGCTTAATGAATATTAAATGCTTAATGAATTCTTACATTCTCTCACTTGGTCTAATCGTAAACCTGATTCTTAACTTAATCTCATTGATTATCTTTCTTAAGAAATAAACACATGAATCATGAAGATAAGTCCTCTAATAACGAGTATTATCATCCATGTATTACAATGCATTTGGTTCCTCAAGAAAATTTCTTAATGTGGTAACCATACTTAATGAATAAACCCTATGTTTATTATGGTCCAATATAAATATTTTCTCAAATAAATTAAGGCGTGCATGAAGATGAGAAAATATCACAATATATAAAAGTTTCATTAAGAAACTGTATGTATATAATTACAAAGTGGAACCAAGTCCCATTTTCTCTACATGAATATCCAAATGGTACGATTCTGGAGATAGAAATCAAGTTTCGTGAGAAACTTGGTACATAAAAGGTCCTTTCTAACTTTAAAACAAAACCACTACTTAAAGTTAAAATGCAAGTTCTAATAGCCTCCACATGTGAGCCTATCTTGTTGCCTAATAAGATGCTTTGCTCACTGCCCACTGGCTTCCTTAGGTGTTGCATACCCTCTAAAGAGTTTGCAATATGGATTGTTGATCCAGAATCAATCCACCAGGTGTTAATATTAACATTAGCCATATTAGATTCATAACAAACAAACGACGTCGGATTATCACTCCTAACTTCGGGAATGTTACAACAAATATCAGAGAAATTAGCAGGATGAGAAGCTGTATAGTTTCCAAAAGCTTATGTCAAATTAGTCCAAATTGCATGTATTACTAATGCAAACATGCAAAAATGAATCTAATGACATAAAAATTGTCTGTGGGCTAAATTTTTAATTCAAGTAGATCCATTTGATCTTTATAATGAACTTAATTTCATAGTTTATGGATACATTATAAAAATAATTAAATTTTCTATCCAAAAATATTATATTAAGATAAAACTATCAAATTATATACCAATTCATAATTCTCGTGGGTAAATTATGAAAATAATCTGACATTTTATCCTAATTAATTATATAAATATAATAAAAATTCCTGTGGGATAAAATTTATTATATTAAGTATAATTAATCACAATAGTATGTCTAATTCCTTTTGTGATCCCAAATAAATCTTAATATATAATTTTAACTAATTAAAGATTATGTGGCTAATCTCTCATTAATTAAGATTATAAAGATCACTTAGACATTACAAAATATAATGCATAAAATTAAGTTTTATGAGAATAATCCTAATGATATGTACTAACAACATGAAAAATTAATAATGAATTGTCGTATATAAATAAAATTCTCATAAATAAAACATAAATTGCATAACTAAAACATAATATTATGAACTTAAATTAATTCTATGCATAAAATAAACTCATTCTTAATAGCATGAAATAAAAAACATAAAATTTATAAATGCAAAATATGATTATTAAATCTAAAATTGCATAATTATACATGAAATTTAATATGGGAACAATAAATTGCATAAAAATTAAGTGAGGATATATAATATCCTTTGATAAGAAAAGGAGACTTCATGACATGGAGCATCAAATTGATCAACCAAGTAAAATTTTCCACTCAAGTCTATGTCAACTGGAAAAATAGTGAACCTTGATTGAAACATCTAAATGCAATTTTTTTTTTTTTTTTAAGTTTGCTTCACTTAATACAAATTTTGATTTTCCAAAACCCTCCCGAATTCATAAACATGTTCCACTAAATGATTTTGTAAAAGTGACATAAACACAAGCAGAGAAAAGCAAAAAATGCCTTTCTTGCTCGTCAAAGAACACGTATCAAAAGAGCCAAAACATAGAGTGTCATGTAAGGAGAAAATAAGTAAGACAGAGGTAGGGCATGGCTCTGATACCAAATGATAACTAAAATATATTTGATCATAACATGTTTCTAATATTAAAAGAAACACAAAGATCAATAAACATATATGCGGCAACGAAAAAAACTGAAAGTGTACCTTCGGCCATTGCTAACGTGATCGGCTATGGATTTCTCTCGTAGTTTTAGTACTTCTAAGCTCTCTAAACACTCTAGAGTGATGGTGTATATTTCAAAAGAGTGATCGAGCTTAGGGACCAAAACCCACTATATGTAGACATTCTCTTATCAAGAATGTGAAGAGTTACCACTCTTTAGGCAATTAATGAACTCTTATCATAAATATATTAATTTCCAACTAATGAGTTTAATTAATGGTAACTAATGAGATTAATTAATAATAAGAATATGAAGAGGAAGAGTTCGAACCATTTAATAAACTCTTAAGATAAGCATTTCAAACTCTTAAGATAAGCATTTAATGAAGTGCTTAATGAATTCTTACAATTTTACCACATTATTTGACTTTTACTTGTTAATGCTAAGGTAAATGACATTATTGAGCCGCTATCCCTTATAACGCCATGTCTCTATCTTTATGACTACACTTCGTCTTCATTTCTTCAAATCTTGAACTTCAAGTTGTTCAACTTTGCATTCTTCAAAACATTGGTGGCAAAAGAACTTCATTCATTTAGCTTGTCGTGCCTTCACCATTGTTACTCCATGCCTAATCATCTTTAAACGTACTCAAGCATATTATGGAGTTAGATAAAGATTAGCATAATTAAAATTTTAATTATCATCAAAATACTTGATTTATGGCCTCAGGCCAATACATGGCTTTAGTAGCTCATTTTGACTTGGTGTTGCATCAAATGGATTTGAAAACAACTTTCTTGAATGAAAATATTGAAGAAGTTGTGATCTAGCTTAAAGGTTTTTCACAAGATAGTTACCTTATTTGCAAGTTAAAAAAGTCAATAAATGGAGTAAGACAAGCTCTTCGTTAGTCGTATACAAAAATTTTACAATGTTGTTGTCTCATTCAGTTTCATTGAGAATACCATTGATCAATGTGTAAACCTTAAGGTTAGTGGAACTAGTTTTGTAAGTGGATGACATCTTATTTATGAGTAGCGACTTGGGAATGCTACATAGATCAAAGCCATTTCATTCCTAAAACTTTGAGATGAAGAAGGGTAAAGAATCATATGTCATTGACATAGAGATTCATAAGATTAATCTATGAGAACATTAGGTCTACCTCAAAAGGCCTACATCGAAAGAGTTCAAGGAAGATTCGGGATGTAGGCTTGTTCACCAATAATAGCACCTGTTCTCAGAGGGGATAAAATTTAAGTCAGTGTCCTGATGCCTTTTTGGAACAAGAAGAGATGAAGAATATACCCTATGAATCAGCAGCTAGTAGTCTTATATATGCATAGGTCTACACAAAGCTTGGTATAGGGTTTGCAGTAGGAATATGCTTGATAGATATAAAAGTAATCTTGGCCTCGAACATTGAAAAACAGCCAAGGAAGTAATACATTATTTGTAAAGGAACCAAGAGTTACAGACCCACATACAAGTGTTAGGGATTGTATGCCCTAAAGACCATTGGCACTAGGATATCTCAGTATACTAGATATTAATCAATTATTAATTAGTCATTCATCATGAGCATTTATACATTCTTTTTGGTATATTTAATCTACATGCATGTAAAAAGCCTCTTCATTCGAGTGAATGACATAGGTATGTGACGATTACACACAGAAGGTCTGTGTCATAAGACTTGAATCCAAAGCTATAGTTCATAAGAAAATAGTAAAGTTAACACTTCATTATGGTAAGGTTATAACGAGAGAATGAGAGAGTCTCCTAATTGGAAGGTGACCTATCTTGGTCATTGGAGGACTCTCTGGACTCATCTCATTAGTGTATAGGAATGCATTAAACATAATCACAGTAGATATGATCTCGATAACAGTACTATCATATAGAGAGATCAAATCCATCTAAAGCTACTAAGTGGTCAATGTTCTAGTTTTTGAGAATGTGTGAATGAACCAACAAAGTCAGGAACATGTGTTTTGATTCACTATAGGTACGATCTTATAAGGTTCAAAAGCTTGATGTTTTGGATGTATAGAGTTGATTAGTGAGGACATACGCATGCGTGATAGACTCTATGTTGTAATATTGATACGTCATCACCCACTTGTGATTGTCCAGATGATCATCTAAACTTAGGTACCTATAGCCAATTAGGGCTATAATGGACACTGAACTTGTAGGTCCCTCCTTGGATCAAGATTATAAAGTCTAGATGATGATTATCCTCTAGATTAGCAGTCCAAGGACAAAAGGTAATCAATAAAAGTTGATAGTACAAGGAAAGACCTAGTATTGATTACAGGTGTTACATAGAAGGGTATTTTGGTCATTTTGCTTAGTAGATCAAAGACAAGGGCCAAACTCAGTTTCACATGCTTTTGTTGGATACAGTAATTGTCCTAGAGTGTAACTATAACTTTTTAGTGGAATGAGTTAGGGTTAAAATGATCAAAATATAACTAAAGAGTAGCAAGGGCATTTTGGTAATTTTAGAGGTAAGGCAATTATATCTTTTGGTACCTCTTTTAGCTACTTTCCTTGGTTTGTTGTACTTTCCATATTTGGCCGTGTTATTTACAGTAATAGCATGTGGATGATATGAAGGTGTTTGGAAAGATCAGTCCTAATGGCATAAGGATTAAGATATTAGAACAACAAAACATTCTTTGAACAATAATGTTTATCCTAATTAGTAGAGTCCTAGGCTCCGTTTGTTTGCCGTAAAATAACTTGTTGGAGAAAAAAAAATTTTTGAAAAATAGAATACTGAAAAATATTTTTGGTGTTTGGATATACAGTGAGTTCAGTAAAATATTTTCTTCTCCCAAAGGACATGAAAATATTTTTCTAAATTTTGTACTAGCTGCAATTGTTGACCGAAAAATATTTTCCAATTGATCAATTTTTTGGTGTTACCAAACACCAAAAAATTAAGCAAAAGTAGTCACAATTGTTGACTGAAAAATATTTTTCAATTGACTAAATTTTCGATGTTACCAAACACTGAAAAATTAGAAAAATATTTTATAGGAAAATATTTTACGGCAAACAAACGGAACTAGTCATCATAGGATGGTGGCTGCTTTGAGTCTTTCAAGCAGAGCAAATGTGGCTTAGGCATGTAAGATAAGAAGATAAGGGATAAGGAGATTCAATATTATCTTAAGAGTTTTGATGGAATGGAAATTGCATTTAAATTAATTTTAATTATCAAAATTGCAAGAGAAAATGTGCTAGCAAAACTCCTACACATTCTCTATTTCTATTTCTCTCATATACATGACCACCTCTTAGCACTTCATAACACGCCTAAAGAGCAACCAAGATACATAATAATCATGGACGATGACTATTAACAAGCAAAATTCGATAATTATGCCTTTCATACCAATTACTAACATAGTTCATTAACAATAGTGATTAATACACGATTGTATTATTCATCTCCACGCAAGAATTTGAAAATTCATACACCGAATAAGAATCGCGAACACTTATTGTTTGGTTCAATTTATCTGCTCATGCCTCCTTCAACCACTGGAGCAATTGGTGCCATTTCCACTCCACGGTTTTGTCTCTCAACATTACCATGCCATCCTAAATTGAAACAATTTTAGAAAAATAAATGACATGCAACATATAGACAATAAATAAATATAACAAACTCTTCTATAATAATATGGTATAAGAGTTCAAGTACAAAAATGTATGGAGTTCAAGTTTTGATGCCACCCATTGCAAAATAATAAACGTGTCCACGTGGAAAGCTCAAAAATAAATTTCACCTACATGTGCAGAGACGTGTTAAAGACAATAAATAAATATAATAAGTTCATGTCTAACAATTTAAATTTTTAAATGAAGTAGTAATTTAATACTATTACATCAATAAGTGCAAAAAATATTTAAAAAATATAGAGAAAATAATAGAAGTATAATTTAAAGAATTATTACCAATAACCATGCCAAAGCCATGAGATTTAAGCTCGCGATATTTATTGACACAAAGCACATGACTCACAACAACTCGTCACACAAGCCATAAGGGTATAAAGGACTCCATTTACTCCACAAGCTGCACCACAGTTTGATGAGCATCATTAAAGCCAACATACTACATTTTTTTCAAAGCTAAACATTTAACCATAAGGTGATTTGTAAAGGTTATTTGTAAGCGTAATCACTTGATCTAAAAGTTAAATTGTTAAATAATATATAATTAATTAATTTGATATTCTTAATTAGTGGCGGAGTCAGAAATTTAAAGGTAAAGTGTGCACTCGTATAGTAAAAAAGATTAGGGTGTGCATTCATATAGTGAAAGTATCCAATATAATAATTTGAAACAAAACTGTGGATTCAGATAGAAGAAATGAAATGAACAGGAACAGAGGATCAAACCTTTGATTGTCTGGATGTTGACTACTATGAGGAAAATGCTTAGTTGGAGATCATATTTGTATGATTAATTTAATAGTTTTTTACAGGTATAATGGAGGTCGAAATTATAATTCAAACTTAAAATTTCTTATTAGAATATATAATTATTTAATCATTTCAACCAATTTTTATATATGACTAATTCATATTTAGACAAAGAGGATTAAATATTGAATTAGTCAAAACACCCACCATAATCAATTATGTTAATGCCAGCATGTAGATAATCAACTGTGATCAGATAAAGGAAATGAAACCTTTGATTGTCTGGATGCAGACTAACATAGTGTTTGGAAGCAATTCATGCCTGAAATTCATTTCATTTATAAATAAATTTTTCATGGAATTCATTTATAAATGAATTCTCTTATTTGAAAATCTAAAATAATATTAAGTCAATTCTATTATTTATAAATCCAAATTATGTTTGGAACACATGTGAAATTTGAATTAATATTTGTATTTTACTTAAATAGCCTTCTTTTATTCAATTGAAATTAAGCTATCATATAAGCCTTTTTTTTTTTTTTGCCGTCAAAGAGAGAAGAGAAGGAAGAGGTATGTTTTTTTTTTTTTTTTTTTTTTCTTTTTTGAGTTTTTAACTATTCCTAGCAAAGTCAAAAACCTAAGGGGGCGTTTGGTTCACGGATTCGTTCAGGATTCTTGGGAATGTGAACTCATGAATGTGATATTCCCATATTTGATTCGCGGAATAGAAAAATATTCCTGTGAATATCACTTTCCTGGGAATCCATTATTCTCATAATTTTGTCAAATTTTATTCTCATGTGAGGGAGTGAGAATATGATATTCCTGGATTGTGAGAATATTTTAGTAAGCGTAAAAAAACAAAAACACCGTAACCTAAAATAATCTTCTCATATTTTTCCACGTTTGAAGTTAGAAAATTCATCTTAATTCACAGCAACATTTCAATTTTCAGCATAAACCAAAGCATTTTATCAATGTTCCACATATTTACCTCAGCAATAACATTACACTTTAACCACAGTATCCCGTTATATATGTAACATATACTCATAATTCGTAAGTATCCTTTATAATGTGATATAAAAATACTCTCAAACATATTTTTCTACATTGTATAACAAAGTAACGCAACCACATGTCTCTATTCTAATCTTTAATTGTATTTAACAAACACATAAAATAAACAGCTACATAATTTGAAATTAAATAAATTAGCTCTTTTACGAATTTATTTTCCTTTTTTTTAATTCTAAATCACAACTAAACCCTAAAAAAATTAAAAATTTAACAACAGTCCAACAAGTCAACAACCAACATTTTTTCGATTCAACATCACATATCAACATAGACGGTGAAAATTGAATGTTTCAGTGTTACAGATCTGTTCAAAATTCATTACGTTTCTCTACTTGTGAAGCAATTGGTTGTTTGTAAACCCTCGTCCTTCAAAAAATCATCATCAATCACAGCTCTATATAAACATATTGTTGCGTGTATGTATATATATACATATATATATATATATGTATAACTTAGGTCAAAATTTTTTTGCAAAAAATCAACATGAGCTGGTCCAGAAATAATCTGATGATTTTAATGTCAAAGATGGATCTTTGAGAGCATTATCTGTGTAGATGATGATGAAATTGGAATTATATGGTAGGTGGTTAAGAATTGAAGATAGCGTGACTTAGAAATATGATATTTCTGGGTTTGGGTATTTTTGAAAAATTATTCAAAATTCTCAAGAATGTTCAGTGTAGACTAAACACAATAATATAATATTCTCAATAATTTGAGAAAATATTCGCATAATAATATAATATTCTCAGAAATTTGAGAAAATATTCTCAGGAATATTTTTAGTATACCAAACAGTTTTTGTTATTTTCTTGGGAATCACATTCCTGCGAATCACATTCCCATGAATATCATTCCCAAGAATGAAAAACTAATTCATGAACCAAACGCCCCTAAAGGGTAGTTTTGTCCTCAAAATATTAGTAGCAGAATTAGAAAATGTGGATTTGCAAATTCCACCTCTTGGACTCGGATTTGAGTAAGGCTTGTACAAATCCAAAAATTCAAGAATTATAAATCTTGGATTTGTAATTCTTTAAAAATGTGCAACCAAATAAAAAAAACTTGGATTTGCAAATGAATTCTATAAACTTTTGTGGAATTCATTTGTTCCAAACAATCTAGAAGACGAATTTGCTTAGTCGGAGATGATATTCGTAGAAATATTTAAGAGGAGTCAAATATTTATTTAGTGAAAACACCTATAACATAACGACCAAAAAAAAAAACACATATAACATAATTTTATATTAATCCATGCCAGCTTGTAGACTCGTGCAATAACATCACGAATTAGTGAGCAATACTACAAAAAATCGTACTTTTCTCAGTTATTAACCGTCATCAAAGCATCACCAGCGGTGCAGAAGACCGCCATTTTTGCTGTAGTTTACGGTTAAATGCTGCTATTGGGAGTTTTTAACGGCATTTTAGTTAAATGTCATTGTTTCGTATTTAACGGCGTTTGTCAAAAACGCAGTCAATAAACCAAGGACGACATTTTTGTTAAATGCCATAATATAGGTCTTTTTTTTTTGTCATGGCCATAATTATAGGTCCAAAGACGGCATTTTTGTTAAATGCCGTTGTTTCATGTTTAACAGTGTTTGTCAAAAATGCCGCTATAAAGTCAAGGATGGACTCAAAAATTTAATGTTGGGGAGCAAGGACGGAGCCACGTTGTGGCCTAAGGGGGCCTGGGCCCCCCCATTTAAAAAAAAAAAAATCTGTTTATATATATTTTTAATGAAATAATTATCCAACTAACAATAAAAAAAACATGACCGGCCCCCCCAACATTTTTTTGTTCCCAACCCCAAAAGAGCAAAACAATATTTCGTTCTCTTTTGACTACTTTTGGCTATCTTTTAACTTTAAAATATAATTATATAAAACATAATCATGTTATATAATCACTACTATTAAAAAAAATACCTCATCTTTCCAATAAAATACAAAAACCTTCAATCTCTTTCAACTATTCATTTCTCTAGTTCTCTTCCATTCTTCATTCACATATTTTTCCTCTATTCCTAACATTTCTTCTTGAAATTCTAATTCCCACAAATGCATTAAAATGCACAAATTAAGGTCATATATCATAAAAACTTTGTTATATTTACTTATTAATTTTTTTTGTTTACATAACTTTATGTCTTTATGCATAATTTATTTTATTAATTTTTTTCAGGAGATGAACATCCTAGGGCAGGACACCAGGTAAGGTTAGTAATTTGAATTACTTTCTTGTAACAATTTTATTGATTATATTTTAGTGGTAATCTTTTTAGTTAAATTAATTGAGTCATTTATATTTCGATTATTGTCCTAATATGAAAATGTTCAATAATTTTGTTAATCATATTTTTTAGTACATTAAGTTGCCCAGAGCTACATATTTTAATTATTGTCTTGAATAATGAATATTCTATATTTTATTTTATTTTATTTGGAATTTTAAGTTCTAGAATATGAAAATATGCAGCTATTAAGAATTTTTTTTTCACAAATCATACCAATTAGAACAATTTATTTAAATACATGAATATAGTAATTTGAAATTTTAATTGAAAATATATCAGATTTGTATTCTCTCATGAAGCAACTCAACTTATAATAATAAAAGATTCTAGTTTGGTCAAATGTAAATATATAATTTATATTTAATTAAATTTTCAATTAGCTTTTGTTACTTAAGTTTGTTATAATGAATTATATTCATTGGAAATGGAAAGATATTTTTTGAGTCTATTTTCTAGTAGTAAAAAAATACTGTACAAAAAAAAAATTTCGACCCCCCCAATACGAATTTCCTGGCTCCGTCCCTGTTGGGGAGGCCAATTTTTTTTTTTTGTACAGTATTTTTTATATAATATTTTTTGGTCTAGTACAAAAGAAACTTAATTTTTATATTTTTATATTTTTTTACAGTTTTATTAAAGAAAATTTAGTTATGATTTCATGTTAGGGTATTTTAAAAGGTTTGATAAGCAAACTAATCAATAAATATTAAAAGATTTGGCTTGATGCAATAGATAATAGTTTTAGTTTAATGGTTAGATATTAAATAAGATGTTATGAGTTAGAAACTAATTAGAAGTCATGTTCTTTAAATATTAATTCTTTTTTATTCATAGCTAAAACTATAAAAATAAATACAATTATGGTGACTTAAATCCCCAACCATCAACATAATATTATTTGTAACTAACCACAAAGTCAACTTCATATTTTTGAAAGTTTTTATCACTTTTTAAATATTTATTAGAATGGCCAAATCTAATTTTTTTAAAAAATTTCATTAATCTTTTTTTTTTTTTGAAGGTCGGGGGTCGGGGCCCCTGCGAGTCCTCCCTAAAACCGCCCCTACATAAAGCTAAAGATAATGTTTTCGTTAAATACCATAATATAGGTGCAACGGCAGTGCTTTTTGTTAAACGTTATTTTTTGTGTTTAACGGCGTTTTCACAAATGACCGTCATAAAGCCAAAGAAAACAGTTTTTGTTAAACGAATTACGGCAGTTCGTTTCTATTGCATATTCATCTTAGATTCAATCCTATTCAAAAACCAATCATCAACAAGAATTAACTTATAATAATAATAATAGAGTCCAACAGTTCTAGAGTAGCCATATAAATTGACTTATAATTATATATAAATTCTCCAAATAAAAACATCAATTCCAAACGTTCTCAACATTCCACCCGTTCTCAAAATAAAAACATTTATTTCAACTGTTCTCAAAATAAAAGCATCCATTCCAACAATTATCCAAAAATAAAAGAAGAAATCTGAAACACCATCCTAATGAAAGCATCCATTCTAACAATTCTTCAGCTCTTGATCCTTTTCCATCTTCTTTTCTTTCATAACTTGAATCAGTCTTTTCAACTCTCCAACTTGTGAATTAGCAGCTTCATTAACTCTAGAAGAGTCATATACTTGAGTTATTGTGACCCCAAACCCAAAATCTCGGACACGTCTGAAATGTTTTGGACCAAGAGTTTCTAAAAATGCTTTTTGTTCCAAGTTGAAACAGTTATGGTCTAAACAATTAGAGTCCCCCTTTTTTCATAAACTTTTCTCTTAACATTCTCCTGTAATTGAAAGATATAATAATGTTTGTAAGATAGAAATAACTATAATAAATAATTAAAAAAATTGAATTCATTTCATTTGAAAATTGAGTATTACCAGTACGCGTGCCACTTCATCATAGACTATAATAGATTGATCAGCTGACAAAACTAGTAACTCCCCATTGTAAAAACATTCAATATACGCAGGTAAGAATCCTTTAAATAATAATGTTCTACGACTTCATGATGGGCCTTCCAATCAGAAGTGCAACAAAACTTACAAGGACACAATATTTTATCATCATTTGAAGAGTTCTCAAATGCAAATTCAACAAATTTCATGACCCCTTCAACATATTAACTTTCGGTCCTAAACTTTTGAATCCAAGATTTATTCATTGTATCTTAATATCTACACAAAATTACAAATAATTCAGCAATAAAAACACAATTTTCACTAAAGAATCAATGTTCTATAGTGATAAAGGTAGCCTCAAATAAATTACAAGATCAACAAATACAAAAAAAGAGTAATCAAATATTCAGGAGGGGAACAATTCAATCATTCCAACTGTAACAATTTAACCAATCTCTATTATTAATAATAGATTAGATTGTATTGTCAATTTCCATTAGCCACTGCATTAATGGAGTAGTTCAATCTCTTAACAATTGACATAGACTTAATTCTACCAACATTTTGGGAAAGACTAGAATAGGATATAGTTCCTTGTTTATTGACTAGAGTCAAACCTACAGTAGTTGACTTGAAAATTGAAAAGAAAAGCTTTTACCCCAATTTATATCTTGCAAATTTCAATGTTGAATCCTTTGCTGCCCAAGTATTGCTACGTCATAATCTCATAATTGAATTTCCATTGTTCTCTTCTTCATCCGTGTCAGAAGTCTATCCATTAGATACTAGAAAAAGGAAAAAGTCGTCTTTCTGGGCGTTTATCTTTCATATTTGAAAGGAAAATAATAATAGAATCTTTGGAAATTTCGATTTTTAATGAGGTATAGATTTTTGCAAATATTACATTAGATGTTAGAACTAACCTATATTTGCATGACTTGAAATATAAATATACGTAATATAATGTAAATCCTTTTGAGCTCTATACGATGTAAATATTGTTTAGTATTAATGAAACCACGCTTGCTTTTAACAAAAAAAAAAAAGGTCCATAATTCTTATCGATATCGATTACTAATAGTTGTAGACCTCTAGTGACGCCGAGGGAATTCGAACTGACTACCTTTAAATACACACCCCAAAGATCTTTACCAAATGAACTAGACTCTAAACCTTAAAAACTCACACTCTTACCAATTCCTTCAATGTACAGCCAGCAATGTTATGGTTTTTGATTTTAGGTAGAGTTTAACAAACCAAAAAGAAGAACAGTAGCTGAATTGTTTGCTTGCAGTAAACAAAATGAAGAAAAATTGCAGAGAAAAGTAAATAAGAAGAAAATAGAAAAAGTGATAAAGTGTATCCTTAGCCCTTTATGTTACATCACTCCTTGTTATATTCTTCTCTCATACCTCACATGACAAAAGAAATGCTTAACCATTTCTAACTAACATGACACGTAATCCTTCATGTATTGAGGTGTGAGTTTTGCTTGTGAGCTCTTTCTAACAACTGGACCTGACTGATCAATCAGTAAATTGGGCTCCGACGTTTGGGTTAGGCCATTAGCACAATTAGAGCAGTTCATAATTATCGGGTTCATAACATTACCTCCCCCATTTAAGAGAACCTTGTCCTCAAGGTTCAAGTCATGACTAAACATGGTTGTCCATCCGCACATATCAAATTTTATGAGCTCAATAGAACATCCAAGACCAATCTTAATGTTGTAGCCACCACTGTCAAAAGTCAATCTCTCAACAATAGAATCATCCTTCAATACTATCTTATAACAATAGCAGCTTTTCAGTCCTTGCTGATTCTGATAGCATTGATGTGCCCTGTTCTTCACCTGCTGAAAATTCTAGATCATGCTAAACTTCCCTACCGTTGCAACCAAATGGCGTTCTTATTTCCCACTTTCAGTAACCCATGAGAAATGACCACCAAGAGTAGAACGGACAACACCATAGCCCCTTGAAATAGAAAGAGCAAAAGGCTGCTTCATTTCGTCATTATACTCCTGAACCATTTCTTCTACCTACTTAACCACGACAGTTTGAAGATCCAGGGAGTTAGTTTCGACCTTGTTTTCTGTACACATTAAGTCTATTTCCTAAGAACTCACTTCAGCTTTGTGAAAATGATGAACAACATCTGTCTCCTGATACTTGTTTGAGTACGTCATAGTTGGCCCTGCATCATAGTATGTTTTCTTCATATTATTCGTGATTGAAGATTCTGAAGGCTAGCACGTCTGAATTGGCACAGAAGAGGAAAAACATAATGATGAGTTAATTGGATCCTTGTGTTTTCCTGTAACACATTGATCCTCCCAAGATTCATATGATTGGCCATCTTCATCTTGACAAGGTGAAAAACTTGAGGAATCCGATTCCAGCATAGACTGATCTGATCTAGGTAACTTCAGATCCATAGCCTGCATCTCCAAAGTATTGTCTTTCTCTAGTGTATCACAAGCTGGTACAGTTTTGAATAAGGAACTCCATGTTTTCTGTTTAGCAGTACAATTTGAGTTAGTCAGAACTGATGCATGTGACCACTCACGGTCCAATTTCAAGTTTACATCACTTCTGAAGCAAGATGCTTCCTGCAAGCTGCAATGCACATTTACTTTATCGACACCATATCTCGTTTATTGAAATCCATCTTTCCCATTGTCAACCACCTCTCTTGTACCAGATAAGGATAAGAATATGTTGTTCCACCTAGCTGTGTTCTCCAAACAGTCAGAAAGAAGAGAAGAACTTTGGGCAACTCGATAGGAATCAAAGGATAAATCGACTGTCATTGCCGTTCTAACCGCTGTCAGAAGACGTAATGAAAGACTACTCATCCAGCAATTCCAAAAAAAGTCTGACCGGCCCTGCTCAGAGGTGGTTCGTCCAGTTAGATGAGATAAGTAAAAGTGAAAATAGAACTTGAAGGAAAGGAAAGAAAAATAATAGAAAATAACAATGGCAGATTCTTCTTTTTGTTTGATCACATTACTCATAAGAACTTTAGTACTACTTATCTTCTTCTTCCTCTCTTCACATTTCTTGTTTTTGACCTCTTGTGCACTTGTTAAATTGCATAAAAGCGAAGCGACTTTTCTTTTATCATCAGCTTGTATCTCAGAAATAGTCTTTAGATATGCTTTTTTACAATTATATTCGCCAATGAGACCCTTTGAATTGTATGCTTAGGCATCAGCAGCCAAGTCATTTTCCTATCTTCTTCATCCACTCCAATCCCGATAATTTTACTAATTATAGCCTTGCAAGTAACCACCGAACTTGCACGTTCAGCAACCTCAGCCTTCTTCATCCAAGCTTCTCTATCAATCTCCAAACCTTCTCTTTGTAAGGCCCTAATGCCTCTTTCTATAATTTTCCCAACTGGAGCAGTATTCCCGTTAGCTTCTTCCAATGTCATGGCTGTAATCCAAATAAGTGGCTCCTTAGAAAGTTTCTCCCTCGCCTTATTCAGAACCTTCTTCGCATTATCATCACTTTTCAACCTAGCAAGTGCAAGCCACAACTCGATATGCAGTGGATAACATTCCACAGCCCTCTGAAGCAACAATCTCGCATCCCCTTCGTTAGCAAGCTCGATAACAACTTTCCAAAGTCTAACTGGTTCAGGATTATGCTCAAGCCCCTTTCTCAATATCCTAAATATTTGAACAATATCAACAGTATAACCAGAATGTGTCCTGGCATGAGTATTCTTCATGTACTTCTTAATCATTTTGAATTCCTCAGAATCAACTACAACTGAAGTCAGTTCACAATGAAGCCGTTGATAATAAAAATACAAGGGATCTTCCTGCATCTCAATATCTTCCTTCAACAACTTTGCTGCAACTTTGATTTCGCCAAGAGGTTCAACCATTTCGGACATTCCTCACACCCCGTCCTTATCAACTGTCTTGCGACGGGAATCTTCCCAGCTACTTCCACACACTCCGTCAACAAAATCCTAGTCATTGCAATAATTCTCCCCTTCAAATACACACTTCTGTTCAAATACACACTCCACAGAATCCACCACGGAAGATTTACTGACTTATCAAACAACTCGTTAGCAATAACAAAACCTTTACACTTGACATACCCACCATAACGTGCGGTCCACGACACCGAATTCCCCTCTGTCATTTCCTCAAACACCTTCCTCGTAGACTCCATATCACCAATCTTTCCATACATATCAACCAAAGAATACGCCACGTATAAATTTGACAAAAACGCATCAAGTAAATCTTGAGCAGTGATGGTCGTGCGAAAACCCAACCAGGCATCGACCTTCCGTTGCTGCTTTCTGGTCTCCTCATCCTTAATGAGCTGGAAATTGAGGTTCAAGTGCTTGAAGTTGCTGACCAGCTTGCCATATGGACCCTCCACCCCGATCACCTTGGCGTTCACCTTGATTTTGACAAAGTCTGGTATGTCGAATGTCTCTGGTGAAAGAATAGGCGTCATCCTTTTGTTAGGAATCGTGCAAAGTATTTAAAATTTTATAATCAGAATAAACGCAACGGAAATAATAATACTCATGCATCACATTCATGGCTAATTACGTATATTACATACATGCATAATAATCAATATTAATTACGCATAATAAGATTTTAGGATTATCTTTCCATGATGACGAATCTGTTGTAGAAATTGATCGAATCCAGAGCTCCCCAATTATGAAGCCTTCGAAAGTATCCACACGAGATCCGAACCATCAATCAGCAAAACCCCACTATGAGTTTTAGAGAAAATATATTTTCTATAAAAGACATGATTTGTGCTAGTTTTTTTGTCTGTCATAGTTTCCTATTTATAAGAAACCCTAGACATATTAGGGCTAGCTTTTGGGTCAGTCCTAATTATTGGACTTGGACTGATTAAATGATTGGGCTAATATTCCAATCTAATCAGTCTTAAGTCCGATTAAATATTAGACTCTTCTAAGATTTAATTTATTTTCCCTGCTGATTAATTCCGAATCTCTTTTATGTGTAACCTCTCGGGTTCATAATTAATTGGCAGCGAAATAATATTAATCCAATTAATATTTAATTAGAACTCTTCTAATTTAATTCTCGCAAGTTATGAGTGATACCTAGCAGTATATCACGACTACCCAACTTATAATGAAGTATAAATTCTACGAACCCTTAGTAATTATCATGCAACTAATTCCTTCTATCTGAATCATCCCGATTGAGCCAGAGTCATGGATAGGGTCATCAAATTCTATTACTCAATCATATGTCCAAATCTATTTAATCAGTAACTTATAAATAATACGTGGAACGACTTCCACTATTCTACCTCGACCAAGGATTTCTATTTACTCGATTAATAGATCGCATAGGATACCTAATTGACAGATTTCATATCTACACACACTTATCTCCATGCCAAAATATATCGTAACCACTGAGTACATTATCCAATCCTTAATGAAGACTAGCTTTATTGCACCAGCAAATCATGTTATCCCTAACACAAGATAACCGTGGTGTCTCATGTCTAAAAACTTAATCGCACCATTACACTGTACAACAAATTATTGACCATTTCATGTAATTCGTTGTACTAGCGGTCATGTCCAGTCACTTGTTCTCAACAAGCACTTATACATCTACCCTTACGATATGGGACTAATCGCTCAAATCAATATCACATATTAACTGGATGGTAAACTGCAATCCGATCTTTCCGGATAAATTAACGCCCAATTAATTTATCCTATGATCGAGGACTATTTTATAATATATTTATGAATATAGATTATGTCAATCATATCCTTACTCGTAATGATAGAATCTATAAATATTATTCTAAAGACTCTTATTTAAATAATTAATCGCATTAATTATATTTAAATAAACTATCCATATTAAATAAATAATATAATTATTATGTCATAAAATTAGCATTTAGGGCATATAATCCAACAATCTCCCACTTGCACTAAAGTCAATTACTCTAATATCTCATACCCATCTTCTCAAGATGGTAATCAAATAACTGCTGGATCATTACCTTAGTCAATGGACTAGCACCGTCAACTGTTGACGTTATTTACTGCATAATATCATTCTTTCCACAATCTCTGATTGATGTGACCAACACCATTTAGAAAATTCAAACCCAAATAAGCAAAAGAAAAGTAAAGAACAGTGAAGAAACTTATTATAGATTTAGATAGAATCACAAAAAGAAAGATTCAATCTTTTTCTTAAATTTGTGAATCTGGCTTTGATGCAGCTATACATATATATAGATATACATATATATATATAGTGAGAAAATTGATAAGTTGCAGTGGGTATACATATATGTATATAGTGAGAAAATGGACTCTAATTCGAATAACGCTTACGCGATAAAGCAACGGAACTAGCAAGTTGGTCGTTCGTTGCTACGCGATCAGATTCAGCCAGCAGGTTAAGTCATGGGGATATTCCTCGGCGTTTGTTAATAATTGCCGTAAGAGTTTTATCAACGTTTGCTAATAATCGCCGAGAGAACAAATCTTCAATGACCGCCGTCCTTGTAAGAAACTGTTGTAACAAATCTTAGCGGCATTCTTTAATAACTGCCGTTAAGAATGAGTTTTATGTCGCCAGTCAGCTTTGAAATATCGGGAAAAAATGTCGGAAATATCAGCATTTTTTGTAGTAAAAACTTTGTCCAATGCACTTTTAAAGATGCTTATCTTAATCTTGCTAAATATATTTTAGAAAATGCAACCTGAGTACAATGATGATGCAGTTGTGACGGATAGTTCTTATAAAAAACGTGAGGTTTTATTTTTAAATTAATTGATATTGGGTGAATTAATATAAGAATATATAAGATAATTGGATTCTTCAACATTTACTTCACGTGTAGTTCATAATTAATTTTTGAAGACGTAATATGTGATAGAAAAAACAATAAATTCTAGATATTTGCATATAAGAGTTAATGCATGCAACAATAATGAATGAAAAATAGACTAATAAAATTGAATCAATACCCAACTTTAATAATATTTTAAGAGATATGGATACTCTACGAATTTTTCCAGGACACGGTAAATTGAGGATCATCCTAGGCTAGGTCAGGGTATTCCATGTGCTCATTCTGTCAATTGTAAAATGGGAGTCATATTCTGCATCGTTTGGGCCATGATAGAAATCAGGGTTGCAGCTCGCCATGGCACCAGTACAGGCTCCTGATGAATGCTGGACTTGTTAGCCCATTGATTCTCAATTATAATGCAATGAAGGTTTTCTAGTTTGGGCTCTGGGCCTAATCTGATGTTTGGGCTTAGGATTAACTTTAGTCAATTTATTTTGTTTGGGTATATTCTTGGTTTAGGCTCATAGTTAATTTATTTTGTTTGGATATGTTCTTCGTTTAGGCTCATTGTGTGTGCACGAGCCTACGCAAGTTTGTCTTTTCAAAACCGTCTGTTTTTGCTCTTTAACGGATCCAAGGTTTGGCCCCATTGGATTATGTAAATTTCTTTGTTTACAATTTAATGTAGCCTTTGCATGACCAAAGAGTAAAAATCTTTCTTTGTTTACAATTTAATGCATCAAACGAGTATTTCAGAGAGAACCGACAAGGTATTATTCTAACTATTTTGGCTATTTATTAAGCAGAGATAGATATATCATAGACTTGGATAGTACTGGGCTTTTGAGAATGGCTGATTTAGAGTTTAATTGATGTAAGCTTGATTTCATTTTCTGGCATTATTCTTTGAAGTTGAGATATGGGTCATTAGCCTTAATCTAATTCACTCTTCTATCTGCTAGGAAGATCATTTATGCCTTTTATGAGGAAAAAAAAATATGGATTTAAGCTTTTTCTCCTTCTTTTCCCTTAAAAGCCTAATTTAAGCAATGGCCACACAAGTAGTTTGCTCATATATAGAACCTTTACCACCTCTAAATAAATAAATAAATAGATAAAGAAAAGGAAAAAAAGAAGAAAATAGACTAGTTCATCTATACATCAGTGACTCCTAAATTAAGTTGATTAAATTTCTTAATGTAGAGAAAGCTTCTCTACTCAACATGATTCCAACAAGAAACTAGCTAGAATTGACATTTGATCATAGTTATTTGTGTCTTAAATCTACGGGGTTGGGAAAAGGTCATTTTTTCAATTGTTAAGAGAGGTGCACAGTACAAGTAGGGAGTTTTGCTTGTTTGTAAAGACTTTTTTTTTTTTTGTTGCGGGGGGGGGGGGGGGGGGGGGGGCGGAGGGGGTTGGTGGGGGGAGATCAATTGCTTGTTTGTAAAGACTAGTGACGCATTAGTACAACTTTATTAAGCTAGACACGTAACCGAATTGAACATTTTCTATTGGAAAACATGAACAAATCAAAAAAGGAGAAATGAAGGGAAAAAAAAAACATCTTGTATTATGTCGAAGTTGCTAATTGTACCTTAGGATACCATATTTTGGGGAAGAAATGATTAGAGAAAATGACAAGGACTCTAGAAGGTTCTTGCAAGAATTGATAGTGACTCATGAAGAAAGAAAAATCAATTTGGTGGTTGGGGTACCAATTTCTAGGTAAAGGGTGAGCGATTGGAAATGGTGGTGGACGGTGGCCATGAACAGTGAATTATTGAGCCAGAGAGAGAAAAGGGGAGAAGAGAAAAATAGAGAGGAGAGGGTGAAAGGGCTTAGAGGCAGATGTTATGAATTATGAGATCCATCCTAAAATTAATTGGTGTTAAATGAAGTAGTCCAAGATCTCATAAGGTAGTCTATAAATTTTTTATTTTCTAATGTGGGACAAGTGTATATTCTACCACTCTCCCTCACGTGTAACCTGATTTGAGATGAGTCATACATAAATGAATACATGTGGACAGTACTGCATGTAAAAGATTGAACACACATGGAAAGACCAGCATGTGGAAAATACACGCGAAAGATGAATAAGATTGGACCAAGGGTCCAATTCTAATACCATATAAAAAATCATAAGGTTTTATTCTAAAACTAATTGGTGTTAAGTGAAGTAGCCTAGGATCTCATAAGATGGTTTAAAATTTCTGATTTTTCAATGTGAGACAAGTGTAAATTCTAACTGCAGCATTAATGACCAAGGACAAGGCCTTGGGTATGTTAGGTCTAGAATTGGGGGAAGAGAAGGGAAAAGGAAGAAGAAAGAAAAGAAATGGAAAAGGAAAAAGAGAAAGCAAAAGAAAAAGAAAAGGAAAAATTAAGGAGATGGGAAAAAACTGATTGCCCATTTTTTACAATTAGTTTTATTATAGCATTTGTTGCTTCAGTTAATTGTCCACTCTTTCCAAATGCTATTTCTATGTTATGAGATCCAGAAAGGTTGATCATTCACCGTGTCCTTTGGCTTTTGCAGGCGGAAGTTATACTCTAGTATAAAGATACAGACTGACCTTAATATAGATCAATCTATAATATTACTCCTTCTGTCCCATAAAAACAGACTCAAGACCTTCTGTCCCATAAAGACAGACTCAATTTTCTTTTTTACTTGTCCCAAATTTTAGTCCACTTTTCTTTTTGAATGGGTAGTTAATTTGTTATTTTTCTAATACACTATATTTAATGTGCATTTTATCAATAATTATATTGATCAATTTTAGTTGAAGTAATTAATATTAATGGAGGGGTATATTAAAAAGGAAAAAAGAAAAGAAAAATGATGAATAATATGGTCATTTTTGCAATCACAATAACAAAGTTGCACGAAAATTTGATTGGAAATGATGGACACCATTTTATGAGATTTCTACGAGTACCACCGTACCAACATATAAGTAAACATACCATTGTGGTAAAGTTCAAAGTTGGGCTATGTACAAAGTAAACATTATCCTTGACCAAACAATAAAATAAAAATAAAAATAAAAAATAAAACAAAAGTAAACATTATCCGACAGGCAGTGCATGGGCAACTACGTTATAACCCATCTGCATGACTGCTCCACATGGTGGGGGGTGTTGGCAAAGACAAACTTGGCATTGTAAACTCATCATGAACCAGACAAGAAAAATGCAAAAGAAAATAATCATCATCAACTACTTGCGCATGCACACTGCCCCTCATGTGCCATGAAGTAGATGAAGATAAATTGTTGCTTTGTTATTATCATTTTTTTTTTTTTTTGTCTTCCTAGTCTTTCTAGATGGAACATTTTATTGGGAAAAAAAAAAAAAAAAAATCGAACCATGAAGTAGATGAAGATGACTTCCAAGATAACCACAAACTCTTTTCATATTTTTGTAATTATACTTAACCACCAAAAAGTGCATATGTGAATTTGCAAACATGTAAAATTAATACACTGTTAATCTATATAGTTTCTTATTTAGAAATAAATTTGCATACAAACATAACTTTCTTGCAATTAAACTTCTCGTGTCCCGTGAGATTTTCCTTAGTTACTAGGATGTCAAGAACTGCACATTTCCCCTCCTCTCATGTTTTTACTTTTTTCCATTGAAAAAATAACTCAATTAGTTTTAAACGTTTGTTTGTTTTGACATTTTAATCATTTTGCTTGTTTTAACTTTGTATGTTTTTTTTTTTTTAATGTTCGGTGTGTAAATCACATGACTTTAAAGGAACAAATTTAACAAAAATGAGCTAATAAACTAACAGTTTTTCATATATAAAATGTTTGAGACTAAAGTATTCAATTTAAAATAATTAAAAATAAAATATCAAAATAAACAAACGTTTAAGATTAATTGAGACATTTTCTTTTTTTCATTCATGACGTACTATGACCTCAATGACTTTTCAGATTAAGACTCCTAGGCCTGCCAACGGCCAACGTAACCATGCACTATCTTTTTCAAGAGATATTATTGTGAGAGTTGATAATTCCCGTTGAAAGCTTCTGTGTACTCATTTATCAACAACATTCTGAAGGTGTTTTGAGTCATATAGAAGACTCATGCCTAATGCAGCCGTAACCATGTGGTGAGTAGCCGAGAATTACGTAGGACTTAAAAAATTATCTAATATGATTAAAAAAAAGAAGAAAAAGAAAACCATTCTTCCCTCTAGGAGGATACAAAGTTTCAGAAACCACTGGATTATTTATTAATTGTGTCCTAAATTAATCGTACTGGATTATTTATTAATTGAGTCCTAAATTAATCATAAATAATTTTAGTTTTAAATGGACCAAATAACATTTAAAATAGTATCAATTTGTCCGTTTTGTTGTTTTCCATAGAAACAAGTCCAAATGAGAGGAGCTAAAGCCTTATTAGTTGAGATTAAGCAATTTAAATTAAATTCTTTTTCCTTTTTCCTTTTCCATTTTCTATTTTTTTCATTTGTCTTTTTCATATTTCTTCACTTCCACAACCGCAACTACCGCTAATGATGATTAAAATTCAGCAACCGCAAACTTCAAAGCAGCAAATATGTCATGTCATTACACAAATGCAGCTATATTTATTTGAGTTGGGACTGCAACCCGTCCTCACTTTAAATTCTATTTTTTTAAATATACATATTTTAAAGATATTTTAAATTAAAAATTCAATTTAATCATTACTCAAAAATATCATCTATATATAAATATTAAATTATATTTTTAGCCCTTAATTAAAGTTCTTTATCCGTCCTGCCATTGGACGTCAATCGTGGATTGAAACAGGCCTTGTCGACATTGACCTCATGGAACAGGAAATCATGCGTGACCTTTTCAACCGGGTTCTTCTTTTATGAGGTATGTGGTAAATTTATCACAGACATATGGATAAAAAGTGATTCAATTAATTGACAAATGATAATCAATTATCATAAGTGGGGACATCATAGTAATTTATTTAAAACTTTGTAAGGCCAAATTAGTAAAAAGAGAAACTTCTGACATTTTAACATGACATGTCTACACGATACAGACTAACGTAAATTAGTATTATGGAATAACAACTTGATATGTGACTGTGACAGATTTACCACATGTCTCATGAAAGAATTTTCCTTCTCTACCAAGTCAGACAAATATCAAAGTTATGATAAATGTGAAAATTCCTAGGTCTCTTGTGAACATTCCGAGAATTTCTAAAATCTAGGTATTAATGTATGTTGTCTATTTTTGTGTCGTGAATTACCAAAGCTCACTTTCGCTTTTTGTATCTATAAACACTGCAATTGATGTGTCACGATGTACTAGTATTGGTTGATGTACATTTTGATTTGTTATATACTATCTTTTGTAAACGTTAAAATCTATAATCACAAACTTCCAATTACCAGCAACCTACAAAGATAGAAAGCGATAGAACGGCGTGAGTTTTGAGACACTGGTGTGGTGTCGGCTGAAAACACTCTGATGCTCAAGTCAGTAGTTTAACGAAAGAGGGAAAGAAACGAGGGAAATTAAGAGGAAAAAAAGGAGACTACCGTGATAGCGGCGTCGATATAGGGAGTATAAGTTGTGATTATGTAGAGGGGAGAGGTAAAATATTATTAGTTGCGGCTAATACTCGATATCCTATCCTTGTGTAGGCGTGACCTACTTATAGATGTGGGTCGGCTAAAAGTCACGAACTTTTGGGACTTGTATTCCTAATAGACTACTTCGAACGAGTAATCCCTTATCCCGTAGGATAGAGTTGATCCTTATCTCGAGTTTGTCGATCGTCGTCCGCTACTAGTAGTTTAGTCAATTGGGATGTCCCCTTGATCATCTATCCGGAGATATCCGATAGAGTTCAAGTTGTATTCGAGTTCGTTCGCGGTTGTTCGTGTATGACGGTGCCGCCATGCGGGCTAATGCCAAGGGCCTTGGGTCTTTATCAGGCCTAACTCAGGGGTAAGCCACAACACACAACATCGTACATGGGCCTTGTCTTAATAACCTTGCGTTGATTGGGGTCAAATGACCCATCGCGGTCGGACCATAGGTCCAAACTCAATTTTAGCGTTAATATCATTTTCAAAAAAATAAAAAAGACTTACCAAAGCTCAAATAGTGATTTGATATTACTAGTCTTATCATGTGATAAATGAATAAGGGTCTATTTGGCTTAATTTGTAGGTACTTAAAGTTTTAGTGAGTTTAGAAGTTAAAACTAATCTCTTTAGTCAATTTAAAAAAAAATTATGTAAAAATTGAAGTTGAAAAAAGCTAAAAGGTAAGAAGTTCCAAATTAAATCTTTTAAAAAAAGGCTTTTACCAAGTTGTTGTTACATAATGCAGTAAGTTATTTTATTTATTTATTTTAAATATGTCCTTCCATATTTTTTTAAATCCAACATTGCTCACGAAATTTTTAAAAGCTCAACATTACCAATATAGGCCAAAAATTCAAGTGTTTTTGTTTAACAATATTTCTAATTAAAATTCTACTGCTAAAAATTATATAGTTTAAAAGTTAAAATTTTACAATTAAACCAAACAAAATGTAAGTAACAAGGGAGGCAAGGGCACCAAGTCTTGGCACCTTGTACAAGACGATAAAAACCATCACAACCTTTACGATCACTAAAATACTATTGCCGAATATGAAGAGTAAAAAAAAATAGGCCGCAGAATACGGATGCTTAATAATCTCTTTAAAACTAAAATGGCCAGTTCAGAAAATAGAGTTATTAATCCCGAAAATTTTTACCCGATCTAGAATTATGAGTTGTAAGTCAAACTAAAAGTGGCACAAAACCAAATTATTTGGTTTAAACAGCGTGTTCCTTGCCCTAGTTTTATTGCTTGGATTTCTTTCTTGGACTGCCTTTCTACTAAGCAAAGACTTATACGCCGGAGTCTGCATATTAATTTTCGTTGTATATTGTGTGGTGAAGTCGATAAATCCAAAGACCATATTTTCTTTTTATGTAGATTCTCAAAAATGATGTGGCTTAAGAGATTGAGATACACGTATTGTGATCAGTTCCCAATTATTTGGAATGATGTTGTTGAGTAGATGACTGAAGTTTACAGTCATGATCAGCTCCATTCTCTTGTGTTTAAGCTCTTGTTCTCTACCTCAATTTATTTTATATGGTGTGAAAGAAACAAAATGCTTCATGACCGGGTTTCTCTTGATGAAGAGTGAGCTTTTGAGAAAATCAGTTTCGTTGTAAGGTATAGAATCAGGAATTTACATAAATATAGGAGAAATACAACTAACACGTATATCTTATTTTTGGAATTTAGATGACAACCAACTTGTGAATGACTAATGTGGTTTGGTGCCAAAGTTTATGTGTCTTGATGTTATGATTTTGTCGAGTTTAATGGAACTATTTAATAAATTAGCAAAAAAAAAAGTGCCACAAAACCTTATAGTTGTTCGAATGAATTTTGTGTTTTCTCAATTAAATCTTACTTTTTGTAACATGGATATCTTTGTAAAAAAACACTAATTAATTTAACTCTGTTGTCAAAAACTTGTGAGAAGAGATGTATTTGTAATATTAGACCTCTTCAAATTTCGATCAGAGTAAATGAGAAGAAGGATTTAGATCCCTAATAATATAATAACATTATTATAAAAATAAATGGTGGTGAAGTGATGAGATTGTGCTTATGAAAATTGCTTCAAACTGTTTAGCATTATACAAATATCAAAGGTTTGATCAGGCAATCCATTCAAAAATTCGATCTGGAAATCCATTCAATCCTGGAGAACAAACCACCAATTTCAGAATTATAAAGAGGATATCAATTTCCTGAGACAAGGTTTAATGCAATTTTAATTATTGTTAGCGACTAACCCCAAATTTCAGCTTATTTTTAACTAGGTCATTTATTACTTCTTTATCTTTTTGGATGACATAATCATATTAGATCCACTCTAAAATTATAAGTTTCAGAATACAACAATACGCCCCAATGCATTTTCAAAGTCAATCAAGGGATAAACTGTATTTGTGATAAGAGAGTCTAGGTTGGAACTTGGGATCTTTAATTACAACAAGTAATTACCCGACTACTTCACCCAACTATTTGGATATTTTACCATTTTGTAGATTCTTACTATATTTAATGAAAGAGTAATGTTATGTATATCACTCTATTTTTGTCACCTAAATCTCTCAAATTGAGAAATTTTGTCTAGTGACATTCGATCACAGAATCCATTGACAACTACATAAATGACTAGAATTTATTTTTCAATTGGAAGTGGTGCATAGTGTGGTTGTTTCGGTACTTCTGTCAGCCTTGTACCTCTATTGAGTAATACCTGAGTCACAGCAGCAATGTCTGAGCCAAATTGAGCAAGAGCGACCACTTCACGATATTGTGTCATTCTATTTTTGAACTAATCGCAGACTTGTTTCATAGCTTTCAATTAAGCGGCAAACCCGATGTAACTCTTACATGTATACCTAGTTGGTATGCTAATTTAGAAATTTTTTTTAATTTTTTTCTTTTAATATACACGTAAAAAGTAAAATTTGGATAAAAATACTCAGAATCTTATAGATCCACATGCCACAAATACTGCTTTTTCCATTCATTGACTTGAAACAGTTATACAAATCTTGAAATAATAAAGAGGGTGACCTTCGCGCACCACTACATTCTCTTTACATTCTTCAACAAAATCATGGATGGGTAGAAAAGTAGGCCAAAAGGCCCACCAATGGAGCATTTATGTAGGTTGTGGGCTCAGACTCCTGAAAGAAAGGCCTTGAGTCAGGAAAGGAATCAGTACTATTGGGCCCACCAACTACAGCTCCAACCAATATATTTGGGTTTGGGTTTGGACTTAAGTAATAACGTGACCCTGCTTTGCAGCCGATGTGGGCCGGGTGAGCAACAACCGAGGGTAACGAGCTGGCCCGGTGGTGTATCCTCTGTGGATATCGTGAACCATACCCGACCATGTACGACATTCTCAATGGATTATCTCCAAGAATGTAGTCCACCTGGTAGGCCCAACAGAATAAAACTTTATAAGATAAATGATTAGCAATAACCTATATATGTAATGCCTAGACCATAAAATTATGGACCAATTTGAAGATTGTGATAAGATGCACTCATCATTAATGTATTCTCATACAACCACCAGAATTGTTACCGTTAATTTTGTCAGATTCCATATGGTCCCTATAATGATGGTGATGTGATGTCGTATATGTGGACAATACAATAAAATGCTAATTAATGGTACTCATACGTATAAATATATCGTCAAATTCATATAATTAATCCTAATTAAAGTAAACAAGATTTGTCTAGTTTTGTTTGGTTTCGGATTACTTTGTACGACCATTAGCTCATTGAATTTATTTTCTCACTGGCTTTCGTTAATAACATTTACTCTCGTTAAAAATTTCGAGTTTTAACCTAGCCTAAAATAAAATGGAGATAAAGTTACCTGGCGTTTTGCTAATTGTTTGAGGACAAAGGGGGAAGCAGAGGACCCTCCACATGGCACAGCATGCCTGGCATGGCTTAGATAATTGGAGTAAGCTAGAAGAAGAAATGATAGAGATGTTACATGCTGCATGTTACTTCCACCAGCCTTGAAGATCAGCCCACCTTTTTCAAACAAAAATAGGACAAAATTTGGAATATTAGTTAGTCATATCTTATTCCATTTCCAATGAGCTAAGTGGATACCATTTTAACAAAGTGTTGATCCATATTCACATAATGTTAAAAGTAGAAGAATCTAAGGGCACATTCTCATTTATTGATGAGACTTATAAAGCACAAAGTATACAAGACAAATCTAAAATTATGATCCAAAAAAAAAAAAAATTTAAATTATGTTTTAGCATAAATTATAGCACTAGTATTTTTGTAGTAGTAGCTAATTTGATTTTTCACACATATTTTATAACAAATTGAGGTAAATGTACAAATATTTTTAAAAAAAGAATTTAGGATTAATTAGAACTACAATCCCCACTGACGTTATAGTAAATTCATCCTTAAAAGTATACCTGGAGAATATTGAACTTGTGGATGAGAAATTCCAGGCAAAATAGAACAAATGAATGCATCTGCATTATTCTGAAAAGATTTTAGATCCGGAGCTCTTCCCATTAGCACTTCCTGTGACATATTCACAAAAATATTAATTACTTTAATTAATTACATAGATAATTTATTATTATTAAATTTCTTTTATAATATTACAACATTGCTATAATCCAAGTCTAAATTCATTACGTGCCTATTTTTCATTTTGTTTAGGAAATGACAAATTAAACAACTTGTACGAAGGTGAACTAGAAAAATACTTGCATAAGTCCGGATTAAGACAGAGACTTTATATGTATAGAATCCACTAATATATAAGAGATGAATATTAATTCAAGCTTATTGAAAAGTTTTCGATGAAATATTATTCTATTTTACACTTTTTAGTGCGGTGTAGTACACTACAAAATCCATGTATGTGTACGGAGACAACACAAATAAAATAAAGCCAATGAAAGCGCATTAATTAACGCCAAATGACAATCCTGGCCGAATCTATAGCCCCCCAATGAAGGGAAGTTCGCAATCACATTGTCAGCCAAAAAGCAAAATGAAACAGTATGGAAACTGTTTTCACTCACCTTTTTGCACATGCACACAGCAGCAATACTCACTCTTCCCTCCGACCCCACATCACCAGAGACCTAAATCAAACCACATTTCTTTTTGTCCTTATTTTATTTTTTCAACCAACCTCCAAATAAGTCCACTCCCTATTGTGCTATCTCTATAAGGGTATATTAATCAACCCCGAGAGGAATTAGTAGTAGATCGTGTGCAGTGTGATAGGAAGTTTTATTCGTGAAATTTTTTTCAAAACGATATACGTTTTGAATGTTTTATTAATAAATGTAGGTTTTTAAGTGCGTGAAACTATATGTTAAGAGTAAAAATGTGAGACTTATGGATTTTTTTATTCTCTCTTTACATTTTAGATTTCAATTATCTAAGAAACTGTCTTTTTAGGGCTAATTTTAGTAAATATTGTGTCTATTAACCTAGTGGTAAATCACTTGAGGTGTGAAATGAATCTCTACTCACATTTCGAATTCAAATCAGTTAAGTAACTATTTTTTTTGGGTTTTTTTTTTTGGTTGTAAATGATAATATTATAAATAAAAGCACAGTTACAGGGTGTCATCCTACACCTATGGAATGAAAATCTAAGTTAAGAAGATACAATAATTGAGATAAAATATTAGCAACTCAATCTTTTTCGAGAGTTTATTTTTGTAAATTTTGTGCATAATTAACTAAAATCATATATTTATTTTTTGAAAGGAATCATAAGTCTCCAAGTTTGGATCCAAGCAGTCGAAGGATTTCCTATCATTATTTCTAGATATTAAAGAAAAGGGGGGATTAATCATCCATATAATGCTTCACACTTTAGCTATCATGTGCAATTAATTATCAAATCCTAGAGCCTTTACAGAATATAATCTTGGGGTAATCTTGAAGAATTTCTACTCTAAGTGGCCCCACATCTTAGTAGGACCCCAAACTAGATTTCTAGTGTATCACATGATCCGCCATCCTACACCACGTGATCAATCATCAGACATTAAGAATGAAAACAAAGTAAAAGACAAGGATATGATAAGTACAGACTAGGACTACACAAAATGTGAATAGCAGTAATTGTTTCCTTATCCAGGTTTTAATTAATTCCAGGATAAGAGCCAGTGGAGTGTTTACCTTAGAAATGAGAACATTAATCCCTGCATGTTTGTTATCCCAGCCAAATTCATTAATTGTGTCTCCGGCTCTTAATATCACCTCGTTCTTAATTATGTATTCTCTGTAATCTCGTCTCCTTGAAGCCTTGTGTAACCATGCTGCTGCCCAGAGTAGTTCATCCTACAAAAATTACATATGTACCAATTCAGTTAAGAACGAAATTTTAAAACAATAAAAAATATCAAACTTACGAATTTATTAAAGCGATTTTACCCTACCATACCAGAAAACCAGTTGAAAAGCTATTTGCTAAGTCATGTAAGTAAGTAAATTAATAAATGAAAAAAAATAAATAAAGTAATGATTGTAATAGAATAGATTGATTACCTGGTAGCCATTGACATCACAATAAAAAGGGCAAACTGCAGAATGCAGGCTGGAGCTATACGCACCCCGGTGCTTGTCAGCAAACTCGAAAACCTAAAAAACATCGAGGACGTTTCACCCAAAACGGTCAATTTCTCGTTAAATGTACTTCAAAATAATTGAAGGGGTATGTCATTAAGAAATAGAATGTGGGAAGGGTATGTCATAAGTAGATGTCTGGTTACAAATCGCTTTGATATTTGAAATTCATTCTTACACACTGTGAATCTTATCTAATGTATATATTCAGGTGCTACAAATAAATTATAATTATGGATCTACAAAACGTTTTGTAGTCAAATTCCTTATATATACACAAGCAGCATAACACTCTACACTATGTGACAAATGACACAATGAACCATCAAAAGTTAATTATATCTAGGCCTGTGCGTTCCTATTACTCATTTGCTGCTGCAACAAATTGACCTCTTTACCAATTATGGTTTCTTTTAATATTTAACTTAAAAATAATTAGAATAATCTATAATATTGGTAACTTTTCAAAATAGTAATGATAATAATAATATTTACAAGTGATAATATAAGATCATTAAATGGTTGTAGTTCAAAATGACAACCAAAACCAACATTTGAAAAAAAATTTCTCCCTAAAATAGGCCTGTGATTATGAAGTTCGTGTTGCTCTATGGCTACTGTTTGCTCACATTCTCCAAGCAATAAATGCCCTATAGTTATAGTTTGTTGTAGGATGTGGAATCAGTCAACAATGACGTTAAGATAGTGTCTTTTTTTCAATGCCAGGCCAATAATGGCAAAAAAAATAAATGCTGACAAGTTAACAATGTTTGCTTTCTTCAGTTAAATTTCTTTTTGTTCTAGTATATATACACTAGCAATAGCAAATATATAACATTTTTAATTAACTCAAAGGAAATAAATATTAATCACTAAAATTCACATGCATAGCACATTGAGACTAAAAAACATAAATTAGTTAACAGGAAAAGTGCAAAGATGAAAAGACAAAAAGAAAAAGAAAAAAGCACCATGCATTGGAACATGCACACAACTCATCACTTTATTTCAAGACCCAAAAAAGACAAGTGAATAGTTAAAAGCAAAAATGCAAGCAATTCATAAGCCTAAAGATCAAATGGTGGCTACACTAAACAAAAAAAGCATGCGTATTTTGATTATAAATTAAAGGGTAGCCATTTAAATGAAACCGAAATTTCACTTCCGCTAAAAAAATAGAGAAGAATCATAAATTAAAGAACAGTTCGGTACACAAATTCATTTAAAGTGAGATTCGACCTGAGTGTCAACTCAGGTAAACAGAATGTGTGAACACGAAAAACATGGACATACATTCTCATTAATACTATAGAATTAAAAGCAATGCAGCATTAATATATACAAGTGAGGAGTACTTAATCTTACTTTAATGGCACGATTGAGTAGCAGCCTAGAGTAAGCAGGGTCACGTTTCCGGAACACAATGGAAGCAGCAGCCAAAGCAGCAGCAGTTTCACCAGCAACATCGGACCCAGGATGATTATTATCAATCTTGTAAGCTGTCCTAAGCGTGTCCATGTCCTCAGGCCTTTCCCAACAATTATGGTCCGAAAATGCATCACCAACTTGAACATACACAATGCCATCTTTAGCCGTGGCCTTCAATAAATAATCAGTGCCCCACTTGACTGCCTTCAATGCATTCCCTAGCTCGCTTCCCAAATTCTTGCCAAAGTCAATAATGCTCCATGATAACAATGTTGTTGTAAATGCCATTGGGAAACCAAATTTTATGTTGTCCCCAGCATCATAGTAACCTCCTGTCAAGTCCACCTATTGCACGCGTAAACAGAAAACAAAAACAAGAATGACCGTCATTACACGTTGATCCCGTTGACGACAATAAATAAATAAAATAAATATTTCTTTAATGATTTAAATTGTTAGATGAGTTAGTAATTACATTTAGAGTGAATAAAACGCGTGTGCATACTACACTTATAAAAGAAAGATATTAGATGAGAATCATGGTGATTTGATTTTACCCCGGCAGAGGCTCCGTCGTGCAAGGCGGAGTCTTTGCGCCAACGGACACGTTGGTCAGGGGGAAGCTTGCCGGAGCGTTGGCCTTCGAAGAAGAGGATGCTTTTACGAAGGGCATCGTGGTAATCGTGGCCGCCGGCAGAGCACTGGAGATGAGAGGAAAAGGAAATGAGGAAAAGAAGAAACAATGCGCTAAAAATGGACGAAAAATTGGCCCAAAAATGGCAAATGTTTGGCGCCATTTTTAGTTTGATGGAGTGGAGTGAGGAAGAGAGGGGACAAGTGAAAGAGAATGAAGGAAATGACCGTTTTATAGAACAAAAAGGCTAATTGGTCATTGGATTCCTGAAGAAGAGCCAATAGTAGAGTGCCACGTGGATGAAATGTGAAAGGATGGGATGGGATGGGGTTGGGTTACCGATGTGGAGAGTCTTGACTGGTTTGACCGGTTTGGGTGGACCCGTTTTAGGGTGTTAGCGTGAGACATCGGAGGTGGGAATTGAATGTTTGTGCGTGTGTGTGTGTGTGTTTTTTTTTATGAGTGGGGAGGATAAGAAGAGGCATGTTGGTTACAGTTTTGATGAAAGGGTGATCAGATATTAAATGAAAATGTGTTTTATTCACCGTCAAATTGATGGGGAACACGTGGAGGGGCTGAAAAGTGAAGAAGGTGGGCCCCACAAATCTAGCAATGGTTCAGTGAAGGGAGGGAGCGAGGGAGGGAGGGAGGGAGGAAGGAGGGCATTCATCCTCTTATCAGGTATGGGGTGCATGGAGGTGTTGGTTGAGTTGGGGGTTCTAACCAGCTTTGACTGAATCATTGCTATTCGGTGGAGAGTTAAAGGGTTTGGCTACGTTTTCTATCCTTTATGTTACCATAGCTGGGAGGAAAGATCTTCAATTCGGCTTCCGCTCATTTAATTTTACACGTGTAGATTTTATTAATATGTGAAAAATTAATATTAATTTAAATTCATTAAAGAGGAAAAATTATTATAATAGTTCGAATTAATAGATGTGTGAGTCCTATTATTATGTGAGAAACTGACATTAACCTGTATTAATTAAAGAATTTTCCAAACAAATAGAGCTCACATACATATTTAGTGAGATTTTGCAGAATGTTGGATTGTAGACTTGCAATCATGATTTTTTAAGTCACATCTTCAAGATGGTAATTGCTTGAAATCTAATGATACATGACTATAGCACTGTGTGCAAGTTTTTTCCCAATTTTTAAGGGTGGTTTTGTGTTGGTTGCTGTAGGCACCTAGTCTCAGTAGTCTTGAGCATCTTTTTAGGAAAAATTGTACAATCAATCTTTATTATTTTCTCAAAATTTTAAATTTATCTATATTATTTAAAATTAGTTAACTTATTTCTATTATTTTTTAAAACAAATTAAATTCATTTTTATTGTTCAAAATTAACTAATTTAGTCTTTATTATTTCTTAAAAAAAACATTTTAGTCTCTATTGTTCCTCTAAATTTTTTATTTTAGCCAATTTAAGCAGGGTCTAAATTAAATTTTTTTAAGAAATAATGGATACTAAATTGATTAATTTTAAACAATAAAGAAGAATTTAAATATTTTAGATATAGTAAAAACTAAATTAAATAATTTTAAATAATAATGACTAATTTAAAATTTTAGGAAAAAAATAAGGACCATTTGAGCAAATTTCCCTCCTTTTTACTTGTACCTTACATAGTGGCATCAGATTATGCTTTAGGAAAAAGGATATCTTTGTTTCTATCGAAATGGAGAAAAATAGTTGGCCTGAACAGTAAAAATACACACCTTTTTATTGCACTTTTGACCATTACAATGTTTTCTAAGAGCAAAGTTTTATCAGCTGTGGAGAGATTCAAAGTTTCACGACCACAAAAAAAGAAGAAGAAAAAGAAATTCAAAGTTTTGATATCTATGAAGAAATTCGAAATACCCTATCAGCTCTATTTTTAATCTTTTTTTTCCATTGTAGCAAGGAGAAGAAAGAAAGTAATTGTTTTTGGTAAATCATTGTTTTCTTTTAGGGCTCTGTTTGTTTGCTGTAAAACATTTTTCTAATTTTCTGGTGTTCAGTGACACTACAAAATTAGTCAATCAAAAATTATTTTCTAATCAAAAGAAAAGAAGATGAAAATATTTTTCATTCCACTCCACCTAGCTCAACCCCTTTACCCCCACCCACATCCGTCACCTCCACCCCTACCAAATTATATATGTGTGTGTGGGTTCATTTGTGTATATAGGGGTGTATGTTTGTGTATTTTTTAAATAAAAATTTATCATCGAAAAATATTTTTCACTATGACATTTAAATACTAGAAGATATTTTTTATTGTGACAATCAAACACTAAAAAATATTTTATTTTTGAAAATGATATTTTTTCAGTAAATATATTTTATCAACAAGTTATTTTACAGTAAACAAACGAAGCCAAGAATGAAAAACTTGATTACAAGTGTTTTTTTTCTAACCTTTGATATGTGGTGATAAATCTATTAAGGGTAGAATCAACATAAAGATAATAGAGTCATATTCATGAGGTCCCGAACTGATTAAGTTCCCCGAGGATAGGGGTGAGAGGCTAGTTATGACCCACTTAGCTTGAGAAGCATGAAGATGCTCGATCCAGGGATGCCCAATTCCCAAGGATATCCAAGGAAGCCCGTAAATTATTTTAAACGTAATACACGTGACACCATCTAATTATAAGCGGAATTAGTATATATATACATATGTATATATGATGATATACATATTAAGAAATGTAACTGCTATTTTATACACTCACTTTATATATTTGATTTTATTAACTTAACCTTGCTAACTTGAGTGTCAGATGTGTCCTCCGGGCACAACCCCAAGGTAGCTTATTTTGTAAGTAAACTTTCAGTATTCGTATCTTAATAATTTTCAACCTTATAGAATTCGAATCCTACTCACTTACGTGTCAGGAAAGGTAGTCCACCAATTGAGTTGCCTCATAATCCTAAATCGATTACAAGTGGTTGAATTATACAAAATACATATTTCAATGACGAAGAAATCTTTTAGATTGTGATTCAAATTCAAAATATGAGCAAATTTTTTGCTCCTGCTCTAAACATTCCACCAGTTTCATATATTTCACTTCTCTTTTAGGTATGCTTTTAGCATAAAGTTTTACACTGATCTCTGCAAGTTTGGGCTGGTGTTAGGAGATTAAAACAATATAGGACTTCGTTTTGGGCTGATATTGAATTATGTGTGAGCTTCAGTGATCTTCGATTAACTAAAAGGGCCCCCAAAGATGCACTTCATAAGTTAATTCACTATTTTAAGTTGGCTAAGATATTTTCTGTTTTTTGGGTCGAAACATGAAATTCATTAAAAACAAACGTAACAAAGTTGGCCCAGATATGAAAGATTAAACTTGTTATTCTTAGATTGACTTTGGTCTGTTTATCAACAATAGGGCCAAGCGGACCGAGGAAAGATGTCGCCCTTTCCAGTTTGGGCTTAAGCTTTCTAGATACTGTTGTACAGGGCCTAAACTATATTTCTGTTTACTTAATATCCTCTCCTTCTCAACAAAAAAGTTAAACCTACGCTTGTTTTCTTTTCTTTTTCTCTTTTTCCTTTTAGGGTCAAGAGGCACCACATATAAAATTATTCAAATTCCCGACACCGTGGTTTGTAGTCACATGGTTTAATCCTCAGTTTTGAGTGAGGGTCTACATCATTAGTTCTTTAAAATTGTATTTAGATCATAAAATAGTGTTTGTTTGCACTACATCTAGCGATAATACGAGTACTTAAAAATATTTGATCTTTAATTAAATTAAAGAATATAGATTATCTCTAATGCATATATAATCTATCTTGATAGCAAAATAAATATTAATTAAGTTCTCAATTAATATAAAATCATACTTTAAAAATCTGGTAGATTCAATGAAAGAAAGATTTAATTTCTTGAACGAATAAGCTACAACTAACAAGAATATGAATAATCAATCAAGAAATTATTAACAAAAAAAAATAAAATTATTTCCATTATGAATCCAAGTAATGTAACTATCTACCACTCCAAATCTAGTCATTTAGTGTGATAAAGACATAATAATGCTAAACAACATCAATAGACTAGAGAAGATTAAGAAAGTTCACCGGTTGAAGATGGAAGAGATGATGTTGTTGCTTCTTTGAACTTCCTCTAGCTTGATCTTCCTTTGAATGCTTGTTTTCTTGCCTCTTCTTGTTGGAGTCTACTTGCCTCTCTTTGTGATTAGGGTAAAATATTTTCCAAAAGTCCTATCCTAATGAATCCTTTACCTTTTATACTTGGGAAAATATGTAGAACAACTTTGCAATACATCATCCCTATCAATCGGACATGGATTCCAATCGATCACACGTATTCTTTTACGTTCTAGCTTTGCGGTCCGGTCGATCATGCATATGGTCCAATCGATCCGACATTGCAATCTTCGGTTTTGTTTAGCCAACCTGTAAAATTTTAGATTTTGAGTTGTAAAATTTTAGTTAGAAGTGTTGTTCAACGAAAATCGTTAACTGTTTGACTTATGTTGGACAATGTTGAGTTTTTAACAATTTTGAGGGTTTTGTTAAACTTTTAAAAATATAAAATAACATATTTGAGAAAAAAATAAAATAAAATATTTCTTAATTTCAGTTTTTATCTAAAAATACTTAAAAAAATTAGTCTAACAAATCAACTTTACCTTCTAAACTTATACAAAATGCTTTTAAATGTCTACAAATTAGAGCAAATAGAACCTTAGTCTTCGTTCTCGATCAGTCATAGGTTGCGATTGATCGTCTATTACATGCATGTCTATATCATTTCGTACCGGTCAATTGCCCATAGGTCTCAATTGCTAGGGACTTGTAGTTAAGTCTCTATAGCGTATAGTCCACATTGATCGACCTCTTCTATATCAATTAAAGGGAAAATATCACATTTAGTCCTTATTATTTATAAAAAATTTCAGTTTAGTCTTAATTATTTAAAATGTCTCAATTTAATCTTTATTATTTTTTTAAAAGTTTTAATTTCATCCATATTGTTTAAAGTTTTTCAATTTCGTCCTTATTATTTTCCAAAAAATTTATTTTTGTCCCTATTATTTTTAAAAAGTTTTAAATTCGTTCCTATTATTTTTTTAAAATTTCAATTTAGTCATTAAATAATAAGGACAAATTTAAAACTTTAAAAAAATAATAGATACGAAATTGAAACTTTTTAAAAATAATATGGACAAAATTAAAACTTTTTAGAAAATAATAGGGACTAAATTGAGATATTTTAAATAATAGGGACGAATTTGAAAATTTTAGTGAAACAATAAGGACTAAATTGTGACATTTTAAACAATAGAGACTAAATTAAAACATTTTACAAACAATAGAGACTAAATGTAAAATTTTCCCTCAATTAAACTACTCGTTTCAAGGATTAAAAAATTGGCAAGTGCACAATATGATTATAGTAATATGGTGCACAAAAGTAAGATCTATCTCTATAGGGAGGCTCCTAAGTGGAATTTAATGTGTTATGAAAATAGACAATTACGTGAATATGGTTAAATCAAATTATTTGGAGGAGTTGAATTCTAAGATCTTATAATTCATGAAATTAATTTAATTAAGCTAAAACTGAGTGAAAGCACAAAACAAAATAATTAATGCCAAAATGGAGTTATCTAGGATTGGATTCTTAGAACGGTTCACTAACTAGGCTCGGATCTAAATATCTGAAGTTGATTACCAACCAAACTACAAACCTGTTTGAATGTTAACAGCTTAATTATCCAATTAAATAGCCAAAGATCGTCTTAGGTTTCAACCCTGTCCCTGTCCCTGTCCCTTATTTATTCAGAGTGGAACTTTTGTCAAAATAAGTACTCCAAATTATTAATAATTAGTGTGGTCAGGTCTGGTACAACCTACGATTGATTTGACAATAAATCCATTAATTTACATGAAAAATATTGTGAATTTTTAAGGGAAGTAGTTGATCCAAATAAACATTCAAGCATTGATTCACATGAAAATGAGATTATATATCGAATTATATGTCAAACACCCTACTTGCTACAAGCATTTTCAAGGCAAACATTTGATATATATAAGCAATATTAGAGAGATACAAACTTCATGTAAATTTATCATTCAAAACTACAAATCTATTATTAATTTTAGGTACAAATCTGTTGGCGACACTTGTACATATTGATGCTCTATCCTGGTCCTTTAACAGCTATATTGAAAAGAAATTCAAAAGAAGAGGAGCACTAATGATACATGACATGTTTAGCCAGCCATTTGCAGATCATATCCTAAAGACTGCGTCAAAATCAGCTAAGTGGCAGGAAAGGAACTTGATGTTAAGCTTAATTCGTCTACAACCACATCTTGAACTTAATTTGTTCAGCTAAAGGTCGAGTCATTATTTGTAATTTTGTACGTGATCTAACATGCTACCTGCTTGATTAGAAGAGCAAGAGTAAGAGCAACTCTCTCTCTCTTTCTCTCTCTCTCTCTCAACCCTTTGAGGAAGGTTTAATTTTTCTCCTCGTGTTGAAGGTTATCTCACTAATTTTATGTGATAATTTTTGGTGCTAACGAAAAAGGGTACTCTCATCTTTATCAGGATGAGCCTTCACGAGTCATTTCGTATGTGACTGCTAAACTGTGGTCCAGTCTCATAGCAATAATCTAATTATGAACTTCATACCAAATTATTTTATTAAGGATTGAAAAGACGGTACAACTAATTTTAAGTATATTATCATGTTTTAGAATTAAGCATATGTCATTAATTACTAAATTAGTCCGTCGTCGCGGTTTCGTTTAACGCGTCGCATTTAGCGATGGAAAAAAAGACCGTTACTAAAATTTTCATTGTTAAAATCGGTCGCCCGTATCAAATTTTCTTATAGTGACAGTGCTTTAATATATTCTTTTTTTTTCTTTTTTTTGATCGAAGTGCTGTGATACATTCGGTCTGTTCTTTTTAACTCTAAGCGGTTATCTTTTCGAATAATTCATTGAAATACGAATTAATCGAAAATAAAGCAATTGTGGGTTCAAATGCATACATTTACCTACAAATTTTGATTGGGCCAAAAACTAAAATTTGTACATTTAATTTTACCAGAGAGAATTAAATGAATTGTTGGAGATATATATATCAAAGTAATTAAGTATAAATACATTAATGGCTTAAAAACTTTTAGATCAAATAAACATATGCTATTAGAACTTCATTATCGGAAAGTTCAGGGATTCAAGTCTCATTATCATGTTGTTTATTACATGCATAGTTTAAAATTTTCACTTGTACGTGAGTGAACATATTAAAAATATTAAACTAATTAAATATACATTCTCTAATAGCTTAAATTTTTAAATCTAACCAATTAACTACTTACTATATCATTAGTATAATTAAGAATAAACAGTTATTGACCAATGTTTTTTTTTAAAATTTAAATTCAAGGAAGGGTTATGTCATTTTCTATTACTTAAGATGTCACATATGACTATTGAATGTCGAGATCTCTCATATTTAAAATAAAAATCCTACTATTAGAGCATATAGCCAGTGTATTAGTTTAACATTCTATTCATATTATCATTGTTCGCAGTCTTTTCTCATGGACTTTGGCTTTGCATGGAAACTTTTTTCATGAGTTAAAAAAAATGTTCCAATAGTAAATTGACTTATGGGTTATCAAGTCTTCTTATTTTGTTTTTGGCCTGTGTTTTTATTCAACCAAGTCATAATGGAAAAAGAAATGGCGTGGTTTCTCAATCAAAGTACCTTGGCTGCATGCTTGGCATTCAAAAACAACCATAAACCTCAAGATTCCTTTTTCACGTAAGCTTCGTGCATGGCTCACGGCACTTTCATAGACCTAAACCCGTTGGAATATCTTATATTACTAGTAATTAATGTTTGTTATATACCATCCAAATTTTATCACTTATTTATCACTTTTTACGTAAATGTTTAGTTTAGCATGTTAAAAGAAAATAGAGAAATAAACACTTTTGTTACTTTGGCATGCCAACTAAGAAGTAATAGACACATATATAATTGAGGATATGCACATACAGTCTGACTTAGAAAAAATCTTTAAAAAAAAAAAAAAAATCCATTTGATATATTAGATTTTTTGAATGTATCCACTTAGGCTATTCTTAGCAGAAGTAGCAAAATAAAAAATATGCCAAATTTAGAAATTTTTAGAGACTCAAACCTTATTTTTGATTTAAATATACATGGGACCCATCACTTTTCACAACTTTTGATGTAAAATGGGTCTCTAAATTACATTTGGGGTGCTAAATTTAGAGCCCCAAATGTAATTTAGAGACCCATTTTGCATCAAAAGTTGTGAAAAGTGGTGGGTCCCATGTATATTTAAATCAAAAATAATGTTTGGGTCTCTAAAAATTTTTAAATTTAGCATGTTTTTTATTTTACTACCTCTGCTAAGGATAACCTTATCAAAGAGTTTTGGGTCTACCACCGCAACTAAAAATCCACGTAAGTGAAATTAAAAACTATTGATAAAAAGGGAGCGGTGTGCTCCTATTGCCTATATAAGGAGCTCTCATTGGCTATATCTTTACAACATCGAAGCATTAGAAAATTTTATTAGCTAGGCTAAAAAACATCGTGTGCATGGAAAAGTTTGTGCTCTTCGCAATTTTTATATCTTACAATTATGTTACTATGCTTAGTTTTGTGCATGGTGCCTCAATATCACTATGTAGCCAAACCCCTTATCCAGAATTATGCAATACCTTGATTAGCACGAAACCTGATATGACTGTAGATGAAACCATCTCTACTTTACGTGATACTTCACTTAGGGTCACTTTGGCTCAAGCTGAACAAGCCCACAAGCTCATTTCCAATATGGATTTAAGTTCATTCAATGAGCTAGGCAAGTCAGCTTGGTCCGATTGTTTACAACTTTATGAAGACACCATTGATCTCCTTAACCGCTCTATTGGCTTTGGCAAACCACCTAGCTCAAACCATGCTCAAACATGGCTAAGTGCAGCATTTGCCAACCAACAAACATGCCAAAATGGATTCATTGATTTCAACTTGCCTTCTCACTTACAAGCTTTTAGAGTCATGTTAAGTGACTTCTCAAAGTACCTTAGCAATTCACTAGCCATCAATAAGGCCACAGCTTCATTTTCGGTTGCATTATCTAGTGTTAAACAAATTAAAGGCCGGCGCCGGAGATTACTCTCCGATGGCTTCCCGGAGTGGGTATCCGCGGCCGACCGGAAGCTTCTTCAGTCATCATCTGTGAAAGCTGATGTCGTGGTTGCACAAGATGGTTCTGGCAATTATATGACGATTAATGAAGCTTTGGCTGCGATAGCCAAGCGGAGTGGTGGCAACAGATTGGTAATATATGTCAAAAAGGGAGTTTATAAAGAAAATGTTGACATAAAAAATTCCATGAAAAACTTGATGTTCATTGGAGATGGGATTGATGCCACGATTGTTACTGGTAATAAGAACGTCCAAGATGGCTCCACAACTTTTGGTTCAGCAACTTTTGGTAAGTTCATCGTCATTAATTAAGGCTGCGTTTGTTTGGCGTAAAATATGTTTTCGAAAAATATTTTTCAGATTTTTCAGTGTTTGATAATACTGAAAAATTAGTAAATTGAAAAATATTTTCTAGTTAACAATTGCGGCTTCTTTTGTTTAATTTTACGGTGTTTGGTAATACCGAAAAATTAATCAACTGTAAAATATTTTTCGGTTAACAATTGTGACTAATACAAAATTCTGGAAAATATTTTCATGTCCTTTGGGAGAAAAAAATATTTTACGAAACTCACGGTACATCCAAATACGTGAAAATATTTTTCAGTATTCTATTTTTTATAAAAATATTTTTCCCCAACAAGTTATTTTACGGCAAACAAAAAAAATCCTTGAAAATAAAATATTTTCCAAAAGTAAGTTATTTTACAGCTCCGTTTGTTTGCCGTAAAATATTTTCCTAATTTTCTTGTGTTTGATAACAACGAAAAATTAGTCAACTGAAAAATATTTTATAATAAAAAATGGTGGTTACTTTTTTCAATTTTTCGGTGTTTGGTAATACTGAAAAATTAGTTAATTGTAAAATATTTTACGGTCAAATATTACGACTAGTACAAAGTTTAAATAAATATTTTCATGTCTTTTGAAAGAAGAAAATATTTTTCGGAACTCAACCACTTCTACCCCCACCCCCACCCCTACCCCCACCCTACCCTCATCCAACCCTTCCACCCTCCATCCTCACGATTAAGATATATATTATGTGTATATATATATATATATATATATATATATATATATATATATTTATAAAATCTCATGTCGAAAAATATTTTTTACTGTACATCTAAATACCAGAAAATATTTTTCACTATTCTATTTTTCAGGAAAATATTTTCTCCCAACAAGTTATTTTATGGCAAACAAACGGAGCTCAAGAAGATATATTATTTAATTTCCAAAACAATATTTTTTTCTAAAAATATTTTTCATAAGCCAGTTATTTTACGGCAAACAAACGAAGCCTAAGCCTCACAAAACTTAGTCGTTTTTTAAGCAGTCCTGAAAAATCATTGTTAGGGTTGAGGGTGTTAGAACGACGAATGAACTAGGGATGACAATAGGTATTCGCTCTACTCGAAATCAACGGGTATCTACCCGATAAAAATTCGATAACAAAAATCGATAGAGAATCCGTTAGGTTTTGAGTTTTAAAAGTGATAATCAACGGGTAAACTGATAGGTTTTGATTTTTAATGTTAAAAAAAACTGAAATCCGAAACTCGATTATTAATTTATAATTTTAAAATATAATTAAAAATTTACCCATAAAAAATAAATAAAATACTAAGAATGTGAGTAGTAAGAGTTGAACTTGCAACCACCAAAGAGTTAACCATGACTTCAGCCATTTGGGCAAAGCACAAGCTCCGGACTCTTATATAAATAGAAAGTACATATACTAAATAACTAATGAATCAATTTCAACCCACATCACCAACACAAAACTTCACAAACGCTAACCACTCCCAAGTCGTCTCCAACTCTTTCCTCATTCTCTCTCTCTTATTCTAACTCACACCAGCCTAATGGCAGAAAATAAAAAATAAAAAAATACCCTAACTCCATCTCTCGTTCTCACTCTCTCTAGCCCTCTTTCTTCTTACTCTCTTGTTTCCAACTTAACTTATCTTGGTTGGTGCTCCATTTCAAGCTCTTAGTAAGAGAATGCAACATTATCTCCTTATGTAGATTATTTTTTGTATTTTAGATCAATGATTTATGCTAGATTTGTAAGTTTGTTCTTGTTGTTGTTGTTGTTGTTGTGTGTGTATGTGTGTGTGCATTTCTCTTTATTTTCATATTATTTACAGTTTAATTTTTTTTTCATTTTTTAGTTTTAGCTACACATATTTATTTAAAATTATCCATTTCTACCCAACAAAATTTATTTTTACACAGCAAAAAAAAAAAAAAAAAAAATTATCCTTTTCGGTTTTGGTTTCGGTTAACCTATATATGTATATATTTTAATTTTATTATTTAATATGTATAGATTGTGATTTATTGTATTTTTAGATTTTTTACGTTTAAATTAATATTTTTTAATAAATTTGAACCTTTCTATTTAAATTAATTTTTTTTAAAGTAATCGGTTGCGGTTCAGTTATCCGCTGGTTTTTAAAAACCTATCGATTGCAGTTTTGGATATGAATTTTTTAAACTCGTCGGTTTCGGTTTCTGTTTATTAAACAATTTTAATTTTAATTTTGTCAAAAATTATAAATAATCGACCCATTATCATCCCTAGAATGAACAGGAACCATAACATCCGTACTTAGAACCCAATAAGTACTAGCACTTTGATGTGTTTATCGTACTTGGTTGCACTTGTTGTATAGTTGCATGGTTAACACTTCGTTTGTTTTAACTTGTGACGTGAAAGTTATGGCACTCATTTATTTTCCATTATTAGAATAGGTATTTTATTGTAAGATTTTCTTTAACTGTTACATAAATTAATTTTTGTTTGCAACGGTCAAAGTTTTTCAATCATTTTTTGTTAATAGTTACTCATGAGATTATATATATATTTTTTTTCAAAAGTTTTAAAATTACAGTTTAATCGTCTTTTTTAAATTATTGTTTATTTTTATTTATTTATAAAAAATCGTTATAGTGAAGAATTTATAACGAAACTACATGCAACTGGATCATATGTAAAGTCAATTTTAGAGGTTTTTAAACGTTTTACAATAATTTTCAATGTTGTAATAGATTAAAAATGTGAGAATGTATATCTTATTCTTACTTCTTACAAACATTCAAAGAGATTTTGCCGGTCCACAAAAAGTTTGTTGCCCACTAAAAATGACACTTACACTAAACTACACGTGTTACCATATAAAATTATCTGACTTGACCATTCAAGTTGTCCAAGCGTTTGTAAGAAAATTTCCTTCTTTAGTTTTATATTTTTCGTCCTTGAAGACTGTTAAATAATGAGGACAACTAAAATTATACTCTCGAGTTTCTAATGCGTACATGTACTTATCTCTAATAATTGGAAAACTTTGTAAAATGTTTGACTAATCGATCAGTCAAGATTTTTATTCATATAAAATAGTTCCCATATGTGTTTGTTCTTCTTATATTTTATGAATAAAAATCCTGATTGATCAGTCAGATAAATTTTTTTAAAAGTTTTTCCTAATAATTATGTACCATTTTCTACATGTCATGTCATTAACGTAGATTACAACTACTAGAATAAGAGTGATAGACCACCAAGTTGCTTCATTTACTAATATTCTAAGTCCACTTTAATTAACATATCCTTATCTCTTAAATTTCAGGGACGAAAATATATATCTTATTTGATTGAATAACGGGGTTTGAATTTTCTCAATTTCTTAATTCTCTCAATTCTGAAATAAAGTATATTATGAATTATTAAATTCGTTGATTTTAAATCTCATCAATTCATTTCAAAATTTCTTTCAAATGTCTTTTTCAAAATCTATTAATTTATTAATCAAGATCTAATAATTGACATTGTCAAAAAATGAAAGAAGAGAGAAAAGGACATGACAATATAATATTTTACAAATTCTTTGAATAGTTTCCGTACAATTTCGATTGTCCAATTACAACTGACAATTTCTTTTATTCAGGTGTTTCTGGTGATGGGTTCATTGCACAGAGCATGACATTCGAAAACACTGCTGGACCTCAAAAACACCAAGCAGTTGCACTTCGTTCGAGCTCAGATTTCTCGGTTTTCTACAGTTGCAGCTTCAAAGGTTACCAAGACACTTTATTCGTCTATTCCCAGCGTCAATTCTATCGCAATTGTGACATCTACGGAACCATAGATTTCATCTTCGGTGATGCAGTTGCTGTTCTTCAAAACTGTAACATATATGTAAGAAAACCAATGAGCAGCCAAAAGAACACCATTATTACAGCCCAGGCAAGAACAGACCCTAATGAAAACACTGGTATTGTTATTCATAATTCACGTGTCACAGCAGCCTCAGACTTGAGGGCAGTGCAAGGCTCATTTCGAAGCTATCTTGGTAGGCCATGGCAGAAATATTCAAGGACCGTTTATATGAAATCTAACTTAGATACCTTGATTGATCCAGCGGGTTGGCTTCCATGGAGCGGAACTTTTGCCTTAAGCACACTATATTATGGGGAATATATGAATACCGGGGGTGGTGCAGGAACTAGTGGTCGAGTAAATTGGCCCGGATATCATGTTATTACGGGCGCCGCCGAGGCTGAAAAATTCTCCGTAGGGAACTTCTTGGCCGGAGATTCATGGATTCCGGCCACTGGGGTGCCCTTCACATCTGGTCTGTGACATAATTACCTTTATGATAATTATTATAGGGAAAGTTTAAGTGTGTTCTAGCTAATTTATCAGGAAAATGACATGCATATACCATGCAATAATTGTCATATAGCTCTTGTAGCAGTATTGTGTGTAGATTATTGTAAATCGCAGATTCCTTATAATAAAAAGAAATAATATTAAGAATTGTTCTATTTTTGTGATAAACAATTATCTACACACACCAAAAAATATAAAGAATTAAGAATCTACATATATGTTGTTTTTATATATTGCAGAATTAATGGTGGTTGAATAAGACATTTGACCAACTATATGAAGTGACTCACTGCTTTATCATCAGAAGCATGTCCACCATGCAACATTTCATGCCAGGCGTTCTTCCAAGGGAAAATTTTTGAAAACGTCCAAGAATTTGGACGTTTTCAAAACATCTTAAATTCCCAATGTATTAAGATGTATTAGGCGTGTATTGAGGCCAACGACTCAATTGCTTTAGGTCGTTTTGAAGAACGACCCTCTTCCAAGGGAACGAACTTTAGAAGGATGACAAAAAACCATCAATGCCTCCTTGTACGGTGTGGAGTCCACACCCACTCCAATTTGACTTTTTTTTTTGCTTAACCGTTGGAAACCCCTCACAATCAACCTACATGAGTTTTTGACAAAAAACCATCAATGCCTCCTTGTACGGTGTGGAGTCCACACCCACTCCAATTTGATTTGATTGTTCAAAAGTTTAACCTAAAATTTTAAAATGGGAACAGTCACACCTATGATGATGACATGTACTTGTGATGGTGGTATATATTTTTTTAGTGGCCACTCATATATTTTTCATTAACTTCACTATCTTTTTTGATTGTTGTTAGAACGTGCCTCTTCTAACATCAAGCGAATTGAATAACCATTTTGCATTCAATTAAAGTGTTGGGTTATAACCCGTATTTATAGTTATTGTACAATTATCTTGTAAGTCTAATAAATAGAATTTTAGGAATTACTTATAAATAAGTTTTATAACTATTGTAATAGGTGTGATAGAAAACTAAGAGGTGAAAAGCTTTGTAGGAGAGAATGCTTAAAACGAGTTCATCATATAGTGAATTATTCTCCTATTGCTTGTAAATGCAGGCTTAGGTCGAACCATGTAAAACCTATGTGTCTTATTTCTCGCGTTCATCTTTGTTATGAATTTCGTTTTCATACATGATATTACCCCAATCATAACAATATGGTATTAGAGCTAGGTTGAGAGTAGATTGACGCGAAAATCAACTTTGTGAAGAAAAAAGCTCGAAAAGCAATAAAATATTTTGTGAGCGAAACTTGACAAACTATATACCGTTGGATGCGTCTTGACGCAAGGATTTTAACGTTGGTGTTCACGTAGGTAGAATGTCGCCGAAGAGCCGCTAGAAAAGAAAAAACCAAAGTGGGTCTCGTTGGAGTCATTTTTTTGGAGCTATCTCGTGAGGCGTGAAGTATGTCAAAAGCTTCTTCATCACAAGAGGAGTATGTTGGTGGTGGTTTCGCCGAAATCGGAGGTTGGTGGTAGTCAGAATCACAACTTGAAGTTGATGAATGGTGAAGTGGTGGTTGATATCGTTGGAGTAGTTTGTTCGGCGTGTGGGAGACGTGGTTGAGTTCGTTGTCAGGCAGAGATCACATTGGTGTCGAATTTGCGTTGATCCAACAGTTGGATCTCGATTTGCATATGGGTCAGATCGTGGTTTTTTGTTTTTGGTTCGTGACGGGTTGTCTTTTCTTTGTTTCTGTTAGTGACGAGTTGTAGTTGGGTAAAATTGGGTTGGTGGCTAATTTTGTTTTGGTTGTTGCCAAGTCATTTAGTTTGGGAGAAAAAAACTATTTTAGTCCATGAGGTTTAAGCTAAAGACCAAATTCGTCCTTGAGTTTTGTCAAAAAACCAAAATAGTCCCTCCGTTAGTCTTGGCCCGTCAAAGTTAATAGCTGGAAGGGCAAAAATGACATTTTGCTGCCCTTCATTAAATAAAAAAAAAACACTTATTATCTTCCCTTCCACCACCCAAACGACACACACGCAAAACCCCCTCCCCTGTCCCATTCCCGTCGTTCCCTCTCTCTCTCTTCTTCCACCAAATTCATACACACACACACATGGCATACCCTCCCCCTCCCCCACAACACACGCCTTTCCCCTTCCCCCCACCAATGCGGTTCTATCTCTCTCTGTCTCTCTCACTGACACACCGCGACACACACACAGTGGCACCGCGTTCATCGGCGATGCACACGCAAACTCTCCGGTGACGCACTCTTACTCAGGTAACCATCTATGCGCTTTATATACTTGTAGTATATATATATATGTGTGTGTATGTTGACTGTTACTGTGCCAATATATATTGACTCAACCTTTGGAGACAATCTACTGTTATCAGATGGGGTTAATGATTTTAGAATAAGACTACCAGGGTTTGAGATGATTTTAGAAATTAAAATTAGTGAGATTGATTTTGAGACACAAGATTATCTTAAAAAGAATTAAGAAAAAACTGAAATTACATTTAACCTATATGAAGTCGGTTTTTGAGGTGGTTTGAAACTCAAAACTATTTCAGATCGTTCAAAAAGATTTTTTTTTTCTAAAAAGTAAATGCTTTGCTTTTATGTGATGATACTTCACTAATTTGTATGCGTGAGACATGAAACTCTTGAATTCCTTTCTTTCTTTTCTGGCCTATTTATTAGGGAGCTAATGTTGGTTACTGACATCTCAATAACTTCCGACATTGCATTCATAATCTATGAGGTTTCATTGTCACTGTTGTTTCACGAATTGTCTTAGATTTACATGTACTGGTATGTTGTTATTGATTCCTTGTTGTTTGGTAACTTGTTACATAGATATATGGATGGTCCACCGTCGTTTTTAAGATTGTTCTGCAATCTTCAAATCCTAGTCCTTGTGCAATGCCCATAACGTGCAAAGAGGCAACAGGTGTGTGTTTGAAGAAATAGATGGAGAGTTCAGATTCCGAGTAATTAGGAGTGGCGAGGCCACCAGTCAAAGAAGATCATGCACCATAACATCTCATTTTTTTAAACGATATTTTATGACTTTTTAATTGTTTATGTTAAAATGGATTAATTATATTGTTCTTTTGGTTTTTTTGTTGTAAATGATGTTTTTTGTACTAATATGTGCTTTTAATATAACTTCAGGGACCAATTTAGTTTTTTCTTTATAAATATATGTCATTTAGGGGTATTTAAGTCATTTAACTCAGTCAATCCTTTGACCGTTACCTTTTGCCTAACGGAAAACTAATGGAGGGACCATTTTGGTTTTTTGACAGAACTCAGGGACGAATTTGGTCTTTAACTTAAAACTCAGGGACTAAAATGGTTTTTGCCCTTTAGTTTGGTGTTGACTTTGATTTAATTTTCTTTTATTTTTGGTTGTTTCACTTGTTTTGTTAATTATTAAAAAAAAGAAGAAAACGAGGAAGGAAAAGTTGACTAGATCATTGACTGGAGTTGACCAAATCGTTGATCGAGATTGACCGAATAGTTGATCGAGAGTTGACTTTGACCAAGTTTGACCAAAAATTGACCAGTTCATTCCTAAGATTTTCGGATGTGCTGAGTTCGAATTCACAGTCTGTTTTGTCAAATTCCAGCCCGAAGTATGTGTTTTGAGTAAACCAAGATAGCTACAACCTTAGGAAAGTTTGAAAAATTAAGTTCAAGGCATTCATGGTGATGCAAGGTCTATGAAATGTTATTGAAAATAAGATTCCGGAAGAGACAAAACTCGAGGAAGAGTTACAATTGAGAACCATAAGCGTAATACACATGACAGTGGCAGATGATGTATTGTTGGAGATTGCTGAGAAGACGACATTAGTTGAGGCTTGGAAGGCTCTGACAGATCTTTATGCATCCAAATCTCTTACAAATCGCCTCTACTTGAAGAAGAGATTGTATAATCTTAAAATGAAAGAAGGTACGCCCATTAAGGAACATCTTGATAAGTATAATTCTATTGTTATGGAACTAAAGAACATAGGAGTCAAAGTTGATAATGAAGATTAGGCCTTTATATTGTTGAGTTCTTTACCACTCTCATATGAGAATTTTGTTAATACTTTGTTATATGGAAGTGATAAAATTAGTTTGGATGATGTGAATTCTGCACTGAAATACAAAGATTTTCAAAAGCATTTCCCGAGAAATAGAGTGGAAGTTCTAGGGGAGGGTTTAATGAGTAAAGGGGAAACACATGGGAGATGAAGGTCTTCAGGAAAGTCAAAATTAAAATCAAGTGAGAAAAGAAACTGTTATGAGTGTGGGGAACTGGGTCACTTGAGAAAGATTGTCCAAAAAGAGATAAAGGTAGGAGTTCAACAAATGTTGTGAATAATGCTGAGGGCGAGAGTTCTAGTGATGCAGAGGTTTTTATCTATTAGTATTGGACAATGGCAAAATTAATGGATTCTTGACAGAGGTGCATCGTTCCATATGTTTCCTAGGAAGGATTGGTTTTCTTCTTACTCTAAGAAAAATGAGAGGGTCTACCTAGGCAATGGTTTCACTTTGAAGGTGATTGGAACAGGTATTGTGAAAGTCAAGATGTTTGATAACATCGTTAGATCTTTCGAATGTTGGCATGTCCCAAAACTAAAGAAGAACCTGATTTCTCTTGGACAATTGAATTCTCGTGGTTGCAAATTTAGTAGCGAGAATGGAGTTTTAGAAGTGATGAGGGGTTCCAAGGTGCACTTGAAAGGGATTTTGAATAGAGGGATATATGTTTTTCGGGGGAGTACAGTTAAAGGTGTTGGGGCGGCAGCTACTGGTCTATATTGAGGTGTCAGGGAATAGGTAGAGCTAAGTGATATAGTTCCAGGGATTCCGGGTTGTGACAGACAAGGCAGTTCAATTCAGCTGGTTGAGGGACATGGGAAATTTGTATCTTAGGGTGCGCAGTACATTTCTGAGAAGCAGGAATGACAGGTTGAAGATTTTTACGGAGATGGGGATACGAATTTGGTAGCTTATACTTTGTTTACTACAGAGATATAAATGCATGAGTTGGGCTCCTAGGGTAAGGTTGGTTGTCCAGGTACATCTCAATGGGTTGGTGCTGCGAGTGAAGTGAATATTCTTCAGAAAGGATTATCTGAGGAAAAGGTGGAACATTTGTCACATGTTTCGAGTTCGAGTGTTGGTAGCATTGGAGGTGCCTGGGCTGTACTCGTGATGATGTTTCACAGGAAAACAGTGTTGGTAGTGGGGACATGGTGCTACGGTGACATTGGAGTACTGTGAAGGAGTTTCTCAGATGTCTGCAGGGCATTGCAAGTATTGGTATAGTCTTTGGGGTAACCAAGGTGATACTCAGAAACAAGTTAAGTTGGTGTGGCTGGACTTGGAATGGTATGTGCAGTGCGGAGCAGTGAGCCCTCGTGAGGGAGTTGAGTCCCAATGAGAACTGCTTGGCAGGGGAATGAGAATGGATGACTTTCTTAGATGATGACGGAGCAAATACGGTCCAAGGTGGAGATTTTTTGGGCTATGGCACGTATTTGTGGTTATTGCACAATTGTCTTGTAAGCCCAATAAATAGAGCCCTAGGGATTACCTATAAATAAGCTTTATGACTATTGTAATAGGTGTGAAAGAAAATTGAGAGGTGAAAGGCTTTGTAAGAAAGAGTGCTAGTAATGAGTTCACCATATAGTGAATTATTCTCCTGCTGCCCGTGGACGTAGAGGTGGTATTTGGGTTGAGCTGACACAGGCCCAATTCAGCCCAGCATACTAAAATTCGGGCCCAGCCCAGCTCGTTTAAAAATAGGTTTGACTCGTCCCAGCCCACCATATATAGGTGGGCCGAGCTGGGTCATATATTTTTTGACTCAGCATATTTGTGCCTAAGCCCATTTGTGCCCAAGCCCAGCCCAGCTTAGCCCAGCCCAGCTCGAACCCAACACAGGCCTAGCTCAGCCCAGCCCAGCTTGAACCTAGCACAGACCCAGATTGAGCCCAGCTCAGGCACAATTCGAGCCCAAATAAAGCCCATCATGAGTCCAACTCAGGCCCAGCACAATATAAGCACAATTGGAGCCTATTTATTACACAAATTGAATATTATGCATTATGACTAATAACTTTTTTTTAGATAAGTTAAAAAAATTATAATAATAACAAATAAAAAATTTATTTTTTAAGATAAATTTTTTAAAGATAATACAAAATAACTTGTTATCAAATCTTTTTTATGATATTGTAAATTACAACTTGCAACTTTAATTCAAAAAATATATGTATATAAAGTCAGTATTAAAAAAAAGTGACAAAGTTTACACTTTTTTCACTTTTTAGGAGCTTAGCTAGACTAAAAATATATATATACATACACACATATATATATATATAGTATGCATACATATACATATGTATGTATGCATACATATACATACTAACATTATGCATAATAGTAAGCTCACTATTCTGATTAATGAGTGTTGACTAACCAAAAAAAACAAAACAAAAAGCAACAAACATGTTACCAATGCCAGTAGCCAACGGAATGTTTAGTCATTTAATAAACAAAGTAGCCGTTGGCAACGGATATGTTGCCAACGTTGCCAACGGCTACTTGGCCTTTTAAAAAAAAATTGAATCTTTTAAATTTTTTTATTTACATTTTAGTCCTTTAATGATTTCTATAAATACCCTAATTATTTTTCATTCTTCTCACACCAAATCAATCTTCTTTCTCTCAATTGTTCAAAGCTTCAAGCCTGATTCAACATTCAAGTGGTCAATTTATTTTCAAGAAGAGGAGTTTCACTTTTCTTCAATTGAATTTTATTGAGGTATTCTTTTAATTATAATAGTAGTTTTATTGTAATATTTATTTTGATTATGGATCCTTATTATCAAAGTAGCACTCCACGTCTTGAATTGGAAAATATAAATATTGCACAATCACAATCAGTATCACAATCATTTATTGACTCTAATTCACCTACTATCCCCAACACTAATCCTAAAGGTGGTAGAGGTACAAGTTCAGATGTTTGGAAATATTGTACTCAAGATAAGGAAAAATAAATTGCTACTTGTAATATTTGCAAAAAAGTATTTTCTTTTAAATTTTTTTTTTGGAACAGGTACTTTAAAAAGACATTTGGAGTGTATCCATCCCGATTTATTTAATGATGGAATTCAAACCCAATTAGATATTTCTTCATCCAGTTATGTGACTACTTTTCATTTTTCACATGAAGTAAATAGGAGAGAATTAGCAAAATTTGTTCTTATATCTGAAAAACCATTTAATTTTGGTGAAGATCCTGCTTTTGAATCTTATGTAAAAAAAGCTTTACAACTTGCTTTTGTAAAAATTCCAAAAAATACTTTGAAAAAAGAAATTTTTTCAATTGTTAATGAAGGAAAAGAATTTTTGCAAGCAACATTTTCCTTTCTTTCAACTAAAATTTCTTTGACATGTGATTGTTGGAGTAGTAGAACTGATCTTCTTTTTATGTGTATAACTGCTCATTGGATTGACCCTGATTGGAATTTACAAAAAAGAATACTTTCTTTTCGTGTCTTCCCATATCCACATAATTATACCAACATTTATACTTCTATGTTAACAGTTTTAGATGAATATAATATTTCTGATAAAATACTTTCTATCTCTTTTGACAATGCTACCAACAATACTTCTTCTATACGTTTACTTCAAAATTTATGTAAACCGATTTTAAGTGGAATTTTTTTTCATATTCGTTGTTGTTGTCATATTTTGAATTTATGTGTTCAAACTGGTCTAGATAATCTTCGCCCTCAAATTCAAAAAATTAGAAGTGGGGTACGATTTTTTAGATCTAATCCATCAAAAAATCAAGAATTTCATGATTTATGTCAACAATACAAACTAAAATCAAAGAATATCCAAGGTGACATGGAAGTTAGATCGAATTCTACATATAAAATGTTAAATGGCCTTATTCCTTATAAAGATATTTTTTCACAAATTTATAACAATTCACTTAGACATGATCAGTTTGATAAATGAATAGAAGATATAGATTAGGAAAAAGCTAAATTATTTTGTGATTTTTTAAGTGTTTTTCATGACATGACCAAATTACTTTCTGGATCATATTATCCTACTTCAAATATGGTACTTTATGCATTGTGGAAAATATCTGATGTTTTATCAGAACATGAAGATAATTTTCTACTTCAACATATAATTTATGACATGAAAGAAAAACTTTTAAAATATTTTGAAAATGTACCTATTGTTTATTGTCTTGCTGCAATTATGGATCCTAGATTAAAAAAACCTGTTGTTCAAAGTATTTTACAATAATATTATTCAAATATGCGAAATAATGAAATTGATGATACTCAAACTTGGAATGAAATTTGTTCAACTTTGACATTATTATTCGATATGTATGTAGCGCAATATTCTAATGAGACTTCCTCTTCATCTCGGTCTTTAAGTAGTACTAGTAGTAAAAAGTCTGATACAAAATTTCTTCAACTTTTTAAAAAAACAAAAACTGGTTCTTCAACGTCACAAATTAATGAATTAGATTTTTATTTGGCAATGATGTCTTCATCTGATGACTTTGATCTTGATTTCGATGTATTAGCCTGGTAGAAAGCACAGTCTAGTCAGTATCTTGTACTTTCTATCATGGCCCGTGATCTACTAACAATTCCGGTGTCTACTGTAGCATCCGAAAGTGCTTTTAGTCTTGGTCGCAGGATATTGAGTGAGTTGAGAAGTAGCTTGATACTGGATTCACTACAAACACTGGTATGCGGCAAAGATTGGATTTCTGCAGAAAACAAGACGCAACATCTTATTGAACTTGATATTGACATTCAACAAAAAAGACAAGTTTTAACAGAAAATTCAACTAATGCTCTAGTCGAATGATCGATGTTGAAAGATAAAGATGAAAGATCCAAGTTATTGAAGATTTAATTTTTTTTAGAAGAATAATATTTTTTATGTGTATTTTATGTCTTTAACTTAATTGTAAGTTGCGATTATCAAGTTGGTGAATAAAAATTTGAGGTATTATTTAAATTTTTTTCAACTCTATGTAATTTATGTTGTAATTATTTAATTAAGTAAATAAAATTTGAAGTATTATTCAGAAATTTATTTTATTTTTCTCTTTTTATTTAATAATATACATTTATTTTAAATAAGATAATTTATATATTGATTAATTTAGGTTCAAATAAATATGTATTAATCCAATTTTTATTAATTCATTTTTTTTTATCTTTTTAAATTTTTAAAAATTAATAAAAATATATATACAAAAAAATACAACTTATCAAAAATATTAAATAACTTAAAAAAATAATAATAACATAAAAAAAAACATCACGTCCCACTCAAAGGGGGATGTGATTGCAATGTACGTCCCTCTGTTGTAATAATAGAGGGACGAGCATTTTTAAAAAAAAAGTGGATGTCAAGTCCTGACATCCATGACAGTATGACACAGGTACTTTGACAAAAAGTGTCAAAGTACCTCTGTTTTATAGAATTAAAATGTGTCCCTTATGTTATATATCGTAAAATTTATTTTTATATTATTTTATTTTTTATAATTATAATTTGTACATGTAGTTTTTCTTATAAATAGGTATTGTATTTCACTTCATTTTATTGTCTCTTTATTTTACCATAAGAGAATATACAGTATTTATGGCTATCAATATTTGGAATTATTTTGTTTACTTTGAAGAACATGGGTATATAATTTGCAACTATTGTGAACGTAAATATATATTTCGTCGTCAATTTGGAACTGGAACGCTTGTAAGACATCTTGTATCTTAACACTCAAATGTTCCAAACTATTTCAATCCTCAACGACCGCCGCCACCGCCCCCACCACCACCAGCAGGCCCAGCACCTGCACAAAGAGCATAATAAAATAGATAACTTCTCCACCAACTTTCTTCAAGCATTTATGTAATATTTTTTTTAATGTTTATTAGTAACGTATCCGTGTCTCGTAAACTTGTGGTTTGTTGAGTAATATTTTAATGTTTTATCATTTATATTAATATTTTCAATCAACTTATGTCTTGTTAATCGTTAAATTAATTTTTTTGTAAAAAAGGTTAAACTTAAGTTTTTTTCGTTATTAATTCAACTATCAAAATTTCAGAAAACAATAATTACAAAACAATAAATAAAAAATGGGCTGGCTCAGCCCAGCTCATGACTTGTAGTAGCGGGCTCATAGGCCGAATTGGGTCCTATATTTCAAGAATTGAGCCCAGCCCAGCTCAGCCCATTAAACATATGTGCTGAGCCAGGCTAATTTTTCTTAACCCACGACTCGGCCGGGCCGTGCTGGGCTGGCCCATTTGCCAGCTCTACGTGGACGTATGTGACACCTGAGAACATCACCGTACACCTTATTAACTGTTGCATCCACTATTTGTGCATTTCTTATGTTCTTTACTTTGTTGTCTTCTTTGGTTACTATTTATTCCATTTTTCAACTACTTAATTACCTTGAATTAGCATTTTTCATAAATTATATTAATTGTTTTAGGAATGAGAAAAATGTGCGTTTGAGCTAAATGCATTAGGAGCCTTCGTTTAGGAAATGATTTGTTGAAACTAAGGAATAGTGTTATGTAACAAAACTATGTGTTTCAATTAGATATCATTAAATGGCATATTAGGACTTGGTTCTAGCTAGCTAAACTCATCTTGGTAGTCAACTTATGCACCCAAACATAACCCCAACTTAAGATATACTCACATAATACTTTATAACTCAAAAAAACACAAAAAAAGAGTGCAAAAGCTGAAAACACTGTAGCAGGGCCGAAAATCAGCATAGGAGGAAGAGGAGAGATTTTTGCTCAACAAATCCTCATTCCAAGCCAAGCCAAGTTAGGTGCAAGTGGTTTATGGTGTTTACTAGCCTTCTAGGAGCTCCTACGCGCAATAGGTGAGGGATTTCATACCTATTTTTACATTTGAAAAATGTTGCTCTTTTCTTGAATTCATGGATTTGCTATCAAATGCTTATGTAATGCTTAAAGATGCTTATGTATGTTATATATAAGTAGTAGATACCTTATTTATGCTATTGTTTTGTAGTTTAAACGGTTGAATTCGTTCGTTGATCGTATGACATGAATAGTGACATTTTTCGAGGGTTTTATGGAATTGTGTGATATGACTTGATTCATTGTTTCTAGTAGGTGCCTTAGATGTTAATAAAGATAGTTTAATAGCCACATGACGTTGAATTGCTCCAAAATTGGCTAACACATGAAATAGGCAACTTTTAAAAAGGGGTTTCGGGATTAATGCAAATCCAAGTTAATTTGGCCATTACATCTAGTGTTCTTAGGCTATATAGGTGCTATATATGCTTTGTTAAACCTCGGTTGAGTCCCGGTTAGGGTACTTGTAGTACAAACTCACAAGGAAAAAATTGAGACTTTTGTGCTAAACGCGGGTAATTGGGTAGTGTCTAGGGTCCTAGGGGTGCCATAAGGTATAATTAAAAGTATAGAATAGCCCGCTTGCTTAACTAGAACATTAACTTGTGTTTGGAAGAAAAATGGCTTGTGTTACAAAGGGGTTTTGGGTCAAACATAAATCCGGGTGAATTTGGTTGATATATTTGGTGTTCTTAGGGTAAGTAAGGACTAAATGTGCTTTTCTAACTCTTAGTTGAGCTTTGGTTAAGATACTTGTAGTACAAACACACAAAGGGGTAATCGGGGCTTTTGTGGCTAATTCGGGTTAATGAATGATTTCAAGGGTTCTAAGTGTGTCATAATGTGTAGCTAGAAGATTAGAATAGTTAGTTGGTGAATCTTGAGCTTAGCCTTCGGTTTGGAGTTAAACGACTTAGGATAACAAAAGGGAAACTCTGGGTTTTCATGCTTAGCCTTTGAATTAGCTTTGGTGCTTGTATATCTTGCCTTTACATGTTATTATATGGTATTTGTGAGCATTTCGTGAAGTTTCGTGATCATCGGTCATTGACCCCTTTGTGTTGGTATAGTTATTTTCATATTTAATGATTATATCTTGTTATAATGTTTATATTACTTGTACTTTGTTAAGATCAAACTCTAATAAACATTGTATGCTAAGTGAGTAGGACTATAAGGATAACTCATCTAGTTATATGATTATTGATTATTGTAATTAAAAGTAATTGGTATTTATAACTTATGATTTTAACTTAATGGTATTTGATGCTTCTAATATATCTTATGTTGTCTAATGATATGGTAAGGTGAACATTGTAGCTTAATTGTGTGTAGGTTATGAACTTGTGTGAATAAGTGATTATAAATCTAGCTTCTAATGTTGTAGGGTTGAGTTAAGTAAGAGTTGAGTTGAAATTGATATAGTTAATTGTTAAACTTATATGAACACCTTAGGGTTGCATATTCGAGCTAATTTGAGGAAGTTTGGAGTAAATCATAGCTATCTTCTTGCGTATTTAGCCAAACCCAAGGTGAGGGAGTTGCATCTTATTTGCATTTCTCTGTTGTATATAAAATATGTTGGATAATGCCATGCTATAAATGTTAGTTATTTAGTTTATATTGTTATCTTGCTTATATTGTTTGTAAATTATCATGTATATGTTACTTGGCTCTCGTGATCTTGACTCAGGATTGCGCAACCTTTTCGGACATGGTAGCATTGAGAAACACGGGCGGCGTCAGGCTTGTCGTGCTCCCTCAACTACTATGGTGTCTATTCCCTTTCTCACTGAGTATACTCCACTACCCCAGAGGCGTGGTTCACCTGCTGGGCATATAGACCTACCTCAGGAGAAAGGGTTGTAGGATCGGGATGTATCAGGAGTATCCCAACTTGGTGGAGTAAGGGTTTGCCGGCATTTGCGTGAAGTTCGTGGCTCATGGTTCAAGATTGAAGACTTGAAGTGGAACCGTATCCTTTTTAATGTGGTTAATTACTTGGCTATTTAATCTTGTTGTTTTATGTTATATATATATGACTTCTTGTGATTTCATATCATATTGCACGCCTTGGTATGCCGCATCACCTCTCTCACTGAGTATACATGTTGTATACTTACCCTCGTTTCTAATACCTTTCAGGATCAGTGCTATAAGCTGTAAATGGGATTGCCTCCTATGTGGCCTGCCTGCTCTATCAGTGTGTAGAATAAGGAAGAATGTGTACATTATATGCCTGTATACTATTTGAGACCTTATGGTTATATATGTATTTGTGTTATCTTAAGAAATGTAATATTAAAGTTTTAGTCTTGGGTGATAGTTAGGTGCTAGTGGTTTGTAATAACTTCAATTGTTTACTCTTCGGTTTAGTTGACTTGCATGCTGATAGGGATGAAACAGATTGAAGTTGTGGATTATGGTCTTGTGGTTGTATGTTGTTGTTTGCAGGTTTCCAGATAGTCCTATATATAGGAAAAACTCCGTCCGTTTTTCCTTAAATTTCATGCCCGGGGTTTGGAATTGGGTGAGAATAGCATGATAAATAGGAATCCCGGTCTCGTGAGGGATCGGAGCGTTACAACGTAGGCTTAGGCCGAACCACGTAAAACCTATGTGTCTTATTTCTTACGTTCATCTTTGTTCTGAATCTCGTTTTTACACATGATATCACCCTGATCATAACACAAAGAAAATAAAAATTTTCTTAGGAAAATGTTATACCTTCTATATATTATTTTTCTACGAGGACAAAGTATTGAGATGTTTAAAACCATACCACAAAATGAGATGGAAGTCAGTATTAGGATAATGTTCTCCAGTTTGGGGGCCAATGAGAGCAACTGCTACATGAATAAGAAAATGTAACCTCATACTTAGACTTTGTCTATCACGGCCTATTGCTTACTATTGAAGTCACAGTTTCATTTGAAAGCTCATGTCGTTGAGCATAGGCTTATTTACTTATTGATATCTTTCTAAGACATTCTCTTATGTGTAAACGAATTTTTTTATTGAACCTAGCACATGAATTAACCTCGACAAAAGTTGGCTAACTATATATTTTTTTTAATTGGGTAATATGGAACTCATTTCAGATTATTTTTAGATTATACACACTATAATGTCATATTCAATTCCAATGCATTATGTAAATAGTTCACATTTTTATAGAGGGGTTTTATCATTTAGGATTAGGCATCTCAAGATAATGTTTATGTTTCGCCAAAAGAAAATTTATTTATTACTCAAATAACTACTTCTCTTAAACTTTTCTTAGACCCATTTTTATCATACTTATCCTCTTTTCAAATGTATAACAATTCAAAAGATTTTAATTTTGCTTCTATTTCTTGAGTCAATGCTCTTGTTCTAATTTCTCCTCGTGTCCGATTGTAGAATCAGACCATGACATTCATTTAGTACCTTTTTTTTTAGATCTTGATTATATTATTATTTATTACACAGTGTTTGGAAGCACTTGTATTTTGAAATTCATTTGATTTGTAAATGAATTTCATGAGAATTTGTATTTATAAATGAATTCTCTTATTTAGAACAATAATTTACAACACATGTTGAATTGGAATTAAAAATTATATTTTACTCAAATACCCCTTCTTTATTCTATTAGATTTAGTAAAATTTAGAAATGATAAATAAGAACTTTTGAACTATCTAACAAGTACTAGTATGGACTGTTGATGCCCTGACTTGTTGATCAATTATTTTCTTCGTGTTTTATTGAAAGAAGAATGGTGAGGGAGATGGTTTGAAATATATTTTACTTTTTTTATCTTTGTATTTGAGTCAAAATTAAACTTAAGTGTAAAGAAAAATCTAAAGGGTAATTTTGTTGTCAAAAGAAAGGAACTAACTTAAAAAATGTAGATTTGTAAATTCTATTTCTTGAGCAAGGATTTGGGTAAGCTTTGAACAAATCCAAGATTTACAAATCTTGGATTTTCAAGTTTTTAAAATGGTGCTTCCAAACATAAAAAGTTGAATTTGTAAATGAATTCTGAATTTTTTTGTAAAATTTATTTATTCCAAACAGTTTGTTAATGTTAATTTTTCAATTATACCTCAACGTTATAACCGACAGAGAGAATTTGCATCCCATTAACGCAGTAATCATGGTATTTTATGCTTCTTGAACATGAAATGTGGTGGCTCATGGGTGGCCTTATGTTCTTCTACGTTGGACAATCATAAATTTAAATAAGTGATCATTTTATAAGTGTGTGTTAATGATATACACCGTAGCTCAAAAATTATTATTTGGTCAGCATATTTGAGGTTCAAAGAAGCTATATCTTGAGCTTAAACTCTACTAGAAGAAAACAGCTCTCGGGCGACAAATTTAGGCGATTAAAATTTATTCATAGCCAATTGGCGACGGAATGACTACGGAAAAGTACAGTTCGTAGCCTTTCCAGGGTCAAATTGGGCGCGGTTAAGTGGAGCCAAAACTTGGCTATAGATTGGGGACGGACTATAATTTTAATTACAAAAAATAAATAAAAATAATATTATGTAGCCACACGGTGGCTAAATATCCACGGATTAGCGATAAAATATTCTTATTACTCTAAAAAAATTAAAATATAAAAATGAGTAGCCATGTCGTGGCTAATTTGCTACGAAATGGAGACAAGTATTTTTATTAAGTCATAAAAAATAAAATGTGATAGTCTGTGGCCATGTCGTCGCAAATTAGCCACAAATTGGCTACGAAATATATCTTTTATGTTTATTTTTATTTTATAATTTCTAGGCAATAAAATATTAACATTAATAAATAAATAAATAATGAATATACGTAGTCTCGCCGTCGTCCCTTGCTGTCTCCCATTAGCGACGGCGTGACTACCAACTATCACATATTATTTTTTGTTGATTTAATAAAATATTTGTCACCTTTTTGTGTCTATTTTTAAGAGTAATAACAAAATAAAATATTTTAATAGCAATTAAAAGATTCCAATATAAAATATTATAAAAAATAATACCTATTTAACATATCCGTTGCCATGCGGTAGCCATTGGTCACAGAATATCTATGGGCTATTATGTGTCCGTAGCCAATCCGTAGCTATTGGCCACAGAATGGCTACATACTTTTAAATAAACACAAAGTTGTTAGCCTGAAAGCCTTAATCTTATATTTTGATGATAAATAAATCTTAACTATATACTTAATCAATTGACTAATTGTGTTTTGTATGAGTTCATTTTGTTTGAGAATTAGTAAAAAATTGAAAGATGTTCAAATGATGAGCAAACACATGAAAATTGGAGTAATGATCAAGCTCATAGAAAATTAAGTGACGATAAATTATAAGGCATCCTCCAACTACAAGCTCAACAGTGATCAACATGCTAAATAAGCTCAAAGTGCCTAAACAAGCTCAAGCTCTATGATGGTAAAGATCCATGATGATTCAAATGCTATCTTTCATAACGATCTCACCATGAATATTGAAGAACGAAGCTTGAAAAGGGAGTTGCAAAGAAGGAGACATGACGACATAAGGGGTAGCGACCTTTTATGTGGTATGCCTTGGTTTGCATTATGAAAGCTCATAAAATCGTCTTTGAACTTTCTAAATGTCTTTGAGCTTCCTGAATCTCTCCATCGCTTGCAAGAGTATTTGCAAAAACTGTTTATATGATTTCAAAATGGCTTAAAAACTTGTCAAGCTATACTTCCATATCCTGGTTGAGTTGGCCGACTAAAGGACTCAGTTGACACACTCAATCAGTTGTGGTAGGAAGAGCCGAGCGAGGGACTCGTCTGCCAACCTTGTCCGACTCCTCTAGAAGGCCACATATGAGCTATTCGGTTGAGTGTCTCATCCACCACCTTGGACCGACAGTTCAAAAAACTAGCCGGTACAAGGTTTTCTATAAAAGCAAACAGTTGATTTGAGAAACATAACTTTGAGAATTTGAAGAAAACTATTGAGAACATTTATTGAGCTTGTGCTAACACCTTCAATAGACTTTCAAAAGTGTTTATTGAGCTTTCACTTGTTAATCCTTGAGCTACAAAATTGTGCTATATTTGTATTATCCATCTTAAGAGGAGATATTGAATAGAAGGATTCATACTAATATAGGTAATTTACTTGAACTTCTCAAGTTTATTGCCGATCATAATAAAACCATCAACAAATGTGTTTTGCAAAATGTTCCGGATAACGATCGGTTAAATGCTCCTAACATTCAAAAAGACATGGTCAATGCTGTCAAAATTGAGACTATTAATGCAATTATAAATGATCTTGGAGATGAACCTTTTGCTATTATTGTTGATGAGTCGCATGATGTATCAATCAAAGAAGAAATGGCCATTGCACTGCGTTATGTGAACCATAAAGAAAGTATTGTTGAGTATTGTTTTTGGTATAATGCATGTAAGTGATACTATTGCATTATCTTTAAAAAGGAAAATCGATTCATTATTTAACATATATGGAGTGAGTGTATCAAGAATTTGTGGACAAGGCTATGATGGTGCTAGTAATATGCAAGGTGAATATAATGGTTAAAAGTTTTATTTTGAAAGAAAATCCATCTGCTTTCTATATTCATTGTTTTGCTCATCAATTTCAACTCACACTTATTTATGCAGGAAAAACTCATGTTCAAGTTGCAACCTTTTTCAACTTAATTGCTACTTTACTAAATGTCGTTGGAGGATCATGCAAGCAATATGACATGCTTCGCAAAAAAACACATTGCTAAAGTTAAAGAAGTATTAGAAAAGGGTAAAATTTCATAGTGGACGAGGCATGAATCAAGAAATTGATCTCAAACGGATTAGAGATACTCGTTGGGGTTCACATTATGATAGTTTAATAATTTGAATTGTCATGTATTACTTAGTGATTGATGTGTTTGAGATTATCAAGGAAGATTGAGTGATTTCTGATAAAAAAGGTAAAACTGATCGCCATTTAGAATCGATACAAACATTTAATTTTGTATTTCTACTACAACATTTTTGACTTCTTGCAACCCTTAATTGAATATGTAAGAAAACCGTTGCTATAAATGTTATTTCGCAATGTTTTTATAGCTGTTGTCTAAAAATAAAACCTTTTGTAGCGATTTTAATTAATTGTTGCAATATCTATAACATTTTGCAACGATTTTAATTAACCGTTGCAATATCTATAACATTTTCCAATGATCTTAATTAACTGTTGCAATATCTATAAGCTTTTGCAACGATTTGCATTAGACTATTGCAATATCTATAATATGCAACGTTTTTTTTTATGAAGTGTTGCTTATTTCATTCATTTTTTGCAACAGTTTATAAAATTATGGGTTAGTTGTAACTTATAAAATAAATCATTTTGCAGCAATTTTATTAGTATTGAGTCTTACCGTTGCAAAATCTATGATATACTACTTTTTTTGTTAAGTGTTGCTTATTGTATTCAGTTTTATGCAACGGTATGTAAAATTGTCGGCTTAAATGCAACGCAAAAAAAATCATTGCTTATTTTATATTTATTTGGTGAGATATCTTGAGATATTTTGTTCATAAAGAAATTCGAGTTTTAGTTATTCAAAATGAGAAACTATCACAACTAATTATTTGAAACAAAGAGAAAAAAAAGTGAAAAAGTTGATTAATTAGGTTTCATTTTTTATCCCCTTATTTCTACAATTTTTTTTCTTGTCAAAATTGAGATTTTTCATTGTTTCTTACTTCTAAACTACTGTCAACTAGTTAAAAAATCAGGGCAAGTTTATGAAAAAGAGCATTGCAGTTGTAAAAGAATATATCATTTATATTTCTAAAAATTGTTACAAAAGTGTTGATGTCACGCCCCAACTCGACCCCACCTATGATCAGTTAGGACGCAACGGAATTTCGGCAGTATAACGACACTAAATAGGATACCGAGGTTCTAAACCAACCTCAATAGACATCATACATCAACTCCACAAACCATACAACAAACAACTCCTCAATAAAATAACAACATACATCATAATCATATTATAGAATAAACATTCCTTGTTATACGCCTCCGTTCCAACATAATACATGAACCTTAATATACATTACAAAAACATATTGAGCCAATCTAACAACCTAATCATAAACAAAAGATAGGCTACTAAGACAACATCAACTAATTCATTATCTTTTCAACATCTTTTATATTATAAACTACAAAGCATATAAAAGTTAACTAGATAATATACAAGATAATAAAGTGTCCAACACATCAAACATCAAGGATAGGACTCCGGAACATAAGACTCATCCACGTAAGGCACATTTTCCTCTTCAGGAGGCACGTATCCGTAATCTTGATCGGTAACACCTGTATGCATGCAATAATAGAGAGCGAGCTTATATAAAATAAGCCCAGCGAGGATCCGATAGATCTCGAGCAAGGTCTACTAAACTCCTTGGAATAATCCTTTGAGTCAGTAAACACACAATAACATAAATAATACTATCATCACATAACTATATAACCAATCAATAAAGGATACTCTATTTGGTGTAGCTCCATACGCCATCACGATCTCAACCGTTCTTCTTATAACTCCCCATTACTCACGCACCCGAGGTACCTCACTAGCCCCTCCCTCCATGACACCTCCGTCATGCGAGTTGGGGGTAGCCTATGGAAGTCATGCCGTTATCAACCCGACAGTCCAACGCTGCCCGAGAGGTGGCACACACATACCAAGACTCCATAATCATCATCAATCATCAATCAATCATCAATCAATCATCAATTATTCATCATTGATAGCATCAATTATCATTTAAACAACAATAACTTAGTTAGATGACAAAGTAGGCCATCTAACCGGACATGCATTATATACACAATTAAATCCTAAATTACTCATCAACAACTCACCATTCAACACTCAAACACCACCCAATCATCTAAAGGCATCGTTCAAGAAATTAAAGAATGACAACCTAAACTTCAAAAATTCATAACTTACATTCTACTAACCCAAACATTGCCAAATCAGTTTCTATCACTCACCCATTCAACCTACTACATTAGCCCTCTCGGAAATCCATCATAACACCTCCAAATCATGCCCGATAACCCTAAAACCCTAAGATGTCATGGGTGAAATTTCTGGATTTTCACACGAACAATGTAATCAAAAATTCGGCATTACCACAGCGCTACCACATAATTATCAAGTATTTAGAAAATGATGGCAATCGATTTCGAGCAACGCAACTCAATTAAATCAACTTTGAACAATTTAATCTAAATTAAATACCCGAAAAATAAAAATTATGCTATATCCGACAGAAACTCGTAGTATTACCACTAAATGATCCCTAGCATGCAAGGAGCAATAATCTAACATCAGATTACAATTCTAACGGTTCAAATTTCATTTATACGCAAAAACATAAAAATGACATTTTGAGATCTAGAATTTTTCTCTCACCTTTGATCCGAAGTAAAGCTAGGAATGCGTGCAATAGGTGCCCAACAAGCGGAATCCAGCTCGGTTTGAAAAGATTCGGACTTTAAATGAGTTTTCTAAGGCAAAATTACTTTGAAAATAAGTTGAATAAAATCTCTTTTTTTTCCTAAGCTTTCACGGCTGCAAGTGTGTGTAAATGTGGTGTTCTGCTTTGTTTCATTGTGTGTTGGTGATATATGCATGAAAGTCAACAAGTTAAATGAAAGTCAAAGTTGAAACTTTAGTATTTTTAGTGTTTTCTTGACTTTAAATGCATTTTATTGATCACCAAAGTTCAAAACAATTATTTAACACCCAAGCTAGCTCAAGTAAATTATTTTTAGGTGATAAGAAGTTTTACAATCAAATAATTTTACCCGAGTCGGCTTAAAACTCGATTTTCGCAAAAGTCGGTGTAAAAACCCTAATAAATTCTTAAGCCGATTTTAAAATAGTTTTCATCAAACACAGGTCTATTAAAGTCCGTGGTCTAGGTCTAGAAGAGTTAAAAAGACCAGTTTCAAAATTATAGCGGACGTGTTTCGAAAATACTATTCACTGAAAATTGACGATAAAATTTCTGACTCCGTTTTTTATGAAAATTTCATGAATGCACATTTAGCAAGTATTAGGAGTATTAATATCAAAATTATAACATTCTAGGCCCTATAGCACATAAACAGGTCATATGCACGCAAAACGAGACAAAGCACGTAAATCAAGTTAAAGCAGAAAAGTGGGGTTTCACATTCTCCCCTCCTTAAAACAATTGCGTCCACGCAATTCTCGAACTGACAGACAATTAAATCCTCAATCGTTACACTTAATAATACTTCTCTTAGTTCTCATTTATCTCTTAGGATGACAACTAACCAAAGACCTCAAAAGAACAACCTCTGTTGACTGCAAGTTGATGATCATAGTTCCAAGACAATCTTCAATTCATAATTCTCTCCTACCTAATATCATATTGCATATGAAAGAAATCACAACTCCAAAGTCTTAGCATGACACCACTAATTATCAATCATCCCCTACTACACAAAAGAGCTCTATGAACACCCCAAGGGTTTAAAAACTCATTCACGATAACATGAATGATTATTGATCAAAGAAATATCTCAAAAGTGACATTTGTCAGAATATGGCTCTTATGAAATTTACAAGGAAATATGAATATGAAAAATCATATTTGAGCCAACAATCAAGTGAACAGGAGGTCAAACAAGTTAGAGAATCAAGAGGTTAATAGTTTAATAAGGAAGCATGATAACTAAGATAAGAAATGTCTCAGCACCTATCAGTTAAATAAGTACGAACAAAGGATGATGACGAGTCAAAACAGTGCTGAGTGTGTTGAACAAAAATTCCTGAACAAGTAGATATTTCAATTCTCGATAATTGTTCAAGGAACCAACAAGTAAGTTGTACTTGAGGTGAAATGAAATTAAGAAATAAGAGATGATTAATTCAATAGAAAACATGAGTGTCAAGATAATGAGTATCTCAGCACGCAATAACCAAAGAAGTATAAATAAGAAAGGACAATGCTGAGTATATTAAATGAGCAATTACAAGCAAAGTAATGGCTTAGGATTTAATAATGAAACAATATGATTAACAAAGATCAACAAGAATATCAATGATGTACTTAGGTAGGGAGTACATCAAACAAGTGGAATTCGAACAAGTAAAATGGTATACCAAAGGAAAAATTACTTTCAAATGAATTGTAATAGGATGAAATGAAATATTAAAATCAATGGCTGGAGATATAGAATGAAATATAGAAGTCTCAAACCTTAACTCCAATAAGTGACATTACTATAAGAAGCAAATATGAACGTTAAGAATAGAAACAATGTCAAATGAGCATAGGATCCATTAATCCAATAAGCAAACTTTCAAGAAACAATTGATAGGCTAGAAAAGTGTAACTCTCTCTCAAATAAGTGAGAATAGAGTAAAAGATAATAATAAGACTGATAGAATTATGAAGTACAAGAAGGGTGTCCCACCTACACACTTAAACACCAACAAATCAAATCCTACAATCTATCTTCCTCCAAAACAAGACACTAAGGAGATCTAAAGAACCTAAGGAGTCATAACAATCACCAAACGAGATAAATCACTCCAAAATTTTACATTCCGTACCAGACCAATCACCAAACAAGATAAATCACCGATTACCCAACAAGATTAATTAATGAAGACTCCAAAATCTGATAACACAATACAGATTCATACTAACCTATTATATCATAGGAGAATCCTCAATCAACAATTTAGAAAGTCATACTACCTAGAACCCAAAAGCTTGATGTAGGCAAGTAAATGTTCAGTCACCAAAATGCATTCTTATTTCCTCAAATAATTCTATCTCCGAACAATTACATCTTCAAATAAAGTAACTTTAGTCAGAAATCACTTCAATTGTCTCCAAGGTTTAAAGATCAAAACTCCAAAATATCCATTAATAATAATATAGCAATCCCAAATAGTAGAAATATATTACACTTCATTCCATTCACAAATATACATCACTAATTCTTCAAATAAATTTTATTCTAAAATAACCTCAAGGCAGTATAGTCTGAGTTGAGACTCCAAAAGTGTCTAATGATAACCTCATGGAAACCTCAACTTATGATCCATCTCCAAGTAATAACAAGTTAAACATGGCAACAAAAGTAATTATAATCATCAAGATACATTGCTATTTCCTCGAACAACTTCATTCTCGCTAAAGGAACATCAAGATCAATCCACTAAGCCGAAACTAAAATCCATAAACATAACAATTAAAATCTAACTGATAAACTTCTAGAATAATAATAATTCAAAATCATGGCCTACCACTATTTCCGAAAACTCTTGCAGTCATCCTTACTTCACCTAAAAGAATCACCCACAGTTATAGAATATAAACAATTACATCACATGAAAACAAGTACAACGTAATGCATGATTATCATATAATATAACATTATCACATAACACACAATTCAGCATATAAGAAGCCAACATCACATAAACAGGTTAAATCACAGAAGTAAGTTATAAACAATTAAAGTCACATAAGCAACAAACTTCACATAAGGCACTTTGATCACATAAAACATAATTGTCACATAATACACATTAATCACATAATGCACATTAATCACAACACATTGAGTACGTATAGTACGTTATCACATAAAATATATTGACCACATTAGTTCACTTAACACACAAGGCATACTGGTCACATAGAAAGTTAGACACATAAATAAGTTAATCACATAAACATATTAACATATGTTTCACTTTTTTTTTCACTTAATACATACTTGCATGCTTAGACCACTACCCACATTCCGAGGATACCCCGGCTGACAGTTAACATGCGCTCTGATACCACTTAAATGTCACGCCCCAACTCGACCCCACCTATGATCAGTCAGGACGCAACGGAATTTCGGCAGTATAACTTCACTAAATAGGATACCGAGGTTCTAAACCAACCTCAATAGACATCATACATCAACTCCACAAACCATACAACAAACAACTCCTCAATAAAATAACAACATACATCATAATCATATTATAGAATAAACATTCCTCGTTATACGCCTCCGTTCCAACATAATACATGAACCTTAATATACATTACAAAAATATATTGAGCCAATCTAACAACCTAATCATAAACAAAAGATAGGCTACTAAGACAACATCAACTAATTCATTATCTTTTCAACATCTTTTACATTATAAACTACAAAGCATATAAAAGTTAACTAGATAATATACAAGATAATAAAGTGTTCAACACATCAAACATCAAGGATAGGACTCCGGAACATAAGACTCATCCACGTAAGGCACATTTTCCTCTTCAGGAGGCACGTATCCGTAATCTTGATCGGTAACACCTGTATGCATGCAATAATAGAGAGCGAGCTTATATAAAATAAGCCCAGCGAGGATCCGATAGATCTCGAGCAAGGTCTACTAAACTCCTTGGAATAATCCTTTGAGTCAGTAAACACACAATAACATAAATAATACTATCATCACATAAATATATAACCAATCAATAAAGGATACTCTATTTGGTGTAGCTCCATACGCCATCACGATCTCAACCATTCTTCTTATAACTCCCCATTACTCACGCACCCGAGGTACCTCACTAGCCCCTCCCTCCATGACACCTCCGTCATGCGAGCTGGGGGTAGCCTATGGTAGTCATGCCGTTATCAACCCGACAGCCCAACGCTGCCTGAGAGGTGGCACACACATACCAAGACTCCATAATCATCATCAATCATCAATCAATCATCAATCAATCATCAATTATTCATCATTGATAGCATCAATTATCATTTAAACAACAATAACTTAGTTAGATGACAAAGTAGGCCATCTAACCGGACATGCATTATATACACAATTAAATCCTAAATTACTCATCAACAACTCACCATTCAACACTCAAACACCACCCAATCATCTAAAGGCATCGTTCAAGAAATTAAAGAATGACAACCTAAACTTTAAAAATTCATAACTTACATTCTACTAACCCAAACATTGTCAAATCAGTTTCTATCACTCACCCATTCAACCTACTACATTAGCCCTCTCGGAAATCCACCATAACACCTCCAAATCATGCCCGATAACCCTAAAACCCTAAGATGTCATGGGTGAAATTTCTGGATTTTCACACGAACAATGTAATCAAAAATTCGGCATTACCACAGCGCTACCACGTAATTATCAAGTATTTAGAAATCGACGGCAATTGATTTCGAGCAACGCAACTCAATTAAATCAACCTTGAACAATTTAATCTAAATTAAATACCCGAAAAATAAAAATTATGCTATATCCGACAGAAACTCGTAGTATTACCACTAAATGATCCGTAGCATGCAAGGAGCAATAATCTAACATCAGATTACAATTCTAACAGTTCAAATTTCATTTATACGCAAAAACATAAAAATGACATTTTGAGATCTAAAATTTTTCTCTCACCTTTGATCCGAAGTAAAGCTAGGAATGCGTGTAATAGGTGCCCAACAAGCGGAATCCAGCTCGGTTTGAAAAGATTCGGACTTTAAATGAGTTTTCTAAGGCAAAATTACTTTGAAAATAAGTTGAATAAAATCTCTTTTTTTTCCTACGCTTTCACGGCTGCAAGGTGTGTGTAAATGTGGTGTTTTGCTTTGTTTCATTGTGTGTTGGTGATATATGCATGACAGCCAACAAGTTAAATGAAAGTCAAAGTTGAAACTTTAGTATTTTTAGTGTTTTCTTGACTTTAAATGCATTTTATTGATCACCAAAGTTCAAAACAATTATTCAACACCCAAGCTAGCTCAAGTAAATTATTTTTAGGTGATAAGAAGTTTTACAATCAAACAATTTTACCCGAGTCGGCTTAAAAATCGATTTTCGCAAAAGTCGGTGTAAAAACCCTAATAAATTCTTAAGCCGATTTTAAAACAGTTTTCATCAAACACAGGTCTATTAAAGTCCGTGGTCTAGGTCTAGAAGAGTTAAAAAGACCAGTTTCAAAATTATAGCGGACGTATTTCGAAAATACTATTCACTAAAAATTGACGATAAAATTTTTGACTCCGTTTTTTATGAAAATTTCATGAATGTACATTTAGCAAGTATTAGGAGTATTAATATCAAAATTATAACATTCTAGGCCCTATAACACATAAACAGGTCATATGCACGCAAAACGAGACAAAGCACGTAAATCAAGTTAAAGCAGAAAAGTGGGGTTTCACAGTTGACATTAGAGATATAAATGAATAAAATAAGCTTTTCTGTAACAACTTAATTGTTAGATGAGATGGTTAGTTTGACATAATTATAGAGTTCATTATAAAAAAGGTCTGGGGTTCGAGTTTCATCACTACCTATTTACAAGAATTTATCTAAGTAGAACTCAATAAAGAAAAAAGAAATAGAATCTCACATATATATTATTTTAAGAATGACGAACTTGCAATTGTTAGATAATCGTTACTTATGCTTTTGAAAACCGTTGCAATAACTAGGAAAAACCATCACAAAATATATTAAAAACCGTTGCTATTACTCTTTAAAACTATTGCAAATAGAAGAATACTTATCATGTAGTCTTTAAAAAAACCGTTGCAAAAAGAATCAATTGCAATGATTTTTTGACTATTACTATTTATTTGCAAAAAAACGGTCGTAGTAGAGATTAGACAACGAGAGCGGATTCAATAGTAAGAAAATCGTTGCCTAAAGTCATTTACAACGGTTTTTAGTTCTTTTGTAACGGTTTTCAAATGTTGCATGAGATAAAAAATTGAAGGATGTGGATCCTAAGGCTACTAAACATTTAATTTCAGTTTATAATCAGTTCATAAACAATAATTGGCAGCCAATAATCCACAAGCAGAAGAAAACACGAAATCATGCAAAAACAATATCAAAATTGCTATTTTGTGCTAGAAATTAATTGTACTTGATTTTACCTCTGTGTTGGCGTCAAACCTCAACACTCACACACGTTTAGAGGACTGCAGAATTGCTGGAAAATATCTCCCAAGGTCGTGTATCACCTCCATGTATGAGGAACCCCAAATCCTTCGTTCCTATTCCACTTCCTTGATCAATAGTTTTGGAAAAAGTAGTTTTTCCTTCTTGCTTATTTTTTCTCGTCTTGGCCGTGTATCTTGTGTGTGTATAGGTGTGTGTATTTCTACTTCTAACGTGTGATTGTGTCTTCTAATCTCCATATGGCTGAAAATCCTAAGGGATATAGAAGAGGGAAAGTTTTTGTTGCATTAGGAGTTTATTTCTTGATTATCTTGTAAATTATCTTGAAGATAATTACATTATCTTCTTAATTTAAAATTAAGAAATTATCATCTCCTAAAAACTCTCTGCCACACGCCCTACATCCTTATCCACACGCAGAGCTTGTGTCATCTGGACATTAGATGCTAGGACAAACATTCTCGTCTTAAAGATGTTTTTTGTCCTAATGTCTTGGCTTTTCTAAATTGAGCTGCCTGTTCCCAATTAGGAAACTATACTCAACTTACAAATACTAAATAAGGAAATAAGCAGTTAACCATTAAGGAAAGTGGCTAAGAGAGACATAGTTGCTTTGGCTATAAAATGACCAAAATGCCCCTGTTAGCCACTAGTAGTATTTTGACCATTTTAACCTTAACTCATTCCATTAAAGAGTTAGGGTTACACTCCAATACAACTAATAAACTTTCAGTGGAGGTTTCATCTTTGACCTACTAAGTAAAATGACCAAAATGCCCCTCTATGTTTTATCTGCAATCAAGAATAGGTCCTGCATTCGCACTATCATCCTATCTTGATTACATCTACACCTTGGACCTTTATCTTTCCTATAATCATCACCCAAATATTATTCCCTTGTTTTAGGAGTGACCCTATACAATATAACCCGAGCTATATTACTAAGATCTTAGATTTTTGATGATCATATAGATAATTCCAAGTGAGTAGCTCACTATCACTTAAGATAGCATAGAATCATGACTCATATGTATGCCATCTAATGAATCTAGTCCATATGTCCAAAACACCGAGCTGTTGACCCTATTATAAGATCTCACTCAAAGTGAATCAAAACACATGTCCTAGGATACATTGATACATCCATATATGTTCATGATATAGAGCATTGGTCACTTAGTAGCTTAAGATGCTTTTAGTTCTTTGACAGTGACAGTAAGGTCACTAAGATTGCATCTATTGTAGTCCTGTTCAATGCATACACATGCACTAATGAGAAAAGTCTGGAATGCCCTTCCAATGACCAAAAGTAAGTCATCCTACCAAATATGAGACTCTCTCATTATAATCTTACCATCGTGAAGTGACCAGCTTCACTATTTAGTTATGAACCAATAGTTTTGATCCAAGCCTCATAGCATAAACCTTCCATGCATATCACCTTGCACCTATGCCATTCACTTGTATTGAGGAATCTCTTTGTATACACATATATCAAATAAGTAAGAGATAATATAATATGCTCATAATGAATGCACTGATTTATTAACTGATCAATAACCATTATACTGAGATGTCTTAGTGTTAATGGCCTTTAGGGCATCCAATCCCAACATACTCCCACTTGCACTAATGAACACTACCACTATCCTGATCCAACACCTGTAGCCCTTACAAAAGTATTAAATACCCTCTTAGTAAGGTAGGGTTCGCTGAACCATTGGCTGAAGCATTTCTCTACCACTTCATTATCCCATTGCATAATTCCCCGAATCACGTGGTACTAATTCTCTCTATTATGCTTCCCAATTTAGTGATTCTTTAGTCCTTCTTATTCTACCATTATTACACCATTACTGCAGTACACTCTATGAGTAATTATACTGCCATCATGTATTCCAATTACATCAGGAATTTCTTGAGCCATATAGCTCCCACTAGCCATGAGCTTCAATTCTACCTAGAATTTCCTGAGCCACACAGCTTCTTATACAGGGCTCATCAATATCTTGATAAAAAGTTTGATCAAATCTGACGTTATTCACCCTAAATGCTTGCTTAAGTCCATAAATGGACTTCTTAAGCCTGCAGATTACACAAGTTTATCTTTAAGCAATACAACCATCTGGTAGCATCATATCGATGCACTTGCCAAGACTTCCATTAAGGAAAGTTGTCTAGACAATCGTTTTGCCATATACGATGGCTTAGAGCTGCTTGATAGATTCCAACATAGCTGATGTGACAAAGGTTTCCTTATAGTTGAGCCCTTTCTTTTTTAGCGTACCTTTCGCCACAAGCTCTCGCTTTGAAGGTTTCACCTTCCAATCCACCACTCTTTTCTTCTTGTTACCCACCTATACCCTATAGGTTTAATTTCTTAGGGTGAGGGAACAAGAACTCATCAGGTGTCCTGGATTTCCTCCCACTATGACATAGCTCTGTCTGTGGGCTAGAGTCACGTTGTTGTATTTCCCTAGCATTGCTGTAGGACATGGTGATACTAAGGATCCTGGTGGGACTACCTCTAATGTGATCTTTGAGTCTAGTCACGAATGATTTATACAACCCTTCCCTAGGTATTCAACCCCTAGAGGTTGTAAACTTAACAATCCTTGTACCTTTAGAATATAAAATAACACATATCCAATCTAGGTTTCAACTGTCATTCAGTTCATAAGCTAGATAATCCTATACATGGATATATTTCTACATCCATTAATCTAGGGATTTCCTATGGACTGATATAGATAGAACTAGATTTAATATGTGTACTGCTATTTAACAATATATTCTCAAAAAGATGTTGGCAACTTGATTCATCATGAATCTTACCAAAACTCAATAAAGAACACAAGTTTTTCCTTACCAATGCACTATTCCGGTAGGAATCTTGGTGTGCAGTGATCAGACACAATTTACCGTGTGACAACTAGTTGTTAAACCAGGACTTCACACAATTTTGTGTTCCTAATCTATTTTTACCTTTTGTACTTTAGAGGTGTGACCTGGTTCAAGATCCAATAGGTCCAGGGACCTATTCTAACCAATTCTCTAAAGTTTGTTTAGATTAATCTAAACACAAATGGCACAAAATAGATAGGAGAAGAAGTTCTCTTTATGTACTTGTCTGTATCTACTCAGTGTTACGCAGTGATATTAACATAAAAAATAATCGAAGAATAAACTATCTGCATATTTTCCAAAAAAACTTGGATCCATTCAAAACAAAATGAACACCCAAACTAACTATTGCAAAAATTGACACAAAGTTCATCGCAAAATAGGAAAACTTGCAAAACATTATTCAAAGACTATCTATTTTTGAAATAAAATAACATCTCCCATTGCATATGCCTATATGCTAATCCTTATGCCTCCTTGCAATTCAGAATCTCCTTTAAACCATCTTTCTGGTGCCTTGAAACCTCTGCAAAGGATTGCAGTCAATATTAGTGGTGCTTGAGTCTACTATTCACAAAAAGTAGAATCTACCACAAAAGGGTTTCAACTAGAAAGAAAATAGAGGTACCTGTCTCGCCCTTGGCTAGGTACATGAGGCCTGATCTTCTTCCAGTGCCTGACACGAAGTCGCACTTGAAGCAGTTTCCTCGGGGCTTATCACCATCATTCTGTTACTCTTTATATCCATCTCACGCTTCTGCTGCTTACCCTTCTTTTTTAACTTCTTGTTGTGAGGGGCAATACAAAAAGATGATGGTTGACTAAGATCTACAAAGTTGTAAGATATCAGTGTGGTCTCTGCTACCTGAAGTTCTTCCATCGCATTTGATAGGCCTATATCTATCTTGCCCTTATAATAGCGGAGCTTGAAATGAACAAATGATTCAGGTAGAGTTTTCAGTATCATTTTCACTTGGCTCCGGTCATCAAACTCTGCACCAAGAACTCTGGTTGCATCTAGGTGTTCTGCCATTCTGAGCACATGCCCTATGATGGACGTCCCTTCAGCCATCTTAGTGCACATGATTGCTCTAACAGTAGGTTTCCATGACGGCTTGCTATTTTTAGCAAATATTGTAACACCCCGATCCCTCTCGAGGCTGAGAGTTCTATCAATCAATCTAATCACAACCCAAACCAAACCTGGGCATAAATTTTCAGGGAAAACGGATGGAGTCTCCCCTGTTTCTAGGCGAAATGTAAAACCTGCGACAACATATAAGTGGACCAATACCATGTCCAAACATTCACCCACCTCAAGGCCATCCGAGCCTTGGTTCACAACAAGCAAATCACAAGTAAATATACATTCAAGCTTAGCAATTAAACTACACCAACCTATTTCATAAGCTAGACTATCATATCTTTCTATCTCTTTTCCTTTGTCATTACAAATATACATTGAAGTTAAGCTACATTATCTAAATACATAATCTAATGAAACTTAAATTACATCCCCTTTAACATTAAATACATATAATACATAAAAGCATACATCTTTACAACCTTGACAACTCGAGTCACATAGGCATGCAAGACAACTCTTCAAGCACGGACTTTCACGAAATCACGAACTTTCCAGCTAATATGACATTTCCTGAAATGTGGTGGTGAGGAGTGAGTATACACAACACGTATACTCAGTGAGGGCGAGACATATATCGAATTGGAGAGAAAGAAAGTCGTGCAATGCAAATAGACACAGTTAAGCAATAAAGTCAATAAGAAAGCATTCAATACAAACGACAATATAATAAACAATCAAGAAAGCATTAACACAACCATTCAAAACTATACCACACTCTAAAGGCTATGGTTCACTCATACGAGCAATGTACCATTTCATGAGCGATACATCAATCTCGAGCTTGATGTTGACAACGATGACAATAAGCGCGCAACCACCTTATAACACCAGTTTGGAATACCCCGGGAGTAACCATCAATTCTACGACCCAAATCTCCCTAGGAGGCAACCCAAGCGAGAAAAGGGAATAGCTACGGAGCTAGAGCAACCAACACTGGCAACCCGAGGCTACCCAGAGAGGCCCATCACTCACGCGCGGGACACTATGCAATGCAAGACTCGATACAAGGCAATAAACGAGCGATAGCACAATAATACAAACTAGTGACAACAAACGAGATAACAAGCAATCACAATCAATACTAGCATTGAACTAACTTTTCAAGCATAACAAGCAATAATAAGCAACAATAACACCAATTAAACAAGTATATCAAACAACCCTAAGCATTCTATAGGCATAATATCAAGATAACAAGCAAAATCACAAATCGGCCCCAACTATCAAAACACTACCATTTCCAAACAAGCCACGAGTTCTGGAAACCGACTTCGCCAATCCTCCTAGGTCACCATAAGGCACGTCTAAGGACCCCGAAACCCTACTTTACCCTAGAATTCGCGCAAAGCCCCGATTTCCCCCTTTGCTCATTTGAACTACAACTATACCAACCAAACACCCAACCAATGCCAGAATCGCACCAAAAGTGCTTCCATGGCCTTCCGAAACAATGTCAACATGCAAAACGAGAAAACACTAAACTCGATCTAAACGACCTCGACTTTCACCAAGGCATATTTCTTATTTTTTCCATTACACAACCTAAACAAATCATGCATTGAGACATTCTAGCATACCTAGCACATTTCCACATCAACAGACAGCATAACATCACAACTTTATCGTTTCAAGGGTTTACTATTCATGTTTTACTATTCAACTAACAAATTATATTTCAATTTCAATATTCAACTGCAGAAAATGTTAAAAAACTATAAATACATGTTCTACGATTGCTAAAGAATATTCTATAAGCCTCAAAACGATCAAAATAATGTTCTACGGATAAAACCCAAAAATTAAAGTTAAAGCATAAAACTTTCAAATGCGCAAATAAACATGAAACTCTCACCTTAGACGCTCCTAGACGCTAGGAAAACCTCGTAGGATGCCTCGGAAACCACCCCGTGGAAGCTCACGCGAAGAATCGAAGAATTGAAGTTGAAATTTTCTTTTTTTCTCTCCTACCATTTTCGGCCTTAGTTGGTTCTGTTTTCAGCTTCCCTTTTTTTTATGCTTTGTTAAGTTATTATAAAAGATGACAAGGTCAAAGGTCAAGCCCCTTGGTCAAACCACTTAAAATTTGGTCAAACTAGCCTATTTCCTGCATTTTAAAGCTAAAACAAGTAACATAAATCCAATTCCAGTTAAATACAACTTAAAACACTAAAATTAAAACACTAAATATTAGTTTTCACTATTTGCTGAGGACTCGAATTCATTTCTTAACTATTGCTCTCGATATGCTATGCACTTTGCGACAATAAAAGATTAACAATTAAATCTCAAAGAATATAAGAAATATATCATTTTGAAAAGCATCATAGTTTAAAATTTACTCTGGCTCGGAGTTACTTTTCTCATTTATTTGAAAACCGAGTGATTTTAACGCAAAACAACCAAAACCGATTATTAAAGTAATCAAAACAATCAAGGTAATCAATATTCATTTAAAATAATTAATTTAACTATTTCTAGAACATTTTAAAGAATGATGAAGTTAATGTTAGGTTACAAATGAACAAATAAATATAAACATGTAATCAAGTGCAATTAAATATTAACATTTAAGATGTCACTTAATTAAATACAAGAGAATAAATTCAATTGCTATAATTAATAGAAGTAGGTAATAATATTTTAATCAATTAATATAAATCCTTTTCGAATTCTTCTAAAAGAAATAGCAAAACAGTGAAAAATTAGATGATTTAACTAATTAAACATTTAATCAAATGCAGTCAAGTGCTATTAAATGCATGCCGGGTTCGGGTTATCACATTCTTCCCCCCTTAAAACAATTGCATCCTCGCAATTCTTCTTTCAATAGGACTCTGCATCATCTAAAATCCAACTCTGATAAATCTTCATCGGTTGCTGAGCAAGATAATATATAAGAATGCTCGTAGGAAATCCCGAATAGAAATTCCAATCAAGAATGCCGAGGAAATACCAACTAAAGACTGAAGCAAAGATACTGTAGATATCATCAATACCCCATACTAATGGCAGGAAGAGTACCGAAGGAATACCCTATTTAAGAATCTTCAATAGAAGTCTAACAAGTACCAAATAAGAAAGTTAAGAGATAGCCAGAGTAGATGCACCTCATGCAGTACTGACTACCGTAAATATACCCAGCTGAAAGTTCTGTAAAGGAATATAGAGAAGAATACCGAAGGCCAACCTCTATATGAAATCTTCCAATCACTGTGTTCCTACCGCAGCATCTTAGTCAAACAGCAAGTATAGATTCCCCTGAGTGGAAAGGCCGAAGGAGAAGCCGTAAACAGTACAAGATAATATGTCCAAGCAGAATTCCAAGTGTAGGATCTTCCAATAAATGCTAATAAGGAAAATACTAGTAAAATGCCTGATAAGAATCCCAAAGAATACCGTAAGTAATATGAGATAATGAGTCTGATAGGAATTCCAGTTACCAAACCAATTGAGGGATGCCAAAGAAAATACCCGAACAATGCTCCAGTAAGAAAGTACCAAGAATTGCCCAATAAGTAATACTAAATAAATGACCACTAAGAATCCTAGAGAATGCCATTGAAGAATTTACAATAAGGAATACCAGTAACACTCCAATAAAGACCGAGACACATATGCCATAGATAATACCATGCAGTAAGTCCAACTGAAAACCCAATACCCAAGTCTACCAAGAAGTGCCAATAGAAGTCTCCAAAGAATACCCAGTAAGAAACCCAAGAATGTTACCAAGAGCCATCATACAGAAACCCCAAAGAAAGTTATCTTTTTATGATTGCCATTCACAAATAAGATTCTTAGAAGTATGCCAACAACTGAGCTCCATAAACAAACACCAACTCCCAAATAAAGCTAGTCAAATGCCATTCATTTCCTGCCAATCCATACACCTTGAAAAGCTAGCGGTGAACCACTTTCTTCAGGGGAGGAAGAGGACTTACTTACCATTTCCATAAGACATGTATGAATGCCAATATATCACAGTTATACACATGCCTTAAACTATTATGCAAGCAAGTTTACAAAAGAGTTCACCAAACCATTTAATCATCTAAGTCATTCAAACATGACAATCAATTCAAGCACAACACAATCAATTCAAACCACGGCACAACCAATTCAAGATATTCCAATACACACATTACAAGCAATACTTCAAGCAACTAACAATTCACGAGGTCGATTCGATTCACGAGGGCAATTCAATAAGTCAATTCAATAGACAACTAGACATTTCACCTTTCTTGAGAAACATTTAACATATAACACATAACTTTATCACATAAGTGCATACATTCAAGTCAAGACACACAATCTCACATACAAGCATACACTTTCAAGACACACTTAACAAGCACACATTCAAGGGTCACTACCTACCAGACCGAGGACCCTGTCCCGGCTTATGAGCTAGACAAGCTCTGATACCACCTGTAACACCCCGATCCCTCTCGAGGCTGGGAGTTCTATCGATCAATCTAATCACAACCCAAACCAAACCCGGGCATAAATTTTTAAGGAAAACGGACGGAGTCTCCCTTGTTTCTAGGTGAAATGTAAAACCTGCGACAGCATATAAGTAGACTAATACCATGTCCAAACATTCAACCACCTCAAGGCCATCCGAGCCTTGGTTCACAACAAGCAAATCACAAGTAAATATACATTCAAGCTTAGCAATTAAACTACACCAACCTATTTCATAAGCTAGACTATCATATATTTCTATCTCTTTTCCTTTGTCATTACAAATATACATTGAAGTTAAGCTACATTATCTAAATACAAAATCTAATGAAACTTAAATTACATCCCCTTTAACATTAAATACATATAAAATATAAAAGCATACATCTTTACAACCTTGACAACTCGAGTCACATAGGCATGCAAGACAACTCTTCAAGCACGGACTTTCACGAAATCACGAACTTTTCAGCTAATATGACATTTCCTGAAATGTGGTGGTGAGGAGTGAGTATACACAACACGTATACTTAGTGAGGGCGAGACAGATATCGAATTGGAGAGAAAGAAAGTCGTGCAATACAAATAGACACAGTTAAGCAATAAAGTCAATAAGAAAGCATTCAATACAAACGACAATATAATAAACAATCAAGAAAGAATTAACACAACCATTCAAAGCTATACCACACTCTGAAGGCTATGGTTCACTTATACGAGCAATGTACCATTTCACGAGCGATACATCAATCTCAAGCTTGATGTTGACAACGATGACAGTAAGCGCGCAACCACCTTATAACACCAGTTTGGAATACCCCGGGAGTAACCATCAATTCTACAACCCAAATCTCCCTAGGAGGCAACCCAAGCGAGAAAAAGGAATAGCTATGGAGCTAGAGCAACCAACACTGGCAACCCGAGGCTACCCAGAGAGGCCCATCACTCACGTGCGGGACACTATGCAATGCAAGACTCGATACAAGACAATAAACGAGCGATAGCACAACAATACAAACTAGTGACAACAAACGAGATAACAAGCAATCACAATCAATACTAGCATTGAACTAACTTTTCAAGCATAACAAGCAATAATAAGCAACAATAACACCAATTAAACAAGTATATCAAGCAACCCTAAGCATTCTATAGGCATAATATCAAGAAAACAAGCAAAATCACAAATCGGCCCCAACTATCAAAACACTACCATTTCCAAACGAGCCACGAGTTCTGGAAACCGACTTCGCCAATCCTCCTAGGTCACCATAAGGCACGTCTAAGGACCCCGAAACCCTACTTTACCCTAGAATTTGCGCAAAGCCCCGATTTTCCCCTTTGCTCGTTTGAACTACAACTATACCAACCAAACACCCAACCAATGCCATAATCGCACCAAAAGTGCTTCCATGGCCTTCCGAAACAATGCCAACACGCAAAATGAGAAAACACTAAACTCGATCTAAACGACCCCGACTTTCACCAAGGCATATTCTTATTTTTTCCATTACACAACCTAAACAAATCATGCATTGAGACATTCTAGCATACCTAGCACCTTTTCACATCAACAGACAGCATAACAGCGCAACTTTATCGTTTCAAGGGTTTACTATTCACGTCTTACTATTCAACTAACAAATTATATTTCAATTTCAATATTCAACCGCAGAAAATGTTAAAAAAATATAAATACATGTTCTACGATTGCTAGAGAATATTCTATAAGCCTCAAAATGATCAAAATAACGTTCTACGGATAAAACCCAAAAATTAAAGTTAAAGCATAAAACTTTCAAATGCGCAAATAAACATGAAACCCTCACCTTAGACGCTCCTAGACGCTAGGAAAACCTCGTAGGATGCCTCGGAAACCACCCCGTGGAAGCTCACGCGAAGAATCGAAGAATTGAAGTTGAAATTTTCTTTTTTTCTCTCCTACCATTTTCGGCCTTAGCTGGTTCTGTTTTCAGCTCCCCTTTTTTTATTTATGCTTTGTTAAGTTATTATAAAAGATGACAAGGTCAAAGGTCAAGCCCCTTGGTCAAACCACTTAAAATTTGGTCAAACTAGCCTATTTCATGCATTTTAAAGCTAAAACAAGTAACATAAATCCAATTCCAGTTAAATACAACTTAAAACACTAAAATTAAACCCCTAAATATTAGTTTTCACTATTTGCTGAGGACTTGAATTCATTTCCTAACTATCGCTCTCGATATGCTATGCACTTTGCGACAATAAAAGATTAACAATTAAATCTCAAAGGATTTAAGAAATATATCATTTTGAAAAGTATCATAGTTTAAAATTTACTCCGGCTCGGAGTTACTTTTCTCATTTATTTGAAAACCAAGTGATTTTAACGCAAAACAACCAAAACTGATTATTAAAGTAATCAAAACAATCAAGGTAATCAATATTCATTTAAAATAATTAATTTAACTATTTCTAGAACATTTTAAAGAATTATGAAGTTAATGTTAGTTTAAAAATGAACAAATAAATATAAACATGTAATCAAGTGCAATTAAATATTAACATTTAAGATGGCACTTAATTAAATACAAGAGAATTATTCAATTGCTATAATTAATAGAAGTAGGTAATAATCTTTTAATCAATTAATATAAATCCTTTTCGAATTCTTCTAAAAGAAATAGCAAAATAGTGAAAAATTAGATGATTTAACTAATTAAACATTTAATCAAATGCAGTCAAGTGCTATTAAATGCATGCCGGGTTCGGGTTATCACAAATATACCTTCCAAGTAGTCCATGATATCTTTAGCAGTTTTCATCCCTTCAACCTAGACCTAGAGTACTTTTGACATGGAAGATATCATATAAAACCGAGCTATATTATTGGCTGTCTTCCATTGTCTTTCAAAAGTCCACTCCTCCAAAGTTGACTCAGGGGTGATGATAGGGCAGGGTTGAAATAAAATATGGTCATATCCTCTGGCAGTGAGTATCATAACCAAATTTCTTTTCCAGTCATAATAATTCGAGCCAATCAATTTATTCTCAAGCAAAATACTGATAGATGGAACAAAAGAACCAACTGACATCTCTGGATATCTACAAACAGTTTAATATGTCTAATGAACAATTTGATATGTATGCAAATTAATGATTATTAAAGGAAAGTAAACATTCATACTTTTGACATCTACTTTATAAAAATAGTAGTTAAACCCTTAAACTACTTGGATGTCACAGTGTCTTAATCCTACTCACAATATTCCACCGAAAGGATGGTCATATTGCAGTTTTGATTAAGTTAAGTTACAGTTATTTGAAATATCATTAGCTGGATAGACTCTAGCCAATGGTAATCCAATCACTGTTTTAAGTTTGGCTTCATCAAAGTAATGGTAAGAACTTCGAAGGAAGGATACCATTCTTTGGTGTCAAGTGATTTACCACTTTTCCTTGAGCCTTTCACTTAGAGTATTCTTAATTTGAGCCCACCGAAGGGTGGTTAACCCAGATCAATATTCTATGAAGTGGTCTATGACGAAAACCCCACCAAAGGGATGGTTGCTCCCGTCAACACTTCGGTTGAAAACTCAGTGTAATCTATTCTTGCTAAGTCTTAGTAAACAAACTACCCTCTGAAGGGAACAACCCACACGCAGGTGAGCTTAGAATAGCTTTTACTATTAGCATAGACCAAAATGGAAAGCCTTAGGATTCTTTCCTTAAATTTTTCTCCCACTTGATATTTTTGATATGTAAGGGTTTTATAAACTATAACTATACATTTGTAATTTTATCATTAGTTTTAATCCAAGCAAACTTAGCCCAGTGGCCTTTGCTTATTAAAACAACTTTAAATTACAATAGTTATACACCTTTTAATTATAATTATGTCTTGCAATTTGACTATAGTTTTAATCCAAATAAGCTTGATCCATAGACCCTTGTTATAAAACATCTTTAATTGCAATAGTTTTAAGTTGATTTGGGTTTAGGTGAGGCCACTTAGGATAATCTAGGCTAGCCTTACCTAAGTTGAATTAATTGGATTTAGCCTTTTTAAAATCTTAGTGGTTGGCCATGTTATTATATGAGATGAAATCATATAATATATTCACTAATATAAAAATAGAAACATATATGACAAATATAGTAACTTATAAAAATAACCACTTTCCACTTTTGATGGCTTCTTGTTTGGGACTTTTCCACAATCACACACTTGACCCCAAATGTATGTGGAAATGTCTCTTGCTTCCACATGGACTTTGGAAATTGTCTTTTTGCACCCCATCAATTCTTCAAATTGCACATGGCACCCAAAACTTTGTCTTGATTGCAATTTGACCCTAATTGAACCACTTAGTACAAAATTGGCTTGGAATTCAAACCATCATGGTTCACTATCACCCCACGGCTCCTAGGGTGATTGACATAACCTAGAAACTCCAAAAACAAGCCAAAAATTATGGAAAAAGATCTGAGCTAGCCGCCACCTTCAAACCTTTTTCCTCTTTGACTATTTTGACACTTCTGGGAATTGATTGCAATTTCTAGCATACCAATATTATTACAAAAATTCCTATAGCCCATATGGAGTCTACATTCATCAATATAAGTAATTACCTAGCTATTACAACCGTTGGATAAACCACCAACAAGAATAACAATAATTACATCATAGCTGAAAATTTTAAACAACCACACGATTTCATGAAATCGAGCCATCAAAAGTGGATTTTTTTATGCTGCAAAAAAAAGGTTAGTTCCTCATACAACATACATTAAAGCCACATAAAAAACATGTACAATCAGCCCTTAATCGGCCCTAGGCAGCCTGCTAACCAAAGGATATTTCTAACATGCAATTTCTATCGAACTATGTTTGATTTTTGTGACTGGCTCTGATACCTCATGAAGGATATGGACCCTAAGGCTAATAAATATTTAATTTCAGTTTATAATCAGTTCATAAACAATAAACGGCAGCCAATAATCCAAAAGCAGAAGAAAACACGAAATCATGCAAAAACAATATCGAAATCGCTATCTTGTGCTAGAAATTAATTATACTTGATTTTACCTCTGTATTGGTGTCAAACCTCAACACACACACACACACACACACACACACATTTAGAGGACTGTGGAATTGCTGGAAAATATCTCCCAAGGCTGTGTATCACCTTCACGCACGAGGAACCCTAAAGGCTTCTCCCCTATTCCACTTCCTTGATCAATAGTTTTGGAAAAAGTGATTTTTCCTTCTTGCCTATTTTTTGTCCTCTTGGCCGCGTATCTTGAATGTGTATGGGTGTGTGTATCTCTGTTTCTAATGTGTGATTATGTCTTCTAATCTCCATATGGCCGAAAATCCTAAGGGATATAGGAGAGGGATAGTTTTTGTTGCATTAGGAGTCTATTTCTTGATTATCTTGTAAATTATCTTAAAGATAATTACATTATCTTCTTAATTTAAAATCAAGAAATTATCCTCTCCTAAAAACTCTCTCCCACACGCCTCATACCCTTATCAACACGCAGAGCTTGTGCCATCTGGACATTAGATGCTAGGACAAACATTCTCGTCTTAAAGATGTTTCTTGTCCTAATGTCCTGCCCTTTCTAAATTGAGCTGCCTGTTCCCAATTAGGAAACTATACTGAACTTACACACAAATACTAAACAAGGAAATAAGCAGTTAACCATTAAGGAAAGTGGCTAGGAGAGAGACTTTAAGACATAGTTGCTTTGGCTATAAAATGACCAAAATGCCCCTGCTAGCCACTAGCAGTATTTTGACCATTTTAACCTTAACTCATTCCACTAAAAAGTTAGGGTTGCACTCCAATACAACTAATAAACTTCCAGTGGAGGTTTCATCTTTGACCTACTAAGTAAAATGACCAAAATGCCCCTTTATGTCTTATCCGCAATCAAGAATAGGTCCTGCATTCGTACTATCATCCTATCTTGATCACATCTACACCTTGGACCTTTATCTTTCCTATAATCATCACCCAAATATTATTCCCTTGTTTTGGGAGCGACCCACAAGTGTAGTATCCAATACAACCCGAGCTATATTACTAAGATCTTAGATTTTTTATGATCATATAGATAACTCCAAGCGAGTGGCTCACTATCACTTAAGATAACATAGAATCATGACTCATATGTATGCCACCTAATGAATCTAGTCCATATGTCCAAAACACCGAGCTGTTGATCCTATTATAAGATCTCACTCATAGTGAATCAAAACACATGTCCTAGGATACATTGATATATCTACATATGCTCACGATATAGAACATTGGCCACTTAGTAGTTTAAGATGTTTTTAGTTCTTTGACAATGATAATAATGTCACTGAGATTGCATCTATTGTAGTCCCGTTCAATGCATACACATGCACTAATGAGAGAAGTCCGAAATGCCCCTCTAATGACCAAAGGTAAGTCATCCTACCAAATAGGAGACTCTCTCATTATAACCTTACTATAGTGAAGTGCCTAGGTTCACTATTTAGTTATGAACCAATAGTTTTGATCCAAGCCTCATAGCATAGACCTTCTGTGCAGATCACCTCGCACCTATGCCATTCACTTGTATCAAGGAACCTCTTTGCATACATATATATCAAATAAGTAAGAGAGAATATAATATGCTCATAATGAATGCACTGATTTGTTAACTGATCAATAACCATTATACTAAGATGTCTTAGTTTTAGTGGTATTTAGGGCATCCAATCCCAACAAAAATATGGTAGTATTATTTGCATTTGATGAAAGCTGTGTTGGGAATCACTAATGAATTATCACAAGAATTGTAGAGGAAATATCAAGATATCATTAAGGCCATGGGATTAGTTAATATCTCAAAACAATGTTTGCAAAATTTGAGAGATAGTGGATGTGAATAATTGAATGAAGTCTCTTTATTTTACACAGCTCATGATATTTAAATTCCTAAAATGGAAGATATATTTTTATTAAAAGGGCGATCATGACGTAAAGTGCAAAATATTATGAATTTATTCTACTATCGGATTGATTTATTTTATACTATTGTGGACATGGAACTTCAAGAGCTTAACAACTGTTTCACTGAGACAAATACTAAGTTGCTTCTTTGTTTGAGATGCTTGAATCCATACAACTCCTTTGATGCATTTGACAAGTATAGGTTGATTGAATTTTCTAAGTTTTACCCAAATGATTTTTCTCCCATGAATTTGGTAGTTCTTCAAAATTGGTTGGAGATATATATTCTTGAGACGAAAAGCAGTGATGAATTCTCAATGTTAAAAGGGACTGGTTGCCTTGCAGAGATGCTAGTGAAGACTGGAAAACATCATTTTTATCCATTGGTGTATTACCTATTAAGTTGGCATTGACTTTACCTATTGCTACAACCATTATAGAAAGAACATTTTTTGCAATGAAAATTATGAAGAATCGATTGCGTAATCGAATGTGAGATGCTTGGATAAATGATTGTTTAGTCCATTACATAGAAAAAAGACGTATTTGACTGCATTGACATTGAAGTGATTATTAAACGCTTTCAAAATATGAAAATACATCGGAGACAATTATAAAATGTACTTTTTATATTACTATAATACTATAGTTACTTATTTTTCTCTATTTTATATGCTTACATTTTTATAATTGTTATAATTTGATTAATGTGTATTAGTTTATATATAGATGAGTGTTATTCATTGTGTCACTATAATGCCTACCTTGAGCGTCGGTGCCTTGTACCACCCCTGATACCTAGGAAATATATTTGAAGCATATGAGCCAGTGATAAATCCAATAAATGACCTAAATTGTGGTCTTAAATTGGTTTACCACCAGTGGATACACCAAACAAATTTTGACTTCCAGCAAGACATAATAAAAGGTTGAAAGGAAAACAATAGTTCTGTAAATGCCTGGCACCGCCCCTGATACCAAGGAAATAAGTCAAGAAATAGTTCAAGTGTGAGAACCAAACAATGGTATGAAAAAGTTGAAAGGAAAGTGTTCTTTATGTAATTAGTTTTGTCATAACTAGATGAGAAGCCCTTGGTTAACTAGATCGGTTCCCCTTCATTATCGTTGTGTCACAAATCATCGAAGTGGCTAGAATCAAAACCAAAGGAGCCAGTAATATAAGTGTGAATACTGACATGATTGATGTGCAAGTGGATACTAGTGAGAGAAATGCAAGTTCATGCATTAAATCCGACAACTACTTTGAAGAAATTGCTTGCGAGAAAAACAAGTTTTAGTATATGTTTGAAATAATGGCATAACATGAGAACCTGCCCTATAAATTTTTTTTTCTTGTTTTTTACATTAGCTTTATTTAGTAAAATATACCTACTAAGTCTAATAAAATTCATGCAAGTTAATGATAAAACACCGAAAATTGCCCAAAAACCAACATTTCTTCTAGCTTGAGCAGGGCTACTTTTTAGGGTTTCAACTTGTACTACAAGTAACAAACCAATGAAGGTTGTTTCTATCATGTTGAAATCTAGTAAAAATACTTGAAAATGAAAAAAATGTGCAAGCCTAAAATCTCTCCTAGGTCAAGTTTCTAATAATGTGAAAAGAGGAGAATCATTTTCAAACTCTAATCACATGCCATCTTCAAGCTCCAGTCACCAGCTATCTTCAACTCCCACTCCGACTCCAATTCTTCAAAAGCGAGACTATTTTCTAACTTTATTTGTTGTATTTTATTTCAAGCTATGGTTGAAATGATGTTATATGTATTAAGTTTGTATTTGGTACATCTTGTTAAGATCTGGTTGAACCTTTTTCTTTGGGTGTTGTTCTTTATTTTTTGAGATGTTGTTCACTTGAAAAACATGTTGTCTATTGTCGATTTTTTGTGTTAATCATAGTCAGTATTAGATTTTCAACTTGCTATAGAATGGAATTAATCTATTCTAGCAATCCCATATTGTTTTGAAGTTTATGGGTTATTAGTGAATAATGTTACAAAAGTTACAAAAACATAATGACTTTATTACATCCTTTTGCAACAAACGATGTTACAAAAGTAGGACTGACGGCGTACCAATTCTTTACATTAAGATATAAATACAAAAACCGAAAAAAGAGATTAACAGCAACCTCCAGTTCTAAATACATTAATCCTACAAACTACCATCATTGAAACAACCATCATTGCTCACCATCTTCACCAACATCATGAAACAAAAAGGCCAACAACACATCACAACAAAGTTTTATCTTCCTTTGTTCTGTTCCTAACTCATTCTCGCTTCTATTCAGAGACTTCAGCAAAACAAGTATCAAGTTTTGACTGCTCTCACACATTGGTGGATCTAACCAAACAAAGAAACCGCATGCCTAAAAACCCATAATTTTTGCATCCAAGCAACCTCCTCTCGCGGTTGGCATTCGTCCAATATGTGTTCATTTTGTTGGGTTTTTTGGCTCAAGTCTAAGCCCAAGGAAATGTTGAAGACAAGTAGAAGTCCTTTGAGAGTAAATATAAGAATTACAATCCTAGTGGTATTAGGTTTGGTGCCTATAAATAAGACTTTATAACTTGTAATTTAGGGTCACGAGAGTCACACACCACGGGGGGTATAGAAGGAGTGAGCCGAGTGTTGAGTGTTTTTTATGCTTTTTCCAGAAAAAAACTAATTTGGAGAGTGTTTAGACTTTAGCCATAGATAAAGTCCAGTGAGCAAGGGTTTAGATTTTTCCGTGTATAAAGCCATATGAGTATGAGAGAGGGTTTTTATAGTTCTATCATAAACGCTATGAGCACGTGAGTGTGAGAAGGGTTTGGATTTTTTTCCTGTAAAAAATATCTATCACGTTGTAATGGTTTATTATTGAATAGTGGATTTCCCAACTACTTGGGTTGTGGACATAGGCAGAGGGCTAGGCGACGTTAAAAATATCGTGTGTTGATTTTCGTTAACATTTTGTTATGTGATTTATATGTGTGAATGGAAACAATTCGGTTGACCGGAAGTATGGAAAAATCAAAACCGAAATCGTTTAGCATAACCTAAACTTGAAATCAAAACTGAAAAATCGATGATTTTAAAAATCATTATCCAAAACCAAAACTGACAAGTATAAAAAAACTACGGATAACCGAAATTGAAATCGATAATTTTTTTAAAAATAGCCCAAAAGTAAAAAATACTAATTTAAACGTAAAAAAAATAAAACAAATACAAAAAATCAAAATTCATACATTATAAGAGAATAAAATTAAAAATATGCTATTTCATTCCAGATATTTAAATAAAAAAAAACTTAAAATGAGAAAATATTTGTCCATCAACTCAACAAGATAACAAAGTTTATAATTAAAGCATCTACCAAATTATAGAAAATTTGTCTTTAGATCTTTTCATTCTTCCATCCAATTATGAGAAATTATCTGAAAAAGAAAAACATAATGTATGTATAAATCGCTTTGTACAAAATCAAAGTTGTTGGATTCTAATTAAAATCTTAATGTTATAAAAACTAATATATGACAAAATGTTATAAATACCTCAATCTACATCTTCTTCTTCGGAACAAACTTTAACAAAACCTAGTGGTATGAAGATACCTACAAAAATTGCATACAAATATAAACTAAATATCTTTATATAAAAGAGAAAATTTCACGTTACCTCTTTGTGATATGCGAAAGTAACACTCTAACCCCTGTGTTCGTAAACCTCTAAAAAAGTCTCATGTATTATTAAAAAGGTCTCACACAGCCCCATCCATGTCTCTTTTAAGCTGTTAAATGACGTTTATGCCTTTTTATAAGGCATATATTTGTTTTCTTCATCTCCACCCATTTATCACTAAATAAAGAAATTTTTCAAAAAAAAAAACATCTTCCCCAACCCCTGCAACCATCAGCCACCCCACGCCAAGTGAAAATCTTTTTTCCACAAAAGCATCTATTTCTGCATCAGTTCTCGAGACCAAAACAGCAACAAACCGAATACATAAAAACTTTGGAGAAGAAGACCAAAACAGGAACAAACTGTAACCCTTAAAGCTTCTCTTTCATTGACTAATTTTATATGAACAAGACCAAAGCTATCTAGTCTTCGATGCTTTGTAGCATTGGCCTAAAAGGCTCAGCTCATTGAGCTACAGAAAGGTGAAATTCTTAATAGATGCCAACCAAAGCTAAATAAGACTGATGGCCTTATTGGTGATCTCATTGGAATCTATAACACACAACAAATCGAAAAGGCTTCCAACCATTCTTGGGTACAACCCTAATATCAAGAAGAAAAATAGGATTTTTTTAGCATTGTCTTGTCCACATACAATAGTGAATGCACAACTGGTCATATACCATTCCCTGTTGGCTATTGTATGTAAAGAGGTAGAAAGGAAAATCCTTTTGTTAGATGTATATGTATATGTACATATATAGTGTATTGTGTAGATACATATAGATATATAGATATATAGATATATATGGTTATGTGTTGGTGTTGGTATGTGTGTGTGTGTGTATAAGGGTGGGGGTGGGGAGGGATAACTGACGGGTAGGGATGGGGAGGGGTAGTTGACTGGTGGGGGGTGGCTGACGGGGGTGGGGGTTGAGGAAGATGGTATTTGTTTTTTTAATTTTCTTAATTTTTTTTTATTTAGTGGTAAATGGGTGGAGATGAAAAAAAAATGCATTATGAAAGGGCAGAAACGTCATTTAACAGCTTAAAAGAGACATGTAAGGGGCAGTGTGATTCTTTTTTAATAATACATGAGACTTTTTGGGAGTTTTACGAACACAAAAGGTAGAATGATACTTTCGCATACCACAGTGGGGTAACGTAAAAATTTCTCATAACAATAAGTGAATTTTTAGTATAAAGAGTACTTTACCTTGAATATTACCCCATAACCAACTTTGTGAGCACATTAAAACCTCTAAAGTGTTTGAATGAAGTCTACTCCTATGTGGACTAACCACTTTCTTGTTGGTACTGAATGCTGACTTAAATACAATAGTAGAAATTGGAATTGCCAAAGATCTCGAGCTATTAGTTGCAAAGTAGGGTAATTTATCTCATTTGTCTTCCACCAATTAAGAATGTCGAAGTCCTAACTCGATGGCAAAACTGACTCTTCTAAGTAATGATCTAGTTCTGATTTCATATGTGTAATAGTAGCACTAGAACTAAGAAATTGGACTAATTTAGCTATTGTTTCTTCTTCCACATTAGAAAGAGCCGAATCTGCCAAATTTTGCGAATTGGATGGACCATGAATGTTTTCATGAGATTTACAAATGATAGAGTTTGACTGATACTCTTGAAGCAAATCATAACAACATCTCTTAATTCTTTCAATCTTTTCAGTTGCATATTCACCATAAAATGAGGGGAAATAAAACTCAAGAACTTTAATTTTGTATCTAGGATCCAAAATAACTGATACAACCATAACAACAGGCACAATGCTATAATATTTATCAAACTTTTGAAATATATTTTTTTGCCATGGAAGCAATTGTTTCATTTTCAGATAATATCTGTTTACACAATTTTCCCCTAATTTCACAAACTTTAATAGAGTGTTTGAAGTTAGATACTTCCTACCAGAGAAAAGATTAGTCACACTTTGAAAGAGCTTAAGCTTTTCACAAATTTTGGCAGCTAGATTCCAATCAAGTTCAGATGGCATATTCTTATACTTTTATCTCTAAGTTTTATTTTAGGAAATACATCCTTGTATTATAAAGCAACTTGAAGCATCAAATAAGTAGAATTTTATCTTGTTTTAATATCAATCCCCTAACTTTTTTTGATGTGACGTGTCTTGAAACATTTCCCATCTAGATGGACTAGTAGACCAGAACAAAATACTCTCATGAATGGTTGTAATTGCATCCTCTATAACTATCAACCCTCTTTTACAATGAGATTTAGAATATGAGCACAACACCGCATATGAACAAACCTTCACTCAAGAAAACATTCAAAAAATAACTTCTCAACAATTATCTTTATAACCCCATCATTTGTGGTGCAATTATCTTAAGTTATGGTAGACAATTTAGTTTCCAAATTTCATGCAGTTAAACAATCAAGTAAATTTCCAACAAGTACGCTGGTGGTATGAGGTGTACGCACATAAATAAACCTATATTTAATATCATCAAGTGGACCAATCATATTCATGCTATAAAATGCAAAACTATGAAGGATGAATAGATTTATTAGCCATAAATAAATAATCTTATCTCAAGATACAACTTTGCAAAACCCAATTGTTGTCAACAAAATGAGCGGTGATGCTCATATAATCCTTATTCTGGTTATTGTCACGCATAAACCCTGTCATTCGTAAACCAAGCCCGGTCGCGACTATACCTAGACATTATAATGCATGTAATATGACCAATACTAATGCAACAAAGAATATACCACATACATTCTCCAAAGCTCGCATCATTCATATACAACATCTCTTCAACATTCACTTGCAGAATACATTAATATTCATACATTCACTAGGTAAAAGGTAGACAACAGTTTTATAACATAAGCATCCTTGAAATATAAACGTACGCTAAGATATAAACTAGCTAATAGTGATCATGATTCAACTTGACCAACCATATAGATACATCAAAAAGGAAGCTAGGCTTCTCAATATCACAATTTAGCCAAACACTAAATTGTACAACAACAAATACTAAGCAAGTAAATATCATCTCAAGTCAAGTAAATTAGCTACTCAAGAAACACATGATCAAGCTCATTGTTTCCTTCTTCACGCACGTAGTCAATATCATGAACATCTGTATTATGCATTAAAGATGAGTGAGCTAAACAGGCTCAGTGAGGGAGGGATAAAAGGAAGTTTGAAAGTTTTAACTTGAAAACATTTTACAATACATTAGAAACAACATATCACATTAGCAACCACATACTCACATACGCTTAACAACCTTGAAACATTCATGTTAAACAACACATTAAGAAGTTACCGCTTTAAAACACTCGTTGAAGCCGACACCTGATAACCCAGCCACGAACTCTATACCTCTATCGCTTGCGAGTGTACTAATGATGTACACGATTCTACGACCAATCTCACCATGGCCTTCACTGACCACACGAGAGAAAGGACTAGTACATGGTAGTCATGCAATCACCGGCAAGCCCTATGTCGCCCAGCACGACACGACGCTACCATAACTGACTAAGGTTATAACCCGACACAGCACATCACATTGCTTAACACATTCATTACTCAACAACACTTTCATTCATTTACAATTAAGCGTCAATAAAGCAGATATACAACACATTAGAACCTCACTTAACATTTCATATATACACGCATCAAGACAAGTTCAGCCTATTTATACACTTAAAAATTCCTTAATCACATTTACAACAAAAAGTGCAAGGCAATACACAAACAAAAGGGTATCCGGTCGAGTCTCGACTGGATCCACTCGCCCAGTTCCAAGGCAGTGATATCCGAATGAGTCACCAGATCCACTCGTCCGGTTATGCATGATTTTGATTTCTAGGTTTGAAACATGCACTCAAGCTCTTTTTTTCCTATGCAAACACATATAAGCACTAGTATAAGGCTATTTCTAACTACTAAAACATGCTACAATTCCATAGAAGCATTCTCTAAACACTTTCATAGCAACAACACATGTTACTCCACTTTAACCATAAAACAAGCACTTAGAATAGCCTTCTTGAATTATAAGTAACTTCTAAGCATATCACAAGCATTCAAGCACTTATAACATGAGTCCAAGAAATCCCTCACCTTAGATATCAATGGATGCTAGAAGATGCAAGGAACAATAAAGCTAGAAGGAAACTTGAGCAAAATCCACTTCTAAATGCTTCAAAAGCAGGCTTTTCCTTCCAAAATGCCAAAACTCCAAAAATATAAATATCCTCTTTCTTCCTTCTCTATTTGGCCGCCTATTTCCTTTCTCACTCTTGAAATTGCTAACTTTTGCTAATTCATGGTCAAAAGAGGCTATATATTAGGTCAAAGATGAGTCAAAATATCCTACAAGCCAAAATGACTAACTTGCCTTTACTATCTTGTTTTAATTGCAATAACACCAAGCTAGAGGATATTTAATAATGTAAAGACCATTTTATCCCTCAATTCATGCATAATTTATAAGTTAACACTCCCAGGAAAAAATAGATAAAATGTAATTCAAACCTAATTTAAATGTAATTTGAAATGCACAAGTAGATTTAATTGACAGAATAAGTAGTTAAATGCACATATTACTTCAAATAACAATTAAGATAAATAAATGCACATTAGGTCATGCTCGGGTCTCATATCCTGCCCCCCTTAAGACAATTTCGTCCTCGAAATTATTACATTCTCAATTGAACAAGTCCGGATACTGTTTCTCAATCTGATCCTACCTTTCCCAAGTAGCCTCCTCAATCTTATGATGATGCCACAAGACTTTAACCATCGGAATCACTTTCGAACACAACTCTCAAACTAACTGATCCAGAATACAAATAAGCTGCTCCTCATAAGTCATATCCCCACTAAGCTAGAACGACTCTACCTCTAGAACATCTGAATGATCTGGATTATACTTCCGTAGCATAGATGCATGAAAGACATCATGAACCTTGGATAAACTCGGCGGTAAATCCAACCGATAAGCCAACTTGCCAACTCTGCCAATCTCAAAAGGCCCTACATACCTCAGACTCAACTTCCCACCTTTACTATATCGAATAATACCCTTGCGATGAGAGATTTTCAAGAAAACCCGATCACCAACCTCAAACTCCAAATCCCGCCTTCTCTTATCTGCATAACTCTTCTGCCTACTCTATGCTGAAAACATTCTCTGTCAAATAATATTTCAATTATATACATGCTTTTGTGTTTTGCAACAACTCCAATTACTAAAATCAAAAGATTATTTAACAATTTTACAAGAGATTAATAGAGAAACATTAATGAAAAAAATAAGACTAACCTGATAAAGCATGCTTGTGAAGATCCAAGAGATCTACTGAAACATTGAAAAAAGTAAGGCATTTAGCAAAAAATTAAAAACAAAAGCAAATAGGATGATGAGACCTGAGAACCGTTCGGCGAAGTTCGGGACTTGAGAGATGAAGCGGAATCGGCGCACAATGAAGAAAGAGTGAGATAATAGGATTTTTTTTGTCGGAAAGTAAGATGAGACTTGGGTCTTGGGAGGTTGAAGTTTGGAGATTGAAGAGAGGTGAGAGGCGAGAGCAGCACACTAAGGGCATCCTCAATGGAGTCTTTAAACAGCAATCATTGTTGTTTTTAGAGACTCCATTGATAAAAAAAAAAAAAAAAACATCACCAATGGGGTCTCTAAAACCCTAAGTCTCCATTTTTTGGTAAAATCATGACATCACTCAAGCTTTTGGGAGCCAAATAGCACCTAGTCTCCATTTTCTTCAACAAATTTGTTGAAGAAAATGGATTGTTGAAAAAAATGGAGACAATAGAAAAAGACAAAAATGGAACAATAAAAAACAATTTTCAACAGAAAAAATATAATATGTCAGATCTAACGATGTCAGATCGTCAGATCTGAAACCCTAAAAAAAATTAACAAAAAAATTTAAAATGACAGATCTGACAAAAAAAAATCTGACAAAATAGCCGTTTGAGAAAAGGCAAATTGAAAAAAAATTGTCGTTGGTAGTGTTGGTACGCAGGGGAGGGGGTGACAGTGGTACGTAAGGGAAGAGGTGGCGGTGATTTGCAAAGGAGGGGAGTAAAAGATGTGGATCCAAAGGCATGTACATATTTAATATTAGTTTACATGGGGTTTATAAACAATAAATGGCAGCCAATTATCCACAAGCGGAAACAAATACGAAATCATGCTAAAAACAACATCGAAATCGCTATCTAGTGCTAGAAAGTTACTGTATATGATTTTACCTCTTGTGTTGGCGTAGATCTACAACACACAAACTTGTAGAGGACTGAGGAGCCGCTGGAAAAGACTACCCAAAGGACGTGTACCACCTCCACGATTCAGAAACCCTAAGTCTTCTCCCCTATCCCACTTCCTTGCTTCAATGGTTAGGAAAAATGAATTTTCTCTTTGCCTAGTTTTCTTCCTCTAGCCGTGTATCTATGTATGTTTGTGTATGTCTCTGCAATGCCAGATCACATGTGGAATGGCTAAGGGAATAGTGATATAGCCGAAAATCTAAGGAATGTCTCTGCAATGCCAGTTCTAGTTATCATAGGAGTCCTATTCTTGAATAACTCTTAAATTATGTTGAAGATAATAACATTATCTTCTTAATTTAAATTCAAGAATCTTATCCACTCCTAACAACTCTCTTATCCACACGCAGAGCACATGACATCTGGACATTATCTTCTAGGACAAACATTCTTGTCTTAAGAACATTTCTTGTCTTGATGTTTTGGCCTTTCTAAATTGAGCTGCGTGTTCCCAATTAGGAAACTATACTCAATTTACAAACAAATACTAAAAAAGGAAATAGACCGTTAACCATTAAGGAAAGTGGCTAGGAGAGGGACTTTAAGACATAGCTATTTTGGCTATAAAATGACCAAAATGCCCTTGCTAGCCACTAGCAGTATTTTGACCATTTTAGCCTTAACTCATTCTACTAAAGAGTTAGGATTGCACTCCAATATAATCAATTAACTTTCAGTGGAGGTTTCGTCTTTGACCTACTAAGTAAAATGACCAAAATGCCTTCTATGTTTTTATCCGCAATCAAGAGTAGTTCTTGCATTCACACTATCATTCTATCTTGATTGCACCTACACCTTGGACCTTTATCTTTCCTATAATTATCACCCAGATACTATACCGTTGTTCTTGGGAGGGACCCAGAAGTTTAGTATCCAATATAGCCCGAGCTACATTACTAAGCGCTTTGATTTGGATGATCATATAGATAACTCCAAGCAAGTAGCTCACTATCACTTAAGATAGAATAGAATCACGACTCATATGCATGCCACCTAAAGGATCTAGTCCATATGTCCAAAACACCGAACTGTTGACCCTGTTATAAGATCTCACTCATAGTGAATCAAAATATATAACCTAGGATCCAATGATTCATCCACATATCCCCATGATATAGAGCATTCATCACTTAGTAGCTTAAGATGGTTTTAGTTCTCTGACAATGATAGTAATGTCTCTGAGACTGCATCTTACTATAGTCTCGTTCAATGCACCATAATGCACTAATGAGAAAAGTCCGAAAAGCCCTCCAATGACTAAAGGTAAGTCATCCTACCAAATATGAGACTCTCTCATTATAACCTTACCATAGTGAAGTGTCCAGTTTCACTATTTGTTTATGAACTTATGGTTTTGATCCAAGCCTCATAGCATAGACTTTCTGTGCGAATCACCACCTACCTATGCTATTCACTTGTATCAAAGAACTTTATCGCATACAAATATATCATATAAAAGAGAGAATATAACATGCTCATGACGAATGCACTAATTTTAGAACTGAATATATTCATTTACATGAGATGTCTTAGTGCTCTTATGGTTTTAGGGCATACCATTCCCAACATATTCCCACTTGCACTAAAAGCCACTACTACTATCCTAATTTAACACCCATAGCCTCAACATGAGTATTGAATACTTTTTCTGTGAGACTCTTAGTAAATGGGTCTACTAAATTATTTTCCGTAGCAATCTTATCTACCACTATTTTGCCCCTTTGGACAATTTCCCGAATCAAGAGTTACTTTATCTCAATATGTTTCCCTTTCTTGTGGTTCTTTGGTTTTTTACATTGTGCCACTGCTCCACTATTATCACAGTATATGATAAGAGGTCTCTGGACCGCTGGCACTACTTCCAATTCCAAAAGGAATTTCTTTAACCACACTGCTTTTTTTTGCCGCTTCATACTCTGCGGCATACTCTGCTTCTATAGTGGAGTCTACAATACAAGATTGCTTTATACTCATCCATGAGATAGCACTACTAGATAGAGTGAAGACATATCTAGAAGTGGACTTCCTAGAATCTCTGTCTAACTGGAAATCAGAATCTGTGTACCCCACGGGTACAAGATCATCTGCTCGATAGATTAGCACATAATCTCTTGTTCTCTTCAGATACTTGGGTATATACTTTACAGCTACCCAATGAGCTAAACCCGGGTTTAACTAATATCTGCTGACTATGCCTACGACAATGCAAATATCTGGCCTAGTACAAAGCATGGCATACATAAGACTCCTAACCGCTGACGTGTATGGGACCTTCTTTATCGCTTCTATCTTCTCATTCGTCTTTGGACATTGATCTTGAGATAAAGGAACTCCATGTCTGAAAGGTAACAATCCTTTCTTGGAATCCTGCATGTCGAACTTGACTAGTATTTTCTCAATGTATGAAGCCTAAGATAGAGCTAATGTCTTAGCTTTGCAATTGCGCAAAAGCTTAATGCTTAGAACATTGCTCGCTTCTCCCAAGTCCTTCATTTGGAATTGAGATGATAGTCAAACCTTTATGGAGGATAACATCCCTATATCATTACCAGTGAGCAGAATGTCGTCCACATATAAGACCAAAAATGTCACAACATTTCTCTATAACCTTTTATACACATGGGGCTCATCAATATTTTGACTAAAACCATAAGCCTTAATGGTTTCATCAAATCTAATGTTCCATGCCCTGGATGCTTGCTTAAGTCCATAAATGGGCTTCTTAAGCATGCAGACCATATGTCCTTGACCCTTATCAATGAACGTATTGGGTTGTTCCATATAGATGTTTTCTTCAAGACTTCTGTTAAGGAAAGTTGTCTTGACATCTATCTGCTATATCTCGTAATCATAGTGACACACTATGGCCAAGAGTATCCTAATGGACATTAGTATAGCCACTGGCAAGAAAGTTTCCTCATAGTCGATCCCTTCTTTCTGAGTAAAACCTTTCGCTACCAGTCTTGCCTTAAAGGTTTCCACCTTTTCGTCCACTCCTCTTTTCCTTTTGTATACCCATTTGCACCCAATAAACTTAATATCTTTGGGCGCGGGCACAAGTTCCCAAACCTGATTCGAGTACATGGACTCTATTTCAGATTCCATTGCTTGGTTCCATTTGTCTACATCCACATCGGATACTGCCTCGTTGTAGGTCCTGCGATCCTTAACCTGATCTATGGAGTCAGTTTGGAAGAACTCTCCATAGTATCTATCAGGCTGTCTAGATACTCTCCCACTACGATGTGGCTCCGTCTGTGAGCTAGAGGTTGGTTGTTGTGTATCTACAGCTTCGCTGTTAAGATTTGGTGATACCAAAGTTCCTGGTTGAACTTCTTCTAGATCAACTTCTAAATTAGGTACTGGTATACTTCTATAACCTTTATCTAAGTACCTAGCATTGGTACTCACCAATATCCACTGTTCTTTGGGATCATAGAAAATACCTTCTATTGTACCTGATGTGATCAGTTGTGTGTGTTAAAATCAATGTAAAACAATCAAGTTTAAATGCCTGCAAGTGCACGGATCTTTGCAGCGTAGTGTGCTTAGAGTGCGGAATCGTACCACAGGGAAGCACGTTAGCAAGTTAGTGAAGTAAAGTGCAAAACTGTTTAAAGTGGAAGTGTAACAGTTTGCAAAAGGCGTTTGATTAAATTATACTATAACTAAATTAAACTAACTAAATATGAATACGAGGGGTAGTGATCTAGGGGTCGAATATGTAAATGATGAAATTAATCTAGGCTCAGTATTCAGGATTATCTAATTTTATGCAAGGGTTAAGCTACAAGCATTTAACCTAGTCAATTAACTTAGCTTATTAAAATCCTGATTACTAACTCTGATGTAGGTGTTGTGCCATGTACGAGCATTGGAGCCATAGTATGGAACTGTCCTTACAACCTGGTGTAAAAGGTCTGTTTCGACTAAACAATCAACTTCTCCGTACTTGGTCTAGAAACTAAGGTCTACTTAAAAGCATTACCTATAGTTCATGGAATCTAAGGTTGTCAAGCTATTTTTGATTCACTATTAAAGCATGGATACATGGCACAAAAGTAAAGTAATCATAATATCTACTTAAAAGCATTGTGTTATGAAAGACAATATTAATAGTAAAACAATCATACATCTACTAAAAACATTACGTATGAAAGACATTACTAAATTAAAACAAGCCATATATTGTATTTTGAATGCGTATAATCTGAATCTGAGACCGTATATTAAAAGATTAACATTTACAATATTATCCCCTAGATATCAATCTACTCAGACATAAATGAATACGAATTCTATAAATAAAAGAGAGTCAAGAAGGCTCTCCCATATCAACGACCGCGTATTTCTGATCCCCGAAATTTGAGCAGAGGTCCGACGCAAAGTAGCTATTCGGGCGGAGCTAATTTTTCTCGAATAAGAACTACTAGAGATAAGTTTCCCCCGAATAAGATTTTTCCTATTGAAAGCTATTCGGGCAAAACCTCGCCCAGATAATAACCAGTTGGGTCGGACTTCCCCCTAATCCTAGTTATTCGGGCAAAATTTCCCCGAATTAGAACTACCTAGGTGGGATTTCCCTCATATCCTACTAATTAATTAAATACAGCTAAAACTAAAACTAACTAGAATTAACTCAAAAAATGATTAAAAATAATCAAAATCCAAAATTAATTACAAATTTTAGAGGGAAGGGGGGTCTATTTATAGACAAATTCTTAGATGGGCGCTCTGGTCTTCATCCGTGGGTAGTGCAACACGTGGCAAATTTCAGAAGGCTCCAGAAGGTGCAGATGGGCGCTCGGGCGCCCTTCTGCTCGCCGTATTATTTTGCGCCACTTGGCATTTCTGGAAGATGGTGGAAGGTTCGTGCAGGGCACTCGAGCGCCTATTTGTTGACTCTTTGGGCTGGAATTTTGACTTTTGACATGGCGTTGACCGAGGCATTTTCAGGCTATTTTTAGCTTTCTGAGTCTGATTATGCACTAGTTTCGGCCAAATTCTGTCTCTATCGACTCTATTCTTCTACCGTTCCATGTGTTTTCCCCATTCTTCACTTCTTGACTTGCATTTTGGATTATTTTTGGGTTTGAACTTTCACTTTCTAGTATTTTCCTATATTGCATCGAATGTATCAAAGTGTTGCATTTATCCCTAAGTTATGATGCAAATGTAGTACAAATACCAAAGTTTGAGTGCTGCAAATACAGTCACATCAACATCCCCAAACCTAAACCTTGCTTGCTCTCAAGCAAGACTATCTTTAAAACAGATGTGAAAGTGAAATCTGCAAAAATTTACAAGTCAAAAACATATTAAATAATCTATCCTATCTTTTCGTCAAACATTTTCCAAGTATGAAACATGAGAAATGCAATCTACTATCCTAAACCTATTCAACAGTTAATGATAAACATGATAAGAGAACCTTTTACACAGTTTTCTCAAATGGGTACTCTTTTTGGAAATGGACTATTAATAGATTTGGAGTACATATTTATAAGTAAACTAAGAAGATTAAGTTCAAACAATTCCTTACTTTCAAGACTTTGCAAACAGATTGGACTTTGACATTCTCACATTTATTTGCAATCAAACTCTTGATCATGCCTTAACCCTTTAACATTTGCCAGAAATATAAAAGTACAACTAACAATATCTCTATATAGTGTTCAGTTTCCTTTGCTTTATGAATATCCCATGTAGCGGGCTTTAAGGCCAACAATCCCCCGCCATTATGACTGAGGTTGCCAGGTTTTAAAGGAACCCCTACGTGCCTTAATCACCCAAGATATCTAGGCTTGAAACCTTACACTATAGCACATATCCCAAATTACAATGTCTAGGATAGTGGTGCTTAGAGATTTACAACATATTTACACCAAAAATTTATTCAACAGTAAAGGTACGTACAACTCTTTTTCATTTTTCTATTTTTTTTCATTGTTTTCTTTGTTTTTTTTCATTTTTCTTTTCTTTTTCTTTTTCTTCTTTTTTTTAGAGTGTACATACAGACAGAGTAACATAACATACTGTACAGACATGACATAAGGGTTTAGGTTTCAATCACAAGGAGTTCTCATTATAAACGGTAATCCTATCTCAGTCATTTCATAATCGCATAGCTATCAATTGAAGAAAAGAAGAACAACTAGGTTTACTCATGAATACAGTACCCCAAAGTTTCTCTTACAGAGTTTCCTCATAGTTTTTCACAATACATAGCTAACAAAATAGGTTCTCAAATCATCTAAATCATCTCCTTTAAACAGGTAAGGTAGCAAACTACTCTTCTCATGAACAAAATTGGTATATTTTTTGCATATTTTGAAAAAGTTTTTTTCATGAAATGTACGCACCCCCACACCGAAACTTTGCTTGTCCTTGAGCAAATAGCAATGTAAGACAATGAGAGTATAATAGGCATAATAACATAATGACAAATGTTATATCCCCAAACCTATGGTTTGTTTACTCTACAGCGCAGGTTGATCGGGTATAAAGGGAAATATAGTAAGGAAAGATACCACCCGTTGTGAAGGATTTCTATATTGATGTCAAAGTTTTTCTACTAACTTTTGCCAAAAGATATATCATTCTGCAATTAAAGATTAGTAGACAAAGCATTTTACAGATTATCATCAACACAACAAAAATAATAGTTAATCTATACAAAATAGTACAAGGGAGGGGGGTCAAAAAGAATTATGGTCAAGAAATAAAACTAAGACATAAAACAAATAAATAAACTACCCAGATCATTTAGACTCTTTTCTGGGGTTCTAGAGTTGATACTCCTGAACAGACTAGCTCTCCCAAAGGTTTCTGCGCTCACGACATCTAGTGCTTTCCTTCGGCCACTTAAGGCCAAAGCTAGTTCCACAGGGTCAAGGTTTATTACAGTAGGGTTTTACGTCACAGACGTTACGTCTGGTGTATGCTCACACTCTTAACTACCTTATGAAATAATATCCAATAGACCCAAACTACATTAAGATGGTGGAGTAGCTCACACTACAAGACAGAGTTACACAATTAAGCTAACCGCACTCAGAAATGTATAGTGACTACTAGTAGACTAACACCAGTACCTTTATGAATGTTCCTCAGGGCTAAAATCCAAACTACCTAAAGCTGGAGAAAGATTCACAGAGTACATGTAACGACATAATTTAAATAAATATTAACACAAAAGAATACTAGGTTGCCTCCTGGTAGCGCTAAGTTTAACATCTTCAGCCAGACGGTTGTACTGAGTTTAATGCCACAGCTTGACAAATTCCCTTTTATGGAATGCCTGCAAAGTCCTAAAGTTCTACAGATTCAACTTCATGAAAGACCGAATTAGGATCGAATGCATGCTTCAATCTTTGTCCATTGACTGTGAGGACACGCCCATTTGTGGGATGTTTAATCAAGACAACTCCATAGGGATATGCTTTAATCACCTCATAAGGACCATCCCACTTTGTTCTTAATCTGCCTGGAAAGAACCTTAGTCTAGAATGAAACAACCAAACTTATCAGAAGGAGAGAAAGTCTTTCTTAGAATGGATCTATCATGAATCATCTTCATTCTCTCTTTGTAGAATTTGGCATTCTCATAAGCTTCAAAACGAAGTTTTTCCAGTTCACTCAACGCCAATTTATTACCTTTTCCCGCCTGTTTCAAGTCAAAGTTCAGGGCCTTAATAGCCCAATAGGCTTTATGCTCTAATTCAACAGGAAGATGACAAGTTTTACCGTATACCAATCTATACGGGACATGCCGATGGGAGTTTTGAAAGCAGTATGGTAGGCCCATAATGCGTCATGTAAACGACTTGACCAATCTTTGCGATCGGGGCTAACCGTTTTCTGAAGAATAGACTTGATTTCCCTATTCGACACCTCCATTTGACCACTTGTTTGTGGATGGTAAGGCGTTTCTATTTTGTGGTGGACAAAGTATTTTCTTAATAAGGCTTCAAGTGTCCTGTGACGAAACTGTTGTCCACTGTCACTGATAAGTACACATGGCACGCACCCCGAATCGAGAAAAGATGTTCTCTTTAATGAACTTGACCACAACTTTATGGTCAGTGGTTCAGGTTGCCACCGCTTCTACCTACTTGGACACATAGTCCACACCAACAAGAATATAAGTATAACCTGAGGAATGAGGGAAGAGACCCATGAAGTCTATACCCCATACGTCGAATATTTCACAAATAAGGATGGGTGTAAGGGGTATCATGTCCCTTTTTGAGATGGAGGCAAATTGTTGACATTGTGGGCAATTTTTACACACTTGTTGGGCATCCTTGAAAAGAGTGGGCCAGAAGAACCCATATTGAAGGACTTTGGCAGCTGTCCTTTTTTCTCTGAAATATCCACCACATGCTTCAGAGTGGCAGAACTGGAGAATGCTATTAGTTTCATCCTCAGGAATACGTCTCCAATGACTTGATCGGTACAAATTTTGAAAAGATAGGGATCTTCCCAGATAAAGTACTTGACTTGTGCCATGAATCGTTCCCTTTCACGTTTACCCCAGTGAGTTGGAAGCTCTTGGGTAGCCAGATAGTTGATATAGTGGGCATACCACGGGGTCTTATGTGAGTCAGCAAAAAGTTGCTCGTCAGGTAACGTATCTTTGAAAGGCTGAGTATCAATAGGAGAATCACGTACCAAATGTGATAGATGATTGACAACAGAGTTCTCGCTTTATTTCTTGTCCTTGATCTCAAGGTCGAACTCTTGTAGGAGTAATAGCCAACGAATTAAACGGGGCTTTGTATCCTTTTTGGTCAATAAATACCACAAAGCCGCGTGGTCCGTGTAGACTATTACTTTGGATCCTAAGATGTAAGATCTGAACTTATCCAGGGAGAAGACTACAACTAGCAATTCTTTTTCAGTGGTTGTGTAGTTCTTTTGACCCGCATCTAAAGTTTTGCTAGCATAATACATCACAATAGACAGCTTATCCTTACGCTGGCCTAATACAACTCCCACTGCATAGTTTGATGCATCGCACATAATCTCAAAGGGGAGACTGTAGTAAGGAGGTTGGATGATTGGAGGAGAGGATAGCAAGGATTTGAGCTTCTCAAAAGCTTCCAAGCACTTGTCATCAAAGTTGAATTCGGTATCATGTGCTAATCCTGATTTTCCTATAATTGGCCCTGAAGTGAAACCCATTTTCCGGACCAAAAACCCCTAAAATTAGGAAAACAACTGAAATAGCCCGAAAAGTTAAAGGAAATCACCCATAATCTTGTAAGCAGTTGAAAAGTTTTACTTGGTCATGATATGGGGCTTTACATCCCTGTAATGACCCTAAGCTTAATGTTATAAGAACACCTAATAATAGGTTACTATTAATCGTAATACCAATTGATCTTTAAATAGTAAGACAATTAATTATAGATTAAATGCAGGCAAATAATCACAAAGGCACATTTTCCAAAACTAATGAAAGAAATAAATATAAATAAATACTTGTAAATGAATGGTTGGGCTCGAGTATTACATCCTCTTCCCCTTATAAAAATTGCGCTCTCACAATTTACTTCTCCAGTACCTCCGGTCCACTGCGCGAGATTGAATACCATATGCCAAGTAAGAATTTCAAACATGAGTCTCGAATAGTAATACCCGGATGAGAATACCAAAGAACACCATATAAGAATATCACGTGAGAATACCAAAAAATCCCGAATGCCAAATGAAGGCAACATAGACGCCAAATAAAGGCAATATGAATGCCAAATAAAGGCTCATCTTCAGAAATCCAATAAGTAAGAAATCCAGAGAAAATACCGATTAAGAAGTCCAAGCAAAGATACCAAATAAGAACTTCAAGAATTCTGATCAAGGAAAATACCAACGGTTGATCAAGCTCTAAGTATTGAACCACGGCCGATCAATTGTTCCTTTGTTTGTTGACTTGCATTCGAGGAGATCCGTTACTGGCCGATTCTTTCAGGGAAGGGGATTACTTACCATTTTACGGGTAATGCATGTATACAATTAATAAGTTTAGCACAATTTAAACATGAAACTTATAGAAAGTAGATTCACACTTAGAAAATAAGCACATTGAGCACATATGATTATGCTAAACACATATCCTTAAAAGACGACTACCCACAGTTCGAAGATCCTATCCTGGCTTATGAGCTATCTAAGCTCTGATACCAACTGTAACGACCCTAACCCGGCCCTTCTCAAGACTAGGTCAGAATCTACATTCGTTGTCATTACGGTCTCGTGTACATAACTTTCTATAATATTAAAAGGAAGTAAAGTACAAAGATCTTTAATAATAACTAGTTAATAAACAATAATTCCAATACAAAGGGGTGTTACAACATCTGAGATCCGATAGATACCCGGCTATCATTCAAACTGGGGTTTCAGCACAGCTACCCATCTACCCGAGAGTAATACAAGCAAACTCCAACCTCCACAACTTGGATCTAAACATGATAGGCAGGGAACTTCGAGCATGTAAACATTCAACTTCAACATATAAAGTCAATTTCCATTTCAAGCTAAACTGCACCTGCACTGGGGGAGAAAAGAGGGGGAGCTCTTGGGGAAGCTCAATGAGGATGGAATAGAAGAGTTTGAAAACATTTCTGGCCAGTCTCTTTTGAAAATCATGGCGCAACTCACGTACGGTCGTATAACAAATTATCCACATATAACAAGTAGAAATTGCTATCCCACTTGAGTCACATATCAAATAACGGTAACAAATTTTAGATAGATAATCAATTTATATTGCATTAATAATTACACTTAGTGGCATATACCCGCATCACATATTAGCCTACTCTCCGAGGGTGGAATGCCAAGTGAGAGTAGGACACTACTTTCCGAGAGTGGTACCAAGCGAGAGTAGGAACAAGTCGATTATTTCACGAGGTGGCCAGCCTTGATCACGATTCCAACTTCTTATCTCTCCCAAGAGGATACTCCGGATTGTATCCAAAATCTACGACCCAACTCTCCGAATGTGGAAGGCTAAGCGAGAGAGGGACTAGGACCACGATAGTCACGGGAACACCGACAAACCCTATATTGCTCGGCGTTCGAGAAACGCTATCGTGCCTAAGGTTGCAACCTCCAAGTAGCACACAAGCATGCACAAGTAGTCATAGAACACACAACAGATCATATGGGGATCAACTAAAGTGGTTGTCCCGGGCAAGTAATAAACATTTTCTTGGCAATTCAGAGTATTAGTTCAGTAGAGTAACGGCTATAAGAAAGTAATTTCCAAGTATAAATTGGGCTTTATGATGGCATGCAAATAACATGTATAACATTCCTGGAAATAATTGGGCAGCATCTCTGCTTATGCTAGAACAATCAGATAAATCGGGCAGTACATATTTTCAATTAACTAGACAAATTTAAGCATAACAGGGATATACTAACAACGTGTAGATATCATAAATAAGTAAAACAATAAAACCCTTGCCTCAAAATGCTGAAAATTGGAGAAGACTCAGACCGATTTTGAAACTTTCAGAACATTAACTAAACTGAATCGATATAATTTAGTAGAACCGGGCCAGAGAAAACTGGTTTGCCCCTTTTTGATTTTAGGGGGTCAAGTGACCCCTTATATAGGCCCTCAAGGCCGACACAGGGGGGACACGTGTCCATCCACGTGTCTCACATGCGTGGCACGTCCACGCATATGTGACATGTGTCACTCCCCGAGAGTGACACTAATGTTCCGTTTTTTTGCTTGTTTCACGCACAGGTATCCTTGATTTTCGTATTTTCAGGCTGGGATCTAATTTTGCCAAACTTCGCCGTTAAGTAGTACAAGTTAAAAGAAACCTAATGGCGTATACCTTTTTTTTGTGGCAGAATCCCGATTTTCCTATAATTGGCCCCGAAGTGAAACCCTTTTTTCGAACCAAAAACCCTTAAAATTGGGAAAACAGCCGACATGGCCCGAAAAGTTAAAGGAAATCAATCATACTCTTGTAAGCAGCTGAAAAGTTTTACTTGGTCATGATATGGGGCTTTGCATCCTTATAATGACCCTAAGTTTAATGTTGTGAGAACACCTAATAGTAGGTTACTATTAGTCATAATACCAATTGATTTTTAAATAGTAAGACAATTAACTATAGATTAAATGCAGGCAAATAATGACAAAAGCACATTTTTCAAAAATAACGAAATAAATAAATATAAATAAATACTTGCAAATGCATGGTCGGGCTCGGGTATTACATAAGGTGAGGCAACTTAGGAACATCTAGGCTAACTAAAGGACTTAGGTTCTTACTAGGCATTCAATCCTAAGTTATCTCATAATCTCTAGTTCTTAATAGAACTAATTCTAGATTATGATTTAGATTAGCCTTCCTAAGTATAATTAATCTAGATTTAGCCTTTTTTAGATCCTAATAGTTGGCCATGTTACTATATGAGATACAGTCATATGATATATTCAATTAAATAAGAATATAAACATCTATGACAAAAATAGTAATTACTAAAACAACCACTTTCCACTTTTGATGGCTTCCTGTTCGGGACTTTTCCACAATCACATATTTGACCCCAAATGTATGTGGAAATGTCTCTTGCCTCCACATGGACTTTGGAAATTGTCTTCTGCACCCCATCAATTCTTCAAATTGCACATGGCACCCAAAACCTTGTTTCGATTGCAATTTGACCCCAATTGATTCATCTAGTACAAAATTGATTTGGAATTTAGACCACCATGGCTCACCATCACCCACGACTCCTAGGGTGAATAGCCATGATCCAAAACCACCAAATACAAGCCAAAAACCCTGGAGAAGGATAAAAAAAACAGTCATCATTCCTAATCCTCTCATTTTGACTATTTTGACAATTTCGCGAATCGATTGCATCACCTAGCAAACTAATGCTATTACAATCATTCCTATATTCCATATGGAGTTTACAATAAGCATTCTAAGAAATAATCTAACTATTACAATAGTTGAATAAACCACCAACACAAATAATTAAATTATAACCATGCCGAAAAATATAAGCATCCACGCGATTTCATGAAATCGAGCCATCAAAAGTGGATATCTTAACGCTGCAAAACAGAGGTTAGTACCTCATATAACACAAATTAAAGCCACACAAAAATCATATACAAACAGCCCCTAATTGGCCCTAGGCAACCCGCCAACCAAGAGCTTTTCTAACACGCGATTTCTATCGATTCCATGTTTTAAAGCATGATTTTCGTGACATGCTCTGATACCACCATGAATGATGTGGATCCTAAGGCATCTAGACATTTAATATCAGTTTACATGGAGTTTATAAACAAAAAATGGCAGCCAATAATCCACAAGCGGAAATAAACACGAAATCAGGCTAAAAACAACATCGAAATTGCTATCTAGTGCTAGAAAGTTACTGTATATGATTCTACCTCTTGTGTTGGCGTAGATCTACAACACACAAACTTGTAGAGGACTGAGGAACTGCTGGAAAATACCACCCATGGGACGTGTACCACCTCCACAATTCAGAAACCCTAATTCTTCTCCCCTATCCCACTTCCTTGCTTCAATGGTTAGGAAAAAGTGGATTTTCTCTCTGCCTAGTTTTCTTCCTCTAGCCGTGTATCTATGTGTGTTTGTGTGTGTCTCTGCAATGCCAGATCACATGTGGAATGGCTAAGGGAATAGTGATATAGCCGAAAATCTAAAGTATAAGGATGAGGGAAAGTTCTAGTTATCATATGAGTCCTATTCTTCAATAACTCTTAAATTATCTTGAAGATAATAACATTATCTTCTTAATTTAAGTTCAAGAATCTTATCCACTCCTAACCACTCTCTTATCCACACACCTAAACCCTAATCCACACGCAGAGCACATGTCATATGGACATTATCTTCTAGGACAAACATTCTTGTCTTAAGAACATTTCTTGTCCTGATTTCCTGGCCTTTCTAAATTGAGCTGCATGTTCCCAATTAGGAAACTATACTCAATTTACACACAAAGACTAAATAAGGAAATAGATAGTTAACCATTAAGGAAAGTGGCTAGGAGAGGGACTTTAAGACATAGTTGCTTTGGCTATAAAATGACCGAAATGCCCCTGCTAACCACTAGCAGTATTTTGACCATTTTAACCTTAACTCATTCCACTAAAGAGTTAGGGTTGCACTCCAATACAACTAATTAACTTCCAGTGGAGGTTTCTTCTTTTACCTACTAAGTAAAATGACCAAAATACCCCTTCTATGTTTTTATCCGCAATCAAGAGTAGTTCCTGCATTTGCACTATCATTCTATCTTGATTACACCTACACCTTGGACCTTTATCTTTCCTATAATCATTACCCAGATACTATACCCTTGTTCCTGGGAGCGACCCATAAGTTCAGTATCCAATATAGCATGAGCTATATTACTAAGCACTTAGATTTGGATGATCATATAGATAACTCCAAGCGAATAGTTTACTATCACTTAAGATAGAATAGAATCACGACTCATATGCATGCCACCTAAAGGATCTAGTCCATATGTCCAAAACACCGAGCTATTGACCCTGTTATAAGATCTCACCCATAGTGAATCAAAACATATGACCTAGGATCCAATGATGTATCCACATATGCCCATGATATAGAGCATTCGTCATTAGTAGCTTAAGATGCTTTTAGTTCTCTGACAATGATAGTAATGTTTCTGAGACTGCATCTTAGTATAGTCCCGTTCAATGCACCATAATGCACTAATGAGAGAAGTCCTAAAAGCCCCTCTAATGACTAAAGGTAAGTCATCCTACCAAATAGGAGACTCTCTCATTATAACCTTACCATAGTGATGTGCCCAGCTTCACTATTTGGTTATAAACTTATAGTTTTGATCCAAGCCTCATAGCATAGACCTTCTGTGCGAATCACCACGCACCTATGTTATTCACTTGTATCAGGGAACCTTATCGCATACAAATATATCATATAAAATAGAGAGTATAACATGCTCATGACGAATGCACTGGTTTCATAACTGAATATATTCATTTACATAAGATGTCTTAGTGCTCTAGTGATTTTAGGGCATGCCATTCCCAACAGGGAAAGGATGGTGGTGATACACAAGAGCATGGGGTGATTGTGATTTGCAGGGGAGGGCAGAGGGGCGGTGATACGCGTTGGAAGAGGGAAGAGGGTAACGGCAGGGATATGAAAGGGAGGGGGATAAAATGATAAGAGGGGTGACGACAGCGATTTGTGGGAGAGGGGTGAGGAATGGGGGTAAAATGAAAGATGGAGGGTTTTTTTTATATTTATAGTTATAAATTAGGGTTTTTAATTAGGATTTTTTTTTTTAATTTTAGTTTCTTAATTAGTGTTTTTTAATTATGATTTTTTAATTAGGGTTTTTTAATTATGATTTTTTTAAATTAGGGATTTTTAAAATTAAAAAAAAATTAATTACTTTAAAAATTGAATAAAGTAAAAAACAAAAAAATAAAAATAAATAAAAACAAGATCAGAACATAAACCGGATGTAATTAAATGTAATACTAATTTTTAAAATTTTTATCTTTGTCAGAATTTATTTAGTTTTTGGTTGAAACGCGTTAAAAAAAGTGACAATAATATAAAAATCAGATTAAAAAAATTTCACACACGAGAAAAAATAACACATAATCAAATTACTATGTAAAATTAAAATTGACACAATATAGAGACTCAATTTTATAAAAACCGTCACTTGGGATGTTTTTTTTATTTTAGTCTCTAAATAGGTCTTTGACACCTGAACCGCGCATTTAGGCATCATAATAATTTGCATACATTTAATTCATTAAATTGCACAGTTATTGGAAAACGTGCCATGATAACTATTTGCATTCTTTTAGTTATGTTCATTTGACTTATCCGGAATAATTATTTTATTATTTTATTTACTAGAATCTACCTTACTAACATTTAAAATTGATTTAGTTTCACTATTCGTATGTGAGGCCCCGACCCCGGGGATAATTATTTTATTACTACTACCATTTACATTTATTTAAATTGTATTTAATTGTTTACATGTAATAATTAATCATTATTTTCACTATTTGTAATTATGTAATTTAAATTTAAATGACTTTTCGGAACAATAACTTTATTATTATATTTATTTAAATTGATTTTGCGTACCTTTAAATTAATTGTCTTACGGTTCGTATGTGAAGCCGGACCCGAAAATAATTACTTTATTATCATCATCACTTATATTTATTTAATCAAATTTAATTAATTTACGAGATATAATTAATTATTATTTTTATTAATTGTATTTATTTAAATTATTTCTATTATTTATTTGACTTGCCCGGGAACTTATTTTGATATTTTATTTATTTAAATTTGTTTCACATATTTTTTAACTAGTTCATTTTACTATTCGAATAGAGAGCCCAGGCCTGGAACTGAATGAACTATTTGACTATTTTATTTTTCATATTTTATATTTTTTCCCTCATTATATGTCATATTTAATGTATTCGTTCACTGGAATTTTAGGTGTTGCATGCTCGGAGCAAGAGATATAAAATTGCAAAGTGTCCCGTAGGAATAGTAACACTTAGAAAATTAGTTGGGCCATTTAATGTATTAGTTAGTTGGACTTTTAATTTATTTAGAAATTAGTATTAAGCCCAAATCCATACCTTATCTAACTATCCATATATATATATATATATATATATATATATATATATATATATATATATATATATTATACAACTATATGTGCATATAACAAGTAGAAGACAAAAACACAAAGAAAGAAAGAAAAAAAAAAGAAGGAACCCGACGGTTCTAGAGAAAAAGAGGAAAAGAAAATAAATCTTCTAGGGTTCATGTAGGTGCTTGTAGATGCAAGATTTAGTGGATTGAGTTCAAGCCAAGTCAAGTTCTAGCTTCTTTAAGCTTTGTTGGTAAGGGAAATTCATACCTAGGTGTTTATTTTATTGTTAATCTTGTTCTTAATGTTGAATACTAGTTAATTTTGTGAATCATGCATCTATAGTTGTTGAAAATATGTTTAATGGCTTGTGTAGAGTTCTCTTGTACAATTTGATTAAGAGTTTGATATAGCTTTAAATGGTGTAGTTGTTAGCTAGCTAAGTTTTTATATGAATGTTAGGTGTTTGCTTATATGATTCAAAGAGTAGTTTATATGCTCAACTTGTCAAGCTAAAGCTTCAATACAACAAAGCAAGCTAGCTAGCAAGTAAAATAAACTAAGTAGTGATGTGTGTGTTCTGTATTTAGTGGGCAGATTTTTGACACTGTTTGTAGGGCACATTTAGCATAGTAAACGTGCTCGGAAATTAACGAAATTTACACAGCAGCTAGATTGGGCAGTTTTGAGCAAATTTTGATTTCCGGTACTAAGGCTAATTCTAACATTTTAACCCTCCGATTAGCCATTTTATAAATGTGTCCTGAAAAATCACTGGTGCAAGGCAGACACGCGCAGTCGTACGGAAATGGTTGTATCTTGAGGAATTTAGATCGTAATTGAGTTCTGTTTAGTTCTAAAATCATCTACACTCGAAGGGATATGTTTATATGTAAAATTCACAGAAATTGGTAGTCAATATCTTAGGTAGCTGGTTTGGTAAATTTAGGGATTCTGTTAGGAAATAATGACTAGTGCTTTAGTTAAAGATTATTAACTTTTAAGTTATCTACTTATTTCTATACACTAAATGTATGCCATAAATGGTTATATTGCTATTTTAGTACTTATGGAGTGTAGAGAACAACCTTTTGTAGGCTTTATGTATTATCATGGTTGAAATCATTTTAATCTAAGCTTGTAGCTCAAGGTACGAATTGTGGATCATATGCTTGATATAATTCTTGTATGAAATGTTTTATGTTAGGATTAGACTCCATGGGAGTTATGAACCATGTAATGATCAAGAAATTCATGAAATGTGGCAAGCATCAATTTGGTCCTTTATATTGCTTAAGGATTTTGAGATTTTAATTGTTGTTTAAGCTTAAAGATAGTGTTTAATAATCTTTTTAACGGTCTTTGATCTTTATACTTAAGGGTAAAGGTGGCTTGCATGATTACTTGTTTAGATTATTCCTATATCTTGTTATATTGCTAAGCTGTTTATATAGCGTGAACTTTATGGTATTGGCTAGAAATAACAACTATGAGATTTCATGTGATATTTATGTGTTCTATTATATACTAGGTGGATCCATTGAGCCCAATCGTGCGTCTTGGAGCTTGGTAGAGGTGAGGGAGTTTTCATTCTTTTGTGTATCTTAGTTTATTTTATTGTTCATAAATTGTGGAGTTTAATATAATTGCTTATACTTATTTGTACCTTGTTAAGAATTGAGTGAATATGCTTATCTCTTGGTTATATTGTTATAATGCTTATATTGCAACTACTTGTGAGGGCGGTCTACTCTGTCGTCCCCCACCTGTGATTACTTGATTTTCATAATCGTGAATCGGGTAGCGTAACCTTTTCAGACATGGTAGTGTCGAGAAACTCTGGGCAGCAACGAGCTGTCGGTCTAGCTCGGCTACCATGGTGCCTATTCCCTCTCTTACTGAGGCATACTCCCCTTCCCCAGAGGCGTGGTTCAGCTCATTAGGGCATACGGACCTACCTCGGAAGAATGGGTCGTAGGATCGAGGTACATCTGGAGTACCCCATTGGAGGAATAAGGGGATTTGCTGGCATTTGTTATCGAAGATCATGGTTCGTGGTTCGAGATTAAAGACAAAGAAGATGAACCATATCCTTTTAAATGTTTTCAATGTTTTATTCAATAGTCTTGCTAACTGTATTACTTGGGTTATTTGTTTAGTTGTTGCATTTCACGGAATGATTTTTGAAAACCCTCGGTTACCTGTATCCCCTCCCTCACTGAGTAACTTTGGTTACTCATTTCTCTTTCAACATGTTTCAGGAAAAGTTGGAGATCGAATTGCCTCATGTGTGGCTTGCTTACTCTACCAGTGAATAGAACATGGAAGAATATGATCATGATATGCTTGTATTCTATTTGAGACTTTGTGGCCATGTATGTATTTGTATTATATTAAGGAATGTAATATTAAAGTTTAGGCTTGTATGATGATTAGGTGCTAGTGGGTTGTAATAACTTCTATTGCTTTATTTTATTGCTTAGTAGAAGCATGCTTGTATGGTTTAATGAAAGTGGGGTGAAGGACTTAAGATATAAGAAGGTTAAGTAAATAATATTAGAGTGGTATGATAAGTGGATTTAAAAGATAAGATTTCGATGGATTTAACCTTGCATGCCTATGTGTTGTGTTGTTGGGTTCTAAGGCTCGGATGGCCTTGAGGAGTTTGTTGCATGTGGTGATAGTAGAAGTTGAGTGTTATGGAGGAGGTTAGAATTTAGTTTTGAGGTTATAATTGCTTGTATAGGTTTTAGATTGTCCTATAAACAGGAGAGACTCTATCCTTTTTTCTTAAAGTTTCGTGCTTGGGTATAGAATTGGGTTGAGAATAGCATGATTAATAGAAGTCCTGGTTCCGTGAGGGATCGGGGCGTTAAAGGGTCTCTAAAATAGTTTTTTTCTCTTGACTCTAAATGGGTCTCAAAAATTTATCTTGATCTCTATACGGGTCTCTAAAATTGTAGATAGAGACCCAATATACATACTCCATTGAAGATAGCCTAAGAAGGAAAGTAGAAAACAAATAGTCTTGTGTATTTTTACTTTTAGGGTTAGAGAATATACAATATTTTATTGTTGGTTAAAATTTAAATGTTAAAGAGAATTTTTTTTGGGTCAAAATTAAAAAGAATAAGTCAACAAGAGATTATTAGTATTCGATTTTTTTAATTTTTATTTTTTAAAATGGTAATCTTGGGCATAGTCTAAAACTTTAAAAAAAATGTAGTGCATTTCTATTATTTTTTAAACTTTAAACATTTTTTATATTTGTAGATATACATACATACATATATATATATTATATAAAAAATTAATAATCAGATTTCTGGTTTCGGTTTTTTTAATGATCAAAATCAAAACTTATCAGTTTACCCATCGGTTACCTCTTATAAAAACCAAACCCTAACGAATATCCCATCAATTTTTGAATTAGATTTTTATCGGGTATGTACCCAATGATTTTGAATTTAAACCCTACCCACTGCCATATCATGTGTACATGTACTCCAATTCCTAACAAAGTGGTATTAGAGCCCAGACTTGAGACTAGACATAACGACAGGAAGAGGATGCACCATGGAGATTGTGTTGTTTTGAGGAACACACACTACTATGATGGTTATTATCCAGGGTTCTATAGCCTAGATTACTAGTGATTTAGGCATCAAAACCTTAATCTAGTGCAGCGGAAGCAATCAAGAACCGATAACCAAGCAAATACATATAAATAAGCAGGCATACATGCATAAAAACGCAGTTTAAGATTTCACAGACAGATTCATTACCTTTAAGTGTTGGCGTCAGAACTCAACACAACAATGATGCTCACCACACGATGGCTGCAACGAGTGGACACCATTCCTCCATGCTTGCCTTGGCCGAGAGCTCCACACTAATGGAAAAAGAAATCCGCGACTACCAAGGGGAAGTCACAATTGATCTTCTCTTCTATTCTAATTCTAAGCCTTGGTGATGTTCGTTGTAGGCCGAAACTCACTCTCACTTTTTTCTCTCTATAGCCGTGTGGTATATCTCACAAAAGAAGAAAATTAATTCTCATCTTTTCCTTAGTTGGTCGTGTATATGCTTGCAAGAGTCCTATGTGACTCGTGTGTCTTAGGAAGCCTAGATAGTTAGGAGTTTTACTTGCATTCAATAATGTATCTAGACTAAAGAATGTCCACATTATTAATGTAGATAATTAACTAGATAATCTATTGTATTATCTCTTTATTATCTTTATGAATTCCATATCTTAAAGATAATTCATAAAATAAAGAGTCCTACAATAATAGCTAGCCTACAATTCTATCCTCCAACTTTCCTAATCCATCTACACGACTTTCTCTTGCCAAATATACTTTCCACATGCCATTTATAGAGAAAATGAAAGTGTACTTACCAATATGAAAATTAGCTAGAAGAGGGACCAAAAGACATATTCGCCTTAGCTCCAAAATGACTAAAAGGCCCCTGCTAGACACTAGCTGCATTTTATTCATTTAGTCATACCTCATTCCACTAAAGAGCTATGGCTGCACTCTAGTATGAATACTCATTCCCATGATGCCAGTCAAATGAGGTTTGACTATATCTTTGACCTACTAAGTATAAAAGACCACTATGCCCCTCTATGTAGAACCCGTAATCAATACTAGGTCTTCACTTTGTACTATCCACCTTTCTTGATTACCTCTATACTTTATGTGAAACCCCAATTTTTGTCTTTACTTCGATTTGCGTGTCTTTGCCTCGATTTGCGTGATTTGACCTGATTATGTGTTATATGAGTTAGAATGTGGTAAATATGTGATTTATATTCCTAATACATGCTATGTGTGCATTCATGAAATTTTCATCAAAATCGACATCAGAAATTTTATCGACGATTTTTGTGAATAGTATTTTAAACACCTGTCCGCTAAAATTTTTACAAGGGTGTTTTAAACGTCTTAAAACCTAGTCCTCTATTATTAATAGACCCATGTTTGATAAAAATTTATTCTGAAACGGAATAGTAATTTAAATGGACTTTTCGGGGGAAAAGTAGTATTTTTTAGTCAAATAGTAATTTCTTCTAAACCCGATTCTTGCATTGACTTTCATTGACCTAGTATATATTAATATAAATGTATTTATATGTGGTATTAAATGATTTTAGATTAATTGTGCATTCAAAAGACATTTGAAAATAAATAATATGATTTTTTACCTTCTTTTGTAGAAAATCGAGTTTTAAGCCTACTCGGGTAAAATTGTTTGAATGTAAAACTTCTTGTCACCTAAAAATAAACTACTTGAGATAGTTTAGGTGTTGCATAATTAATTTGAGCAAGAGTAGTCAAGAAAATGAATTAAAAGACAAGAAAACACTAAAAATAATAGTTTCCACCTTTGACTTTCTTTTATTTGTTTGACCTTTGCTTAATATATCATCAACACACATCAAAAGCTCACAAAACACACTCATTTTACACACACATTACGTAAATTCCAAGGGGAGGCAAAAAGAAGGCATTTTCAAAGCATTTTTCACATAGATTTTGCAATTCAAGTCCAAATCACTTCATTCAAAGCTTGATTTCACTTGTTGGGCATCCATTCTACATGTTTCTTGCATCAAAACACATCAACGTTGAGAAAAAAATTCTAGATCTCAAAAGTCATTTTTTATGTTTTTGCATATAATCGATTATTGAACCGTTAGAATGTTAATTTAAAGTAATATTATTGCTCAGTGCATGCTAGGGATCGTTTATGTGTATTACTACGAGATTTGAACCATTGTAGCGAAATTATTTATTTTCGGATAGATTGGCCATTTGATGAATATCTTGAGTTGTTGAGGTTGGAATCGATTGCCGTCGATTTCTAAAAGTTTGTAAATTACGTGGTAGTGCCATTATGATGCCGAATTTTCGATTGCGATGTTTGGGTGAAAATCTAAAAATTTCAGCCTAGGTGCATTGAGGTTTTAGGGTTGTTGGGCTTGATTTTGATGTGTCTTGGTTGGTTTTCGAGAGGGCTAATATAGTTTATTGAATGGGGGAGTGTTAGAAACTGATTTGGAGTTGTTTGGATTAGTAGAATGTAAGATATGATTATTTGAAGTTTAGGTTGTCTTTCTTTAAATTGTTGAATTGAGCCTTTAGTTGATTGGGTGGTATTTGAGTGATTGAATTGTGAGTTGTTAATGGTTAGACTAGGGTTAGATTATGTGTTTCATGCATGTTAAGTTGGATGGCCTACTTTGTCATCTAACTTAGTTGTTTGTTGTTTAATTAATTACTTGATGTTATATTGATGTTATATTGATGAAAATTGATGATTATTGATGATTATTGATTGATGATTGATGAACCGGGAGATAGGCAATTCTGCTAGATTGTCCTCCTGTGAATGATGTTTATTATTATTGTTGAGTCTTGGTATGTGTGTGCCACCTCTCGGGCAGCGTCGGGCTGTCGGGTTGATAACGACATGACTACCAGACACTACCTCCAGCTCGCATGGCGGAGGTGTCATGGAGGGCGAGGCTAGTGAGGTACCTCGGGTGCATGAGTAATGGGGAGTTATAAGAAGAATGGTTGAGATCGTGATGGCGTTTGGAGCTGCACCAAATTGAGTATCCTTTATTGATTGGTCATTATAGTTATGTGTTATATTGTTATTGATGTTTATTTGTGTGTTTACTTGCTCAAATGATCATTTCCAAGGAGTATAGTAAATACTGTTAGAGATCTATCGGATCCTCGCTGAGCTTGTTTTATATAAGCTCACTCTCTATTATTGTATACATACAGGTGTCCTTGAGCAAGATTACGGGTATGTGCCTCAGGAAGCTGAGAATGTGCTTTATGTGGATGAGTCTTGTGTGCCGGAGTCGTTGCCATGAATTTGTCTTAGTTGTTGTAATATGTCATATTGTATAGCTTACTCAATTATAAGACTTATGTATGATGGTTTAGTAGTATTTCTTTTGATCATGTTTAGATTACTAAGTTGGTTTATAATCTATTTTGAAATGTATGTATAATTTATGTATGAAGTTGGAACGGAGGCGTATAACTATGAACGGATTGTTGAAGGAATGATAATTGTATAATATGGTTATGTTGTATGCTGTTAATTTAATTGAGGAGTTGGTTGTTAAATGGTTTGTGAAGTTGGTTGTATGATATTCTGAAGAGGTTGGTTTAGAGCCTCGGTGTCTTAATTACTGTCGTTATACTGCCGAAATTCCGTTGCGTCCTGACTGATTGTAGGTGGGGTCGATTTGGGGCGTGAGACTTTATGCCTCTAATCCTCCATTAATCATCATCTAGATATTATTCTCTTGATCCAAGGAGCGACCCACAAGTTCAATATCTAAATATAGTCCCGATTGACTATATTACTAAGTACTTAGGTTCTGATGATTAATAGGATGTCACAAAGGGGGATAACCCATCGTTAAGATGGCATAGAACGACTTGACACATATGCATGTGCCAACTAGTCAAGTCCATGTATCCAAAACACAGAGCTGTTGACCCATATAAGATCTCACCCATAGTGAATCAAAATACATGTCCTTGAGTTCATTGGTCATCCACATATGCTCAAGAACTAGAGCATTGGTCCCTTAGTAGCTTGAGATGTTTCTGATCTCATCTGAGAGATAGTACTTTTACAGAGATCACATCTACCATGGTCTAGTTCAATGCACTCTCGTGAACTAATGAGAAAAGTCCGGAAAGCCCCTCCAATGACCAAGGTAGGTCACCCTGCCAAATAGGAGACTCTCTCATTATAACCTTCCATAGTTAAGTGCCTAACTTCACTATACGATTATGAACCTATAGTTTAGATTCAAGCCTCATAGCATATACCTTCTGTGCGGATCACCACGCACATGTGCTATTCACTCAAATCAAGGAGCCTTAGCATGCATATACAAAAAGAATATAATGAGAGTATAGAGATGCTCATGCAAGATGCACTGATTCTTAATTGTTATAATATCACTTCACTGAAATGTCTTAGTGTTAGGGGTCTGTAGGACATACAATTCCCAACATACTCTCACTTGCACTAAAGAGTACTACCACCAATATAATCTAGCACCTTTACCTTCACCAGAGTATAGAATACTCTCTCAGTGAGATGCAAAACAGGGCATGTTAAACTATCAACCGAAGTTATCTTCTCCACCATATTTGCCCTTTCGAGCAAACGTCCGAACTTAGTGGTGCTCTCACTTAACAAACTTCCTATATAGTGGTTCCTTAGTTTCCTCTTGGTAACAAGTCCTTATAGTACATAGCTACGAAACTTCCAGTACTATCGCGAAAACTCGAATTCCATTCAGAATTACCCTAGTTGCTTTCTCTCTTCCTTACAGCTTCCGCTATTACCGCAAACTCTGATCTACATGGTTGAGCTTGACAATAGCAAATTGTCATTCCTCCCAACCATACACAGAGTGAAAACACATCCGGAGATCATTCTCTGGATTCTACATGACTAGTTTTTGAAATACTATACACCTTCTAGGTTATAGAATACTAGACAGATATATCATCATATAATCCATATTTCTCCTAAGATACTTGAGTACATGTTAATCCATCACTTAATAACCTGATCTTAGATGTAACTGATATTTGCTTATCATGCCCATGGCAATACAAATATCCAACCTGGGACGGAATCATGACATACCCTCAATTTCCAACTATTGCCACACATGGAAATCCCTTTATCGCTTATATCTCCTTACTTGTCTCTTAGACAATAATCCTGAGATAGAGATGTTCTACGTCTGAAAAGTAATGCCCACTTTTCATGGAAACTTGTATGTCAAACCGATTTGTGTCTTCTCCAAAAATGAATCTTGAAACAATACTAGTGTCTTAGCTTTGTGACATCGCAAAGACTCAATATCCAACACATAGTTCTCTTTGTTTCAATCTCTTCATTTTTTTTGGTTCCAAGAAGACTTCTAGACCAAAATAGTACATGCACACTTGCAATCAAGAGTGCTCCTCAATAATCTTCTTTGTTCTTTTACACATACAGGTCCCACTAACATTTTTTATCAAAAATGAATCTGATCAAATCTAATGTTTCTAGTACCCTAGATGTCAACTTTTATCCAAATAAATGGACCTTTAAGCTCACCGACCGTATGTTCTTGAATCCAATAGCATACTTTTAGATCCGTCAAGATTTCTACCCAAAGAAAACTGTCTTGACATCTATTTGTTATATCTAGCATTTAGAATGACTACCAATGACAAGAAGTATCTAGATGGACTTTAGCCTGATCATTTGCAAAGACATCTTCTTATAATCGGTCTATTCCTTTCTAAGAGAACTTTGCAATCATGCCTGGCTTCGAAGATTTTTATCTTCTTGACCATCTACTTCACTTGCAGTATACTATTCACATCCTATGGGATTTATTTCTTCGAATGTGATGTTAAACGGTTCCATACATCTGTATGTACATAGATAACTACGTTGTGATCTATGGGATTCATTACTAGAATATCAGAGTCAGTTCCGAAGGAAACTCTCTGATGTAGCTATCTAGGAATCCAGAATTCCTCTCACTACAAGATAGTTCCATCTACGCGTAAGAACTAGATTACTAACCATCTACAACCTTTATAATGCTAGAGTAATCTAAAACTCTCAGTTTTAGAACTATACCTGAGTTAGGTTACTGGAAGATTCATACAAGGTACCTCCAAGTACTTAGCCTAGACACTATACCACATCCTCTGTTCCTTGTTATTGTAGAATGTTCCCTACATTGTATTCTTTGGATAACATATGCAATAGTATGTGTCAGATCTTGGTTTCCTATTTCTTAGCACAACTATTCGGTACATAGGCTGGACGACCCCTTAAATGGACTTTGTGCCAAAACTAGGTTCTAGTACTATCCATAGTACTAGGGTGTCCTAAGTACTGATTTAAATAGAACCAATGATTGACATGCATAATCTCTATTTTACTTGCATATTCCGAAAGAATATTATCAAAGACCCTTGAGTCACCCATGGATCTTATGATATTCGATAGAATACAATTGCTCCTCTCAGACACACCATTTTGCTTTTGTAAAATCTAGTGTAGTCACCTGAGGCACAACTAAGTAGTCCTTGAGCTCACCTTAATAGATATTCACTTTCACAATCAATTTGAAGTACCCTGATTTGCATCTTTAATCGTCGCTCTGTCTAAGCCTGAAATGCTCAGACTTTGCGTTATGCAGTAGAAAATCATTCTTCTAATGATCATCTATGAAAGTCATGGGTATCTATTAATAAACCTATTTTCTCATTGGTCTACACTTATGTGTACCAAGCCTAGTATATTTTTTGTCCTTGCCGTTTAGTTGTAAGTGACTTTTTGATCACTTTTCACCAAGCCATTAGCCTATGGTTCAAGATCTAATAAGTCTAAAACTCATTCTTGACCATTCTGAATTAGCATGGAGAACAAAATAATAGACTTCGCTGGTAGGAGACTTTTCACTCAAAAACATATAATGGAGTATTAATCTAAAATATCATGTATTTAAAATAGAACCTATTATTGTACCATTCTAACTGATATAAAACATCAGTATATAAAAGAATAAACAATAATTTGTGATCCCGGAACCTAGTTCCATCGCATTTTCTAAATACATATATTCTAATCAATAAATTAATAACTCCCACTGCTCTAGCACATCCCTTGCATAGCAAATGTTCTTCTATTATGCCTCTTTGTTACTTGAAACTCCTACAATGATATGCAGTAATGGTTAGCGGCGCCTGAGTCTACCATAGTAGATTCTACCACTAAACATGTTTCATAAACAAGGATTAATAGAAATACCTAATTTGCTCTTAGCAAGATATCGAAGACAATCCTGCTTCCAATGCCCTTTCTGTTTGCAGTTGAAGCACTTGCCCTTGGGGTTACAATTAACATTCCTCTTTTTTTCCACTTAGTTGTTCATCAAACTGCTCAGATAGTTGTTCTACCTCTTCTTCCTTTACCTCTTGAAAATCATCTAACAACCTCAAAGGTGTTTTGCTTAATCCATCCGTGAGGTACTCGAGCCTGTCTTGAGCATAGGATTCAGGTAGTGTCCAAAGGATCATTTCTACCTCACTTGCGGGACTGATCTTAGCTTCAAAGATCCTCGCGACAGGAAAAAAAAATTTGCATCATCTGGTGCACATGCACCTTGAAGCATTTTCCCTTTGCTATCTTTGTAGCCATCACATCACACATAATCTCCAAAGAGATCAACATATAAGATGCAGTTTTTATACTTTTGTGTTGAGACTGTAGATTGTCTGACATGGCACCCAACATAATGGTCTTAGCCTTGTTATTGGCATGCACCCATAGTCTCTCTGCCTCTACACAATCTTTAGATGAACGTAGAAAAACTAGAGGTCAAGGTTGGTGTAAGACGTACTTGTATTTTTTTACTTCAAATACTATGTCTAGGTCATACACCCAACTTTCAAAATTATACACAGTCAAAATATTCACGAAGAGATAATGGACTTTAGAGGAATCTAAATTTTCTGACATTTCTGGATATTTTTAACAAACAATTATATATCAATATATGAGCAGTTATATTCATGGTGCATGCATATGAATGACATTTAAAAGGAAAGCATGACATTCATAATCTTTTGACATCTAATCTTTGGTTTTAGTAGTTGAACCTTTAAACTATTAAGATGTCTCAGTGTCTTAATCCTACTCACAACATTCCACCGAAAGGGTGGTCATGTTGTAGTTTTGATTAAGTTAAGTACCACTTATTTGAAATATCACAATCTGGATGGCAGCCCATCTAATGATATTCCAATAACTGATTTATGTTCGGCTTCACTGAAGAAATATCAAGAACTCCAAAGGGCGGATACTATTCTTCAATGTCAAGTGTATTAACCATTTTTCCATGAGGTCTTTTCACTTAGAATATTCTTGATCAGAGCCTATCGAAGGGCAGTTAACCCTAATCAATATTCTATGAAGCGATCTTTGACAAAACTCCACCGAAAGGGTGGTCGCTTCTATTAAAACTTCAATTGAAAACTCTTTCTAGTCTATCTTACTAAGTCTTAGTAAAGAGACTACCCTCTGAAGGGAACGACCCACATGTAGGTAAGCTCATAATAACTCACACTATTAGTATAGACAGAAAGCCATGGGGTTCTTTCCAAATCCCCTCTCCCACTTGATCTTTTAAACTAAGGGTTTTTACTTGTAATTAGTCTTTGCAATTTCACTTTTAAGTTTTAAATCAAAGCAAGCTCGATCCATAAATCCTTGCTTTTAAAACTTTACCTTTAATTGCAATAGTCACATACCTATTCGGGATTAGGAAAGCCAACTTAGATATCTAGTTAATGTTTGGTTTCTAAGGGCATCTCCCTAACCAAGTATGAGATTGATAACCTCAAACTATGTTGATCTAGGTGTCGATTCAAATAGTCATTAACTGGTCACACCTAATTAGGGTTCTCTAGGATTTAGCCATTTTTAAATCCTAATAATTGTTCATGCTACTAGGTGTTTCATGTCTATACATCCATTCAAAATAAAGCATAATTCATAATTTTGAAAAGTAAAGACACATATCCATACACCACGACCCTTTCCTTGATGGTTTTTTGTACTTTCCATTTTTTGGAAATGGAAGTTTCTATTCTTGGAGCTTTCTATTTTAGGAATGAGAATCTTATCTTAATCACAACAAGACTCCTTATCTCATCAAAATCTCCAAGAGTCCTTGTGGATAAAGAATTCAACCACAATCTAGGAGTCTTAAATTTGGATGAGCATCCAAGTGTCCTACTGCCAATAGAATTCTTATCCTAATCACAAAGACTCTTATCTTATCCAAATCTCCAAGAATCCTTGTGGATGAAGAAATCAGCCACAATCTAGGAGTCTTAGATTTGGATAAGCAACCAAGTGTCCTATTGCCAATAGAACTCTTTTGCCACCACACTCCACCACTCCACCACTTATGGAGGGTCCAGACAGCCACTAAATTTCCTCTAAACCGCCGCTGGTTCCTCGAGAAAAACATCAAAAACAATCCGCAAAAATTCTGCACTACTTCCTTGACTTGGCTCGCGTGATTCTCAGCATTGTACAAGCATTTTCGTAATAGAATTGCAAAAACAGCAAACCTATCTATTACAAATGGTCCTATGCTTCATTATGAAGCTTACATTCAGTTATCTAAACTATTTAAATTTTACAAACCGATTGGATAAACCACCAATCCAATAATCATACATAAACCATTAAAGCTGAAAAATCAGAACCACAATAATTACTATGCATTCTAACCATCAAGGAAGGGTTATTATGGGCTGCAAAACAAGGGTTAGTATCCTCATTTATCATGCAATAATCCCACATAATCGTAGCACACAAAATCAGTCTGCGCTTAGCCTAAACAGTCTGCCAATCATGGACTGTCTAGCGTTTTTCCAGCAATTCTAATGTCATGTTTTAACATATATTGCATTTGGCGTGGCTCTGATACCACTTGATGGTTATTATCCAGGGTTCTATAGCCTAGATTACTAGTGATTTAGGCATCAAAACCTTAATCTAGTGCAGCGAAAGCAATCAAGAACCGATAACCAAGCAAATACATATAAACAAGCAGGTATATATGCATGAAACACAGTTTAAGATTTCGCATACAGATTCATTACCTTTAAGTGTTGACGTCAAAACTCAACACTACAATGATGCTCACCACACGATGACTGCAATAAGTGGACACCACTCCTTCATGCTTGCCTTGGCCGAGAGCTCCACACCAATGGAAAAAGAAATATGTGGCTACTAAGAGGAAGTCACAATTAGTCTTCTCTTCTATTCTAGTTCCAAGCCTTGCTAATGTTCATTGTGGGACAAAACTCACTCTCACTTTTTCCTATCTATAGCCGTGTGGTATATCTCACAAAAGAAGAAAATTAATTCTCATATTTTCCTTAGTTGGCCGTGTATATACTTGCAAGAGTCCTATGTGACTTGTGTGTCTTAGGAAGCCTAGGATAGTTAAGAGTTTTACCCGCATTCAATAATGTATCTAGACTAGAGAATGTCCACATTATTAATGCAGATAATTAGCTAGATAATCTATTGTATTATCTCTTTATTATCTTTATGAATTCCATACTTAAAGATAATTCATAAAATAAAGAGTCCTACAATAAGAGCTAGCCTACAATTCTATCGTCCTACTTTCCTAATCCATCTACACGACTTCTTCTTGCCAAATATACTTTCCACATGCCATTTATAGAGAAAAGGAAAGTGTACTTACCAATATAGAAATTAGCTAGAAGAAGGACCAAAAGATATATTCGCCCTAGCTCCAAAATGACTAAAATGCCCCTGCTAGACACTAGCTGCATTTTATTCATTTTAGCCCTACCTCATTCTACTAAAGAGCTATGGCTGCACTTTAGTATGAATACTCATTCCCATGATACCAGTCAAACGAGGTTTGACTATGTCTTTGACCTACTAAGTATAAAAGACCACAATGCCCCTCTATGTAGAACCCGTAATCAATACTAGGTCTTCACTTTGTACTATCCACCTTTCTTGATTACCTCTATACTTTGTGCCTCTAATCCTCCATTAATCATCATCTAGATATTATTCTCTTGATCCAGGGAGCGACCCACAAGTTCAATATCTAAATATAGTCTCAGTTGACTATATTACTAAGTACTTAGGTTTCGATGATTAATAGGATGTCACAAAAGGGGATAACCCATCGTTAAAATGGCATAGAACAACTTGACACATATGCATGTGCCAACTAGTCAAGTCCATGTATCCAAAACACAAAGCTATTGACCCATATAAGATCTCACCTATAGTTAATCAAAATACATGTCCTTGAGTTCATTGGTCATCCACATATGCTTAAGAACTAGAGTATTGGTCCCTTAGTAGCTTGAGATGTTTCTGATCTCATTTGAGCGATAGTACTTTTACAGAAATCACATCTACCATGGTCCAGTTCAATGCACTCTCGTGCACTAATGAAAAAAGTCCGGAAAACCCCTCCAATAACCAAGGTAAATCACCTTACCAAATAGGAGACTCTCTCATTATAACCTTCCATAGTGAAGTGCCCAACTTCACTATACGGTTATGAACCTATAGCTTAGATTTAAGCCTCACAGCATATACTTTCTGTGCGGATCACCACGCACCTATGCCATTCACTCAAATCAAAGAGCCTTAGCATGCATATATAGAGAGAATATAATAAGAGTATAGAGATGTTCATGCAAGATGCACTGATTCTTAATTGTTATAATATCCCTTCATTGAGATATCTTAGTGTTAGTGGTCTGTAGGGCATACAATTCCTAACATACTATTATGTTGAGGGGTACACCTTTTGAGGTAAAGAACGGATCTATAGTGTTGCTGAAAAGATGATATCATCACTATGACTTGTTGACATCATCAATCTAAAAAGAAAGTTGTTGCCAACTCATGTTATCCCGACGTCACACAACTGGATGTACGAACATCATCGATAACTTTAACAACTATAAAATAATAATGTGCCTTTCATTGCTGATGAAGAGAGCTCACCATTGACTGGAGAAAGGCTGAGAATGTAGTGCAAAAGTCATCAGAGAAAAAAACTATGTCACCAATGTTGGTTTCAGGTTCGAGGTCGCTAGTATGTCAAAATTGAGATTGGTGACCACGGTTAACACAAAAGCAATGTTGGGAAGCTTTTGGTCATATCGGCGGCGCGTGAAATGGATGGAATCAGCATCGAAAAAGAAGAAGATCACATTGGGTCATCTTCGACCTACTAGTTCTAACTACTAAATCGAGAAAAGAGGACACCATCATGTTTGCCATAGTGAGAGGAAGATAATGGTGGTGTCGGCGTAGTTTGCCATACCTAGTGGGGGGAGACGAGGTAAAGAAGGTGGTGCTGTTATGATATAGTAGTTCGTGGTGATGTCATCATTTGATCAGCAAAATGATGGTATAGTTGGGTTTATTATCTAACGGTAAATGTTTTGACGTTGGTGGTGTGACAATCTAACGGTTGGATTGTCAGTAATTGGTGGGTCGAGTTGCAAGTAGGAGTAATGAACCCAAATCCATGGGTTTGATTGAGTGCAGCGCGGTGTTGTAGAGTTTGGTGAGTTTTTGTGATTTAGGCCGTTGATCTTGAGGATATGTGATTTAATGAGGGCTGAGATTAGATGCGATAGAGGAACATGAGAAGTATATGCACCTGGCATGTGATTGATCGCGTTGGAGGCAATGATCAGGTGTTACACCCACATGGATGTTTTGTGAGCTTAGTTCACTAGAAGTTTGACTAGGGTTTGATCGCGTTGACTGAGGGCCATCTTAGAATTTTTTGACGTCTAATTTTGGGTTCAATTTCACCTAATTCTTGATGTATCGTGTTGAACCAAGAATTTTGGGTGTTAGAAGGTGTATTTTGTGGTATTTTAGAAACGTTTTGGGGTTGTTATTCTGATTGCTATTGATTGGGAACTTTAGCATGAAAATGAATATGGAGACAAAGACTGAGAAGAGGTCTCTGTTGATGCGAGAAAGATTGGACTTTTCACCAAAACGAGAATTTGTTGGATTTTTTGGCTCAAGTCCAAGCCCAAAGAGATTGAAATAGGAATCACAATCCTAGTGAAGTTAGGTTTGGTGCCTATAAATAGGACTTTCTAATTTGTAATTCAGGATCACGTGAACCACACACCATGGGGGGTATAGAAGGGGTAAGCCGAATGTTGAGAGTGTTTTTTGTGCTTTTGGCAGAAAAAAAAAATCGATTTGGGGAGAGTTTAAACTTTAGTTATAGATAAAGTTCTGTGAGCGAGGGTTTAGGTTTTTCCGGTCATAAAGCCATATGTAGGTGTAAGAGAGGGTTTTTATAGTATTGTCCTAAAAACTATGAGTATGTGAGTGTGGGGCGGCTTTGGATCTTTTTTCGTCAAAAAGATATGTCATGTTATAATGCTTTATTGTTGAATAGGAGATTTCTCAATTATAGAAGTTTAAACCACGTTAAAAATATCATGTGTTAATTTTTGTTATGTTGTGTGATTTATGTGTGCGTGTGCTCCAATTCCTAACACATTTTGTCGGGCTTCCCGCAATAACACAGTGCGACCATGGATTTGTAGGGTATTGCGTAAAATATGTGTAATTTATATTAGGATTTAGTAGGTTTGAGAGATGTTAGGCTTTGTGAGAGAATGGAGTGAAATAATCTTGAAAAGGGTTGTTGGAAGACATAAAAATGTTGAGATGCTGTGAAGAAGTTTGGGGAAAATTACTATCACGTGCCAACCACGTGTATATGCCGCCAAATTTTAAACAGAAAAAAAAAAAAAAAGATTAACAACATCATATATATATAAAAGATATAGGACTAGAATGTTGCACTTTTGAAAATAAGGGATTAATATGTCAAGCACGTTAAAGATAGAAGACTGAACTGAGTGTTAACAATTGAAAGTTTGAAGGTAGGCAATCTTCCTTTTAGACCGAAATTCTAACTTACTGACATGTCTTTCTCAATTACTCCTCTTAGACATCATGCACTATTGTGGCTAAACACATCTCTTTTGTACTATGTTTAAAATTAATGAAATACATTTTTTGACAAAAAAGGAAAACATGTTAACAGAATTGTCTCCCTCCAACTTTACATGGGTTTGGAGAATGTATTGACTTGAAAATACTCTTCTGTCATTTTGGATTATTCAAATTATTCGATAGTGTATTTCTTATTGAAACTCAAACTATAAAAAATTGTAATTCACAAACAAGAATATATGTGCTGCAGTAGGGCAAAGTTGAAAACATAAACAAAAGCATATCCTTCCTTTTCACTTGAATGAAATACGCGACTATTCTTATTTACTTCTTTTCACTTGTACCAAACAACAGAAGAGAAAAAGATATATATTCTCTTTTTTTTGGTTGGGTCAGCAAGAGAAAATTTCATTTCACTATCAAAAAAAATAAATTTGTATAAGTGTGTCTTATACAAAAACATAATGCAAAAACTTTGAAACAACAAAGATTACTTGTTAAAGTTCCACAGTTTGATTAACTCACTATTTCTCCCATTATCATAAGAATTTTGGGATGATAGAATCTTCTATCGGATTTGATTCTTGATCCTCGTGGTACGTTGATCTTCATTTGTGAATTCATTCATGAAAATTCTTGCATTGCGTTCATTCCACTAGTGGTAAATACATGACGTAAATAGAAGCTTGAGCAAATTAGCCTTGAGGTTGTTTCTTCTACTCATTCTACAATATCCTAATAAAACTCTGTCCCATTGAACACCCAAGAAGATAGCTCTGACTGACTGCATACAATTTCTTCATACTCTGCGACTAAAATGACATTCAAAGAGAACATAGTCTCTCGTTTCTTGAACAAGATACATTCCTCCCCTTCCACTTCCAATTTGTCAATGAAAGTGTACCTTAGGTGGTTCATTTCTTTCCTTCTCAACTGGTAGATAGCAGTAGCTAATAGCTAATTGGCTAAAGAAACTACACTAATATAGTATTTTGAGAAAAAGGGGCCTTTTTCTTAGTATTTTGAGAACTTTCCCTTTTCTAATATAGTCCACCTTGCAACCTAATTTGAGTAAATATTTTATAAATGTGCAAGGACCATGGAATATTTTTAGGGAATGTTTATTGCAACTTAAGCTCAATGAGAAGTGATTTTAAGAAAACCATTTTTCTGTAAAAGTGATTATTGGAATGTTAAAGAATTATGGAGGGGTAATTTCACCTTGATACGAATAAATTATAATTAGAAGTTAGAGAATCACCCCTCAAGTGATCTTTTATTTTAATTTTTTTGGGTTTATTCAAAGCTATAATAATCAATTCTATAAGTTACATCCAATAGCAAGCTTACAAGCTATTTTAAGCTACAAGTTAGATAAAAGTAAACAGTAAATAGGCCATCAATTGACAACAAATGATAAAACAAAAGAAATTAAAACACTAAAATGGAAAATTAAGAGATGGCATAAGATTAATATGCAGAATTAATGGTATAGTATGAAATTAATATTGGGCATTTTTATTTGAGACTCCTTCCAATTTTAGAAAATGAGGCTCAGGTAATTTTTAATAAACGAGAGACGCGACCTTTTGACAGAGCCGTCAAATTTTCTGTTGAAAATGAGCTAAATTCTTTTTATGCCCCCAACATTCATATCACTGTAGACTAACCTCGACACCCAGATAGAGAAGCATGGCTGGAATGGCAACATTGAACTTGTATAAAAAACATAGCTGGGAGTAAAAATCATCTCGTAATAATATTATACTATAAGTGAGTTGCATCGTTGTCAACTATTAAAATTATTTTATCATAATTGTATTATCATTTTTTGGACGGTAAAATATCAACATATCTATAAAATGTCAGTAGTCGAGATAAAAATATTAAGATGAATATGTAAAAAAACTAGGAAGGGCAAGATTATGAACGAGATAATCCGTAAAAAAGTAAAAATGGCCCCAATCGAAAATAAAATAAAGAAGAATCATCTGAGATGGTCATGTTAAAAGACAACCTGTTAGACGGTGTAAAAATTTAGAGATAACACATCGAAAGACGAGTAAAACAAGACCTTAAGATGACTTAGACGGAGACACTTAAACGAGACCTTGTGTATAAAACTTATAAAAAAGACAACTCTCAACAGAAATAAATAAAATCGTTTGATCCATATAATTGATCCCACCTAGTAAAACAAAACTCAATTTGATTTTATAATTGTATCATCAATTCGTTACTACTGCATCTCGCTCATCATCCATTCCCAACAGAAAGGATCCGACTCTCGTTTATGAAAAAAAACGATCGAGGGTCCAGGTCTCCTTTACTAAAAATAGAAGAGGTCTCAAGCAAAAAACACTCGATAAATTATTAATCCCAGCTCAGTTTTCAAACCCGGCTCTCCCCTTTTTTTTCCTTCCTTTTCCCGTTACCTAAATCACATTATGTATCTTTTTGGCTTTCAGAATTCCGTCAACACATGCAAATTATAAAGAGAAACAAGATATGATTATGCTAAATTTTGAAATAATCATCAGTAATCTTAAAAAGCAAAACTTTCATATCAGACACATCATTCCACAGTATTCGCAGATCAAGTGCCCATTATATAAAGGCAGCTATAAAACGACCCTATATATTTTGCTAGTAAATAAGCATGAAAGAAGTGTAGCTGTAGGAGTTCAAAACAAGGAAAGTAAATTTATTGTATGAATGACATACAAAGATGAAACGCTATGTTGCAGCAAAGTTTTTATGTGATAACAGTGGGAGCAGATCGGCCGGTGAATTCTTCCATTTTCGACAGCTTAAGTGCAACCTCCACCTGTAGCCAAATAAAACTCAGTTAAACAAGGAAGTCGAAGAGATCGTATAATTATAACAAGACTAGTTTTCGTCTCACCAAAGGAGCAAGTGCTTCTTGAGACTCTCTCCCGATCTTTGATGAATCTTTCTCATATTGCTCAATGTAGAGACGGATGGTAGCGCCTTCTGAACCAGTTCCTGAGAGACGGAATACCTGGTGCAGAAAAGGAATTCAGACAAATGCCTCAGCAATGTTGACACGGCTATACGAAGCAACCGTCGAAACCAAACCTTTTTGGACTTGTTCGATAATTTTCATTGTTTTACTGTTCATTTTCTTATGCTGAGCAAATAAGAAAACTCAGAAAAAGTGATGTATTCACCTTGAGGCGCCAAAATTTGTTTCAAATGCTCAAGCATGTAAAACTTAAACATTCAGACCCATGGAATTCCAACTATCACATCCATTGTGAAGATAGAGAAAAAGAATATTGAACTTCTAAATATCAGTGCTGAGAAAAGGTCCTTTACCAATCGTGACCCATCTTCAAACAGATACCGGATACCCTGATGTTTCGAGATGGAACCATCAACAGGATCCTTGTACTCAAATTCATCAGCATTGACAACATTTGAAACATCTGAGCGTATTCCTTTAATGATTCTACAATCAAGAAACAAAAGCGACAGTCATAACGTAATTGAGGATGTAATCAGCAAAAGAGAGAATTCATGTGAAGGCGACAATAAAAAATTCGAAATTGCAGGTCACTTTCTTCTTCTAGATAGTACGTTAAATTCTTATCAAGTCTAAACCATGTTTGGAGAGTAATAAGGTGGTTGAAATTGTACTCTTTTAGTTTCATAACATTTTAAGTAATAAATACACATTTATCTCTGATATTTTTAGAGTAATATGCTCTAACCCATAAGAGAATATCAGCACGGCTGATTATTTCAAGAATAGTAATAAAAAATAAGTTACTGAATATAGATCTATCATATTAAAAAGCCTTATTCACTTGGTGCATATAAGGTAATGTCGCCATAACAAAACTCAGAGAGACTTTCATCATTATAAACCATATACATGTTCTATAGACAACTATTACTACAGATATATATATGCATGTATATAAACGTACATATATTATAAATTCTTACCTTTACAATCCCCGAAGGATTTTCTTAGAAGAACCTAACTATTAGGAAATGCAGTAACTTTTTCCATTACAGAGGAAAGTCAAATTTATAAAGAATTATTACTAGGGAAATTGTGAAGTTATATGTTAGACCGTTTACCAATTCACAAAGATAGCATATTCCCGATACACGAGCATGATCGGCCAGTCCAAAGCACGATGATTTCTTTAAAAAATGACTGAATTGAATAGAGTATATTACAGAAAAGAAATGAAATTGTGCCAGAGCATAACACAGCAACTGTCTGCCAAAACATTGATAAGAACCTTCTGTACTAGTCTTAGTACACCCTCCAGTCAGTCACATGTAAATCCATTAAATTGTAGCTAACTGATTTCTATATAGGCAAAATAACCAAGCTATAATAATTGAACTCACTAAATTAAAGTAGAATATAAACAAAACAAATTTATCATGGTTTTCGGTACTTATTTTAGTATAGTTTAACCCTGACAAAAAAAAAAAAAAGCCATCAAAATATGTTGAAGTCCATTTCATTCTTACATCTATGTAAAGTTCCCCTTTCTCAGGACATCCAAAAAAACGTTAAAGTCTCATTTCATACCACAGAAAATCTCCATCAAGGTCAGTGCTAAACTCTCAAAATATAGTATAGGTATAAATTAATCTTGAACTCCTATTAACATATTTTGTCAGCACAAAATAAATAATAATCCAGATAAAGAAGGATTCTCGCTTTCGGGTGGTTATAAACAAGTAAAAAAAAATGAGAAGTAAAAGCCAATATGCTTCCAGGACTATGTTCATTCATTTATTTCTCAAATAACTACAGTTCCAATATTAACATACTACACAAACAATAACAGACAATAAAGTTATTAGTAAAGTAATCCCCAAAGAGGTATCTGACTCGAGCAATGCAGAAAGAAAAAACAGCAACATTAACACAGGAGAAAGTCATATGCATAAACAAGGCTAGTAGTGTCAAATTCAAGCAGAACGCAACCACTGGAAAGAAAATCATAACTTCAAAAAAGTTCATACAGGAACCATAACTCACTGTAAAGAATCAGGAGGAAAATCAATCACGATGGGACTGAGTGATGGTCCATCCCATTTTTTATACATACGTGTGTGCATGCAAACCATAACTCATGCAATTAAATGAAATTGAATATAACACGGGCATGACAATGGTATGCCATTGCTTCATATTATGCACCAGAATATCTGCATGTACACTGTCACTAGGTATATATGAAAAGCGGCCCAGATAAAGGAACTAGAAACATACTTGTTAACTTCACTAAGGGACGATTGCAACTTGACTAAATATGCCATCAGCTCCTTCGCAGCAGCTGCATCAACATTCTTCAGAAAAGGAGAGTAACATCTCAGTTACACCAAATATAGTTGCTAATGGGCATCTAGGTAACAATCAGAAGCTATTACATATCACATATACCTCATAATCATATCTAGTGTAGTAGTGGCGTCCATAAGTAGCCCAGTGCTGGCGAACAATATCTTCCACTGTCACAAGTTTGTCTCCACCATGTTTATCCTTATTTTTATAAGCAAGAACAGATAACCAAGCCAAAACGGCCCAGATTCCATCTTTCTCACGTATATGGTCCGAGCCTGTCAACAAAGAAAATACGGTGATCATGAGTTTGCACCTATTTGTGCCTCAAAAGTGTGTGTGAAAATTGAAGTAACTTTTCCTTATGAGATGCTACCGGCGAAGGCAAAAGATCATACCAGTTCCAAAACTTTCCTCTCCACAAATTGAACACATTCCAGCATCCATTAAGTTACCAAAGAACTTCCAGCCAGTGGGCACCTTTACAGCAATATCACAGTTAAGCCTCTTGAATTTATGGGGAAGGGAACCACAAAAATAGACAATCATGTTATAAATACCTCAAAAAATTTCAAGTTCAGATGCTTAGCTACAACATCAAGGGCAGCTGAAGTGGGCATGCTCCTGCATGCAGAAAAGGTTTTGAGGTCTAGTAGAGAATGAATTGATAAATGCACACGGACTATACGACGTTAATACACTAATGCATATATATAAATATGTGTCTTCCCTGTCTTATTGATAATCAAATGAATGCTTGAGCAGACATGTGCATTACATAATGGGACAAAGCATAACCTGGCAACCCCTTTTAGACCACCAGAGAAATAAGGTATGGCTTCAACAGCATTGGCAGCAATGATAGCGACAGAATCAGATGGAGTGACAAAGAACCTAGCAACAGAAAGACAAAGACAAGTTAAAAAGAGATTTTAAGCAACAGAGTTTTCAACCATCATTAACATCTTAACCCACCTCTTGCCAAGAATCATATTTCTATCTGCATCTCCATCAGAAGCAGCACCAAATTCTGGTGGCTCATTTTCACTGTTCGTCTTTCCCAATCCCATGCGAGCAACCAACTCCTTTGCATAGGTCAGATTAGGATCAGGATGCCCACCACCAAAGTCTTCCTGTATACATCATGTCATGCAGGAAAACAGAGATCTGTCAGCAAAGAAGAGAAAGCACACTATCCAAAGCTAACCAAAGAAAGAAGAAACCTTTTCCATGAACCCGCATTAAAAACTAACCAAAAACAAGCTAAGAACGATAAAATCCCAAAAGCATGCTGACCAAAGCTATGGAAAACCCGAGGAACACAGCTTACATCTTATTATTGAATAAAATGTATGAAGTTAAAAGCAGTAATACCTTAGGTACACAGTTTAAAAGAAAGCTTTCTTTGGCACCAAGCTCTTCAACAAATATACTTTTAGCATAAGCACCACCAACCCCATGAAGTGCATCATAGCTGAGTTATGATAACGTATGTAAGTCATTCATAGGGAATTTTCAAAAAGAGGATAAATAAAGAGAAAAGTAATTCATGCATTCCGTCAATGTAAGATTTCAAGTACATACCAGAAAGTGAAATTCGGATTTGAAATCAATTTCTGAATAGACTGGAAATCAAAAATTGAACTGCAAAGAGATCAATGGAACAAATGTCAGCATAATATGCAATCTTTAATTTACAATATGAGAAAATGAGTAAACTAGAGCCCCCTTGAAAAGTGTTTAAGACAGATTTTAACAATTTAAATTAGACAAAAAGGATAGAGATCTCATACCACTATAACCATGTCTTTATGTAAAACCAAACTAAACATGTAAACAGTCATATTTATTACCACATCAAGATCTAACCCGTTCACACTAGCAAAGAGCAGTTTGTTGACCACTTTTGGGGTTGCCATATGTCTCACAAATGGGTATTAAATGAAATATGGAGAGGGGTGGTGGAAGAAGGAACCACTTCTCATCTTCCCAGGAAAAATACCTTCGAGTATACACCTCCATTTCTCTCTTTCTCTTTTTCATTATTAGTCTACAAACTTTATAACATATGCACAGGCACGTGCATAGTGGTGGCGTGCATGCATCAGGTTTGCACTGATGCTAGTCACGGAAAATAAAAAAGGGCAAAAACTATTTTGGTCCCTGAAGTTTGGTATAAAGCTCAAACTAGTCCCTGAGGTTTATAAAAAGACCAAATAGGTCCCTCCCTTGCTTTAGTGGTTGGAGATTTGGAGGAAAAGGAAAAAAAAAGCTTAGGACCATGCAACAAGCACAACTATTTAAGCACCCAAACCATTTTTTCTCGTCATTTGAAAATAAAAAATAAAAAATAATAATAAATGAAAAAAATTCAAATATTAAATGTGAAAAAATAATTCACATGTAACGAATTTCTTGTCTATTATTATTTTTTCTTTTTTGTTTTCAAATAACGAAGAATTCGTTACATGTGAATTATAGTGAATTTATCACAAAGTTATACATTTTATTGTCTAATATTACACCTCAATACATTTTTCAAGTTAGTTAAAAGTCAAACAACATTTGTAGTTGGAGAACATATATCCAAAATTTAAGACTTTAAAAGCCACAATTAGTAGCTACCCGATACTAAATTCAACTTCCGGAGACAACGTAGTAGTTATAGATATACTTGACTTTCTCTTTAATTTATATTTAATTTTACACCATTATAAATATTAAAAATTACAGACTATTCAGTCATAATATTTCTATAATCTGAAAATGATAAAGGAGATTACATAGGTGATCAAATACATCAGATATCAGTAATTTCATAAACTCACTCAAGATTAAAGGAAAAATAAACTAAACACAACCCAATCAACATTACCAAAGAAAGAAAAAAAAAAAAAGGTATATTCTAAAAATATTAAGAGCCAAACTCTTCTAAGTAGCAAGAATTTTGTTATTGTCGTTGATCTTTTTTTTTTGGGTGAGAAAGAGCATGAATTGAAAGTGAGAAAAGAAAAAAAATGGCTTGGGTACTTAAATAGTTGTGTCTATTGCATGATCCCAATCTTTTTTTTTCTTTTCCTTCCCTCCAAATCTCCAACTACTAAAGCAAGGGTATTTAAGTCTTTTCATTTGATCAAATCTTTGACTATTAAGTCATAGATAATGGGAGGGACCTATTTGGTCTTTTTACAAACCTCATGGACTAATTTGAGCTTTATACCAAACCTCAGGGACCAAAATGGTTTTTGCCCAAATAAAAAATGAAATTCACATTCAATACGCAAGATGATCGGATGAAAAAACAAAGATTTGACATTTGAGTAATATGCAACAACTCAGGAGCTACCATCACAAATTTCTCAAGCTTAATATCCAATAGGAAGCACACTAAAAAACACAACTCAGCATCATCATCAACTTAAGGAACAGAATGACATGACCTATCATAAAACAGCATACACTCTTCCACTATAAGAAGAATAAGACAAATTAATGTGAGCTGGTAAAGAAAACATACTTCATCAATTTCACATAGTCACTAGCTGAATCAAAGACATCAACTTCAAATTGCCCCTCTGGACCTTCAAAGCTTGTCACACCTATTGTTGTAATGTCCACCTGTAATATGGGGAGATTGTGGTAACAAAATCTGGTCACTGAAATTACATGTTGTATATTCAAGAAAATATGTAATGGAGATGTCATACATCTGGCAGGCCTTCAGCAACTAGGTACTCCTTGATTGTAGTCGTGTTCTGATAGATCTTATCAGTAACTGATTCTGGTGCAGGTCCACCATTTTCCATGTTGTATTTAATTCCAAAGTCCTGCAAATGAATCAAATCATGATATGTTTACAAGATTTAGCCATGAAGCTCATCATAGTACATATTAACCAGCAAATATTAGCCCCAGAAGAGCTTAATAAGAGTTTCAATAATATTAAAATTCTAAACCCACTTATGATGCTCTTATCACCTCCCCTCCCATCCTGGTGTACATGTCAATGCATCTATTTAATTGTACACATAAATATCAGCAGGCATGCACTAACTTCTATTTTGCTTTCATCAATAACCCTTAGTAAAATGCTCCTTTTCCTTTCTTTTGTTGGTGTCATTATTTTATATGAAAATATTTCCCTCTGCCTTCTTTTACAATTGTGCATTACTTTTTCCTTATTCTTTTAGTTGCAGTTCTTTTCCTATTCTTGCTTCATATCCTAGGGGTGGCCGAGGGGGATGGTATTGTTCATAACAGCAGTCGATCAATTTCCATAATTCACCAACAGCCAAAGCAGCATAAAGATCATGCTAGAAAATTTCAGGGCACATACCCTCTAATACAAACTTATAAAAAGAAAAGAACAAGAAAACAAAAGGACTGTGTGGTTAACATAAAATTTCAAACTCACTTCAAAGAAGAAAAGGAGAAACGAAAAATGAAACAGATGTTCATTCAGGCTTCTTGCTTTATAATCAATCAAAATGATTTCTGCATTTGAAGAATTTGAAACTGTTTATAGGAAAGAGAAGCAACTGATGTGGTCGCTAAATCTAAATAATAATATTAACTTAAAGCCATTTAAAGACTAAAAGAATGTGCTAACAAATAAAGGATGTCCATTTGCATGAATTTCATGGGGCAGTACACTACATGCATGGACATCCTGCAAAACAGAAAAAGAGAACCATCCACCATTATTCTTGGACTTAATCCTAGCGACTTGGTTGAAATTAAAACTTTAGGGATTGCGAACATAGAAGAAAAGAGGGGGAAATATAAGGAAATTACGGGATCAGATTTAAAGATAGAGAGGTATTTTATTCATACTTGCTTACCAGTATTTTACTGGTCTTTTTACACATTGTGGCTGATAAACAGATTAACAATTAGAACACAAGATTTTGCTTGTTTAGTGTTAACGTAACCAAAAAATATTACTTTTCTGAGTCATGAATGCCAATTGTTAGTGAAACAGATTCCAATGAGCCAGGAGGGTAAACATCTGTGGTTCAAAAGAACTGATTTTGACCAACAACTTAGAAATGCCCAGCTCTATGTACTGGAGAGAAATATACTAGGAGTTGACCGTGAATAACAAGGAAAAGAGACTAATTAGTCAATGGTAGCTTCTCCTCCTGGCAGGGGCGAGGAGTAGAAGCAGCACAAAATTACCTCTAATTGTAAATTAGGTAACCCCAACAAAAGCATGAGAGAAAAACAAAAGCAGGCCTCAGATTGCGGATCATCTTCTCTATTGATGTCAACATAAAGGAGTTGTCCCCATAGGAACTCTATGAGTCATCTTCTGCAACCATGTGCTGCCAAGAAGGGCAAGACTTGTTGGCTATGCAGTCATCAAGAAAGCAATAACCCCCTATTACTGGTGGATTAATTTGGAAGAATCAAAAAAGAAATCTACAGTTTCAGCCATACATAAACTCGGGCAACTTGGGGCAAAATTATTTTGCAATATGCACCATGCAAGACCTTAACCATGAACAATTGTCATCTAGTTGTATCATAGACATATTCAGATGGTAATTTAAACCAAGAGGTAAGAAAACAAATCACATTATGAGTCTTTTCCTCCAATTAATTAACTCCTGGCACAAAATAGGGAGTACAAGTCATAAACAAAATAAACACATATGACACAAAATACGCTGTCAACTTTAAAAAATCATTGCCCCTGATTGCGTTCAGTCACACAATGCTGAAAGCTCTTATAATTTAAATCTATCAATCCGGTAATATTAATTAATTTGACACTGAAACAGAACTATCGAGGGAATCATAAGGCCTACCATTCACTATATTCATTCTGCATTTAATCATGCAATGCTGAAGGCTCTTTGAAATATAACTATCAGGCCGATAATATGAATAAAATTGACACTGAAACTGAACTATGGAGGGAATCATAAGGCCTAGCATTCACTATATAGGTTCTGCATTTAATCATTCAATGCTGAAGTCTCTTCAAAATATACTATCAGGCCGATAATATGAATAAAATTGACACTAAAACAAAAACATCTAGGGAATTACATGGCCTACTTTTCACTATATAGGCAGTGATTAGTTGTGTGACAGATACAGAACTATGGTTTTTTTAGCATTATTGGTCACACACGAGAGAAGCAAAAAGAAAAAGAAACTTTATCTTTCAACAACTTTGCATCTAGATTGCTGGACATTATAGCAATTGGTTAAACTAGGAATCAATTCGAGTCTAATACTCCCTTGGAGAGACAATGTCTGATAAAGGATGAAAGATAATAACATCATCTCATCTAACTTTCAAAAAAAAAAAATATCATCATCTCATCTAACAAACCTGAGGTCTACAAAGGGATGGCATCACTCTAGAACTCATATACCATAAAAAGAACAAAGAAGGATGGTCCAGAAAGTAAAAAGAAAGACATATATTTAATATACCATAAAAGAATAAAAGGGGATGGTCCATAAAGCACAAGAAAGACATATTTTCTTACTAATATTAATGGCATACCTCATTGGGGCCTCCTGGGTTGTGACTGGCTGTCAATATAAATGCACCATTTGCCTTGGATCCCTGTATGAATTTACAAGTGCAGACAGATAAGTACCATCTCAAATGAAACATATTGCAAAAACCATTATTATGAATTTACTTACATCATGCCCAACCCTATTGCGGATGACACCTGATACGGCTGGAGTAGACAGCAATCCGTTTTGACCTACCCAAACACGTCTTACTCCATTTGCAGCAGACATTTTGATGATGATCTGCCACGGGAAGATCAAGCAAATAAAACATATTTAATAAACATTAAAAAAAAAAAAAAGGAGATGTGACCTTATGAAAAAAAAAAATTACCTGTACTCTAACCCCACTATGGTAGATGAGATTTCACTAACAAAAGTTTTACTAAGATCGGTGCATCGAATTTTAGGAAAAAAATATAGTTGAATTTATGGCATCTCAAGTATTGCGACATTCCACTAAGATTTTTAAGACCAGAATATCCTAGGTTTATATAAGATGTACCACCATCTTTAGGATAGCTTTTCATAATACTAAGCCATTATCATCAGACTCAACCTAGGTCACCCTACAAGCCTCAACATTCTTAATATATGTCTTGAAACAAAGGGTTTCCCTACATGAGCAAAATCTGGGCAATCCTGTCTACGCATATTACTGCATTGAAACAAAAGGTTTTGCAACATGAGCAAAATCTGGCAACCCTGTCTACCCAGTCTCATCAAATTGGATCTAGATCTGGTCTTTCACGCCTCAGCATCGAAATAAATATCTTGGATCAATGGATCTTTTCAAATAAGAGAAGTATGGAAAAGAGGTTGCCTGTTAATGTACTCCAGACAATAAACAAGTAAATCAAGACAAAGCTAAGATAAATCTAAGGTAAACATCTCATCAGAATAATTCAGCACAAGATACATCAACAGCTGAACTCTTCAATCATTTCGACTAGATCATCGTGTCTCTGGATCACCATACTACGTACACATATATACTTGGTGAATGCAATTAGTTAAGTCTAGCAACAAGTGCATTTATCTAACACGAGCGCGGGGTTACACAGTGAGGACTTTTGTGATCATGACAAAGCAATATTTTTCCTTCTGTACCTTCTCAGAATTTGAATAATTATATATTCGTTCCTTTTTAATATTTTAAAGCTTATAAAGCCTTTTGCCTTCTCTGAAACTGACGCAGTCATAAGAATCAAAATTTTTGCTAGCCTTATTATGTTTACATGATATAGTGATAACCCGCCTGGATGTGAATGTATTACGAAACAATGTGTTACCTATAACAGATTAATACATATCACACATACTCCATAAAAAAAGGCTTCAGCTAACCCTTTTTTTTTTTGTCATAAGCTAATCCTTTCAACAAGGTAGCATTCTAGCATTCAAGAACATCAATTTTCTGAGAAATATGCTTGATCACAACTTAACGAGTTCCACTGACTGAGGCTCAGATGCAGTAGCATCTCTTAGCTGATAACATTGTTCATAAATTACCTGGATAGCATCCTTGGAGAAGTAACGACCATCACCAGAAACAACAAGAGTAGCACCTGGACACATGCAAATGCAAATGCAAATGAAGTAAGGAAAGATATAAAACAACCATGGAAGATATTACATCGAGAGCAAGAGAGTGAGAGAGTGAGCAAGCTAGAGACAGAGTGAGAGTGAAGGGATTAAATGGATGCTAAGCAACATAGTAAGAGAACAACATATTCTCTTAGCCTTTTGGGCTACATTCAAAATTAGTATCCTTTCTTTGTAATTTAACAACGGGTCCATTTTTAAGATTAGAAATTACTGCACCTATTCCACATCAAAGATCAGGAGGTCAAATAAGGAAATGACACTCTTGATAAGCCATCACCTTTCATTCACAAGGAGAGGGAAGGAAAGTGACCCCCTAGAGGAAAAAGGTTTGGGTGAATAAGATGCTTTGTCCAACAACCCATTAATATCTAACACAAAAATAAACTCCTAAAACTACACACAAGTGTTGGAACAGTCAGGTAGTGAGCTGTTATGATCAGAGTTTCTGAGTTCAAACCACGGTTTCGGTCTCCAAAATAAATAAATAAATAAATAAAAATAAAAGAGGTTCCTAAAACTTGTTTTTTCTTATCCTTTTACAATTGAGATTAAGGAGAAAATAAATAAATGAGTAGATAAAACTTGCATGCGCCATACTCTCTGCTGATCTAATGAGACTAATTGAATGTACTCAACTAAAGAGATGAAACAGATTCATGTGCTTATCGTCCTCACAGCTTCAGTTGTGCCAAAGACAATCTGATAATTGCTGATAAGCTAGTTTGCACATTGTCAGTGTCTTCTGGTAATAGAGCTCATACATTGTCCACGTCATCAACAAATAAAAACCATCCCATGGATTTCTTAAAAATGATGGTACCATTCATTTTTAATTTGAAATGCTATGACAAGGTAGCACATCTCTAAGACAAAAATCAATTTCCTTATATGCAAAGCGGATTTAAAGCAGAAGGAAAGATCACGTGCTAAACACACAAATGCCTCGGCACATAAAATCCTACTGCCATATAACACTACTGTCTGCATTTCCATCTAAGACTGCATAGCACTAACATAAAAATTGAAGGGAAAAAGGAGAAGAAGCAAAGAAAAAGGGAAGAAAAGGAAAACAAACAAACATTTGGAACTCTTACCTCTGACCTTTTGAGCTCCCAGAGCATTGAATGATGATTGAACAAAATTTTGTAGGTAATGAGGTTGCAAGAATACTTTCACCTGAGACAGATAGTCACTAAATATTAGATCTAACAATTTAAAGCAATCCAATGTCCAGGCAACCAAGTAAAAAGACAAGGTAGAATAAAGAAAAATTCTATTCAACTTAATGTACAAAATCATGTACAAGAATCCATATAAAAATTTCATGGAACGATATCATGATCCCGTCAACAATTTCATTTACAATCACAGCCAATGGCATGAAGGCTGGTTAGATGACATTTCAACATTCTATAACTTGCTGTCAAACCTATAAAGGCATAAAATGAGTAGTAGTAGTAGTATTATACATTTCGTTCAGAAACACTGGCCAGGAAAAAAAATTAAAATTAAAAAAAATTGCTAAAGTAAGTTGGTCAAAGTGAAGATCTCGAATAATTACCAGCCCCGCTAATGGCTAAAGAATAGTTTAAATCAGGACGTTTTTGGTGACCATGCTTCCTCAGAAAAAGAGAAAGAATTGGCTGATGCTGTAGCTATATTAGCCCGAATGTTATGATAATCAGTTATATGCCAAGAGTCGTCAATTTAAATAATAAAGAAATCCAAATAAATTTAAAACATGAAAAAAATATTTGCGATGTGTTATTTTATGCAATAACAATCTCACAACCAAGGAAGCAAATTTAACTTAAATAGAAAAATACACTTTTTCCTTATTGGTTACACTAGTTTTATAAATGAATCAGTAGGTTCCAAAATACCAGCAATTAGATGCAAATATTAAATGAATGTGACTCGATCCATAGAGTTGTATGGTCAAAAAAATTAATAGAAACTACAGGTCACAACAAAAGAAATTCAAAAGTTTATCCAAATTATATCTGCATGATCACAAGCATTACAATTGTTGTTATTGAAAGATATAGTGATACATCTTAATACAAATAAAGATCAAACTTCTTTGGACTAATCACGGAATTAACCATAATAGCAGTAACAAACCACAATAAAGCTACTCTCACATTCATATATGCATGAGCGTGGGTTTGTGCATTGCAGATATGCAGTATCCTTGGTAAGCTCATATATCAACATATATATATATACAAATAGCCATCTAAAAAGTCCATCCAGAAATACACACACACACTCATATATATACATATAGGAGGTTAGCAAAAGTACTGCATCTCGGAATTGCGGAAATCAGTGGTAGAAAAATTAAATCTTTTCCCGTAAAAGAGTAGATTTGTATCTATGTATATTTACATATACAATTGACTTGATTTCTACCCGCAAAATAACAACATATGATCAATATGAAATTGTGCATTAATAATCTAACCACAAATTTCTATACATTTCATCAGATCCACTAAATTTGATCACATACATGCACTATCAAATTAGATCCTAATTAACACACGTTCACATCACAATTACACTAATAAACTGATAAGTTAATTCATAAACGTGATTAATGTGCACAAATCCATGTAGAAAGACCAAATATTTATCATTATATGTGTAGCTTTGTATCTATGTACATTAGACATATACAATCGACACAATTTGAACACACAAAATAGCATAATATCATTTACATTAATAATCTAAACACACAATTCTATGCATTTCATCAGATCCACTAAAGTTGATCACACACATTCACTATCGAATCAGATCCTAATTAACACGCGTTCACATCACAATTGAACTAATAAGCTCATAAGTTAATCCATGAACGAGATCAACTTGCGAAAATCCATGTAGAAAAACCAAATATTTATCAATATATGTGTACATTTGTATCTAATGTATATTAGACATATGCAATTGACTTGATTTGAACACACAAAATAACAAAATGTCATGTACATTAATAATCTTAACACACACTTCTATGCATTTCATCAGATCCACCAAAGTTGATCACACACATTCACCATCAAATCAGATCCTAATTAACATACGCGTAAATCACAATTAAACTAATAAGTTAATCCATAAAAGTGAAATTAAAATCACATAAATTGTAAAGCATTAAATTAACTGAACAGCAAACAATTAGTGATTACTGATTAGTGATCAGTAGTGGTATAACCTTCTTGCGGAGACCAGAGGTGCCGGGTTTCTGGCCGTCAAACGGCGTCGTTTCAACACGGGCAACCTTGAACATCACCATTTTCGTACTTTATTGTTTTCTTCAAATTTTTAGTTTTTTTTTTTTTTAATGTTGTGTGTAGTGTGAATAATAGTGAGTAGTTTTATATTATATATATAGAGATATAGAAATGGAATATGAGTGAGAGAGAAAAAAACAGTGCAAAAAAGAAGGTGGATATACGAGGACAGGAGAGCAGTGGATTATTCCTTAACGGGTTATTTTGCACCTCATGTATTTTTCCACTTAGACCTCTTCGTGCGCTTAGATTTCCTGATTTTACTCTTGTCTTTTCCTTTTTTTTCCACTTTGTTTTATTATTATTTATAGTTCGTCAAATAAAACCAGTCGAGTTGAATATTGGGTTGTTCAAGTTTAATTTTATTTGTTATAACAATTCTAAAAATTATATGTAAGGTTGATTCAATAACATAACTGATTGATGAAGTGTGGGTTTAGTTGGATCAATTATAAATGAAATTCAAGTAAGTAGGTTCTTTCTAAAATTATTTATATTATTTAGAATTAGAAGTTATCAAGTGAAAATTGAACTAAACTATATAACTAGCTAGTATTTATTATATGAATGAGCTTTTGAAGTGTTAATTTCCTAATAAGATTGTGGAAAGATGGGTGGCAACTCTACTATCTTTTTGTATCGACTTTCTTTTACAGTTTGTTTGGATTGAGGGGGAGAAATTTAATAAAGAAGAGGAAGGGAGGAATTATAAAGGAAAGGAGTGGGGGGATTAAATCATGTTTAGATTGAATAATTTTATAAATGAGAGGTTATAAAGGAGTATGAATGTCTTTTGTTTGAATTAGAAAAGAAATGGAAGAGGAGGGATAAATTTTATGTGTATAATGACTTTTATACCATTCTCTTATTTTATTTTGAATGTTTATATAATTGGTATTGTTGTAATTAACATAAACGCAAAGGGCAAAATTATCCTCACAGGAAATAGTATTTTCCCCTCACTCTATTTTACCCCAAATTAGAGTGATCATATTTTGGAGGTATGGACGGGTTAAGCTCATCCCCTCTATACCCCAACTACTCAATCCCTCCCAAACCAAACAGGGGAAGGAGTGAACCCCTCCCCTTACTACTTATTCCCTTCACCCTATTTCTCTCAATCCAAACATAGTGTTAAAGTACATGTGTGGGGTTTGCTAGACTAATTTTAACTTTTTTTATTTTGGTGGTGTTTAAATTTACCTTGTTCAATTATCAATTAGTGCTTGATTTAAGCTTTATCCAAGATCATTCAAAGTGTCATTCATGTACAAACCTAGTTATTTTAAGCATTATAAATGAGCAATTAGTGATTTGGTCCATTCGGATACATAAATTACATAGCGCAAGTAAAGTGCCTACTCATCAATAAGATGTTCAATCCACTCCTTCATCTCATTTCCAATAAGGATAGCTTGATCACAGTTGGCTAGAAAGGTTTAAACGATCCAAAATTGGTTTAAATCATTTCTCTAGCAATGTAGTATAGGATTTTGCCTCAAGAGATAATCAAATAGGTTTTAGAGTTTGGTAAGATTTTAGAATGTGTCTTATCCAATGAAGTAATCATGACCATGTGCTCAAAGTGTTCAAAGATTCCAACAAGAATAAATTAATACGAAAATTAAGCACAAACAAAGATAACATGACACTTTCCAAGAATCATACTCAATTTCAATCAAACTGATGCCTTACCACTTGGCTATACTCATCTACCAATATAGTATTATCCACAAATAACATGCACCACAACATTCATCTTGAATTTCGCTGACTGATATCATAAAGAAAGTTAGAAGTGGCAAGGCCTCTTTTGATTGATTCAGGGCACCGCCCCACTTCTTCGAATTAGAACACATTGAGGGGGGGCCTCACCGGGGAAAGGGAGAGTAGGGCTTCCCAAGTCCCAACTATTTGTTTTTCAATCCACTCTCGTTAGCTTTTGCCCAAAAAAAAAAAAAAGTACGTCCCCAGCATTTTTATTTGAAAAAGCTAACATTAGCGTTAAAAAGTGCTCATGCCTAAAGTATAAAGCCTTATATTTGCTTTAAGATTAAATTGCTCACACCTCCTACGTTTTCTCTCTCAATGGGCAGAGCTCCCGAAAAATGAATAAGTCACTAATCACTAGCATCGCTCAAGTATAAAGCCTTTCATTTGCTTTAGGAGTAAATTGCTCACGCCTCTTACATTTTCTCTCTCGAATCAGTAAACTTCTAAAAAATGTCTGCATTTTTACATGTCAAATGCGTATGATTCTGTTGTCGATTCTTCTCGAGCAGTGCTCATGTCGCATCAAGCGAGGTGGATAAAAATGTTCTAAGACCACAAATTTTGCTTCCTTCTGAAAATTGTTTCATTCTGATGTCGTCCATGGTATATGATGTCAAAGCTTTTCTACTAACTTTTGTCAAAAGATGTATCATTCTGCAATTAAAAATTAGTATACAAAGTATTTTACAGATTATCATCAACACATCAAAAATAATAGTTAATCTATACAGAATAGTATAAGGGAGGGGGGTCAAAAAAAATTATGGTCAAGGAAACTAACTAATACATAAAGCAAATAAATAAACTATCTAGACTATTTAAACTCTTTTCTGGGGTTCTAGAGTTGATACTACTGAACAGACTAGCTCTTCCAGAGGTTTCTGTGCTCACAACATCTAGTGCTTTCCTTCGGCCACTTAAGACCAAAGCTAGTTCCACAGGGTTAAGGTTTATTACAGTGGGGTTTTACGTCATAGACGTTACGTCTGGTGTATGCTCACACTCCTAACTACCTTATCAAGTAATATCCAACAGACCCAAACTATATTAAGCTAGGGGAGTAGCTCACACTATAAAACAGAGTTACACAATTAAGTTAACTGCACACAGAAACGTACAGTGACCACTAGTATAAAACACTGGTACCTCTATGAATGTTTCTTAGGGTTAAAATCCAAACTACCTAAAGCTAGAGAAAGATTCAAAGAGTGTATGTAAACGACATAAATTAAACAAATATTTACAAAAAGGAGTACTAGGTTGTCTCCATTGACTGTGAGGACACGTCCATCTGTGGGATGCTTAATCAAAACAACTCCGGAATGATATGCTTTAAACACTTCATAAGGACCATCTCACTTTGTTCTTAATTTGCCTAGGAAGAACTTTAGCCTAGAATTAAACAGTCACACTTTATCAGAAGGAGAGAAGATTTTTCTCAGAATAGATCTATCATGAATCCTCTTCATTCTCTCTTTGTAGAGTTTGACATTCTCATAAGCTTCAAAGCGAATCTCTTCCAATTCACTCAACGCCAATTTTCTACCTTCACCTGCCTGTTGCAAGTTAAAGTTCAAGGCCTTAATAGCCCAATAGGCTTTATGCTCTAGTTCAACAAGGAGGTGACAAGTTTTACCGTATACCAATCTATACAAGGACATGCCGATGGGAGTTTTGAAAGCAGTACGGTAGACCCACAATGTGTCATGCAGACGACTTGACCAATCTTTCCGATCAGGCCTAACCATTTTTTGAAGAATTGACTTAATTTCCCTATTCGACACTTCCACTTGTCTATTTGTTTGTGGGTGGTAAGGCGTTGCTATCTTGTGGTAGACTGAGTATTTTCTTAATAAGGCTTCGAGTGTACTGTGACGGAAATGCTGTCCACCGTCACTTAGAAGAACACATGGCACCCCGAATCGAAAAAAGATGTTCTGTTTAATGAAGTTGACCGACTTTATGTTCATTGGTTCGAGTTGCCACTGCTTCTACCCACTTGGACACATAGTCCAGGTAACGCCCCGATCCCTCACGGAACCAAGACTCCTATTAATCATACTATTCTCAACCCATATCCAAACCCGGGCACAAAATTATAAAAAACGGACGGAGTCTCTCCTGTTTATAAGACTAATCAAAAACCTGCAAGCAACAAGTATAACCACAATACAATACCCTAACTCCAACCATCCCACTTTTCCCAGTCTTAAGGCCATCTGAGCCTTAGACAAAAACATAACCACACGAGCATGCAATCAAAAGACAATAAAGTCTATCTTTAGCTATTACATGCCACTACTCTAAAGAATCACAAAAGTCTTTAATTTAGTTTACAATCCAATAAGCCATACCAAAAATACCTACAAGACCTCAAGGGTCTCAAAACAAAACATAAACACATCAAGTCTCATCTTCACAAACAACTTCCAACCTCACCAAGATAAGCAACCAACAACACGGCACACAAGATAGTTGTTCTAATTACACCTGAAACATGTTAAAACGAGGAATGAGTAACCAAAATTACTCAGTGAGGGAAGTGATACAGTATATTGAGAAATGCTTTCATGAGATGCAATAAAGATAATAACATATACAACACAAAATAACAAAGCTAATTAGACAAATATTTAACCACGTATAAAAAGGATACGGTTCCACTTTTGTCTTCAATCACGAACCACGAGCCAAGATATTCAAGCAAGTGCCGGCAAACCCCTTATTCCTCCAAATGGGGTACTCCGGATGTACCCCGATCCTACGACCCATTTCTCCAGAGGTAGGTCCATATGCCCCAGCGAGGTGAACCACGCCTCTGGGGTAGGGGAGTATGCCTAGCGAGAAAGAGAATAGGTACCATGGTAGTCGAGATAACACAACAAGCCCGATACTGCCCATGTTTCTCGACATTACCATGTCCGAAAAAGTTGCGCAACCCCGAGTCAAGATCACGAGAGTCAAGAATATCAAATCACGTAAGAGGAATGACAAAGTAGGCCGCCCTCGCAATTAATCATATATAACATGAAAAGACACAGGATAGCAAGTAAATAATGCATATAAACTTTATCACTTACTAAATAGTACAATCTAGAAACAATAAAATAAGTTACGATGCACAGAGGAGATGAAGACTCTCTCACCTTTACCAAGCCTCAAGATGTAAAAATGACTTAGTTACTCCAACTTTCCTTGGGTTAGCTTGAATATGAATACCCTAGTTTTCATATAAGTATAACACTTTAGCAATTGACTATAGAAGGTTTAACAACTATCTTTCATATCCAAGAATTTATATTGCATACTTTATTTCATTGTGACTTAATTAAACACCATAGCTTTGTAACAATATAAAAGTATTTACTAATATATAAGGTTAAGCTAACTATAACTAACCAAAATTGTATTTAACATATAAACTAAATGTCAACTGTACAAGTGGACTCAACTAACATGCATTGGTTAACATCTTTACATTTAACTTACATTCTAATTAATTCTTCAAACATTCAATACAAGTTTCCAAATGCAAAGTTAATACCGCAAGCTCAACTAAGACATTTTCCAATTCCTCTAACAAAAGCTTAACTTAGCCCATTCGGTAACCTAGGATATTGACCTCTAAACTATCTGATTTTTATGTATAATCGTATCTCTTCGCGTTTAGTTAATTTTATATTCGAACGGTGCTCAATTCTGAGTTAAATTCTAAAAGTTACAACCCTTACCGCGCAACCACGCATAGCTGGGCAAAACCAGTGATTTTTGAGCTACATTTCAAAAATGATGTGATCAGAGAACTAAAACGTTAGAATTAGCCTTAGTCTTAGAAATCGACATTTTCTCTAAACTGCCTAATCTAGCTTTTGTACAAATTTCGTTCAATTCTAAGCTCATTTACTATGTCAAAACTGCTCTAGAAGATGGCGATAGTGAACTGCCCAAACAGGGTATCCACACACACATGCACATTTCTTGCATTGAACTAACTATGAGCATTATACTAGCATGTGACACAATCCTACACTTCATTTAGGACATTAAACAAACACCTTCACTACTACTACAAAATTTCATTCAAGTTTTACTAGTTGCAACTAAAATCACAATCAACATTCCAGATTCAAGTAATACAATGTCAAAAGTTTACTCTACAAGCTCTCTAGCTACCATTTCATGCATTAGAAGCAATAAAACAATTAGAAATGCAAAAATCCCAAAATTCGCAAGTTACTACTGACAAATACTATTCATCATCTTCTCCAAGTTGCATTTTGCATTTCTAGTCAATCAAGAAGCTAACAAGCTTCAAAAGAATGTTCTACAACCCCTATCAAGTGTATTTCAAGCTGCAATAAGCATAAATACAACAATAATTAACAATTACAAATTATCAAGTTAAACCCTAGAAAATTAAAATGCATATAGGATGAATTTGCCTCACCAAATGCAAGATGTAATGCTAGATGAAAGCTCTGGGAAGGCTTAAACACACTCCAAGCAAGCTCCAAGAACCAATTTTACAAGATCAAAGTTTTTTTCTTTTCTCTAAAAACCTACGGGTTCTTCTTTTTATTTTTATTTTTTAGTCCTCTTTTGTTTGTTCTAATATAATATATATATATATATATATATATATATATATATATATATATATATGTATATGATATGTATATGTATGTATTTAATATGATTGAGCTCTAATAAATGGTGTTGGCTAGTTATATATATTATAAAAACTAACTAAAACATTAATGACCCAAAATAATTTATTTGTTACTATTCACTCGGGGACACTAACTATTTTCTGTCTTGCGCTCGAAGCATGCAATGCACAAACTTCCAATGAACGAATATATTAAATATGAAGTATATTGAGAAAAAAATATAAAATTAAGAAAATAAAATAGTTTAAATTTTACCCCAGACACCTATGAAATATAGAATTTCAACAAACAAAAACAAGATACAAGTCAAATAAAAGTAAATATGCAAATAGAAAATTTAAATAAATTAAATTAAAGATTTCTCCTGGCTCGGAAAATTCAAGTCAATTAAATGTAGGCATATAGTAAAATAATAAATTATTTACTTCTCGTAAACCATTTAGATGTAATTAAATAAATGTAATTATTAAAAATAATAAACTAGTCTGTTCAATTCCAGGCCCTAGGCTTCTATTCGAATAGGGAAATGAATTAACTCAGATGCAAGTAAAATAAATTTGAATAATTAAAATGATAAAAGAAATGTCTTGGGCAAATCAGTTAAATAGGGAATTAAATAAAAATAGATAGATATGAATGCTCGTTTTTCAAGAAATGTTAATTACTAAAGTAATTAAATGTAAATTAATAAAATAGATGCACGGTCGGGCTCGGGCTTGATTTATAGGCTTAGTTAATTTAGTTTAGTAGCTAAAGATGGCCCAAATGCTAGATCAATACACCTAATGGCCCAAATAAAAATTCTACACTAGTTATTATTCATTTGCGTTACACTATTTAGTCAGGACTTTCCCGAAATACAATAAATACAATTCTCTCGATGAACGAGCACTAAGGAGAGATTAACTAAGATAGATATGCATGCCGAATAATTTAATAAAATAATTTTTAAAAAATCAGTCCAGGCTCGGAGCTACTTATTCATATAATTGAAAATAATGAAACTTCCAATTAAATGCAAGAGAATAATTCAAAATAAATATAGTACCAAGATAACTAACTCATATAATTTATTTAGATACAGTTTGCACGTTTTCAAGAAATGTACAAATAGTGCTAACAAATGAATGAAATTAATTAAAGTAAACATACATTTATGTGCAAACATTTAAGATAAACACATAATCATATGCAAATAGGTACTATTCTGATGAGGACATCAAGGCTGTACGAACCGTTCAAGAAAGAGCTAAGAATCAGCCGTCCACATTCATTGAACCGTCCACATTCGTTGAACCGTCCACGTTCATTGAACCATTTATTTGAGCGGATTTTTAGAGTAAAGAATCAAGTCAAGATTTAAGAACTTCAAGAAGTTTCAAGAAGATTTGAAGATTTAGTCAAGATTTAATTTCTTTGTAATTCTACCTTAGTTTTAGTTTTAGTATTAATTTGAATTCTAGTTTATTAACTGTTCACACTAGGGAGAAGTCTTTCTTGGGCTGCAAGTTAGGTGTTCACACTAGAAATGAGTCTTTCTTAGGCTACAAGTTTGCTTCCTTTTTAGTTACTATTCACATTACTATTTACATGAATAGTTAATAGGAGTCTTTCTTGAGCTCCAAGTCTATTTCTTTGACCTAGTTACTATTTACATTTTTCCTACTTGGGCTAGGGTTTAGGAATCCTATTCCAAGCAGGATACTTATTTGTTATTACCTATATAAGGTTGTTTTTGTGATAATAAAGTTAGACAATTTTGATTCATAAAATTTGTGAGATTATTCTCCTTTGAGTTCTTCAAGAAACTCTTCGAACTTATCAAGATAATTCTTGTGGCATTCAACCTTGACTTATCAAATGGGTTTTCCGTCCTTGTTTGTGACGTCTTCACCATACCAAGGTTCTTGTTTGCTAAGCACAGGGTCGCAGTTTCATCCAATCCTGAAAGGTCTTGGGGTCGTTTGCCATATTTGGTGTTGGGTCACGTCGTATGTTGACGTGGTTCGTATCATATTCACTACATGTTAGATACGGGGTCTCACATCCTCCCCTCCTTACAAAAAAATTGCATTCTCGCAATTTCTTAGGTTCGAAAGAACTCTCAATAACTGTAGCAGCTCTATTCGTTCCTGGAGTCAAATGAGTATGATACTTAGAATACTAGCAAGAATTCCCACACTAACTTCTTCAAGAAGTCCAGTAAGAATACCAGAAAAATCCCACCGATGAAATCTTGAGTGTGGCAGCCAAATAAAGGCTCCTATGAAAATACCAGATAAAAATCCGAATACAAATATCATAAGAGAATGTCATTTAATATTGCCAAGAAAATACCAATTTAGAAACTACCAAGGTAATAACAAGTGGAAACCTATATATAATGACTGGAGATGAAGTCGAATAGAAACCCAATAGTTGTTGAGGAATACCCTATAGGAATACCATGGAGATGGCATATATGAAATCCTGAATAGGAAATCTAAGTAAGAATACCTGACTGGACACTTGTAAATGTTAATTCCTCCAAATATAAGCACCAGACGAGAATTCCACATATGATGGAAAATAAGAATCCATCGGAGATTCCCAGATAATATTGCTAATGAAAACACCACTAAAACCTACTAATAACATATAGCCTCTGCCAAGAATGCCAAAGTAAATATCCCTCAAGAAGTTCCACCATGTATAACACCTCCCCGTAGGTCCGAAATCATGTATAGATACAAATGATTCTATGGATGTCTGACTAACTGGCCCTTCTTCTTGTTGGTTCACATATCTAGAAGTCTCACTGCCGACCATCGTACTATAAAGGGGAGAGATCACTTATTAATTCAAAGGGTAATATGTATGCATGCAGTCGAAATCATATAAAGTACACATGTATTAACACGTACACAACTTATTGAATGCAATTCTCACATTAGTTTCTCAACTATTAAACAATTATTGGCTATACTAGGATGTACTATCACCTACTCTTACTTGTCAAGTTATCCTAACATAAATAATAATTTGCTTCATGAAGTTAAATCATACATATGAATGCTAACAAATAAGACGAGTATTTCTCTGAGAGTCAATTAAATGTACACATAGCCTCCTAATTATACATAGTGCACATTTTTCACATTTCACACAAGTAGGACACATAGCACACATTTTCATTCAAAACATAGAAATCTCACATAAATACACACACATCTCAACCTAACCTGTAGATTTCATGCTAATCTGATTCCAACTTAAATGCTATACTCTCATAACTAGCACTTATACCAATTTAACACTTTATATGTAACATAAGGTTTCTAAATCAATTCTAAATAACTATGTGTCAATCTAGATATTCAAGAAAAACCAAACCAAAAGATTACTCATACAACCTAGGTAATTAGGTAAGTATGCATATAAGTTCAAATATCAATTAACAACATGTAATCAACATTTACTCCAACTTTTAATCATTAACATAATGCACAAAGATGATTTCCCTTTACCTAGCCTGATGATCATGCAAATATTAGCTAAAGCAAGCTTATTCTCTTTGACCTAGACAATGTATAAACATGCATGCAACTAATTATCTATCAAGGTAAGTAGTTACAACTCTTTCCCTGTTATCCCAGTATCCTGTCTCGAAGCGTCATCTGACTGCCTTCTGGTTCTTCCTCTCCTCACCTTCGTACCAAAAGAAGTAGTGATATAATTGACAGTCATATACCACATAAAGGCAAAATATTTACATTCAAGTCATCTTGTTCATATAGTCACATACAATGCACTTAGCTTACAAGACAATCTAAACATTTCACAACTCTTACAATAGACTCTTCATATTCTTACTTTCATGCTAGCATGCTATTTACTTAGACAATCATACACTTAGACAAGTAATCAATCACGCAACCTTATAATCACACAAAACCACTTAAATCATGAAATAATTACAAATGCATAAAGCTCACACTAATACACAACTTTACACATTTCGAGCCCATAACACATTAACATGCTTAGCACACAAGTCACGTATAACACTCTATCCATGTAACACATTTTATAAGCACACAATCAAATGTCACTACCCAATAGGTCAAAGATCATTTCCCGAATGTGAGTTATCTAAGCTCTAATACCACTTCTGTGACGCCCCGATCCCTCACGGAACCAGGACTCCTATTAATCATGCTATTCTCAACCCATATCCAAACCCGGGCACAAAATTTAGGAAAAACAGATGGAGTCTCCCCTGTTTATAGGACTAATCAAAAACCTACAAGTAGCAAGTATAACCACAATACAACACCCTAACTCCAACCGTCCCACTTTTCCCAGTCTTAAGGCCATCCGAGCCTTAGACAAAAACATAACCACACGAGCATGCAATCAAAAGACAATAAAGTCTATATTTAGCTATTACATGCCACTACTCTATCGAATCACATAAGTCTTTAATTTAGTTTACAATCCAACAAGCCATACCAAAAATACCTACAAGACCTCAAGGGTCTTAAAATAAAACATAAACACATCAAGTCCCATATTCACAAACAGCTTCCAACCTTACCAAGATAAGCAACCAACAACACGACACACAAGATAGTTGTTCTAATTGCACCTGAAACATGTTAAAACGAGGAATGAGTAACCAAAGTTACTCAGTGAGGGAGGTGATACAGTATACCAAGGAACGCTTTCATGAGATGCAACAAAGATAATAACATATACAACACAAAATAACAAAGCTAATTAGACAAGTATTTAACCACGTATAAAAAGGATACGGTTCCACTTTTGTCTTCAATCACGAACCACGAGCCAAGATCTTCAAGCAAGTGCCGGTAAACCCCTTATTCCTCCAAATGGGGTACTCCAGATGTACCCGATCCTACGACTTATTTCTCCCGAGGTAGGTCCGTATGCCCCAACGAGGTGAATCACGCCTCTGGGGTAGGGGAGTATGCCTCAGCGAGAAAGGGAATAGGCACCATGGTAGTCGAGGGAGCACGGCAAGCCCGATGCCGCCCGTGTTTCTCGACACTACCATGTCCGAAAAGGTTGCGCAACCCCGAGTCAAAATCACGAGAGCCAAGAATATCAAATCACGTAAGAGGAACGACAAAGTAGGCTGCCCTCGCAATTAATCACAGGATAACACGAAAAGACACAAGATAGCAAGTAAATAATGCATATAAACTTTATTAATTACTAAATAGTACAATCTAGAAACAATAAAATAAGTTAAGATGCAATTGACTATAGAAGGTTTAACAACTATCTTTCACATCCAAGAATTTATATTGCATACTTTATTCCATTGTAACTTAATTAAACACCATAGCTTTGTAACAACATAAAAGCATTTACTAATATATAACGTTAAGCTAACTATAACTAGCCAAAATTGTATTTAACATATAAACTAAATGCCAACTGTACAAGTGGACTCAACTAACATGCATTGGTTAACATCTTTACATTTAACTTACATTCTAATTAATTCTTCAAACATTCAATACAAGTTTTTAAGTGCAAAGTTAATACCGCAAGCTCAACTAAGACATTTTCCAATTCCTCTAACAAAAACTTAACTTAACCCATTCATTTACTTAGTCTATTGACCTCCAAACTATCTTATTTTTATGTATAATCGTAGCTATTCAAGTGTAGTTAAGTTTAGGTTCGAACGGTGCTCAATTCCGAGTTAAATTCCAAAAGTTATAATCTTTACCGCGCAACCACGCATAGCTGGGCAGAACTAGCGATTTTTGAGCTACATTTCAGAAATGATGTGATCAGAGGTCTAAAACATTAGAATTAGCCTTAGTCCTAGAAATCAATATTTGCTCTAAACTTCCTATTCTAGATTCTATACAAATTTCGTTCAATTCTAAACTCATTTACTATGTCAAAACTGCTCTAGAAGATGGCGATAGTGAACTGCCCAAACGGGGTATCCACACACACATGCACATTTCTTGCATTGAACTAACTATGAGCATTATACTAGCATGTCACACAATCCTACACTTCATTTAGGACATTAAACAAACACCTTAGCTACTACTACAAAATTTCATTCAAGTTTTACTAGTTGCAACTAAAATCACAATCAACATTCAAGATACAAGTAATACAATGCCAAAAGTTTACTCTACAAGCTCTCTAGCTATCATTTCATGTATTAGAAGCAATAAAACGATTAGAAATGCAAAAATTCCAAAATTCATAGGTTACTATTTATAGATATTATTCATCATCTTCTCCAAGTTGCATTTTGCATTTCTAGTCAATCAAGAAGCTAACAAGCTTCAAAAGAATATTCTACAACTCCTATCAAGTGTATTTCAAGCAACAATAAGCATAAATACAACAATAACTAACAATTATAAATTATCAAGTTAAGCCCTAGAAAATTAAAATACATATAGGATGAATTTCCCTCACCAAATGCAAGATGTAGATACTAGATGAAGGCTCTAGGAAGGCTTAAACAAACTCCAAGCAAGCTCCAAGAACCAATTTTGTAAGATCAAAGTTTTTTTTTTTTTCTTTTCTCTAAGAACCAACGGGTTCTTTTTTTTTGTTTTTAGTCCTCTTTTGTTTGTTCTAATATAATACATATATATATATATATATATATATATATATATATATGTATATGATATGTATATGTATGTATTTAATATGACTGAGCTGTAATAAATGGTGTTGGATAGTTATATATATATTATAAAAACTAACTAAAACATTAATGACCCAAAATAATTTATTTGTTACTATTCACTTGGGGACACTAACTATTTTCTATCTCTCGCTCGAAGCATGCAATGCACAAACTTCCAATGAACTAATATATTAAATATGAAGTATATTGAGGAAAAAATATAAAATTCAGAAAATAAAATAGTTTAAATTTTACCCCGGGCACCTATGAAACATAGAATTTCAACAAACAAAAACAAGATACAAGTCAAATAAAAGTAAATATACAAATAGAAAATTTAAGTAAATTAAATTAAAGACTTCTCTGGGCTCGGGAAATTCAAGTCAATTAAATATAGGCATATAGTAAAATAATAAATTATTTACTTCTCGTAAACCATTTAGATGTAATTAAATAAATATAATTATTAAAAATAATAAACTAGCTCGTTCAGTTCCGAGCCCTAGGCTTCTATTCGAACAGTGAAACGAATTAACTCAGATGCAAGTAAAATAAATTTGAATAATTAAAATGATAAAAGAAATGTCCCGGGCAAATCAGTTAAATGGGAAATTAAATAAAAATAGATAGATATGAATGCTCTTTTTCAAGAAATGTTAATTACTAAAGTAATTAAATGTAAATTAATAAAATAGATGCACGGTCGGGCTCGGGCTTGATTTATAGGCTTAGTTAATTTACTTTAGTAGCTAAAGATGGCTCAAATGCTAGATCAATACACCTAATGGCCCAAATAAAAGTTCTACACTAGTTACTATTCATTTGCGTTACACTATTCAGTCAGGACTTTCCCGAAATGCAATAAATACAATTTTCTCAATGAACGTGCACTAAGGAGAGATTAACTAAGATAGATATGCATGTCGAATAATTTTAAAAAAATCACTCCGGGCTTGGAGCTACTTATTCATATAGTTGAAAATAATGAAATTTCCAATTAAATGCAAGAGAATAATTCAAAATAAATATAGTACCAAGATAACTAACTTATATAATTTATTTAGATACAGTTTGCACGTTTTCAAGAAATGTACAAACAGTGCTAACAAATGAATGAAATTAATTAAAGTAAACACACATTTATGTGCAAACATTTAAGATAAACACATAATCATATGCAAATAGGTACTATTCACTACATGTTAGGTACCGGGTCTCACAGTCCACACCAACAAGAATGTAAGTATAACATGAGGAATGAGGAAAGGGACCCATGAAGTCTATACCCTACACATCGAATATTTCACATATAAGAATGAGTGTGACGGGCATCATGTCCCTTCTTGAAATGGAGCCAGCTTGTTGACATTGTGGGCAATTTTTACACACTCGCTGGGCATCCTTGAAAAGAGTGGACCAGAAGAACCCATATTGAAGAACTTTGGTAGTTGTCATTTTTCCTCCGAAATGTCCACCACATACTTCAGAGTGGCAGAACTAGAGAATGCTATCAGTTTCATCCTCAGGAATACATCTCCTAATGACTTGATCGGCACAAATCTTGAAAAGATAGTGATCTTCCCAGATAAAGTGCTTGACTTGTGCCAAAAATCGTTCCCTTTCACGTTTACCCTTGTGAGTTGGAAGCTCTTGGGTAGCCAGATAGTTTACATAGTGGGCATACCACAGGGTCTTATGTGAGACAACAAAAAGTTGCTCGTCTGGGAACGTATCTTTGAAAGGCAAAGTATCAATAGGAGAATCACGTACCAAATGTGATAGATAATCGGCAACAGAGTTCTCGCTTCCTTTCTTGTCCTTGATCTCAAGGTCGAACTCTTGTAGGAGTAATAGCCAACAGATTAGACGGGGCTTTGTATCCTTTTTGGTCAGTAAATACCGCAAAGCCGCGTGGTCTGTGTAGACTATTACTTTAGATCCTAGGATATAAGATCTGAACTTATCCAGGGAGAAGACTATAGCTAGCAATTCCTTTTCGGTGGTTGTCTAGTTCTTTTGAGCTTCATCTAAAGTTTTACTAGCATAATATATCACAGTAGACAACTTGTCCTTATGCTGGCCTAATACAGCTCCCACTGCATAATCTGATGCATCACACATTATCTCAAAGGGGAGACTGTAATCAGGAAGTTGGATGATAGGAGTAGAGGATAGCAGGGGTTTGAGCTTCTCAAAAGCTTCTGATCACTTGTCATCAAAGTTGAATTCAACATCGTGTGCTAAAATACTTGAGAGATGTAGGGCTATGTAGCTGAAGTCCTTGATGAAACGCCGATAGAAACCGGCGTGACCAAGGAATGAACGAATGTCACGCACCATCTTAGGTGCGGGCAGCTTTTCTATTAGCTCAACTTTGGCTGGGTCCACATGGATTCCATCATGTGTAACAATATGACCCAGAACTATACCTTGTCTAACCATGATGTGGCTCTTTTCCCAACTTAGAACCAGGTTCATTTCAACACATCGGTCAAGCACTTGTGAGAGATGTGTAAGACACTCGTCGAAGGTAGTTCCAAACACTGAGAAGTCATTCATGAAGACTTCTAGGAACTTTTCGATCATGTTCGAGAAGAAAGCTATCACACATTTTTGAAATATCGCAGGGCCGTTGCAAAGACCGAAAGGCGCGCCTGAATGCAAAGGTCCCATAAGGACAAGTGAATGTTGTCTTTTCCTGATCCTCAGGAAAGACTGGGATCTGATTGTATCCCGAATACCCGTCCAAAAAGCAGTAGTAGCCTTGTCCGGCTATTCTATCAAGGACTTGGTCAAGGAAGGGTAAAGGGAAGTGGTCTTTCCTTGTCTTGGAGTTGAGCTTCCTGTAATCAATGCATACACGCCACCCAGTAGTGGTTCGTGTAGAGATCAGCTCACCCTTGTCGTTTGGAACCACAGTAATCCCAGATTTCTTCGGTACCACTTGTACCGGCCTCACCCATGGACTGTCAGAAATTGGATAGATAATACCCACATCAAGCAACTTAATGATTTCTTTGTGGACGACATCACCAATCTTTGGGTTTAGTCTTCTCTGAAATTCTCGAGAAGGAGTAACTCCTTCCTCAAGATGTATTCGGTGCATACACACAGAGGGATCAATTCCTTTCAAGTCTAAAATGGTCCAACATATCGCCTTTTTGTGAGTACTCAGGACTTTCAAGAGTTTGGCTTCATTCTCGGTAGTCAAATTCAAGGAAATGATCACTGGTAAGGTCTCTTCAGGTCCTAAGTAGGCATACTTAAGATGTTCGGGCAAGGTTTTGAGTTCGAACGCTAGTGGAGACTCAATTATGGGACAATCAGGGACTTCAGGAAAATGATTTATTACTTGATCATCCTTATTTGGATCAACAACAACGGAAGCAGAGGCGACCATTTCAGAAGAAATGTCGCAATCAAACAATAGTCGTTCAAGTTTAGCTATCTCCTCATTAGAAGACAAGAGTGATTGGGCAAACTCATCTATGCATGAGTCAATGGTATCAACATGGAAGCATTCTTCTTCCTCATCTTGGTTCAACTTGTTGGCTACATCAGCAACCCTTAACTTCGTTCTCATGTTCCCAAATGCTAGTTCTATCATCCCCGTCCTACAGTAAATAACAGCATCAGCTGTTGCTAGGAAATGTCTACCTAGTAAAACGGGAATGGTATTCTTGTTATCGGGGCCTAAGTCCATATCTAGCATAATGAAATCCACTGCGAACAAAAATTATCCTACTCTGATTATGACATCCTCTACAATACCTCGAGGTCTCCGCTCAAATCTATTTGCCAACTAGAGGGTTACATTTGTTGGTGTCAACTCTCCAAGACCTAGCCTTTGGTAAACTGTGTGTGGGATGAGGTTAACACTAGATCCTAAGTCTAGTAAGGCGCTTTCTACCCGTTAGTCATTGATTAAACATAGAATGGTGAAAGCTCCTGGGTCACTGCACTTCTGAGGCAACCCTCTAGTGCAGATACTACTAAGCTTTTCAGTAAGACAGACTGTCCTAGGAATGAAATTGGTCCGTTTCTTTTTCACTCACAAATCCTTCAGAAATTTGGCATAGGCAGGGATTTGTTGGATTACCTCTACTAAAGGTAGATTGATCTTAATATCTTTTAGATGCTCTAAGACCTTGAGCTGTTTTGGATTAACACTCGGCTTCAGACGGGATAGAGCTGTTGGGAAAGGTGCTCCGGATGAAGGTTCAACTAAAGGCTCTACCGTTGGGTTTTCATTCCTACGGGAGTCATCGACATTGTTGCTTAAAACCTCGATCTCAGGTTCTTCTATCTCCTCAGGAATATCCCTATTTTTCTTTCTAACCTTCTTGTCTATCACTTTCCCACTTCTAAGGGTAGTTACGACCTTAGCCTGTTCGTGGGCGGTCTCAGTTTGGACATTACTACATTGTCCTCGTGGATTTTCCACGGTCTGAGACGGGAGTTTACCCTCATCTCTCTTGCTTAAAGTTTGGGTCATCTGTCCAACTTGTCCCTCAAGTTTAGTAATAGACTGTTGCTGAACTTGGACCAATTGTAAGAGTTTATCAAACTTGTCATCAGATGACGACTATGTAGGAGGAAAAGCGGGAAACTTGTTCTGTTGTGTTCGGAACAGTTCTTTCTGAACTTGGTACAAACCAGGAGGGTTAGAGTTCTGTGGCCTCTGATATTGCTGCTGAGGGAAACGAGGCTCAAAATTTTCTTATTGTTTTTGATATTGTTGTTAAGGAAACTGAGTCTCATGATTCCCTTGTCGCCACGAAAATGTGGGATTGTCTCGCCAGCCAGGATTATACGTGTTTGAATATGGATTGTAATTCCTTGTATATCTTTGAGTGGCGAAGACTTTTTCTTGCATGAATTCAGGAAATTGTGAACTGATTGGACAGTCTAGAGTAGAGTGATCTACTGCAGAACATACAACATAAATTTTCGTGATTTGAGGAGCTGGTGAAGAAGTAGACCCTAAAGACATGAATTTTTCTAATTGAAGTGCTAGGGCATCTACTTTGTCAGTCAATTGGATGTTGGAGTTAGAGTTAACCTCGAACAATACCCTTCTTTGGGGGTTGCGGGTGCTTCTAGTTTCTCTATCTATAGTTGAGTTCTGAAGAGAATCTTTAGCTATATTCTCAATTCTACTCCAAGCTTCATCTGCTGTGATGTTATAGAAACCTTCATTACTCATTGCATTTACCATTATTTTCTGCTAAGGTGTAAGTCCTTTAAAGAAATAATGCAAGAGTTCGTGACGGGCAAATCCATGGTGGGGACACTGATTCCTAAGATCAATAAATCTCTCCCAAGCTTCATGAAAAGACTCTAAGTCCGACTGAACGAATGACATGATGTCAGTTCGCATAGTAGTGGTTCTGGCCATTAGGAAGAACCTATGTAAGAATTTCCAAACAAGTTCTTCCTAAGATGTAATAACTCATGCGTCCAAATGATTCAGCCATTGTTTGGCTTTGTCTTTCAAGGAAAACAGAAATAGACGCAGTTGAATAATCTCACAGCTCACATTAGGGATATGAAGTATGGAACATGCTTCCAAGAATTGTATGATATGAGTGTGAGGGCTTTCATTGCTCTTCCCGTAAAAGGAAGGCAAATTTGAAATTGTCCCTGCCTTAAGCTCAAAGTTAACGTTGCCAAGGGCCGGTGGGGCTATGGCAAATTCAGGGTTGTAATCGCTCGGAGAGAAATGTTGATGAAGAGTTATTTGTGGGTCAATGGGTCAATTAACGGGTCGGTTAACAGGTTGAGCTATAGGAAGAGGCGGTATATTTTGCATATTTCCTTCTTGTTCCGCCATCGGGACTTGGACTCTCATTCGCGGAGTTTTCTGGGGCTCGGGATCAAATTAGGCGAGTTCCGGATTTAAGGAACGACGCCCCTGCATGCAAAATAAACTAAAGCTAAATAAGTAAAGACAGAAAATAAACTAAGTATATTAACTAAATATAGAAAGTAAACTAAGTACTGAAGTAAATACGAAAATTAAACTAAGTTCTTAAATAAAAGACAGAAATAAGCTAAGTATATGTGCAAGCTATTTTAACAAAGCATAATATAAACAGTTTATATGCAAGTATTATACAGACAATATACAAATTTATAAGCTATGTGCGAAATACTTTACAAGTAGAATTTAACAAATAATTACAACACTTAAAACAAGTTCACAATTTAATTCAAAAACTAAATTAGACCGTGCTTCCCCAGCAACGGCGCCAAAAACTTGATGTGATCAGATGTGTGCGTTACAATTAGGTGCAAAATGACCAAGTTTTAATAACCTGCAAATGCACGGATCTTTGCAGTGTAGTGTACTATGAGTGCAAAATCGTACCACAGGGAAGCTCGTTAGCAAGTTGGTGAAATAGTGTATGAAAGTATTTAAAGCGGTAAGTGACAGTTTATACAGGATGTTTGATTATACTACAACTAAATTAAACTAACTAAATATGGATACGAGGGGTAGTGATCTAGGGGTCGAATATGTAAATGAGGCAATTAATCTAGGCTCGGTATTCAAGATTATCTGATTTTATGCAAGGGTTAAGCTACAAGCATTTAACCTAGTCAATTAACTTAGCTTATTAAAATCCCGATTACTAACTCTGATATAAGTGTTATGCTATCTACGAGCATTGGAGCCATAGTATGGAACTATCCTTGCAACCTGGTGTACAAGGTCTGTTTCGACTAAGCAACCAATTTCTCCTCACTGGTTTAAAAACTATGGTCTACTTTAAAAGCATTACCTATAGTTCATGGAATCTAAGGTTGTAAAGCTATTTTTGATTCACTATTAAAGCATGATACATAGCACGAAAGTAAAGCAATCATAACATCTACTTAAAGCATTACGTTATGAAAGACAATATTTAACAGTAAATCAATCATACATCTACTGAAAAACATTACGTATGAAGACATTACTGAATTAAAACAAGCCATATATTGCATTTAAAACGTATAATCTGAATCCAATACCGTATATTAAAAGACTAACATTTACAATATTATTCTCTAGATATCAATCTACTCAGACATAATTGAATACGAATTCTGTAAATAAAAGAGAGTCAAGAAAGGCTCTCCCGTATCGACGAACGCGTATTTCTGATCCTAGAGATTTAAGCAGAGGTCCAACGTAAAGTAACTATTTAGGCAGATCTAATTTCCCCCGAATAAGAACTACTAGGGATAAATTTCTCCCGAATAAGAGATTTCCTATTAAAAGCTATTCGAGTAGAACCTCCCCAGATAATAACTACTCGGGTCAAACTTCCCTCTAATAGTAGCTATTCGGGCAGAATTTTTCCGAATAAGAACTACCTAGGTGGGATTTCCCACATATCCTACTAATTAAATACAACTACAACTAAAATTAACTAGAATTAACTCGAAATTATACCAAAAAACTTGGCACTATTCCAAAATTAATTAATTTTTTCGGAGGGAGAGGGGGTTATTTACAGACAAAATTTCAGAGGCGCGCTCGAGCGCACTTCTATTGCAACGATTAGCTGCTTGACATGTGGCGTCTTCCGGAATCTTCTGAGGCACGCTCGAGCGCCGATCTATTCCGACAGCTGATTTTTTGCCACATGTTTTCTTCTAGAACTTGGTAGAATATTCGTTCAGGGCGCTTGAGCACTAAGAGGGCGCGCTCAAGCACCCCTGTGCTAACGTTTTGGGTTTTGAATTTCAACTTTTGATTGAGCTTTGACCGAGCTTTGACCGGGGCATTTCCGGGCTATTTTTAGTGTTCTGAGTCTGATTATGCACTAGTTTCAGCTGAATTCTATCTCTATCGGCTTCATTCTTCCACCGATTCTCGTGCTTTCCCCATTCCTTACTTATTTGACTTGTATTTTGGATTGTGTTGGGTTAGAACTTCTATTTTCTGGTATTCTCCTACATTGCATCGAAAAGTATCAAAGTATTGCAATAATTCCAGAGTTAAGATACAAATATAGTACAAATACCAAGGTTTGAGTGCTGCAAATACAGTCACATCACTGATCGTTCCAACTTTGGTGTCTTTGATAAATTAAATTATTTCTTGCAACAAAATAGCCCTGCGACCGTGAAATATAAGTGAGTTATGCATTGGGTAAATTACACATCTTAGTAGAACCCAATATGGATTCCTAGTATACCACATGATCCACCATCCTATACCACGCGATCAATCAATCACATATTAAGAATGAAAAACAGAGTAACACGTGATAGTATAAGCCAAAACAACCATTTGTAAATGAGTTTCTTAATGCAAGAAAGTTAAAGGACTACAATAATACCCATAATCCTCTTACGACATCAACTATTATAGAACATGAAAAATAAACGAATAAGAAACTATAGCAATAGTCCTATCTCATTTCTTTCTATAGAATCACGAGTATCTAATTGGTCATGTTATGAAAATTCATGTTCAATTGTAGTCCCTTGTACAATATTCTTTGGGTTTGATTTCTTCGTTTTAAGGTAATTTCTTTGCCCTTCCTATTTGAAGTGTATATACTAATTTTTGTTTATTTGCAGAACCCTGAATATATTGGGGAGAAGTTCAACTTGTATGTTCCTCAATTAATTGAAAATGGTGACTCTGAAATACCATATTTGTTACTAAACATGGGAGATTTGGTTGCTATAGCAAAGTTCTACCCCATTGAATTTGAGTGGCTTCGTATAGAATTTAAAAGGTTCAACATTGGGTTTTCTAATATCAAGGAACCTAGATTGGGGTTCATACATCAGTTGTTTGGCTGGGTTCCTTTAACTGACCAGTGTTTGGTATTAAATGCTGATGTCGGCGTAGTGAAGGGCGAGAGTGATACATTTGCAGTGGGGTGTGTCGGGAGGTACTCTGACAGAGAGATAGTTTTTGAAGAAGCAGATCTAGCTAGGTACCCTGATAATTCAAAGTTGGCCAAGTATAGTGTCATCTATTATGTACTACTAATAGTGTCAAAGTTTCACGAGAAGGATGATATCATAGTGCGAGGTGATTCCCTAGATGTTGTCAAGGAAATAAATGACTATGCTTCCCTCTATTACACGTAGAAGGGCATGTCATATGCAATTTTTCACCTCAATCTTCTAGCTTTTGCAAATGTTTAGCCACGTTTGTCTCGCTATTGGCTTCAACCTGCCTTAGTTTAGTAACCACGTCATCCAGCATTACGGAGTTTTTCTACCCTTTCGAGCCTAATTTTCATAGAGCTCACTATGTCGTGAGGAAGCCTTCCTCGTCTTACTCTTGTTTGTTGTCCCATCAACAACAACCTGCTCAGTGCTAGGTATTTCTTTATCAGTTTCAACTATAGTTCCACACACTGAAAGCAACACATGAATTGAAAGAAAAAAGCAGGAAATAGTCTTTTAGCCAATACTGTGGTCGACTAAGTTGTTCCTATAAGTGAGTTATTAGAGTGCATAACATGTTTTTAAGGGTATTAGAAGTTGGCAGGTTCTAACACTTAGCTAATCTAGCTACACAATGTTGCTAAAGTGTGCTTGGGTGAAGTACAACATATTAACAACTTAAAACGTACGGGGTATTGTGTAAAGAAAGCAGAAATTTGGCTAAGAATGAGAGCTAGAATGAATGCACGAATTTGGCTAAGGAACTTCTGATTTTCATTGACATCCAACTCATATTTATACATGTTACAAGCCTTGATCAATGCCTATGATTGTATACAAGTGGCACCACTATGATCTTTTGATGCATTTTACACCATTATGATTATTACAATTGTCAAAATCATAAAAAAAAAACCTTTGACTTGTCTCAATTGGGCCAACATTATGTGGCTCAACACAAGACCAACTAATAATCAAGCTTCTATCTTGAAACAGATCCAATAAACATGGACTAGTCCATAATTGATTATTCCAACTTTGGTGTCTTTGATAAATAAAATTATTGCTTGCAACAAAACAACCTTGTGATCGTGAAATATAAGTGAGTTATGCATTGGGTAAATTATGCATATAGTTTTTATTGTTTATACAATTTTTTTTTTAAAAGTTGATCCTTAATGTTTTTTTTAAAAATTATATTAATCTCTAATGTTTATAAAAGTGATTCAAAATAATCTTTATTGTTCAAAATTATCCAATTTGGTCCCTATTATTTTTCAAAAAATTTCAATTTAGTCCTCAAATAGGGTCACGTGCAAGGACTCAATTAATTTTTTTTAAAAATAATAATAATAATCAAATTGACTAATTTTAAACAATGAAACCCATCTTAAATGACTTTTGTAAATATTTGGAATTATTATAATTTTTTTTGAAATATTAAATATCAATTTAAAAATATGTATAAATGATAAGGGCTATATACATAATTTACATTTATGCGCTTATATCAAGTTTACTTATATGTTAAGGGAAACACTTAAAAAAGTCAATTGTTTGTTAGTCTTGTTGAGGACCAATAAAATGTTGACATGTGGACATAGTTAGTCATATTAGAATTTTATGGTAGGATGCTACTTTACTGATTTGTCCTTTGCTTTTTTAATGTGAAATTAATGAGATTATAGTGGGACCCACTGAATGAATTTGGTCTCAATATATAATATGCACGCTTTTAATATTATTCCCCCAACTAACTATACACAATGACTAAAATAGACTGAATAGTAATGAACAAAAAGACAAAATAAATATCAAAAGACTAAAGTAACCCTCTACCACATTAAATGCAATAAAAGTCAACTTTCCTCCAGCAAAAAATAATCCCGCCCAAATCGAATTCGTTGCTTAAATTTCAATATCCGTAGACAAAGTAACCCTCTGAATGTGTTTGTTATCTGTTGATTAAGTTTCAAAATTAGTAGACAATTATACAATACGTAATTGTCCAATCCAATTAAATATTAACTAACTACCACCATTAGATAAACATCAAATCAAATTTAAGAAAATTTTAATGCATCTGAAATATGAAATGATTTGTAACGAATAGTACACGTGATATGTTATCTGTTGTTTAAGGTTTTAATATCCGTAGACAGACATTTCGAAATCCGTAGACAAACGGACGTAATTGTCCAATCCAATTAATTAACTAACTACCACCATTAGATAAACATCAAATTAAATTTAAGAAAATTTTAATGCATCTGAAAAATAAAATGGTTTGTAACGAATAGTACATGTGCTATGTTATCTGTTGTTTAAGGTTTTAATATCCGTAGATAGACATTTTTGATATTCGTAGACAGACTTTTGAATGGATAATTTATCCAATGAAATTAAATGTCAACGTAGCTACTACCATTACTTAAACATCAAGTCAAGTTAAAGCCATACAAACGTGAATGGATCAGAATGTTAATATATGTAACTATTCAATATTTCAAATTCCATGAATTGCAATAGCTAATGTCAAAGAGAAACGAATAAGAAGAAAATCATATCAAGTTTGTTTTTAAATAGAATTTTTAAATTTTCTATGGATCTGTCGTTTCTTCTTACTAATGTGTAGTTACTTCTTACGAATGTGTAGTTGCAATTTTCTACGGATCTGTTGATGCTTCTTACTAATGTGTAAACAATTATTTCATAAATTTATAAGTTTTCTATAGATCTGTTGCTGTTACTTACTAATGTGTAGTTATAACTATAAATATGTATGAGTTTTATATGGAAATGTTGTTATTTCTTAAGAATGTGTAGTTGAAATTATAAATATTTATGAGTTTTGTAAGGATCTGTTGTTGTTTCTTACTAATTCGTAGTTGTAATTCTTTCGTAAATTTATAAGTTTTATAGATTTGTTGTTACTTCTTACTAATTCGTAGTTGTAATTGTGTCGTAAATTTATAAGTTTTCTATGGATATATTGTTGCTTCTTACTAATGTGTAGTTGCAATTGTGTTTTAAATTTATAAGTTTTCTATAGATCTGTTGTTGTTTATTACTAATATGTAGTTGCAATTGTTCCATAAATTTATAAGTTTTGGTCCATGCATTTTATTTATTTGTATAATATATATTTAGAATATGTTTAGAATTTCACCATTATTCGCAGTCTAAATTTTTATGTTAATTATTGTCGATATGGATGACGATTTTAGCAATGTTGATATTGGTAACATGACATTTGGATCTGTAGAAGAGACATATGATTTCTACAACAGCTATGCACGTGCAAGAGGATTAAGTATTAGGAAAGACACGGTACAAAAAGATGCAGTTACTAACTTAATAAAGAATCGTTTGTTTATTTGTTCTTGTCAAGGGTTGCGAAGGCAAAAATTTTTGGAGATGCCTGGTAGACAATGGAAACACTGTCCATTGACCAGATGTGAATGTGGTGCTAAACTTTGTATAAAGCTTGATAGAGAAACCATGCGTTACACAATAATCTTCTTTGTCGATGAGCACAATCATGAACTTGTACCCAAATATGGTGTTCCACAGTTACGCTCACACAGACACGTTGACGAGAGCCATAGCAATGCAGTACACGCTATACGTCATGCCGGTATAAATCCTAGTAAAACAATGGATTTTTTAATTACTGTGCTGACGAATACCAGAATGTGGGTTTTACTAGGCCATATTTTTGGAATAAAATGTATCGGGATCGCCAAAAATAAATAAAAGATGGGGATGCCAACATTGCACTTGCTTATCTATACGGGAAGTCTAAAGGAGACCCAATGTTCTTTTTTTAGTACACAGTTGATGAGAAGAACTGACTTGATAAATTGTTTTGGACGGATGAAAGGTCTAGGGATGAGTACGCAGCATTCGGAGATGTTTCGATATTTGATGCAACCTATAAGACGAATTCGTACAAGTTTCCTTTAGTAATTTTAGTCGGGGCAAACAATCACCGTAACACATGTATTTTTGGTGTTGCATTGATTCGAAATGAGAGCACAGAATCCTATGTATAGGTGCTCAATACTTTTTTGTCTGCGATGAACAACAAGATACCATTGTCGGTGGTTACGGACGGAGACAAGTCAATGCAAGCAGCCATCACCACTGTCTTTCCAAATGCGAAACATAGGTTTTGCCATTGGCATCTTGGACGTAATGCAACTTCAAATGTGCATGTAGATGATTTCGGTAAAACTTTTAAAAAAATGATGGCTCTCAAATGTTCAATTGAGGAATTTGAATTTGAGTGGAGGAAAATGCTTGTTCGTCACGGTATTGAGAATCACAAATGGATAGTGGATGTGTATGCAAAGAGACATATGTGGTCTGAAGCATACATTCGCGGCCAATTTTTCGCACTAGTCAAGAGTACTCAACGTTGTGAATGTATGAATGCATTCTTGAATAAATTTCTTCAGAACAATAGGAAGCTGATAGACTTGGCCAGGGACTACCACAGAGGGTTGGAATGTCTCCGAATTAACAATGTGAGGCAAGAAGTGGTGACAAACTATACAAAACCAATGCCGACGACCCCGTGGAACGAACTTGAGGATCATGCTGCCAATGTGTATACCCGTGCAATTTTCAAGAAGATTCGAAAAGAGATTCAATCCCAATCAATGCATTGGCATAAGCATATTATCCCCCACGTGGATGGTAATGCTCGTACCATATGTTGTAGCCGATTATAATAACAAAGGGCTGTTACGTAACGTGCTATTTAGGCGCGATGGTTTGCTCGTTAGCTGCGATTTTTTTAGATTTGAATCGTGCGGGATGATATGTAAGCACATTTTATATGTGCTTAAGTGCGAAGGCTTGGACTATATCCCACAATCTTGCATGAATCCACGTTGGACATCTGTTATTAGTGAGCATTTTCGTGATAAGAATTTGTCATCCGGTACAACTACCAAAATTGAGATGGCCTGCCATGGTTACATAATGTCAAGTTGTAATGAAATGGGGTATTATGCGAAGATGACGCTAGACGGGTATACAGAAATTGCTGATGGCATTGCAAAACTAACTACTCGGGCAAATGATTTATGGTTATTAAAGGTGAACACCATTGGAAATCAAGCAGAATCGTCTCAACCGGTGGAATTTGGGGTATTGGATCCCAACATTGCAAAACCAAAAGCCAAACCAAAGGAAATAAACAGTAAAAAATAACATAAACCAAGACATTGTAAAAAGTGCAAGTATGTCAATATATATATTTATTTAATAAAATATAATAAATTTTACTAAAATTCTTATATTAGATGTTTTGTTACAGGAGTATTGGACACACAGCAAATAGGTGTCCTAAACAACGTGTTGATGCATCAGAGGATACTAATTCAACGTACCATGAGTTCGATGATAATTCTAGTCAATCGAGTATGCCATAACTGAGGCATGGTAGTAATAATTTGTTTGGGTATGGTTACGATAACACATCACTGCTACAATATTTTAACGCACACGGGGATAGTCATCTAGTTCGTCATTGCACATGCCAAGATTTCGACCCAACTTATCAATAATTAGGTAATTCAGAACATTGTTTATTTTTTTCCGTAGTATATACATTTTTTTGGATTTTTAAAATTTGAATTTCTGGCGCGCACTTTATTTGCCTGATTTACTGCGTCTGAAGTCAGTAACTTTTTGATTAAAATGACAAAAAAACTAGCTTTTTAATTAAATGACATGACATAATAGCTTTACATTTAATGCTTTTTTTGGTGATTAACGTTATAACCCTTTGAATGAAGTGTACATGCTAAAATTGTCTTTTTTTGATTTTTTTTCTTTATTGATCTTGATCTTATCTCTCCAATTCTGATATTTGCAGAAAATGTTACTTTCCAAAGGCTTTTACCTACCCTACTTTGCCTCTCTCTCTCTCTCTTACCTTTCTACCATGTCTCTGCTCTCTATTCATTCTTCATCTTCTTTATATTGGGTTTCTCTTGAGAGACTCTCTCTCTCTTTTCCTCTAATATTGAAGCTGAAATCTTGCAAGCACCCGCGATCAGAACAAGGTCAATATTTTATAGTTTTTTTAATATTCTATTAATTTTTGTGTATTATTATTTTTAATTGTTGCGCTTTTGTTGTAGAGTTTTCAAGTGCATGCATTATATGGGTTGTGGTTCTTGTTGAAGAAAGATTTGATTTTGGGGTATTTTTTTTTAATTTTTTTAATAAGCTTAATGGATGGCATAAATGGTGTTAGGTTAGTATTAGCGGGGGTGATGCTATGGTTGATTTTGTTTATTGAGAGCAGTTATTGTCAAGATAGTGAAGATGAAGTTAGTGCAGTGTATATTTTTCACTAGCTACAAGCCCCTGCATTGGCATTTGAAATTAGATTTGGCATTAAAACTATTTATCGGAGCTCTTGCTATGCTCAGGTACTGGGATGGTTGAGGTCTATTGTACTCTTGTAAAATTTTGAAAAAGAGGCTAATTTCACGATTCCAAATAACATTTATCATGTTTTACAGAAAAAATGTCATAGTTGTTCTTTTCTTGGTTTTATTCTTTGCTTTTTCTGTTTGGTTGATATTTATTACACGGTGCTTTTTAATGAAGTTATAAGAGTTAAAGAATTTGTAACTACTCTTACATCTTTTATCATTATTATTTTTGACTGGTATTGTTTATGCTTGTGAAATGCTATAAAGTTACGGTCTTTTACTCTCTAAGTGTCTTTGAGTGCGGAAAATTTATTATATATATGTTTTGTGACAAATTGCTTAACAAAAAGATTAGTTTATTTCATATTGGTCTCAATTTCCGATTTGGCTATTTTAATGTTTGTGTTATATAATTGGATTTTCCTTCACTTATTGTATATCTATTGTCTTCTTTTTTCTCTGTTTGTGATAGCCTGTGGGAATGTGTACATTTTCTCAAGAATATGATTTTCTGTTACAAAATGATTAGTTTATGATTTTTTTAATTTAAATTTACTTTTTTTTATCACGTAATTACTCCTTATTGTGAAAAAAACTTTGTAGCACAAGTGAAAAATGTCAACATCGAGTAGCCGAAGCCATATGCGTAGTCGAAGTTATGAAGACCCAGCACTTGATTTGTGGTATATTAACAGGAACTGTTATTGCTATAACAAGGCATAAATTATTGTTGTGGCAGATGAGAAGAAGCCTACAAAAGGGCGTTTGTTTTATAACCATAATAGGTGCAAATTCTTCAGATGGTGCGAGTCTATTTTTGCATCTTGGAACGACACTGAACTCCCTGTTGAAAAGAGATTGGGGGACATTGAAGCTACTGAATATCTTGATGATGAAGAAAGCAAAGAAGATGTGACATTTCCTTTGAAGAAGAAAAATAATATAAAGAAGAAAAAGATAAAGAAAAATATTAATTACAATGAGAATTTGAATACTTATCTTCTTATTTTTTTGTTGTATCTTGTTGCTGCTACTACTTATTGTGTTAATCTTCAAGAAATGAAATGTTATCTATGAGATTACTGCAAATTAAATTAAGTAGCTTGGAATGGAATTGCTGAATACATATGGTGAATATTTTTTGGGCCATGTAAAAGTTACTGAGCTTTGTTATCTTGAGGCTTGTAATAATGTCTATGTTGCTCTTTGTGGAATTGCGCACGAATGTACCTATTTTCTTGTGTGATGTTTTTTGGGTAAACAATGGTCCGTTGTCATTTGTATGTGCTCTCATTGTTTGGGGAATAGATTTGCTCATAATGTTATGAGTACAATTTATCGGTTGTGAATTGTTAACAAATTATGATAAAATAATTTAGACATTTAACAATGGTTGAATCCCACATTCCTTCTTATCACATTATAAATTTATAAGGAGATTCTTACTCACCTATTTTGTGGGTACTAATAATAAAAATTGTTGCTATGAGTCTATGTAATTTGTTCAAGCATACGGTATAGTATAAGGCTTTACCAATCTCTCTCGTTAATAGCAGTTAGTCACTCGTTGTAAAATAATGGACATTCTTAAATATGGAAATACACCTGACCATAATATCATTGCCAATGTAAGAGAAAAACTAATAAGTACATAAAAGTTGAAAGATTTTTTCGATGGTGGCACAAGTTATAAATTCAGTGATTGAATAGGCTACTCTGCTTTCATCTTCAAGAAATAAATGTTTAATTGCCACAAAAAAATCATTATGTAGGTCAGCTCCATATGATATACAAAAGACTCAAAAAAGGTGCTTATGCCCTACAAAAAAAAAAGGTGCTTATGAAGGTAACCCCACAAAAAATAAGCCTAAATACAATATGTGCATGTTACTTCTAGTCATAAATTGCATTTCTTGAGCTCATTTGTATGATGGCGCCACAACCTCAAGGCTAGCTATTCTCGCTCATAAATTGATTCAATCTCATTCAAGTAGCGAGCTTTATCGTACAATTACATCATCATAGCAACGTAGAGTCTGCAATCATAACCATTATTTTGTTGGGGTACCCAATCAGGACGTACAATTGGAAAAGCACTCAAATTTAGATTATCATTTACGTAAGTAGATCCATCAACCTCCTTTAAAACTTTCACCAAAGTTTGTACCTACAATTAAATAAGTAATTTCTGATAAAAGTTGAAACAATTAACAAATTATAACTGCACATTTATAAAATCGAAGGCAGCAAAGTTCAGCAAAGGAAAAATGTACCAGTTTATTCACTTCAGCATCAACCCTAGAAATTGTTCTTTGTCTAACCATCGAATCACCTATTTCCAAACATTTCTTACCAATGTTGACGATAACTAATAACCAATGGTTGTTGCCGTAATTCATTGGAATGAAAATCTGCAAAGTTTTTAAATACGTAAGACACATGATTTCCAACAAATTCAATTTCACGTAGGGCAAATACCTTTATTGTCAAAATTACAAAACAAAATTTTACCTTTTCACATAAAGCCAATGATCCAAAGAATTTGAAACTCATAAAATAATCCCTTCTCAACTTTTGTGGGGTTGGTGGAACGTCGCATAAAATTTGTTGCTAAAAAAATACCACTATCCAAGTAATTATTATTATTCCATAAGTATCACATTTCCTAAGCGCATGCAATGTGGACTCTACATACCGACACCAATGACGGTAGAAAGCAATTAGGCATTGTAAAATCATTATCTCGACCAGATATTGTCAATTGCCAAGCTAAGGTATCAAGGATTTAAAGAAATGCAAAAAATCAAAGTTAGAACGGCACAATATTTGCGACAATTAAACCCACAAATGAACCAAATTCAGTTTTAAGGCACTAACTTCTCCTGGTATCCACTTCCGTGGCATGAGACCATGCATATCATTTCTGTCAATATAATACATTTGGGTTCTTACAACAATCTCTCCACAACACAAGTAATATCATTCATTAGTATCATCATCAAAAGAAAAAATATATGTTTTGATTGGAAAACTTATTTATGCAACTTACTTTAATTCACTCCCTTTGAATAAGAATGAGATCATACTTTTATCATTTAAATTAACCCCAATTTCATCACTTCCTTCTGTATGACTACCCAATACAATAATATTCTTAATATCTTCCAAATTGACATCATTGTTTGTTCGGAACAGACATTTACGAATGAGAGAATTTTTATGACTTTCTTCCTTAGCCATGTTAAAAGGAGAATTGCATGATGTGGATTCCTCACATGGCTCTACTTTAGGCACTAACAATTCTTTTTCATTCCCAATCACTTGCTGAAATTTATGAGCATAATCAGCATAAGTAGTTTCATTAACTTCACTAGCTTTAAACACCAAATCACCTCCAAAATCACCATCATTTTGTACTTCGTCAGCATTACCACTATCACCATGATCACTACCATCATCATCATTATCAACATTATCACTACCATTATCATGATCATCATCACCACGATCACAATCATCCTCAACACCATCACGATCACGATCACCATTACCATTACAATCATCCTCAACACTACAATAACTGCACTCAACAGAAAACGTTCAATATTTTGAGTTGTAGTAAGAATAGCTGTTAGCACCTGTTTCATTTCTTCTTGGTCTTTTGACAAATTTTCAACTTTCTTCTCAAGTATGGACAACCTATCTTGTGTTCCATCTTTTACATCCACATTCTCACCCGGCTCACAAACTAGAGCAATTGATCTCTTGCACTCATATCCACCACACATTCCATAGTTCTTTAACCTTATATTCACATTTTTATTGGTCCAATAAGTAATACAAGGGCGGATATTATGGGAAAAGTGTCTGTCATGAGCGGGGTTGAATTTTTCAAAAAAGAAAATCTGCATACAAAAAATGAACAAGTTAATTTAATTTTTACTTACTTAAATTTATTATTTAAATACAAATCAAACTCAATAGGAAAAATATTTATCTTACCACCAAAAGAAATAGACAACCACCCACATAATTTTGTTCCAAACACCTATAACGTTGGATTTCATCTGCTAATGAATCCAACAAGAGTTGTGACCAATTGAACTGTGAGATAACATCGACATTTTTCACTGCATATAACAACTCCTTTTTCACTGCGAAATCAGTTATTGGGCATAACAAATATCCCAAAGCAAATAAACAGTACATTACTTTAAATTATGTTCCTGCGCTCTTGTACTCATTTATCTTAATAGTCAACTTTTGCAATGGTATATAAGACTTATATACCTCAAACTTCTCACACCATTCATCAATCTCATTGTCCAGTCCCTTGCAAATTACGGGTTGTCCTTCACTAGGCAAACCAAACATCTTCCCTACATCGACACAAGTTATCTTTATTTTATGCCCGTGGATTTCCAAGGTACATGAAAGAGGATTAAAATGGTCTACCAGCCATTTACACGATGGATGCTTCAAAATAGTGCATTGGAGTTCCAACAAGCCCCCAAACCCAATACTTCTAACAGCATTTTTTTGCTCATCAGTTAGATTCTTATTTAACTCAACAATCTTTAACAACGAAAGTTGAGTTTAAAAATTATCCTACAATACCAAATTATAAGGATCAATATAAATTACAAATCATCTTAATAGAAGAAACCTTATGTTGTGATTATGTTTGGATTACCTTTTTGCCAACATCCACATCTTGTTTTTCTTTCTTTCGATCTTTCCTAGTAAATAATAACAAGTCCTAATTAATATATGCTATCGTAGTTCATAAATAATGCGAACGACAAACCACACTTACATAAAGGATCCATCAGAGTTTGTAGGCCTATTTACTGTCTTCGAACTAGGCTCAGTTGTTATCTTTCTCTTCTTCCTCGAGTTTGTAGGCCTATTTACTATCTTCGAACTAGGTTCAGTTGTTATCTTTATCTTCTTCCTCGAGGAAGATGAAGTAGGACCCGTTTCCCCTAAAGAATAACTTTTTTGTGTCGTTACCATCGTTTCTGATTTCAGCAGACTTTTTGTGTCAGATTACATGTATCAAGTTCAAACAACGAATACAATATGACATATATCTATTTTAAGCTATATCCAAGCACAAACATGAATATAATAATTTCTACAATTGCATCCATCAATAATTAGAGAATTCAATGGAAAAAAAACATGAATATTACCAGCAATATACAAAGGAAAAGATGTTAATTTTAGTTCAATCAACTAAAATAGTTATAAAGTTTTGAACTTTCTGAAAATATAGATATTCAAATGGCCTGAAAGTCTACTTTTCCAATCTCGGCATGCAAAATAGATGTTTTATATCATCAAGAATGAGAAAAATCAATGACAAAGAAATGCAAATTAGCAGCAGCTTAAAAAATAGTATATACTAAATTCAATTCAAATCAGGCTCTTTCCTTATCAAACACCCGAAATCATTAATGACTATCATCAAGAATTCGTAATTCAAATAAGGCTCTTTCCTTATCAAACACCCGAAACCAAAGAGAACGAGGAAGAAAAAAAGAGGAGACAAAATAACCCAGGACAGTAAAACAATACATTAATATTTAAACGAATAGTAACACAAGAATCTGAAATCTGATGATGACAGCATTATCAATAAATTTATTATCAGCTTCAGCGATTGCTACGATAACAGATATTTATCTAGTCATTTGACAAACAACGAAGACAATTGCAGCAGAAACCAAATCCTTCGTACAGTAGAGTTTGGCGAGCATGATGAACCATACTTGCGTCAATATAAAATTTATACATCAGAACTAGGATGCTGGAATCCTCCATGGCGATTTCAAAATACAGTCAACAGAGGTTCAATAGGTGTCAATTGATAGCTAACTTGCCTTATGGATATGATGTTGCAGTCATGTCAGAACTTTCAGGAACAATGACTTGTGTTTAAAGAGAACATAGTAATAATGCTGCTTACAATACTATGGCTTCATTACTCCACTAGAAGCAATCATGTGAAGTTAAAAAAAAAAGTTGATATATGGTTTCTTGGTGATTTGCTGTATGTAATAACAGGTGAACCTCCTATTTTTTATGCTAGGTCATGTACTATATTCTAGATGGTAAACGGAGAAAGAAGAAAGATCTTATGACATCATAAAATAAAATATTGCCATTTTATTCATCTGGATCTAGCAAAACTTGTTCATTGTATACAACCTTTTCATGTTACTCTCAACTTGTTGATTAGTCATTAGTCAATAAAATTTAGAGCACGCACTCTTGGTCGGCCGAGACTTGAATCATTCCAAGCTAGACGAGATCTTGAAGAGGTCATTGTTAAGAATCTAAGAATATTAAGCATTGAAGTAAAAGTAAAAAATTCAGCATTTATAACTCTAGTCAAATAATATTCTAGAGATCTAGTCTCTTTGAAAAGGCTCAAAGAACTGTTCGTACAACGTATCTAATTCCATACACAATTTAGTATCTCTTCCAGCAGTTACTTTATCAAGGATTTTTCTCGTCTTTCAATCTTTTTCTCCAAAATACATTGAAGTTGAACTCTATCATTGAAGAAAGCAAAAGGTGAAAATGTAAACAAGAAATGAAAAGAAAAGATAATGAAAAGAAAAGATCCAAACAAAAAAAAGAACAAAAGTTATTTCTCGTGTGGCCAGACTAGAGAGGACTCTTATGTTGTTTTTGATTTTTCACTTTACACACTAAATCTTTAGCAAACAAAAGCAAACAACAAACCAAGCCTTATCTGACAGATTACCTAAACTGACTAATCACTTCATTGATAATGCATCTCAACGTTTAACAAAAAACGTGTCTTATGAGAAGAACACACATTAACCATTCTTTTTTTCCTTTAATATAAATAAAATAAAATAAAAAAATTACATGTGATGGAGATGGCAGAAAGTGGATGAGAAGAAATAAAATAAAAAACCATAAAAAATAAACATCAAGAAAAGCAAACAAAGACATTAAGATGGCGGTGGCGATGACGGAGATGATGAAGGACGAAGATAAAATATAAAACTTATTTAACGTTGAAGGACGAAGATGATGATGACAAAGATGAAAAAAAAACTTACGAGTGATAGAGATGACGGAGATCAGATCAGAGAATAGAAGTTTCTGATTGTTGATGGCAAAGATGAACAGTTGAAAAAAACCCTGAAAAATGAGAGAGATGAGAGGCCTTTGTGATAGTTTTTTTTTCTTTCTAAATCGTTTGTGACAGTTGTTGGCAATGAGAAGATGAACAGTTCTTTTGCAGGTGTGAAAGACATTGATTTGATCGTTGCTTGAGAATTTGGTATTGTTCTCGTAAAAATGAAAGGGTCAAGAATGTAATTTTATTTTAAGGATAAAATAGACTTTTGCTCGTGGTCATTATTTTTGGATTGAAAGGTTAATTTAGTCATTATACAATATATATTATATTAAAAACAAAAATAGGGCTCCAAACAGTCTGAATATTTTTAATAGCTTCCCATGTGTTAATGGATTGGATGATCGTTCGCTGAAAAGAAACTATACCCCTTGCTCTAAATCTCTCATATGCTTAACACGTAAGCATTCACAAAGAAGACGTGGACAAAAGGGAGCCAAATGTGCGCGTATCTAGCCTCGTGGTCAACTTCATTGACCAGCTATCCCTCAGTGCAGGAGCTCCATTGCCGCGGGCTCACAACAAATTGTGATGATGACACAGCCCTGCAGCATCGCAGCAAAATATTTGCTGTTTGATGATCACAACAAATGCAGTTAGTGGTTAAGCTTAATTGCATTCTGGACACAACCCTAGAGCAAGAAAGCTTGGCAACATCAGCAGCATCTCGCATCTGCAGTCGTCATGGCAAACCTCATCATCGCACCCTTCTGTTCATCGGTTGCAGTCTGCTTCTGCTTTCTTGTGATTCGTCTCTTTCAGTTCCTTTTCGGCAATGTCTAAGCCCACCAAGAAGCAGCGCAATGTCTGCTTCTGCATTGTAAAGTAATTATAATGATTTTCTCAAAGCTTGATCTATGACTAATGATTTAGTCAATCAAATTAACTTTCAGTTAGAGGTTGATAACCTTGAATATCATGGCTCAGTGTATAGATTATTTTTGTGTCCTTTCTGGTGCTGGTTTAAAAAGATAAAGACATTAATACAGAAAATGGTGAATTTTTAAATTTGGAGATGATAGTTTTTCATAACCGTTTATGCAAATATATCTCTAGAGTTACTTTATTTTACACCTTGCAATATTCAAAATGACTCCATTTGCTCACTCTCATAATTAATTTCTCAAAAGTTTCAGCCTCAAGAAGTCACATCTGCTAAGTGCTCATCTCAATAACATGCGTATGGGCGTTGAGGAATGAGGCTGCTAGTGTCTGAGCTTTTCATTTCTCCTTCCTTACTAAGATTCTAATTACTTGGTAAAAGGTAAAAGGTTATAATTTGCTCACAATTTGTGCTATTTGAGCCTTCTTTTATTTTACAGACTTATTGTTGATACTGAAGGTGATAATTATAAGAAGTATTCATTTAATTTTGGTAAAGTAGCAATATCTAGTACAGAAGAAGAATTTTCCTCGAGTGGTTCAGACAGAAAAAAGACCTTAATTATTAGCCATTTTACCTAAATGCAGCTTTAATCTATCTCATCTTTCCTCTATGCTTCAATTGACACAACATCTATGCAAGTTATTGATGTGTTTGAGATTTTAAGCTTAATTGTTTGCATTCTTTGGGTATTTTGTGCTTAAATGAATGCATTAGTTAACTATTTTTATCATTTATGTTCATGTAGTTTTAATATTATTTTAATGCTATAAATAATTAATTAATGCAAACTTTTATAATTTAGATGATGCTCGTTGAAAAATATGGTGCACTTTTGGTAAAAAATGAGGCCCGACGCGAAGATTGAAGCAAAAGAGAAGAAAAGAGGATTCAAAAAGAATAAATAAAATAAAAATTGTTGTTTATCCGTGACCAAACCTTGGTCATTTTTTTTTTCTATATATGGCCAATCATTACGGAAAGCTAGAAAAAAATGGGTTTGATTTCTTTCTCTTTTTTTTTCTATATATGGGGGAGCTCTTCTCTTTACTTTTCATGTCTTTAATTTTTATTTTAATATGAGCTAGATACTCTTGTGGTTAGGGAAAGCTAGCTAGTGTATTTATTTATGGATAATTTTTTTATATTTAGATTTGGGTATTTTAATGAGTATTTATATAAATGTTTTAGATTCAATTGACATTGTTTTATGGTTTATTATGATTCTCTAATTGTGACTTTAAAATGCTTGTGGCTAGTTTCAATTTATGATATCTACTTGATTTAGTCATAAATTCCAATTAGGTCCGAGCTTATTGTTAACATGCTTTAATATTATATCTTAAAAATTGCTTGTAGCGGGTTTATTATTGATGTATGTATAAAACTTCATGTGAATGAAATGAATGTTGATAATGATCGTTGGTTGTACGGCGGTTGACTCACTAATCTAGTTGACTACGCCTAAGATCGTTTGGACAAACTCGCACCAGGCTTTGAAAGTGTCTAGAGGACGGAGTTGCACCTAAATTTAGGCCCGTTGACTTAGACTAATTAGGTGACCTCATTAAATCGGACTTGTAGTTTGGTCAACTCTAGTTGACTACTCGAATCTAGACTTCAAAAATAATCCATAGGCATTGCACAAGCTAGCTGGTCCTAACCCATTCCAACTTTGATCCAACCCTAGGATTTTGCACTTTTCTTTTGGATTAGATTTGATTAGCTTTAGTCTTTAGTCTCTTTCAGTTTATTAGTTTAATTTCAATTTCGGTTTTAGTTTAATCAATCATCCAATCAATCAAGTGTTTTTTTATTCATTTTTTTAGATTACTTTTCATACAAGAACACAGGTAGATTACTTAGGAGCCTCCTTGAGGATACGATACCCGCACTTGTCCAGTTACTATCACAATCTGTGCACTTACGGGATAAAACTTGGTCCCATTTACACTTAATTTATAACTGACCAAGAAACCGACCAGTTATTCAAATAGAGGTAATGTAAACGTTAACGAGCTGCGAGAATGTCGAGATAAGCTGTGAAGAATCGGCTATCTTTGCAAATGCTGCTAACATACAGAAAAGCAAAAATATCTAAATGTTGGCTTTGCTGATAAAATGATTTTGTGTGATCTGAGTAGTCTTTCATTTTGGTATTTAGGTCTTTTTGTATGTACTAGCACCTAGAGGTGGCATTTGGGCCGGGCCAACTCAGGCTCAGTTCAGCCCAGCACACTAAAATTTGGACCTAGCCCAGCTCGTTTGAAAATGAGTTCGATTCGGCCCAACCCACCATATATAGGTGGGCCAAGCTGGGTCATATATTTTTTGACTCAGCACATTTGTGCCTAAGCCCATTTGTGCCCAAGTTTAGCCCAGCTCAGCCCATAAGCTCAACCCAGCCCAGCTCGAACCCAACACAAACCCAGTTTGAGTCCAGCTCAGGCATAATTCGAGCCCAAATAAAGTCCATCATGAGTCCAACTCAGGCCCAGTACAATTGGAGCCCATTTATTACACAAATTGAATATTATGCATTATGACTAATAACTTTTTTTTAAATAAGCTAAAAAAATATAATAATAACAAATAGCAAATTTATTTTTTAAGATGATACAAAATAACTTGTTATCAAATCTTTTCTATGATATTGCAAATTATAATTTGCAACTTTAATTCAAAAAATATATGTATATAAAGTCAAAATTAAAAAAAAGTGACAAAGTCTATACTTTTTTCACTTTTTAGGAGCTT